>CM074721.1:325341814-325941814 GCA_037306005.1 Rhinophrynus dorsalis
GAGAGCAACAGACTCGGCGCTAGAGCCTGGTCTCTTCAATAGCTTCATTAGCAATGCTACTTTGTTACTAGTGGTGTTCAAAGTAAGGTATTCATTTTTGGTGATAATCCAGAAATCTGTAACAGGGTTTACTCTTCAGGAGGGATAAGCCAAATATATGAGGATTTAGGAAAAATGGACGAATGGACAAGAGTATGGGATCTAAAGTTTAATGCTGAAAAGGTCAAGATAATGCATTTAGGACAGAGAAACCCAAAGGTGGAGTACAGGCTTAGTGGATTTAAATGTGGGCAAGCAATGCAGTAAAGCAGTGGTAAAAACAAACTGGGCTCTTGGTTGTACAGTCAGATGCAATAGCAGCAGTAAAAGTGAGGTACTAATGCCACTCTAGATCGCTGATAAAACCTCACCTGTAGTACTGTGTACAAGGACATTTAATAAGTTGGACACAGCTCAAGCTTCCAAAATGGTGCAGGGTCTTCATGACACAGAGTACCAGAATAGACTCAAAGAACATAATATGCACAGCTTGAAAGAAAGGAGGGCGATATGTCAGATGTGATTATTTTTAAGTAGTTTGTTAAATATTCCTGTAAGAAAACACGCTTTGTGACTTCAAAATAACATTTGTTTCTCTTTCATCCAGTGTGGAACACAGAAATCATGGGGTGGGGGATAAAGTCTCCTCTTGCAGGAGGGCTGAACACTTGCCTTAAGAGACTTTCTGGAGGTAGAGACTCTCTCACTACTCCACTTTTCCCCTACCAAACATGCTCAGTTTTATAAGTGACCGCAAAAGAGATGCATCAAGTTAAAGATTCTCTTAGCCATCTGTTTTGTATATTCTATCCCTTGTGTAGGGCTGTGTAATCCCCCATTAGGCAGGCTCCTATCTCTGGCCTTCTAGGTTCTAGGAGTGCAGACTGTTACAGGACTTGGGTCTGCTAGAGGATGGCTTGCTCTGGTAGCCTTTTCCTCTCATTTCTTCTTGGCTTGCCTGATTTAGAATATATATAAACCTGAAGACTTAAGAGGACCAATGTCTCCAGTATTTGGAGTGCATAGGTACTGTAAGTGTTCCTGTCTGTCAACCACATTCATATTTTCTGTGATAAAATCACTAGATCTATTCTCTGTTCTTCCTGTATATTCTCTTTCTCTCCCCCTCTTCTTTGGAGGTGATTTTCTTTGAAGACTTCTAAATTTTACTTCACTTTATTAAGTCTTTGTTATGGGTCTATGGTACCTTTAAAGGAATAGAAATGCTTCACAAAAACAGCAGCTCCAATAAATCTTCATAGTATCTGGGTCATGGAGAGTGTTATTTCAATACTGTGACAGTTGTAGTTCAAGAGTAATTGAATGATAAAGTATCCTCCTCCCACCCCTTTTACCTAGTGTAAGCCACCTCCCCTCAGAATCTGGTCCTGGCACCAGACAGCTCACAGCACAGGACAGTCTTCTTACTGTGAGCATAAGGAAAACCCTGCCCCCTTTGACAGGCTTTTCGGGTTTATACCTTATGCTCACTGAAGATTGTCCCTCTCTGTGATCCATCCAGACAGTCTTGCTGCTCTGAGGTGAGCAGTGTTACATCAGTAAAAGAGACAGGAAGGGGATACTTTATCATTCAATTACTCTTAAACAACAACTCTGACAGTATTAAAATAACACTCTCCATGGTCCAAATACTATGAAGCCTAATTTGAGCTGCTTTTATTTTGAAACATTACTGTCCCTTTAAGAAACGGGCACATGTGGCAACCATATTGGATGGGACAGAGACAGTAATATTTTGATTTCTGCTGCACTGGTTGGATCCCTAAAGTCACAGAGGGGATTATTCTTCTACCCTTTCTTACTACAATTTAGGTTATTTCCCTTGCGCACCCCCACCCCCTACACACACACACACAGCTCTGTGTGGAGGTGACTGAGCTCTGTGATTGGAGAGCCAGCACACAGTTTTTTAGATTTGAAGAAAATCTTAACTACATTTCCCATTAAGACTGATTTCCAGGCTTCAGGGAGAAGGATGGTGATCTCTTCTTACACTGCTTCCTTTCTCCATTCACATGAGTTTGGATTCTCCCTCCTGCAACTGTGCTTTAAAGGGATAGTAATGTTTCATAATAAAAGCAGCTCAAATTAATCATCATAGTATTTGGACTTTGGAGAGTGTTATTTCAATACTGTCAGAGTTGTAGTTCCAGAGTAATTCAATGACAAAGTGTCCCCTTCCCGCCCCTTTTACTGATGTCACACTGTTCAGCCAGAGCAGATGGGAGGTGCCCATGTAGACTGCAGAGAGGGACAATCTTCAATTAAAGGGGAACTATACCACCCCACAATAACTTAAGCTTGATTGATTCTTCATCTGGCGACTAGCTGCTTAGTAGCGCTAGTCACCAGAAATATTACCCGGTTCTGAAGATTTCGGCATTTTAGGGACGCTCAAAGGAGCAGGAAGCACGGACTGACAGCGCAGGCGCACGGACGTCACTGTGATGAGATGTCCGTGCTTCCTGCTCCTGTGAGAGTCCCTAAAATGCCGAAAACCGGGTAATATTTCTGGCGACTAGCGCTACTAAGCAGCTAGTCGCCAGATGAAGAATCAATCAAGCTTAAGTTATTGCGGGGTGGTAGTTCCCCTTTAAGATAAGGGAAAAAGCTGAAAAGCTTGTCAAAGGGGGCAGGGCTTTCATTGTTCTGATAGGAAGAATATTGTCCCTTGCTGTTATCTGTCTGGTCTATGGACTGCATTCCACATCTGAGAAGAGATGGCTTACGCTAGGTAAAAGGGGCGAGAGGGGGAAACTTTGCTTGTGAATATCTCTCAAACCATAAAGGTTTGAGAGATGAGACTTATATCGTTCTTCATGTATTTTTAATGCCTACAAAATAAAATAAAGATAAAACGAAGTATTACTATCCCTTCAGACAACAGTGATTTATGTTGCACTTATGTTCTGTATTCTTTTTGTGGGCATCTCCTGACTATATCCAGTGCTTGAAGGAGATTTAGGCAAACAAGGGTTTTAGAGGGTTCCCTATTAATCTTTTGTTCCTCATGTCACATCTAAAAAGGACTTTGTTGCTGTTCTCTGTCCCTATTGTTCTGTGCCCCCTACACCGGAACTCCCAGGTCCCCTTTTCTCTTGTACAGGGGCCTGTATGGTTTACAGCCCTTATTATATGAATATATCCTTTGTCTATTATGGAGGTCCCTGAGTTCTACCAGGACTGTCCTGCCCCCCCCTATTTTAGACTTCTGATGAGGTGAGTTTTGCAGTTTCCCGTGCCACTCTGTCCCACCATCACTATTGCTTGGGTGTCTAGGGCCTTGACTTCCCTGGGGGGTACAACTTTCTCAAGCTGTTTGTGATTCTTCTGTGCTTACTGGGAAGTCCTTAACACACTGTTGCTGCACTTCGTACCATAAAACTTAGTTGACAGCTTAGTCTTCCAAGCTGTTCTTGGGTTTCTATGCTATTTGTGGGTAGGCAGCTGTTTGGCCCAGACTTGGAGAAGGTTATTAGCCATATGGCTCAGGGTAGGAGTGAACTATTTCCTCAGGTTCCCACTAAGCATCCCTTTTTTCCATGGTAGACATGTGGTTTTGATTACCTCTTCACATTATAGGTATATGCCTAGGGCATCTACTCCTCCCAACAGTCCAGGTGCACCCTCCCCCAAAACCCATGCAGGCTGTGTTGGTTCCCTTCTTTTTTTTTTCCCCCTTTTTCTTGGTTTGGTGTGTTGGTGTCCATTTACACGTAAGGTTATATTTGTTCCAGTTCCTCTTTTTAAAACTGGCTTTGAGGGTATTTTCTCTTCCACTCCCTGGAATCTTGGTGGATAGCTTTGGTATAGTCCCATGTTTCATGTGTTCTCCATTGCAGAAAAGGAGATTTTTGTGTACTTACTGATAAATCCTTTTCTCTTAGCCCATGTGGAACACCGGACTTCCCAAAGAAAAACAAGTTGTGTTTTGGGCACCTCTTTGGGTTCTCTGGTTGATACTTTTTCCTGCCTCGCTTTTGTGTTCGATCTTTGCTTTTTTATATATAACCGAGCCTGTCTGGTGGAAGTAAAGTGGATTAAGGAGGGAGTCTCCGCCTCCAGAGAACCTTTTTGTGTAAGTGCCCCGGTAAATACTTTACCCTCCACATCATGGTTCTTATGTTCCAACAATTTATCGGTAAGTACACAAATTCCCATTTTTGATGTATGTTCTGTATTGTTTTAGCAGAATGAGACTGACTGATTACATTTTATTTTATAATTTTTTTGTTAGGTAAAAGAGTCCTCGTTTTAAATGGAGGATATAAGGGTAATTTTGGAATCCTGGATTCTATCAACGAGAAGAGCTTTTCTGCTACTATAGTAATTGACTCAGTAAGTATCTGAGGGACCTATAAAGAAAAGAGGAGTAATTCTGGAGCAGCAACAGCAGTTGTGCATTACTGGGAAAAATGCAACTTCCAATTGATTTAAATGAGCGTTTTAACAGTCCCAATTAAAATGGTTATAGTTATAGTTTTGGGAAGTTTTCTACCCAATTGATCTATAATTGCTCCTCTTAATTGTGCTAGCCCTAAGAGTTCTGATATGGGTGCATATAGCTGTGGTGTTGTCAAGTATGTCATGCAAACACACAACTACATCTACCAAACCAAAACCTTAGTGGTGTTAATAAATTGGTGAGGACAACTAATGTTTCAGTGACCAAGTCAGAACTTCCAATCACTCATACTGTTTGTTAGAACCTCACTGCACAGGTGGTGCCCATTTACTTGCCGTCACTTTTGTCCCCCATAGGAAACCAATGTCAGTTTTGCAAAACTAGATACTTGGGGCCTTATTCAGCAAACTAATGAAAAGCTGACCACCATAGGGGACTAATGAAAAGAGGGTATTTCAACAATTAAAATACTAGAGAACATTCTATGGCTAAAAGCCTATATATGTAAATGACAATCTGGGGAGTATTTATCTGTCCTTTATTGTGATTGGTTTTGTCCAGAATTGCTCCTCATTAGCTTCTGAATAAGACCCTTGCTATCTGTGGGGGCAGTCTATGAAGACTGATCAGTGAGACTTCATTCACATAAATCAATGTAATCATAGGATCATTCCAAGAGCTGTCTTGTGGCCCTGATATTCTTTCTGGCTGATCAACTGGGGTCTGTATTGCTGCCCCATCTCCCACAGGAGCAGTCTTGCTATTGGAAGGAAAACATTAATTTAAATAAATCTTTTGAGTGTAGATTAATCCTGAGCTTTTTTAAATGTATTTTTTTTTTGTTTTAACAGGGACCATTAAAAGGCCGGAAAGTGGATGGCATCCCATATGAAGATATTTCCAAAGTTGCCTAAATGCTGTGTACGGATATGTGTGTCTGCTGGAAGGATACTAAACTCTACTGTGTCAGGGTTTTACTTAAGCATTGTATAGATACAAAGGTGACTGAAATAGTGGAATATCAGCTGCAAGTTGGCCATCTACTGTGTAGGTTTATATATTTTATTATAAAAGTGTGTTTCTTACAAGAATAATGTTTCAGTCATCTATTTTGGATCTTGTATAATAAAATGCTTTTTGCATAAATTGTGTATTATTGAAAGTTAATTTTTTTCCCCTTTAGTATGTCGGATGAATTTTGATTATTTCAACTGAAGATGTACTAGGTGAAATTAATAGAACTATTCATCCACCTATTACAAAGATTTTATTTCAGTCACTTTGCTGCCAATATATTTATCCTCTATGTTCTATGCAAGTTTTAGTACTTTTGTTGCTGTTAACAATCAAAAGGCTGTTTCAGTCATTTTCTGTTAAAGAAACAAAACATGGATTACATATATTGTCATTTATTTGGCTGCCCCTGTCCTTTCCAGAAATACAACTGGTTTGTTCCAATCTATTTGTGGTCTCCAAGAAGGATGGCAGCTGCCATCCTATCCTGGACCACAAGGCTCTCAATTCATTTGTGGTCAAGACTCATTGCAGCAATGTGTCCAGGGGATCTACAGGATGCATACCTGCACATCCTTGTTGTTCTGGACAGTCAGAAGTACCCCAGGTTTGCTTGTGCCATGGATCACTACCAGTTTTCTGCTCTTCCTTTTGGGCTTACCACAGCCCCTCAGGTGTTCATTCAGGTCTTAGGGGCCCAGATTGCCTTTCTGCACACCAAAGGGATTCAGGTGACGCCTTACATGGATGGCCTTCTCATGAAGGCTCCTTCCAGGGAACTTCTGGACAGCCAGGTCTAGGATTACATTCAGATCATCCTCCAGCACTGTTGGATCCTGAATATGGGCAAGTCGGGTCCGGTTCCCTCCCGGACCCACAAGGCGTCTTTCATTCTGGAGTACTTGTCTGCTCCAGCAAGGAAGTTCTCTTCTCTGGTGGGGATGATGATATCCACCATGGACGCAGTGCCATATGCTATGGCCCATGCAAGGGAGCTTTGGAGGTTTCGTGATCCAGGTTCGCAAGGTGTCACGGTTTTATTGAACACTCAGACAATTTGGTAGGATAAAATAGAAAAGCTTTATTAGGCAATATAAAGAGCAACAAGGCCCTTCACGGGTCCAATCTCTACAAGCAGCAGTAAGAAAGTTTGACACAGGTCAGGGCATACAAATAGCAATACAAATAATGCGGCTCTACCAGCCTTACCGATTACCAGGTAAGGCAGCCGGGTGACTGGTGCGACAGTAACAAAGGAGGCTCTACCGGCCTTACCAAATACTGGGTAAGGCAGCCTAGTGATTGGTGCAACAAGGAACAGAGGAGGCTCTACTGGCCTTACTGAATACCGGGTAAGGCAGCCTGGTATCTGGTGCAACAAGCAACAGAGGAGGCTCTACCGGCCTTGCCAAATACCGAGTAAGGCAGCCTGGTATCTGGTGCAGCTGAGAGAGTACTGGCAGGTAGTAACACCGTAGACAGGTGCGCTCAGGAGGTAGTACTGGCAAAGGCCCCACTGGATTACAGGCTGAGCGTAGTGTAATGAGCTGACAACGGTAACCGCTAGTGACCGGATAGCACAGACTGAGTGTACGTAACGGAGGCCACAGAGAATCACAGGCTGAGCGTAGTGTAATGAGCTGACAACAGTAACCGCTGGTGACTGGATAGCACAGACTGGTATCACGTAATGGAGGCCACACTGATACACAGGCAGAGAGTAGCACAACCGGAGGCAACCAATATGAGAGGATTGACAACAATAGCGAGGGCAGCACAAGGAGTGTAGTCAGTCAATGCCTGGATCAGTATCAGAGAGCGGTAGTCAGCCAAAGCCTGGTTCGGTACACAGAGAGCGGTAGTCAGCCAGAGCCTGGATCAGTACACAGAGAGCAGTAGTCAGCCAAAGCCTGGATCGGTAAACAGAGAGTGGTAGTCAGCCAAAGCCTGGATCGGTACACAGGGAGCGGAACAGGAACGAAGTCAGGCAAAAACCGGATCAACACGGAACAGGGGCACAGAATAACGTATGGTCAGGAACACTACGAAAGGGCACCGGCCTAGTGACAAGAGGGCGTATATAAAGGCTAGCCCTGGG
This sequence comes from Rhinophrynus dorsalis, assembly GCA_037306005.1. NCBI lineage: Eukaryota > Metazoa > Chordata > Amphibia > Anura > Rhinophrynidae > Rhinophrynus > Rhinophrynus dorsalis. The sequence continues at coordinate 325,349,392 of CM074721.1, forward strand.
AGGAGCTAGCTAGCTAGCACCAATACGAGACAGCCAAACACAAACCCGGAAGTAGGAATGTCGCACAGAGACTCACGGGCACCGTGATAGTACCCCCCTCTCAAAGACTCCCCCTCCTGCCTTGAGGGGGTCTAGGTTTGTTAGGAAACTTGGCATGGAATCTGCACAACAGAACTGGAACATGAATATCAGAGTGGTTAACCTAAGAACATTCCTCTGGACCATAACCCTTCCAGTGCACCAAGTATTGGACCTGGCCACGGAACTTACGTGAGTCCAGAATACTCTGCATCTCCTATTCATCATGATCCTGTATGCGCACAGGACCAGGGACAGCAGGAGTGGTGGTATAGCGGTTGCACACCAATGGCTTAAGAAGTGACACATGGAACACATTATGTATTCTCATGGAAGCCGGTAATTCCAACGCATAGGAGACAGGGTTAACTCGACGGAGCACCCGGAACGGACCCACAAACCGAGGAGCAAACTTGAGACAAGGAACTTGCAACCTGAGATTCTTTGAGGATAACCAGACCCGGTCCCCCACCTGGAATACAGGAGCCGGCAGGCATCTGTTGTTGGCATGCCGCTGTGCTTGTGCAAAAGACTCACGTACGGGATTCTAGACCTGTGCCCATGTGGAGCGGAGCTGCCTAATATGCTCATCCAGAGCCGGAATCTGCTGTGCTGGAAAGTTATCTGGGAGCAAGCATGGTTGAAACCCGTAATTGATCAGGAAGGGTGAGCTCCCAGACGTGCTGCACACCGCACAGTTCCTGGCAAACTCTGCCCACGGCAACAAGTCAGCCCAATTGTTGTGATGATTGGAAATGAAACAACGCAAGAACTGCTCCAATCCCTGGTTAGCACGTTCAGCGGTCCCATTAGTCTGGGGATGATATGCCGAGGAAAAGGACAACTGAATCCCCATCTGGTCACAAAAGGCCCTCCAGAATCTCGAGAAGAATTGACTTCCACGATCCGAGACCAGCACCTTTGGTACCCCGTGGAGTCAGAATACCTCCCTGGCAAATACAATTGCCAACTCCTTAGATGGCAAGCCAGGGAGTGGCACAAAATGGGGCATTTTAGAGAACCTGTCAACTATCATTAGGATTACAGTAAACCCTCTAGAGACTGGCAGTTCTCCCAAGAAATCAATAGATACATGTGACCAAGGTCAGTCCCCATTAGGAACAGTCTGTAAGAGACCCACAGGAAGATGTCTGGGGACCTTGGAATGGGCACAAGTGGCACAGGCTGCTGTAAATGCCGCACAGTCATCCCTCATGCCAGGCCACCAAAACATACGGGACAATGACCAAATCAATTGATTCTTCCCAACATGACCAGCCGCCCGGGAGGAGTGGTAAGTATCCATTAGTTTAGCCCGAAAAGGCTCAGCCACAAAGCACTTGCCCACAGGTTTCTCTGGAGGAGCATTGGCCTGGGATGCCATGATCTCCTCCCCTAAGGGAGAAGTGATACTGGTTCGTAGGGTGGCAAGTATACGGTTCGGAGGAATAATAGGCACAGGTATAGAGTCAGCTTCAGGATCTGAGCCAAATTGTCTGGATAAGGCATCAGCACGTACATTCTTAGTACCAGGCAAATAAGAGACAATGAAATTGAAACGAGACAAAAATAGCGCCCATCTTGCTTGCCTCGGAGAAAGCCTTTTAGCCTCTGAGAGATACATGAGGTTTTTATGGTCAGTCAGACTCAAAATAAGGTACCTTAGTGCCCTCCAACAAATGTCGCCATTCACGTAAGGCCAGAATAATCGCTAGGAGTTCCCGGTCTCCAATATCACAAAGACTCTGCAATTTGGTCAGCTTCCTTGAAAAGAACCCTCATGGGCTCAAAGTCTTATCAGGACCTGGTTTTTGGCCCAAGACTGCCCCGACTCCGGTCTCAGAAGCATCCACCTCTAAAGTAAATGGCAACCCAGGAATAGGATGCGCCAGAACTGGAGCAGTAGAAAACGCTAATTTTAGTGTCTCAAATGCCTTAATTGCCTCTGGGGACCATTCTGAGGCCTATTTCCTATAATAATTCACGAATCCTAGAAATCGCTGTAAGGGTTTGAGGTCCGTGGGCTGCGGCCACTGTTGTACAGCTGCAAGCTTGTCCTTGTCTATCGCGAAGCCCTCTTTAGAGATCACATACCCCAAAAAGGCCACACTGGACCTATGGAACTCGCACTTCTCGAGTTTGCAATACAGCTTGTTCTCCCTTAATTTCTGCAAAACTGCCGAGAAATGTCCACGGTGAGTCTCCAGGTCCGGAGAGTAAATCAAAATGTCGTCTAGGTACATGACCACAGAGGATTGTAAAAAGTCTCGTAGGACATCATTAATCAATTCTTGAAATACAGCCGGGGAATTGCACAGACCAAATGGCATGACTAAATACTCGTAGTGCCCCGTACGAGTATTGAAAGCTGTTTTCAACTCATCACCATCCTTAATCCGAACTAAATTATACGCCGCCCTCAGGTCCAGTTTGGTAAAAATGGAAGCGCCCTTTAAGCGATCAAACAATTCGGTGATGAGTGGAATGGGATAGGCGTTCTTTATCATTATTTTGTTAAGACCCCTATAATCAATACAGGGTCTAAGTTCCCTGTCCTTCTTTTTAACAAAGAATCCAGCCCCCGCGGGCGAGGAAGACTTGCGTATAATACCCCGAGCCAGGCCGTCACTAATATATTCCTCCATGGGCCTGTTTTGGTCACCAGACAATGGGTATGTCCTACCCTTTGGGGGCATAGCGCCTGGCACAAGATGAATAGCACAATCGTGGGGACAATGTACCGGCAAAGTGCTAGCCCTTACCCTTACTGAACACATCGCTGAATGATTGTTATTCCAGCGGTAAGGAGGGAGAGGTACACAAGATTTTGGTAGGCTGATTCGGACAGTGGGTTTTACAGTGTTCAGACCATGACAATACCTCACAAGTTCTCCAGTCCAGTCTGGGATTATGCTTATGCAGCCATGGAAACCCCCAAATGACCACAAAATGGGGGGACTGGATAATCTGGAATTGTAGGGTCTCTTTGTGAAGTGCTCCAATGCCCACAGATAAAGGGCATATCTCCTGCGTGACTTGAGTTAGTACCAGCGGCCTCCCATCAATGGCCTCAATGTCGAGTGGAGAGTCTCTGCTTACTAGCGGAATGTTATCATCTTCGCAAAGTTCTTGTCCATAAAGTAACCGTCTGCGCCGGAATCAATTAGGCTAGGCGTCTTAGCAGATTCAGAAGCCCAAGAGATCACAATGTTGCTCACAGGTTTACTTAACGTGCCTTCTGGGGACCGGTATACGCCACCTAGGAACTGTCCCCCATATGACCCTAGGTGTGCTCGTTTCCCAGTCGCACGGGACAAGTTTTTAGCATATGACCTGCCTTGCCACAGTACAGGCATAGCCCCTTTTTGCGACGAAAGGAGCGCTTTTGCTTGGACAATCGTGTAAACCCCACTTGCATAGGTTCCGTGCTCCCTATAGCAGGACCCGGAGGTGTGGGAGGAGAGGGAGGCATGGGTGGGAAATTAACCCTGGTTCCAGATTCGCCAGTGGATCTTGCCTTACGATCCTTGTAAAGACTCCTCTCCCTTATACGGGAGTCAATCAGAATAGTGTACTCAATGAATTCGTCTAGATCCACCGGTAGATCTTTGGCCGCAATTTCGTCTTTAATTTTATCATCGAGGCCTTGGGCAAATGCAGCAACAAGCACCTCATCGTTCCAGCCTACCTCTGCTGCGAGTGTACAAAATTCAATGGCAAACTCAGAAACCGTACGTGTGCCTTGCTGGATTCTCATAAGGCGCTTGGCAGCAGAGGTGGCACGCCCTGGAACCTTGAACACACTGCGGAAGGCCCTTACAAATTTGGCAAAATTAGTAGTAATTGGTTTACCAGTCTCCCAAATCGGATTTGTCCAGGCTTAGGGCCTTGCCCGTGAGTAGTGAGATCATAAATCCCACCTTGCTTCTGTCACTGGGAAATACCTGTGGCACCAGTTCAAGAAAAAATCTCCAGTTGGTTCAAGAACCCACTGCAAAGTGTTGGCTCCCCATCATATCTCAAAAGCCGTGGAGCAATAGCAGAGAGCCCTCTAGGGGAAGAGCTGGGTACACTAGCCTGTGCCAATGGGACCGGAACTGGAGTTGCCACCAAAAATTGTACAGGTCTCTCGAGACAAGCAGTGCGTTCAAGAATGGTCTGAATAGCCATAGACAGTTGGTCTAACCGTTGTTCCTGAGCGTCCAATCTCCTAAGGAGATTCTGGGAACTACCCTCACCAGCCTTGTCTGAGGTCATGGCCCTTTCGTACTGTCACGGTTTTATTGAACACTCAGACAATTTGGTAGGATAAAATAGAAAAGCTTTATTAGGCAATATAAAGCGCAACAAGGCCCTTCACGGGTCCAAACTCTACAAGCAGCAGTAAGAAAGTTTGACACAGGTCAGGGCATACAAATAGCAATACAAATAATGCGGCTCTACCAGCCTTACCGATTACCGGGTAAGGCAACCGGGTGACTGGTGCGACAGTAACAAAGGAGGCTCTACCGGCCTTACCAAATACTGGGTGAGGTGGCCTGGAGACTGGTGCAACAAGGAACAGAGGAGGCTCTACCGGCCTTACCGAATACCGGGTAAGGCAGCCTAGTGATTGGTGCAACAAGGAACAGAGGAGGCTCTACCGGCCTTACCGAATACCAGGTAAGGCATCCTGGTATCTGGTGCAACAAGGAACAGAAGAGGCTCTACCGGCCTTACCGAATACCAGGTAAGGCAGCCTGGTATCTGGTGCAGCTGAGAGAGAGTACTGGCAGGTAGTAATACCGTAGACCGGTGTGCTCAGGAGGTAGTACTGGCAAAGGCCCCACTGGATCACAGGCTGAGCGTAGTGTAATGAGCTGACAACGGTAACCGCTAGTGACTGGATAGCACAGACTGGGTGTACGTAACTGAGGCCACAAAGAATCACAGGCTGAGCGTAGTGTAATGAGCTGACAACAGTAACCGCTGGTGACTGGAAAGCACAGACTGGGTGTGCATAACAGAGGCCACAGAGAATCACAGGCTGAGCGTAGCGTAATGAACTGACAACGGTAACCCGCTAGTCTAGACTGGTATCACGTAACGGAGGCCACACTGATACACAGGCAAAGAGTAGCACAACCGGAGGCAACCAATATGAGAGGACTGACAACAATAGCGAGGGTAGCACAAGGAGCGTAGTTGGTCAGTGCCTGGATCAGTATCAGAGAGCGGTAGTCAGCCAAAGCCTGGGTTGGTACACAGAGAGCAGTAGTCAGCCAGAGCCTGGATCGGTACACAGAGAGCGGTACTCAGCCAAAGCCTGGATTGGTACACAGGGAGCGGAACAGGAACAAAGTCAGACGAAAACTGGATCAACACGGAACAGGAGCACAGAATAACATAAGGTCAGGACACCACGAAAGGGCACCGGCCTGGTGACAGGAGGGCGTATATAAAGGCTAGCTAGCACCAATACGAGACAGCCAAACACAAAACCGGAAGTAGGAATGTCGCACAGAGAATCACGGGCACCGTGATACAATGGGAAATCGGACCTTTTGGATCTACCAGTATCTCTTCCCGCAGATGTGGAATTGAGTCTGCATTGGTGGTTGGACGTCTCCAACCTGACAAAAGGGAAATAGTTTGTGATCCTTTACTGGACCATTGTGATGACGGAAGCCACCCTGATAAGTTGGGGTGCAGTTCTGGGTCACCTGAGTGTTCAATGTTGTTGTTCAACGGAGGAGACCCTTCTTCCCATCCACATCTTGGAAAGCAGAGCGATCTCTTCATGCTCTGAGGTATTGGTCCTTTCATATTCGGATGCCTGGTCTGCGTCCAGTCCCACAACTCTGCGGCCGAAGCTTACATCAACAAGCAAGTGTTTTAGCTTGGACAGAAGAGCATGTGCCTTCCATCTCTGCTGTGCACATCCCAGGCATAGAAAATGTCCTGGAAGACTTTGAGTCACCACACGGTGAACTCGGGAGAATGGGAGTGCTACCCAGAGGTGTTCAATCTCCCGTGGAGAGATGGGGCCTTCCTTGCATCAACCTAATGGCCATGAGGGACAACCGGAAGGTTCAGTTGTTTTGCTCCCACTGGAGGGATCCCCTGGCATTTTCAGTGGATGCCTTGTCGATTCCTTTGCAGTCCCATCTGGCCTACTTCTTTCCTCCTCTTCCCCTCCTTCCCTGGGTGCTGAGGGAGAATCAGATGGATGGTGCGTCCGTCATCCTGATTGTTTATTCTTGGATCTGACAAACTTGGTTTCCAGAGTGTTGGCTCTGTGTTTACGATCAGTTTCCTCTGCCACGCAGACCGGATCTCCTTCTCCAGGGTTACCTGTGGAAGGAAGACGTGGAATGCATGGCTTTGACTACAGGGAGATTGAAGCCTCCATCTTGAGGAAAAAGGGCTTTTGCCCTGAGGTGATCTCTATTATGATTCAGGCTAGGAAACCAATTTCCTCTAAGGCCTACCACAGGGTTTGGTCTATTTTCCATGCTTGGTGTGTGGATGGGGATTTGTCCTCACATGAGTTTGATCTCCCTACTATCCTGTTTTTATGTATTTATTTTTATTTTTTTCATTTTTGCAGGATTGCGTGAACAGGGCCTTGGCCTTAGTTCCTTGAAGGTTCAGTCCTCTTCGCTCTTCTTTTTTTTTTTTTGCCGGACATCAAAGTCTTCTTTCAGGGGGTTGTTCATGCTTTCCCTGCCTTTAAGGCTGTCACTTCTCAGTGGGACCTTAACCTGGTTTTGGGGGTCTTGCAATGACCGCCCTTTTGGGTCTTTGGCTACCATTCCCTTAAGTCTTTTGAAATGAAAGATGGCCTTTTGGCTGTGGTCTCTGTCTGCAGAGTAGCTGAGTTGCAGTCTCTGTCCTACAAACCACCTTTCCTGTTGTTTCACAAGGATAAGTCTGTCCTTTGTACCTCGCAGGAATTTCTTCCTAAGGTGGTTTGTGAGTTTCACATCAATCAGGAGATTGTTGTGCCTTCCTTTTGTCCTGACTCAAAATCTGATAAGGAGAGGGATATCCACTTGTTGGATGTGGTGCCTTGCCTTAAGTTCTATGTGCACCACACTGAGTCTGTCCATCAGTCTAGTGCACTTTTTGTCATCCTTGGGGGTCCTTGGGAGCGGGTAAGGCTGCATTCAAGGTGACTGTTGCATCCTGAATCAAGTCTACCATTCGCAAGGCTTATGAACTCGAGGGAAAAAGCCTATTCCTTTCGCATCACTGTTCATTCTACCAGGTCTTTTGGGGCCTCTTGGGCCTACAAGAATCAGGCCTCTGCTGATCAGCTGTGCAAGGCAGCCACTTTGTTGTCTGTGCACACTTTTGCCAAACACTACCTTTTTGATGAGCTGACTTTGGCTGAATCCAGTTTTGGCAAGAAAGTCCTGGAAGCAGCACTGTCTGTCTAGGACTTTATTTCCTGCATCTTAGAGTTGTTTATCTGTTGTGCCCTGTTGGCTCTTGTTCAGTGTGCCGTGTTCACAGTTACTGGTGTGTTGTGTAACAGTTCAGTGTCTGTTGACACTTGGTTTGTTTGGGCTATTTTGTGCTCTCAGTAGTCCATCAGAGCTCTGGTATCATTGGGACCGGTGCTTGGTCCTTGCCTTCTTTCCCACCACTGGGAACTTAATGTTGGTACATCCCAGAGAAAAGAGGATTTTAGTCTTACATGAAGGAGAAGGAAATATCAGAACCCAAGAGCAGACTAGGAAACCCCCAAAGTCCAATGTAAATACAAGGTACCTAGGGCACAGGCAGAAGAGTGGTCAAGCAAACCAGAGGTCAGGCAGAAAGTTCTGTGCAAGGCACCAGTGATAGAGGCAGAAGAGTGGTCAAGCAGGCAGAGGTAAAATTCAGAAATAGAGCAGAGAGTCAAACAGATCGAGATACCACCAGTTATTAAATATGTTGAGAATCTGTTGTTGGCACTTTACATGAGCGGTGGATCGTTGTGGCAAAATTTCAAGGGAGCCTGTAGGGAAGGAATTAACCGTTACAGGCACCAGTGGCAACAAAAACGTATCTATTTTACATTTCTTCAACCAAACAAAAGTGGGAAATGGTACCACAGTCCCCGTATAACTAACAAATTTAAAAAATAATAATGTTGCAAATATCTGTCTCTACTATTCTTTTAATCTGGTAGTGAATCTCCACTTACATATTATATATTTATTTATATTTATTACATGTCTGCATTGCATCGCATACAGACTGGAGGTAACATCTATATATTCATATGATGTACCGTATTATTTCCTGACACAAGGAGTTGTGACATTCCACTATTACCATTATTTGGAACTGTTTCCAGTAGGATTATAAACTCTTATATGGTAGATCTCCAGGCCCATGCCAGCCTGCCCTTTTCTATGCAAGGTATTTTGGATAAATTAGATCAAGATCCCCTGTCTTCTTCAGAAAGAGGGCCCAGTTTCCTGTGAAGAATGTGTCTTTTGTTCCTAGCAATGATTCTTCACTGGAAGAAGGCGAGACAGGGGAATGAGGATGTGGATAATTTGTCCTTTTCTCCTCTGGAAGCCCTCAGGAGCACTGTGAAAGTTCTGATTCAGGCAGTGTTATAGACCCTTCAGATATCTGAAGGGTCCTCAGGGATGTCCACTCAGGACATCTTTAGGAGGCAGAAAAGGGATTCTATCTGCTTTCCTTCTTATAATTCCCTAGATCAGATAATCTTTGTGGAATGGAAGTCTCCAGATAGGAAGGTCTACTTGACTAGACATTTTGCCTTTCTTTACCCCTTCAAATCCAAATTGTTGGAATTTTGGTGCACCCCTACTACAGGTGGTCCTCCTATTTCTCCCCAGTCTAGACACACAGCCCTACTGGTAGCTAATGCAGCAGCATTTAAGGACCAGGCTGATAAACACCTGGATTTGCCTTTAAAGGTTAACTTTATTAATACAGGGACTGTGTTGTACCCAGCTTTGGCTATGACCTGAGTAGACCTTGGATATTTGGTGAGATTGCTTGGTTGAGATGGTCAAGGAAGTTTTGGGTAGGGCAGATATTGTGCATATCAGGGCTTATAATTTTAAGTCCTTTGCTACTAGCCAGACCTGAAAAGTTACTCGCCACTGCAAGCTAAAACATACCCACCAGGGTTGAATTTCTACTCGCCAGGGCTAAAATTTCACTCGCCATCCTGATTGCCAGGATTCACAGGATTCTTCAATATGATTACGATTTTAGGGAAGACATCCACTCTTTCTGTGGCAATCTGATGGCTGTTTGATCAGTCTACTAAGAAGTCTCTTATCTTCTTACCATTCATGGGCAAGCAGCTCTTTGTCTCTGAACTCAATAAGCTCATTAACCATTCTACTGGGGGCAAGAGTTCCCTATTATGCCAGTCCACATCTAAACATTAATTTTTCCCTTGGAAGTCTCCCCCCCCCCCAATTCCCTTCGCTACTACTTGCAAAGGACCATGGCTGCTACTCCCTATTCCAGCCAAGTCAATTTTCACCTCAAGTACAAAGCCAACCTGGATGACAGATAAGATGGCCCAGAGTCCCCTACTGGTAAATCATCAGCAAAACTCTTGCGCCAGACTGTCTCCGTGGCAGTTCTGTGATGGGGGGGCCCATCTTTGTGGCAAATCAGTGGATTTTAAGAATTGTTTAATGGTTATCAATAAACTTCATGGACCTGCTTCTGCACAGTTTCTTTATGTCAAAGATTTCCCGAGATCCATTAAGGGATCTTCAGTTCTGGGAGACTTTGTTGGACATGCAGGTTTTGATTCAAGTCCCACTTCAGCAAAGGTTTCTGTGGTTCTACTCCACCCTTTTTATAGTTCCCAATACAGATTTGAAGCTGTCGACTGGTGCTGGACCTGAAGCATCTCAGTCGTTTAATATATATATATATATATATATATATATATATATATATATATATATATATATATATATATAATATATTAATGTGCAGAGGTTGAGGATGAAATCTCTGCATTTGGTCATTTCTGCTACATGTCCAGGGGAGGTCTTTGCATCTCTGAATGTAAAAGATGCATACCTTCATTTTCCTTTTCATGTGAAGCATCTGAGATTTCTTTATTTTACCTTTCAGGATTGCCATTTCCAATTTACTGATCTTCCATTTGGCCTGGCATCTGCTCTGAAGGTTTTCATCAGTTATGGTAGATATGTCCAGCTATATTCGGGTGCTGTTAATATCCCATGCATATTTGGATGATCTTCTGCTAAATTAGCTTTCTACAGAAGTTCTATGGCTCCACGTCCATGTCCATTCTAGAGCACCTGTGTTGGGTGTTCAAACGCAATAAGTTCTCTCTGTCTCGTCTCAGTATCTTGCCTTCCTCTGCATCTAATTCCACAACCTCTAGGGATGTCTATTCCTGCCAAAGGACAAGGTTCAAACTTTGTCCATGCATGTGTCTCAGTCTCTGGCCTGCCCGTCAGCATCAATGTGGGACTTCACCAAAGTGTTGGACATAATGTTTTTAGTGCTGGAACCAATGTGGTGTGCCACATGGGCCCTTCAGCTGGACATTCTGAGCAAAAGGTCCAGGCAGCAATGTCATATGTCCTGAGTGATGCCTTTTCTTCCCAGACAAGGGTGATTCTGCACTAGTGGCTTCAGGAAAGACGCCTGACAATAGATCGCCTGTTTGTCATGATGGACTTCTTGATAGTAATGATGGATGCCAGCCTGTTAGGTTGGGTAGAAACCTTTGGTTCTCAGGTGGAGCAAGACCTATGGTCCAGCAACAAAAGACGGCATTCCATCCATGTGCTGGGACTTTGGGCGATTCATCAGGCTCTTCAGCACTAGTCTCATTTGCTTCACAGACTCCCAGCTGAGGGGCTGGAGATCATGTGCCATCCATATCATTAATTCCCATCCCAGGAGTAGACAATGTAGGTGTGGACTATGCCAGTTGCCAATACCTAGATCCTAGAGAATGGGAGCTAAAGCAGTCCATTTTCAATTTCATAATATGGAAATGGACCTTATGGAGTCTAGGATGAACCACAATGTTCCTCAGTTCTGCTATAAGTTCCTGGATCCACATACTTTCATGGTGGACACAATGGTAATTCCATGGTGCTTTCCCCATGCCCATGTATTTCTTCCTATTCTGTTGATCTCCAGCACTGAGAGATATCAAGATGGACTGAGCACACATTTGTTCTTATCATACCTCATTGGCCTTGCAGGAATGACAAATGACTCTCTGAATATCAGTGAGGGTGCACACATTGCAAGGGGCTCCATGTGTGATACATAATGGCATTTTTCTTGCAGTGATTTGGAGATGGGAGTGGAGAAGTGTAGAGTGGACAGGGTGACCCCTACTCTTTGCAGCATCACTAGACAATGATGGTGTGAGGGGGAGAGTTTGATGAAGGTTTGGTGGGATCACTGGGCCATGGCAGGCCAGTGCAGTGATTTTGACAGAAGTGGCCAGGGGGATACAGAGAAGGCTAACTCAGCTCACTTGCTGCCACAGGTAGTGGCTGACAGTGAACCCGATCCACATACATATGCAAGCCGAGCTCCCTTTTGTAAAAAGTATTGCTTGATTAGTCCACTTAAAACATATTAAAACAGCATACTGCCGGACTCGTCCGACGTTTCAGTCCACTCTGGGACTTTCATCAGGGACAGTTTACCTTACAGAACTCCGCGTATGCTATTGTTTAAATACCCAGTTGTAGCACTTGGCGCCGAAAAGGCGCACAGCCGCTGCCTAGGCAACCGCAGACGCATTCCCGTGTTCCAGCCGCAACAACTGGATAAATAATTGCACTGCATCTTTTACTTGCATAACAACCAAACAAAGTAGCCAGACAAAGTAGCAAGTAACGCATCCTGTGCATCTGCACACTCCCTTATTGTCACATGTTTTTAAAACGGAATATTTGTCAATTGGATCAGAGCTTACTATCCCGTATGCTCCTTGCTCGCTTATATCCAAATCTTGGGGGTTGTTGAAACATGTGACCTATCTCCGGATCACTTGACAACAATCCCCAATTTCTTAAAGCGATATTTCTGAATTCAGAAATATCACTTTAAGAATTTGGGGATTGTTGTCAAGTGATCCGGAGATAGGTCACATGTTTCAACAACCCCCAAGATTTGGATATAAGCGAGCAAGGAGCATACGGGATAGTAAGCTCTGATCCAATTGACAAATATTCAGTTTTAAAAACATGTGACAATAAGGGAGTGTGCAGATGCACAGGATGCGTTACTTGCTCCCATATGGTAATTGGATTGAGGCTTAGTATCCCGAGTGCTCATTATGTGATTGACGTGAAGGGACGTATAACGTGTACAACATCTTATGTAGTGTATCTGTTGTTCTGTACATGTGTTAATTATTATGTTGGGAAAACAAGCAGACCTTTCAGAGAAAGATTACGTGAACATAGTTCTCTAATTATGAGAGGACTCAACAACACATTTGCTGACCAACAGATGGCAAGATCACAAGTAGCAAGGCATTTTGTGCAATGAAACACAAAATAAGGTATCTTAAATGTTTTCCGTTTGAGCATGTATCACAGGGACCACGAGGTGGAGATAGAGGATCCAGACTTTCTAAGAGAGAGATGTTCTGGATATATACGCTTAAGACCTTAGCGCCTGGTGGTCTCAATGATCAGTTTACTTTAATAGATTACATTTGACAAGCAGCGGTTGATACAATGTGGCTACTTTGTTTGGTTGTTATGCAAGTAAAAGATGCAGTGCAATTATTTATCCAGTTGTTGCGGATGGAACACGGGAATGCATCTGTGGTTGCCTAGGCAGCGGCGGTGCGCCTTTTCGGTGCCAAGTGCTACAACTGGGTATTTAAACAATAGCATACACGGAGTTCTGTAAGGTAAACTGTCCCTGATGAAAGTCCCAGAGTGGACTGAAACGTCGGACGAGTCCGGCAATATGCTGTTTTAATATGTTTTAAGTGGATTAATAAAGTAATACTTTTTACAAAAGGAAGCTCGGCTTGCATATGTATGTGGATTGTTGATAATTTTGTAAGCCTGGAGGGACCCGACTAAGTTGAAGCATGTGCAGCGGTAGTTCTGTGAAGTGACAGTGAAACCGAAACACTTTGATGTTTATATATATATATATATATATATATATAATATGTTATATTAACAACCTTAGATTGTTTCTTATTATAAACTGCATAAACTAAACAAACACTGACTGTATAAAACATTCTACACATGCATTAGAAAAGCAAGCTTAAGTTTACTAATGTAGACATAGCTATGTTGTTTCAGATTCAGTATTAATTTTAGAGAACCAATCTATATACAGTTGATTCATAGCAGAAATCAGAATTTTGCACCCAGATTAAGGCAAGTAGGGGTTTAAAAGCGCCATTTAAATCAATGGAAATCTGTAGAACTGAACCACTTTGGTTTGATGAATAAGGCCCAAGGAGACGGAGTTGAGGCAGAGAAGACCCTTTGTTATGGTAACAACCAGTTTATTAAAATTGATCAGAAGAAACCAACAATTTGAAAAACAGTATATAGCATAATGGACTGATTAAACCACATTCTCCTTGCCACTCTTTCCTGTTGAGGGTTGGGTACTGGGAATTCCACACAGACATACACATGGCATACATTGCATGTCATTTCAATCTGAACTATGGGAGCTCCATAAGGAATAACTAAGACACAGTTCAATAGGATGCTGTATTTCTGTCATTATTTACAGCATTACCATTTCTCTAAACAAAAATAGGGAGGAAATATTTGCCTAAAGGAAACAAAAACACAATAAAATAGGTTTTGTTTTATTTGGTAACACATGTTTTGGGCCCTGTTCTTCAAGGGTGTTTGAAGAAGCTGTAGAGTTCAGGTACAATGTAGTCCTTGTAATGTCCATCAATGAATCCTTTTCCACTGTTGTGTACAAACCAGCAGGGGACTTTGGTAGCCATCCCAGGGTTTGACTCATATTCCTTCTGTGTTCCTCTGCAAGTAGTCAATAACAGGTCAGATGCAAAGAGGAAATCAAGCAATTCAAATACAAATCCCAATTGATTTAAAGTGATAATAAACCTCATTTTGACTTTAACATAAAGTACTTGCAGAATGTGTAAGGTCAAATTGCCAAAATTTATTTTATTTATTTTTTAATCTATGCCTATTTTTTTCCACTTTTATGTCCCTGACAGTGTGCTCAGTTAATCTCCTTTTCCAGAGAGCTTTCTGTCAGGGATAGTGATAAAATATAATGCTATCCCTACAGCAGAAAATACAATATAGTGAGCATTCCATGTTGCATAGATAGTGCATAGACATTGTATCACTGTTTTCATTGACCCTGAGAGAAAATTCTGTGGAGGGAGAAGGGAGCTCACTGTTAAGGACATGAAAATGTAATTGGTTAAAGGAATAGTAATACTTAAAAGGTTTTTTATTCAAAAGCTGTTACAGCTCAACTTTGATTTTTTTTTTTTTTTTTTTGGGTGCAGTATCACAGTGGCCTGAAATTGTACAGTGGTACTGTTGCTACACCATCCTATTGAGGTTTATGGAGACATGTATAGTTTGTGCGATATACCTTTCTAAAGTTCCCCCTCCCTCCCCTTTCCCTGACGGCAGAGCTCTAGCAGACAGCATGAGATTCTGGTCCCGGGACCGGCCAGCGGCTCTTCAGCAGACCCGAAATAGCTCTATCTAAAAAGAAACACTTCAATGGAAAGGTCTACAAAGTGTGCCAGGTTTGCAAGCACAATTTGAAGACCGTTCGAATTAAGTATTTCTTTCTAGAGAGCGATATTTCCACTCTGCTGAAGAGCTGCCGGCCGGTCCCGGGACCAGAATCTCATGCTGTCTGCTAGAGCTCTGACGTTAGAGAAAGGGGAGGGAGGGGGAACTTTAGAAGAGTATATCGCACAAATTATATATGTTAACATGTTTGAGAGACCGTACTTACATCAATTAATTTAATTTTTTAATAGCTACAATATTAAAGATTGTTAAAAGCAGCCATTACTATCCCTTTAAATTCATATAAATATTCAGCTAATAACTGCATGATATTTCACGCAGGACTGATTTACTCCTATAGAGACAGTAACATTTAATATTGTAAAAATATTAATTGCAGGGTTTATCTTGCTGAGTAAAACAAGGGCACTCCCATTGCTGAGACATTTTGTATTAAACAGTTATTACAGCTCAAACTTGCATTTTATGGTTGCAGTACCTCCATGGCCTGAAATGCTATGGTGGCACTCTTGCTACAGCAGTCTGTGGACAATTGTGGTAATTTGACCTAAATGTCCATAGAATGATGTAGCAAATATTAGGCCATGGGGGTACTGCGCCCAAAAAACGTAAGTTTGAGCTGTAATAACTGTTTAATAAAACATGTCTCAGCAGTTTCAGTACTTTTGTTTTACTCAGCAGGATAAACCCTGAAATATATGTTTTTACAATATTAAATGTTTCAGTCGCTTTAAAGGTTTAATCAATTCAATTTTGCAATATATTGTAATAATTCATGATATCAGGATGTATATAGACAACATCACAGAGCCCCATACCAACCTTGTCACTGTTAGCCTGTGTCCTTTTACGTTCATTGTAGCTATTGGTTTCTCTGGATCTGGCCCTGCTCTCACATCATAAACACTGACTTCTGGTTCATTTATAAACTGGCCTGGAAAAAAACAGGAGAAATATGAGAGATTGTGTCGAGAAACAGATTTTTTTTTTTTCTTTTTTTCAAAAGTCTTATGCCTTATATTCTCCCAACTTGTTTGTACACAATGTACTTCAATTAATATTGCTGCAGGAGTAAACAGGGTATATGTAGGGCTAATTTTCATTAAAATTTTATCAGGCTGATGAACTGGTATCTTTGTTATTTTGTCTACATCAGACCAAGGGCCTCTTAGTCACTCAAAAGCTAGAGAGTCTTCACTGCATTGCTTCACAATACATGGAGACATCACTAGAATTCAAGGGGATATAAGAACAATTTAACGTATCAGAAAAGTTTTGGTATAAAAAAAAATATATATATTGTAGGACTTTCTTCTGCATGAAACGAGGGTATATCCAGTACTGGGAAATTTTTAATTAGAAGGTTAATACAGTGGAAATTGTCACTTGGTAGAGCTGTTGCTATCACTTTCTATGAAGAAATGTAACCAGAGGGTCACCTACCACATACAATGCAATAGGAAAACTGTGTTGACCCCAGGTGGCAGTTTTGCAGTTTAATATAATAAACAGTAGTTTCAGCTCTGATAACTTTCCCAGCAGTAGGAATACCCTTGTTTACTTAGCAGAAAAAGCTCTAATAACAGTTTAATCAATGGGCTTTTTAATTATTCCCTATGGTGCAGCTGGTTTGCCACAGAATGTTTCCATTTGTGATATATACTTATAGCCACACTCTTGGGAGCAACACACTTTTACAGTCAAAATGAGGTGACGTGACCCCTTTCTTTTGAGAAAATCTCCCCTGAGTGTAAGCAGAAAAGATGATAAAATGAATAGTAGCAATTTTTCACCATAGAAAACTCTTAATTTGGCAATCTGAAGAGGCTCCATAAGACAACATATTAGCTAGAAAATATATTTTGACAGTTTAGTGCATGGTCCAAAGTCTTTCACCCGATTAAATGCCATGTCACAATTGCAGCCACTGCACAACCCCTGTAGTTACTGTCTGCAGAGAAAAACATCACACCCAACATTTCTTACCAATTAAGCCATGCACTGAAGAAGAGAACCTGTTTTCAGAAGGAATGTACAGTCCAAGAAAGTCTACATTGACAGGGTGATTCTTCCAGACGCGGTGCAGAATTACCAGAAATTTCAGATCCTCATTGACTGTAACAGTGATATTGCTATCCTTCTTCACAGATACAGCAACACTACAAAGCAATCGTATAAGATAAGCTAGCATTCCTTAATTCCATAAAACTCAATTATCTCTTTCTAATTCTGACTCTTACAGTAAATTGTGGTAAGTTACTGAGCCTTACCTAGAATGCACATGATGAAAACTTTGGTGGCAAATATAACTCCTCATTGAATGCCAGAGAGTTCGCCAATGCATTGCTTCACAATGCTTTGGACATCTCTCTAGTATCCAAGGGTTAAAAGCCTCACTTAAATCAATGAAAATTTGGAAAAATATTATTTGGTTCTTAAACTGCAGTTGGTTTGCTGCATAGTTGCTTTTCTTTTGTGCATGAGGTCCACTGAGCGAGGCTACCATAGTCTGAAGACCGTTACAAATAGTGTCTAATCACAAAGAAACAGGTTTACAGGATTTATTCAAATGAGAACAGATCTGCCAAAATACCTGTCACTGAGAGATCAATCTGGCTAGTAAATCTGAAGAAAATTTTCAATTTTATAAAACGTCACCACCAGCTGTCGCTATTGCCATCTGTGGAGAGTATCTGATTTCTGACAGCAACAAAATAGCATTTTCATATACATAAATCTGTATCTTTAGTTTTTTGCATAAGGTCTTTAGTGTTATAAACAGCTGCCAACACAATGTTTTAGATCAGATGGATTGAACAATTTTACATTACACAAAAGACTAAATCATATGCAGATATAAGCTTTATTCATACAGTTGCTGCAAGAGCAGACTTTAGGCTAATTCAGCTGTGTCCTGTCATAATAGTGGTACATGCAGAGAAGCAAAGCAATGTGTTGGGTACCCCTCTGGCACTCAAATGGTTTAGAAACATCTTACTATGATAGAAAGGCATTTAACAGCTGTACTGCTGGAAAAAGGACCCGAGCACTTCTGACTCTCTCTTGGTACTTGAAGAGTGATACACTGTATCACTTTTTACAGCAGAAAAATAGAAGTGATCTTCCACTGCACAGCAGCCGAGCTTTGTGTATAATGTGTGTTCAGGTGCACAAGGACAGCAAGTCCAACCCAAGGATCAAGAAAAATCAGTCAGAGGAGTGAATTTGGCCTCTCCATCATATTTAGTCCATGTCTGCTGGTCCAGACAAACACTCCAACAACAGAAACAAAAATTAATCAAGTCCTAACTGGAATTGTACATTTTTGTCTTTACTTTTCTTGACATACAGCTGTCCTATTTATTATTCACATACTTGAGAAAAAATTACAAGCAATATTCATCAAATTAAAATTTGTAATTCTGAAACAAACCAACTGAACCACAGGGAACAAATAAAAATGACCCAAGCCCCTTGAAAGCCAGAGAAGTCTCCAGTTCATTACACTGCAATGTGGTGGAGACATCTTAAGCATTCAAGGAGTTAAAAGCTCATGTAAATCATGGTGCAGCTGGC
Source organism: Rhinophrynus dorsalis (assembly GCA_037306005.1). NCBI lineage: Eukaryota > Metazoa > Chordata > Amphibia > Anura > Rhinophrynidae > Rhinophrynus > Rhinophrynus dorsalis. Next base: position 325,367,820 of record CM074721.1, read on the forward strand.
TTGCTACAGATTTGTACCTCTTTCACTTGGTGAGTATGGCCCTACATCCCTGAGACATAATTCCTCACCTATTTAGTGTCATGCTGCTAGTTTCAGACCAGGACATTATTCTCTTGTAGGATCCATCTTTCACTGTTATTTTTTCAGTGCTGATTTCCACCTTCAGGTTCTGATCCTTGAAGTGCATTCCAATGGTACCAAAATAAGTGTTCAGTTTGTTTTCTTTGGCCCTTTTGGCTGAAATAATTTTCCCGTTCACTGTAACTCCTACAGAGAATACAAAAATGATATTGCTCTTAATACATAATCATATTATTCACTTAAATCCAGAGGCATGAAATTATACATTTATTTTGCAATGTTTTCCATCAGCACTTCTGAGCCAGGCTAATTCTGTTCAGTCGTGATGTGTTAGCAACCTCTCTCAGATGTAAAAGGTCAAATATAATACAAAGATTTGTTCCTCTTTAATTATGTCACATGGTATTAAAATGCCTACAGGGACTAAAAATGCTTTATAGTATATCAAAGTAAATTGTATATTCCTAACGATTAGAATTTATATTTGGATTATAGCATACCTCCCAAGTGTTCCTCATTGAGACCCAAATCCCTTTGTCCCTGTTTCCCACCCTATTGTGCCTGTTTAGGGGTTCAGATTGTGTTGTGTGGTGTGCATATAAGTTTATCACATTGCTCCACAGCAATAAAACTCACACTAATGTTTGTTTAAGCTTCACTATATGTTTTTATAATTTAGTCTGTGTAAAGAAAATCTTGTTCTAAATCATTTATTCAGTTACACAAAGAGGCGTCTCAATAGGTCAAAAAATATCATAAACAATCTTGGTAATGACCCACCCACCAGCCACGCCCCTAGCAACACCACCTAAAGCAAAAGTGTCGCTCTTTGGCCATTTGTAATGATGGAAGGTATGTTATAGACTTTCCTGACTGGAATTGGTGCCAAGGCTGATTCCTGCCCTGCATTGCTGCTCTACCAAGAGCCTCTATTGGACCAACAATGGCAAATGAGTCACCCGTTCCTAGTAATGGTGAAACTCTTCTAACTGCTGTTGGCCCCTAATGCAAGAAAAAGGTTTAGTAAGACCCATATAGGAATAAATATGCAGAAACCTCCAGTGTCTTAAATTAGCACTTTATTTATAGACAATTGTTTTGCAATATGTGCAACACCCCTCCAGCATCCAATGGGATGAATCCCGTATTTTGACAGTTAACCCTTTGAGTGTCAGAGGGGTACGCAACGCATTGCAAAGAAACGAGATGCATACCCCTCTGGCACTCAAAGGGTTAGCCTTACTATAGATCAAGGCTCAACATTTCCACTCGCCACTAGCGAGTGAAAATTTAGCCCTGGCGAGTAGAAATTCAGTCCTGGTGGTATGTTATGGCTTGCGGTGGCGAGTAACTTTTCAGATCTGGTTAGTAGCAAAGGACTTCACATTTTAGCTTAGAGTAGAAAGTACTAAACTAAGGGAAAGGGTCTGTTATAGTGGAATCCTGGTGGTTGAGCAACCCAGCAGTGATAGAATTAAGAGAGTAATTAAACACTGCAGAACTGCATGGTGCATATGTTAGTAGAATGCAGCCTAGCACAATTATTTTTCCATAATCAATTATTACTTCTAGGCTGTTCATTTTAGAAGGAACACTGGTTACAAGGGTAACCTCTTACAGTTCTGATTGCCAGTGGTTGAGTTAAGTGCAAGTCAGTGGTTTAGAGGCATGTGCTCATGATGAATGAATTCATCAACAAACTGTTTGGAAGCAAGTAGATTTATTACCGAAATGTTGGGATTCTACAACATTGCTTCAATAACCTAGGTCTGCAAGGAGAAAACCAAAAATAAATTATAAAGCACATGCTATGGTAAGATCAGCTATGTCATCAAAATAGCATCTATCTCTCCCTATGTATTTGTGAATAGAACAGTACGGCCTTGGAAGAGCAAATCTTTTATGTGGTTCCTATGTAGGGGTGGGCGAAAAGTGTGAAAAATTTTTGGTGAAAAATTTCGCGAAAATGTGCCAATTTTTTGCTTTTCCAGCGAAAAATGTTGCCTTTCCGCCTATGCAAAAAATTCCTCCTTTTCGCCTATTTTAACAAATTTTCCACCTATGTTAACACATTTTTCGCCTATATTTCCTATAGGTACTACATATCCCACTAATATTACTTTTTCTGAAGGCTGAAGTTTAGAAGTAAGTGGCCGAAAGTCAAAGTTGTGAGTCCTACAGCAAAATATGGCTTGAAAAATGTGTTAGCATGCAGAATGCATTTGCCCTTTGCCCACAACACTTTCTTGCTTAAGTGACACTGGCACATATTCATGGTGATATCAAGTAATAAAAAAGAACAAAGTACAACCTACAATGTGGCAGATATGTATTTTAGTGGTGGTGGTAGGGGACTGGCAATGATGTGATTTGTGTATGTACTTTTACCATTGTCATACTCTATCCTTCTTCTCAGATTATTAACACACATTACTTATCGGTCATAGCAGTGGTCCCATTTGTGCTGCTGTTAATATATTTGTCCTGGCTTTGTCTGTCATGTGTGGTTTCTGCTACTACTACTACTGGAGCTAGATGTTGATGTAATTCTACTGTCACTACTACTAGGTGTCAAAGGTACAGCACTTACAGCAGCAGCAACAGAGGTACTCGTCATATTTAACACTGTGGATGTTAACCTGTGTTGCTGTTGCTGGGTTCTCAAAACAGGCGTGTGTGGCTGAGTGGGACTTGGACTTTGAAGAGGCGATGATGCCGATGATGACTGATAAGGTGATTGTGTGCTTTTTGACATCTGTGCTTGTCCAGGGTCAGACTTTCCAATGGCTTTATCAAACAGTTTAGAGACCGGCACAGTGCTCCTTAAAAATGGTGGAAGATTCAGCCTTTGACTTTCTGCTAACCTTATAGCCATGTCACCATCCTCACTCTCAACTTCATCTGTATCTGAACAAGAGAATGATGCTGGAGGGATATATTCTAGATCTGCATCATCATCAATCATCATTAGATCATCCTCAGCAGCATCAGCATCCCCTGACAATTCTTGTCCACTACTACTCTTATATTCCTGTAAGCTTTTGGAGGTCTCAAACAATTTCTTTTTACTTCTACTGTAACAAAGTTCCCTACTACTTTGAGGATGGGTGTTTTGGTGCTTGTTTGTCTCACTATCTGATGCAGCAGGCGCTTCAGCTGCTACACCTTCCTCTATTATGCTACTGCCAGCATCATCAACACTTGAATGCAACTTGTTGTCGTCTTCAGTGTTCTTCTTATATGTTCTTTATTTCTACTGGCACTGGAACTAGTTTTGCTGGGACCTTGGCAAATTGCATCCTTCCTTGGAGTAGAGGGATCATCATCATTGATTGCACATGCTGCAACAACCATTGCTGCAGTCAGTTTTTTAACTACTACTTTACTCTGATGTCCCTGCACTGCCCCACCCCTCCCCCTTCCCCTGGTGCATTTGCTGGACATTATGCAACTACACTATGTTTTTTTACTGTACAGTACACAACACAACTGTTGCAGCTGTATGATGCCTTGCCTATTCCCAGTCAGCTGTCTGTCACTGTCACCTAAGATATGTATTTTTTTATTATTTTTTATTTTATTTTTTCTTTATTTATTTGTTTTTTTAAGTTGTCCACCCTGTTGTCTTATCACAGTCTATCCAAAAAAATTATAACTGAAAAACAAAATCAACAATGTCTTTCCCCAGACTTCCCCACCCAGCACAGAGATAATAACAGCAAGATCAGCAAGCAAATAGGTCCCTAGCTGCCTCTGTCTTGCCAGTCAGTCACATGGAATTTTGGCGTATTTGGGGGTCAACCTCCTTCCTCCCTTCTTATCAGCTAGGGTGCCCCCTAATACAGAGAACAAATGTCCTACCTAAATGACTCCCTAAAGTAAGCTTCAATTCCCCTTTATTTGCCTATCTTATCTAGCTCAAAAACATGCTGCTCTCACAAACACAGAATGGCTGCTGTGAGAGCCTGACAGCCTTTTATAAAGTTGTAGCAAACTTTCGTGTGGTGTAGAAATATTTTCTTCCCATTGATTTCAATGGGCGAAAAAGGTGGAAAAAAGTGGAAAAACTTCACTTTTCGTGGAAAATTTTTCACCAAGCGGAAAGTGTCATTTTTCACCGATTTCAGTTTGAGGCGAAAATTTCCGCCCATCCCTATTCCTATGTATATTTGGACTATTGTTATGGAAACAAAGGGTTTTATGTTTTATTTGCACCACAGGGGACAAATAAAAGCTAACTTTTATTTAAGGGTAATCCAGACATGGACCCCTTCAGCTGCACCTCAATGACAAGGCCCAACAAGGCTGAAACGTACATCTTGGATTAGCTGGTGTTCTCATGCAGAGACAACTTGCCCATATTTTTGAACTGGATCACCTTTTTGGGCGGGATTAGCCTAATATGCATGTGGAAATTTCTCCTCTGTAATGGTAGAAGACAGCTAAAACGTGATGTTTCTGAGCGGTGACTAACAGTAGAACAGGACATTTTGCCGTTTGTTCATCCTCAGAAGCCTGTCCCATTTTGGATGTATGTTTTAAAATGGACCTGTCACCTTGAGTTCAAATTTGCATATCAGAAAACATTATTACAAATGGACTATGTATCATGTTAGCCAAAACACCAGCAGCTGCATAATTTTGAATAAACCGATACTTTTTTTTCTGTATGGTGGTCTCTCTGAGTCTAACATCATATAATAATTTATGCTAATTATGTTGTAAGTGCAGCACAAAGCTTAATTAGCATATGAAACCTCAATGAGAGAGACTTTCACTTTTTCAGAAATAAAAGTATTAGTATCTCTTAAACCGGGGATGGGAAACGTTAGACAATCCAGCTGCTTCCAGATTATAACTTCCACCATTCTGCACTAGGAAATGGCATAGGAATCAGAACTCTGCAGTGAATGTTTGTAAACATCCTTCATTTATAGGGAAAAAGCTGTCACGTTATCTCTGAATTCTCACAAATCATTCGCGTCTGAACCCCAAATAAGCATATGCAGTTCCCAACTGTATTGTACATTCCAGGAAAGGAATATTAGTGTTTGGTACCTCTTACTTATACTGGAAATATGTTTATTCTACAGTGTTCATAGACCTACATACCAATTCCAGTTATAAAGGAGGAATTAGGTGAACCAAATAGAAATATGTGATTAGACTATGGATACTCTTCTGTTTATGGGCATCAGACAAACTGTTATATAAAAACAGTGAAAGAATCAAAAATATAGAAGTGGTCCACATCAAAGGGCAAAAAGTACTATTTAAAAAAGCAACACCATGCAACTTAGAATGAGTGAATCATATCATCAACTTGAATTTCATCATTTTTGTTATTATTATTACATTATTATATTATTGCTATAGTTTATGTACCTATTTATGTACCTATCCACTAGCTATTTGTTAAAACTCTAACATAACTAACAGATTGGACTTGTGTCTCTAGCTACCACTAGTATGTTCCAGTAGCTCTGAGATTAATACTTACACAGTGACATGGCTGATTCCACACCTTCAAATGAAGAGTAGGGAGAAACACTGATTAACTATGGGAGCTGAAATGCTGCAGGCAGTTTTCTCGCCCCAGAATTAGACCTCTTGTGTCTTTATACATATGCTCCTATAAAACTATAGCATACTTAAGATGTGCAACTCTGGAGCATACCAGCTGCATCATAGGGGAAAAATTAACATTTAGAATTGATTTAAAAGGGGCTTTTAACCCTCTGAATGCTAGAGAGGTTGTCAACGCATTATTTTTGGGGTTAAAAAGCCTAATTTAAATCAGTGATCAGTTTTGGAAACTTTAAATTTCCCCAACCATTTGATCCAGATTTGCTCCACTTTCCTTTTATATATAAGGCCCAAAACTTGGTCTTTTATGATCATACTAGTGTAAAAGTCTGTGTACATGGGCCAAGGGCCGAGTAATATTAACCCTTTGAGTGCCAGAGGGGTACGCAACCCATTGTAAGAGGCTGCTACCAAACTGCTCCATGAGATGCAGTCTTGCGTCGCCTCACTCATGAGATGCAATCATGCACAGTAGATACTTCCCGAACGCGGGCAATCTCTACTGCACATGACTACATCATGACAAACATCCTAGCGAATTATTATATAGGATGACATGAAGTAGGTATCTGAGCATCTACCAATTTAGGTAATTTAAAATATCTGTTGTGCTGGTTGGCATTCCTTACCTAACTCTGGATCGGACACTAAGTTCAGAACACTTCCAGGTTGAGAGTCAACATTAAAGCAAACGTCTGTTTGACTTGTAGGCAAGTTTATGATGAAATGTGGGTCGTCATCAACTAGGAAAATATAAATTACAGTGTTAGACACAGGCAAGGCATCAGCAGCATTTTTATGCAATATTACATAATACATACATCTTTGTGACCAAAATTCTGCAGCCCTGGCACACACCCAGTGGTGTCACTATGGAGGAGTTATATAAATCTCGTCCATACTGCATCCACCATAGGTCCATTCATGACCCCCTGGCCACTCCGGTGAAAAGCTCTACATGGAATTGTGGGACCTTCTATACACACACACACACACACACACACTCACACACACACACAAACACAGACATACATAACACATGCAACACACACACATATTACATGATATCCTATATAATTTGCTAAAATGTGTGTAACAATGCAGTCATGCGCAGTAGAGACTGCTGTATGTGCTGCAGTCATGCGCAGTAGAGACTGACAGTGACGAGGCTGATACAGACCGGCTGGCACTGTATCAGCCACGACGTGGGCAGTCTCTACTGTGCATGACTGAACCCACGACCGGCTGGCAGTGACACTGTGGCCCGTGTAATAGGCTCTTCAACTAGTACACACATAATACATGATATACATGCACAATACACACACATAATACATAACGAATGTACAAATTATGCGCAATATACAAACACACATACACAACACAAAATACACACAACACACATACACTAACCAATGCCCACAATATACACATACGTTACACAATACACACAACACATACACAGTACACCCCGAAAATACACAAAACGCACAATACACAAACACACATACACACACACATGCAGCACAATGCGAACACACAATATGCACACAAACACACAGTATAAACACACAAAATACACTATACCCTTAAAATTGGGTACCCTAGCAAGGTATGCAAGCTTAAACATACTTCGGCCAAACTATACACCAAAACCCTCTTTTTTTTTTTTTTTTGCAATAAGTAAAGCAACATTGGTATAGTATATGCTCAGTACAGAGTTCTCTTTGGGTGATTTGTATGGAGTGGTGCAGGATTACTTTTTGCTTCTCCTATCAAGATTAGCCTGGACGTCAGGGGAAAATAGTACTACATATAAATACACTTTTAATTATTTTTTTTAATTGGACACTTAAACAGTTCATTGGGTTGCAATGTGGTGGATATCACACATAATGGCTACTCCTGTTTAGGATGTTTTCTGTAGTGTCTGTCTTCATAACAATTCCATGTTAATTTAGTTATACATACAACCACATGTAACCCAGGCCATTGTGTGTGTGTATATATATATATATATATATATATATATATATATATATATATATATATTAGTATAACCATTACCTTACCTTTGTGTGGTGGGAGTTTGTTCACAGTTATTGTCTCAGTAACTGACTTTTGTGCCTCTTCAGGAGGTGATGGTGTTGTCGGTAACTGTAGCTGTAGGTTTATGGGTGCCTTTGAACTTACAACCAAAGCTGTTAGCAGCAAAAAACAAAATGTTACATTATATTAAAATACCCCTTTTTGTGCCCTGTAGTTGGCCGATAGTAATATATATATATATATTTATATATAGTTCCATTTGTATAACAAATAAAATCCAGCCGCTAAGTTGAATTAATCACCCCACTAAAAAGATAAAAAATAGAATATATAAACGCCATACAAACCTAAATAATAAAATAGCATGCTGAAGGATTGAGAAAAATATGGCAGAATTGTATACTTTGTTAGAAATATAAAATATATAACCATAACATATATCAGTGAACACTACAGCACTAAAAGATATCTGTACAGCTAAAATCATGCGTGCTTGTGATGCATATAATACTGGCTATCACCCTACCAATAACTGAATTCACTCTAAAAAGATTGGATGACAAATAACAGATACTTATGCTAACACATCCATGCAAATATCTACATACATCATATATTAAATATCTGCTCTAACAACTAGCTTAGTATATTGAATATAAAAACTCAAATGAAATACAATATAAAAATAAAACATAATCTAATGCACTTATAAATAAGTCAGCAGAAAGTTACAGGTGCACTCGGACAACCATACATAAACACTTGTAGTAAAAATATAAAAACCTTTATTCGATAATATATAAAATCCAAAACACACAGCAGAATAGGGTTGAGGTGAAGTAGGATATAGACAGAGAGACCTTGCAAATCGTATGCCCTTCGAGCCGGATCGCATGTACTCATAGATTATTAGTGTAATCTGCTGTGTGTTTTGGATTTTATATATTATCGAATAAAGCTTGTTATATTTTTACTACAAGCGTTTATGTATGGTTGTCCGAGTGCAACTGTAACCTTCTGCCGATTGCATCATGTGATCCGGAGAATGGAGAACCAGGATAGTGTAGCACCGGACTATGGAACTACTATGCGGCTTTGAATGAAAATGATGAGATAAGATACTATCTTTGTATTTATTTGGTGTGTTAGCATGCATATGTTCTCTCTTATAAAAAAGTCCCTCTTAAACATGACTATCACGTGGATTACAATAAATATTATTTTATTCTTTAACTAGTGTAAAAGCCCATGTACACAGCCAAAGTGCGTGATAAAAGTCCAGACGTATGTGTGTCCGATGCAGTCATGACGAGTAGAGACTGTCCGAACGCACAGAACGCACAGAAGCAGTCACACACAGTAGAGACTGCCCTAACCTGCAGTCTCTACTGCGCATGACTGCTTCTGTGCGTTCTGTGCATTTGGGCCGTCTTTAATGCGTATGACTGCATCGGACAAACATACATCTGGCCTTTTATATTATTGTAAGATGATGTACATCTCCATTACATAGGGTTTCCATTTATCACCATTTAATTTCATATATAAGATATGGTGCATGGAGTTATTCTGGTGTAAACTAACTGCACCATAGGGGACAAATACAGATTCCCGTTAAATTAAATTGAGCTTTTAACCCCTTTAATGCTAGAAATGTATCCAATGCATTGTGCAGCAATTCATTGGAGATCTCTCTAGCATTCATGGGGTTAAAAAGCTAAATTTAAGTGAATTAAGGAATTTTTAATTGTCCACATGGAGCAGTTAATTTAAGCCAGAATAACCCTTTTGCTTTTATAAATATGGGCCAGAGTTCCTAAAACTTTTCTCAGTGCTTGATTTCTTAAAGGGAAAGTAACAAGCACCAAAAGCGCACAGTTGAACACCTCTCTGACAAAGGATTCATTCACAATAGCTTCAAGCTCATCAGGCTGATACATCTGTTTACCCTTGAGATCTCTTCCTCCTGACATTTCTCCCTCTCTTTTTTCTTTTCATTAACCTTTCTATCATTTAATGTTGTTTCCCATAGAAAGCATATTAACAATTAATAACTTTCTTCATCTAAACATAGTCTATTGGGATTTGTGCAATGAAAACCCAAACTGACTTTGACAGCAGCCTCCTTTGGGATCTTTTGGGGAATCGGCCAGCATCCTCTCATTTCCATCCTCGCTCTCTATAAGCATTGAAGTGAATGGAGTCACAAAGTGGTGATTTATAGATAGCTCCAGGATGGTCTTTGTAATATTCCTCTTGAGTGCAGCTGAAGTAGCCAAGTTCCTGTATTATAATAATAATAAATATATTACCAAATGTTCTTACAATGTGTGGCGCCATATAAAAAAAAACATATACATACATACAAACAATGTCAGGGAAGAATTTACATCTCAAGTGCCCCTACGAGACCTGACTAGTATCCAAGTGATTATTATGGTGGGGCACATAACTCGGAACCTTCATCTCCCCAACCCATGGACTGAAGATGGGAGTGTCCAAATGATACAATCTGCACCATAATGTGGATGGGCCCTAGTTGGGGAGGGCAGGATTGGGAGTACGGGTAAGAGGTTTTTCTGTAAAAGGAACAGGTGGAGAGTGGGAAAAATAGGTTTGGAAGTGGGTGAGGTTACATGGGAAACTTTCAAAAGAAAAGAAAGTCTGCACTCGCTGTTATATATAAAGTATATATATGAGTAAGGACATTTGTGGTCCGAAACACGTAAGGGGATTATCGTGGGGTGATTTATGTTGTCCCTGTGTTCGGATGTTTTTACCTTTTCAATAAAGTTCTTTTATACTTTATATATACCAGCGAGTGTGGACATTCTTTTCTTTTGAGAGTTTCAGTTGGAGGAGTGGAGTTCCTTTGTTCCGGCACCGCCATTGAAGATGGTGATTAATGATAGCTTGGAGATCAAGTGTGGTGGTGAGCATTCGCACAAAACCGGTTGAGTGAAGCATCCAGTTTACTGTATTTTGTTTTGCAGTTCTCTCTACATTAATTGGCCACGTATTATATTGTTGCCTGCTAGAGCAGTCTATTTTGTTTGTAATTACGTGGGAAACGTACCAAGCCGTGAATCAGTTGCTGTACCCGGAGACAAAGTAATTAGTTAAAAAAAACCAGAGTCTCTGGGGCATGTACTACTGTGTTTAACTGCTGTAGGTATATAGGGCCGTGTGTTCAAAGGAAAACTGTAGGTATTCTGGGTCAAACCATTTGCACTATAGAGAAGAACTAAAAATTCCCATTGATTTAAGTGGGGATTTTAAAGGAGCAGTAAACTTTTTTTAAACTCAATATATATTGTATTCCTCCTTAGTAAAATCAGAGTACTCCCACTGCTGAGATATGCATATTTCCAGAGTTATTACAGTTTAACCCTTTGAGTGCCAGAGGGGCACGCAAAGGGTTAAACCTGTGTTTCCTAGTGCCCTCTAGTGGTCAGATTCCAATTAGTTATTCTGTTATATTCTATTTTTGAGAGGAAAATCAATGACATACAGTTCTCCATAGAATCAGAGCCGGATTTACATCTCAGTAGCCTGTAGGCACAGAAATCTGAAGCGCCCCCCTCCCCTTGGCCATCTCCACTGGACACCTCCACAATGCTCCTAATCTCCACATTGCCCCCATCATCTCCATATTGCCCTCACATTGCCCCCACCAGCTCCAACTTGCCCCCCATCAGCTCCACATTGCCCCCACCATATCCAAATTGCACCCGATCAGCTGCACATTGCCCCCACCACCTCCATATTGCCCTCACATTGCCCCCCATCAAATCCAACTTGCCCCCATCAGCTCCACATTGCCCCCACCATCTCAATGTTACCCTCACATTGCCCCCATCAGCTCCAACTTGCCCCCCATCAGCTCCACATTGCCCCCACCATCTCCATATTGCCCTCACATTGCCCCCCATCAGCTCCAACTTGACCCCATCAGCTCCATGTTACACTCACATTGCCCCCATCAGCTCCACATTGCCCCCACCATCTCCATGTTACCCTCACATTGCCCCCAATCAGCTCCAACCTGCCCACCATCAGCTCCACAGTGCCCCCACCATCTCCATATTGCCCTCCATTGGCTCCAACTTGCCCCCCATTAGCTCCACATTGCCTCCACCATCTCCATGTTGCCCTCACATTGCCCCCCTTCGGCTCCACCTTGCTTCCACCATCTCCATGTTGCCCTCACATTGCCTCCCCCCCATTGTCCATTTCTTACCTCCCCCGTTGTCCGTTTCCTACCTCCCTGGCAGGAGATCTGTCATCTCTGCCTCCTTTGGCACAGTCCTGTAGCTGCTGGATCTCCCGCGCGGTCTCCTATTCAGGAAAGCAGAGCGCTGGGAGATGATGTCATCTCCCAGTGCTCTGCATTCCTGAATAGGAGACCGCGCGGGAGATCCAGCAGCTACAGGACTGTGCCAAAGGAGGCAGAGATGACAGATCTCCTGCCAGGGAGGTAGGAAACAGACAATGGCGGGGAGGCAATGTGAGGGCAACATGGAGCAGGCACTGAGGCTAATTTAAAAAAAAAAAAAAATTAAAAAAGCTATCCCAATGACAGGTACCCCTCTGTGGGGTGCGCCTGTAGGCAGATGCCTACTCTGACTTTTCGTAAATCCGGCCCTGCATAGAATGTGATAGAAACTGCTGAGTTACGCTGTCAGTTAGAACTATTAGGAAGTAAACATACAGTAAATTCACTTCCTGATTATTTGAACTGTTATAACTTTTAAATAAAGCAAATGACAGCAGTGGAAGTACCCTTGTTTTACTCAATAGCAAAAGCTCCATAACAAAGAGGTTTTCATAAAAAAGTTTACTACTCCTTTAATCCTTTGATAGAGAAGTTTCTAATGCATTGCACAACCTCTCTAGCATTCAAAGGATAAAATCCCCATTTAAATCAATGTGGATTTTTGGAATTTTTAGCTCTCCCATAGAGTGCAAATGGTTTGCCCCAGAATTCCTTCCAGAATTCCTTTTCTTTTGAACATATGGCCCAGAGTGAAAATCAATTACTGTGTTTCATCAAAATTCAGCTATTGATTTCAATTGGATTGCAAGGGAACTGCACTAAAACAGTGGTAGCTCTATATTCAATGCCTTTTTAGTCAGCAGTTTATATAAAGAGCAAGGGATGCTGGGAGAAAATTGAAAAAGCATGCAACAAGTCACACCTATATCACATGTGAAATGCAGTAACATTTCATAAAAAATGCATAAAGCTGTCAAACTATATCTCATTTTTTCATATGATAACTGCTATAAACTAATCACATGTGTGAACTGAACCTTAAAGAAAATATTCTTTTTATGGGTAATATAATTTCCTTTGAAGGAATCAGTTTAAAACAGACCACTGTTACCTACTTTATTATCTGGACCAATCAACTTCTTATTTAGTCTCTAAATTGGTGTCATTTATAACAAGAATGCAGGGGGAGAAGGCGTGCTTGTCTTATTTGTGTTCAAGCAATGATATCACTAAATTACTGCATGTTAGTGGTTCATCAAGGGTTGACTGGAGCATCTGTAGACAAGAGCAAATAGGGACCTATCTCCTAGAATGTACCTTATGGGGAGCTTTAGGGTTAATATTTTAAAGATCTCAGGGTCAGCTTATGCTGAACGTTTACAGGTATGGCTAGAGCCAATGAAAAATGTAAAAGAAAAATCTATGAAGATGCATTATGCAGGGACAGGGTGTATCCTTTGGAGTAGGGTTCAACAACATGAGCCCCTCCAGCTGCTGTTAGACTATAACTCCCATCATTCTTAGTCAGTAGTTGTATTCCAACATCTCTGACTTAGAGGGAACACTGCAAAGCAACAGTTAAGGTTAAAGGAGCAGTAAACCTTTTTATGAAAAACTATATGTTAAACAACTTTTCCTGCTGAGTAAAACAAGGGAACTCCCTCTGCTGTCAGTTGTCTTATTAAAAAGTTATAACTGGCCAAATAATCAAGAACTGAATTTACTGTGTGCTTACTTCCTAAAAGTTCTAACTGACAGCATGACTCACCAGTTTCTATCACATTATATGGAGAACTGTCACTGACTTTCATCTCAACTAGAATGTAACAGATTAACTAATTGGAATTTGACCACTTGAGGGCACTGATAATGCAAAAAAACAAACAAACATGGTTTTAAACTGTAATGACTCTGGAAATATTTACATGTGTACGGATTGCTGGCTCCTTTCTTTATAACCTGAATTGACTATTTTCTTTGATAAAGCAGCATTCATAGCCATGAAACACATTAGAACCTTTGGGTTTAGCTTTTAATTAAGTGTTTTTTAAATTAAACATTTTTATCAATTGAGCCATTTGTTTGATATTTTTTCTAATACAGGAGTTACCTGAACGGAGACAAGGTTAATCCCTCGAATGTGCTTTTTCAGCTAGTAGTTTGCTGACAGCTACATAAGTGAGTACCCATTGCATCATTTTACTGCTGTTATATATCATAATATATTACACAATTGGGCACCATTTTCTCTTTGTTTCCGCATCTCTGGAAATATGCATCTGTCAGCAGTGGGATTACCCTTACTTTACTGAACAGGAAAAGCGCCAACATATATATTTTTCATTTCATTTAAGCCAGCATTTCTCAGTAATCTTTTCTCAAGACATCTCTACATATAGTTTGGAAATCACTCAGCATACCTAGCATTTTATAATTAATTTATCAGAGTGATGAAGGATACATATACAGAAATATATACCGTAAAATCTCGGGTATAATACGCACAATTTTACCCCACTTCACCTTATGTGAAGTGGGGGGTGCGTATTTTACACAAGAGATTTTTTTAGTTAAAATAAAAAGAAAAAATTAGGGGTAGCAGATATCTTCCCTCCCCGGGTGCTAACCAATTTGAAAATATGGCTTACTTTGTGCAAGTGAAGTCCCCACTGAAGCAAATAGAGAAGGGAAGGCAAAACTTCTTCTAGGTAAATCTTCCCTGTGGGCGGCACGCTTGCACTTGCCTCCCGCTTCCTTCAATGGGCTTTCAGGACCTTCCACCTCCAGCCAATGGTAATGCCCTGTGAGGATCTCAAGGTCCTCACAGGGCAATACCGTAGGCGGAAGGTCCTGAAAGCCCATTGAAGGAAGTGGACGGCAAATGCAAGTGTGCTGCCCGCAGGAAAGATTTACCTAGAAGAAGTTTTGCCTTCTCTTCTCTGTTTGCTTCAGTGGGGATTTCACTTACACAAAGTAAGCCTCATTTTTCAAAGCGGATAGCACCGGGGGAGGGAGGAAAGATATCTGCTACCTCTAATTTTTTTTTTCTTAAGAGGGGAAAACAAGGGTGCATATTATACATAGGCTCTCTTGTTTTCCCCTAAAATCTTAGGCCTACTATACACCTGTGTATTATACACAGGTGCGTATTATACCTGAGATTTTACGGTAGTTATTTGCTGGTCTTGCAATCAAATTAACAAACAGGAATACATTGTGTATAATAGTTTCCATAAATATGTATTTGAAATTCAATATTCACATTTGTGTCAAAGTCTTTATAGAAAAGAAGGGGCATCCTAATTGGATGTGAATCACTGGTTTAATTCTTTAAATGCCAGAGGGGCGCGCAATGCTGCTGGTACTTAAAGGGTTAAGCAATTAATCCTCTGAATTCTGTGCAATATATATAACCCTGCAATGTACTGATTACCCATCTAGCACCCAATGTTGTTTAAAATGCATGATTTTGTAAAATAAATATATTCTTGGGGGAACATTCCTCAAAATGCAATTGGTGATTTGCTTGTGATGATCTCCTGGTGACACAGCATTTTTCCTTTTCAAAATGCTATACCTCAGAATGTTCTGGAACCCTACCCCCTTGTCTGTCATTGAGTATAACTTACCTTTCAGCCAAGAGCTGGTTAATGGTAAGCTGGGCCCAGTATTGCTTGGCAAAATCAGGGAACACATGTTTACTCTCTGCAAACATTTCATTTAGTTCCTCTACCTCTGTCAGTGTATCAATTATTAAATCTGCATTTGCCTAAATAGAAAGAAAATAGACGTAATTCAACTCTTTTCATCAATTAGTTCACTCATTCCTTCATAGAATTCCTTCTATAGAATTTGTTGATTTCAATATTTTGGGCCGTTATTCAGGAACCTAAAGAGAAACAATTCTGGAGCAAACCAACTGCTCCACAGGGGAAATATAAAATTTCCCCAAATACCAATGAGTTGAAGACCTCTCTACATACATGGGACTCAAGAGCTGCCTCAGAGATTCTAGTTTTTAGAGTCTGATTCTCCAGCTCTGGTGTTTTTTCCAGTTAACTCTGCCCATTTCTGTTCCATTGCACCTAGTTCCCATGCTGTTCTGCCCACTTCCTATTCCATTCTTAAGTAAAGCCCCAAGTTTTCTCCTCTCAGTCCTCCCCACCTGTTTAACTCCACACACTTTATAATGAGATTCTCCTCATTTAGACACATCCATATCTAGCCCATGAGCACTCTCCAGAAGAAAGATCCTAGGTATGCCTGCTTTTCAATTAGAAGTTCTGGTGTTTTTTTCTAGAATTGCTTCTCTTTAGGTTCCTGAGTTTGACCCTTGCTACTGAAATGAATCATTACCTATCTGATTTGATACATCTTTAAATATGGAGGCCACATAGATCTTTAACCCCTTAACATCTGGCTGTCCTGGGGTAGGAGTACTCTAAAGGACCACATAGACGTCATTCTGAGAGCCGGCACACTTGAGCGATCACGTGTACCAAATCACTGAAAGAGAGGCTGGAACAGAGCTCTCTGGTCATGGAGCAGTCAGTTTCAGTCTCCCCTAGTGGTTACAGTGCACCTGCAGTAGTGCTGTGATCACATAAGTCAAGACTTACCAGGACCGTTACTGATCCTTAAGGCACGGACACTGGTGAAGATTCTAGCACATCACCAGTCCATTAAGGGTTAATAAACATATAGACAATAAATAGTTTTAGCATGACATAGAAACATAGTTTTGATGACATATAAGAACCTATAGGCCCACCTAGTTTACTCATTTTCCTGTTTAGATAAACTACCCAATGTTAAATAACTCTCAGAATAGATCTGGTCTAGAAGTCATCTTTTAATACCTTCCCTACCACTTCAGCTGACAGGCTTTTCAATTAATCTATCACTCTTTCCCTAAAGTAGTACTTCTGAATCCTCCACCCTCTAACTTCATGTCCGCTTAAAATTTCTTCCCTCCAGACAGTTCGTAATATATTTAAATGTTTCTATCATATTTCCCCTTTTCACCCTCTCTTCCAAGCTATACATATTAATAGACTGAATAAATACATACTTTCTTTAAGTAATTATTCAACTTTACATCTTCACGTTCTACTACAAGTGTTCAGTTTTGACCTGGATGTTGGCAGGGCCATTTTAGTAAATATTGCCTTAAATTCTATTTATCAGCCAAAATATTATGTTAAATGCCTTAAGCAATGTTCTGTTGATCTCTCTGGCATTACGGATCTTACTTTGTATTATTTATTCACTCTGTCTGTAGATGGCCAACCTGCATATCTCTGTGGGGGTATAGGAAAATCAGAGCTCAGGAAAATGTTATGAGGTTAATCTAATGTGAAGAACTTTCTTCTGTTGAGACCCAGGATAGGGCTCATGGGCTGAGACTGGGCATGTCTAAATTATGAGAATTGTGTCAAAAGCGGGTGTGGATTAATTTGATGGGTGGGTCTTAATCAGGATTTAGAGGGAAAGTGTGTGGAACAGGATGGGAAGTAGAACTACCCAGGAAACTCACCATAGCCAGAGGATAAGAATAAAAATATTAGAATTGATGTGTCTATAACAGGCATGTTTGAATTCCTTTGATTTATTAGTCCCTGCCATTTCAGGCTTTTCAATTAATTTATCACCCCTTCCGGAAAGTAGTACTTATGATGTTCTCTGTCAGGCATTACAGGTCTTACATTGGATTATTTATTCCCTCTGTCTACAGATCATGGATGGACATACTGCATCTCACTGTGGGGGTGGGGGAAAATCAGAGCTCATGAAAATGTTATGAGATTAATCTAATGTGAATAACTTATACATGGGAACTTTCTTCTGTTGAGCCTCCAGAGAGTGCTTATGGTCTGTGACTGGGCATGTCTAAATGATGCAAATTGCATCAAATGTGGGTGTGGCTTAGTTTGCTGGGGGGGGGGGCTTAGTCAGGATTTAGAAGGGAAGTGAGCAGGAAGTTGGTGGAACAAGATGGGAAGTAGAGTTACCTACGAAACTCATGAAAGACAGAGGATCAGCCTCTGTCCCCAGAGATCCGGTAATTCCCCTGGTATGGAAGAACTGGATGCTATGTTTTAGAGAGCTAGATAGTATTCAGGCGGTAAAACACCCCATTTAAATCAATGGGAATTTGGGGAATTTCTATTTGTCCCCTGTGTAGTTGATAAGTTCCAGAATTGCACCTGTTTATCTTATTGAATACAGCCCATTGTGGGGGAGGTGTATAAAACTTGAATAATAAAAAATATAGCCTGTAAAACTTACACAAAGTGACGTAAGGATATATATAAACATTTAGTGACATTTTTGTTGAGGACTAATGCCAGTTAGTTGAATTTTGGAGGAGTAGAGTAGAAATGGTGTTGTCCACATAAGAATTCTGTCTCAAAATATGTATAATGAAATTCGCTAATTGCAACATAAATAAATGTGGTTTTAGTAGTTAAATTTTAATGCCAGGTATAACCTGTTCTTAATGGAAGTATATAGTGATAGAGTATAAGCTGTGTATGCAAAAAAATTCTCATAAGCGAATATTCTCAGATAGAGACATATTTATAAATTTGGTGTTACCTCATTATACATATCACCCATAGCTGCAAATATAAACAACAATTCCTAAACATATACAATAAGAATGTTTTTGTAAATCTCCCCCATTGCCCTTTATAAGTCTGATTTACTAAGAACTGAAGCAATTCTAGAGCTGACCAATAGCATAATTGGAGAGAAACATTCATAAAATAATCTTTGATTTTAATGGGGATTTTTGTTTGTCCTCTGTGGAGCAGTTGTTTTGCTCTAGAACTATTCCACTTTTGACTTTGTGTATATGGCCCTATAATCTTTGGCTATAGGTCTGACAAAATAATGGCCTGGATTACTATGCAGCTGTAAACTTTATCAAGTGTTTTATCTATACATTTCTCTGTAGATCTCAATGGGGATCTGTTCGATAAACCAGTTGATAACATTTAGCAACTCCAATGTAATCTAGGCCAATATCAGAAGGTGAAACTACTTACTGAGGTTGCACTGACGATGCTCTGCAGAACGGAAACACTTTCAGGTTTAAGTTTACCAGCAACAACTATCTCGTCACCTCCAAAGTAGTTGTGGAAGCTGTTCTGAGTTACATCCGAGACAGCCTCTGGTGGGTAGTTAACGATAATGTTTTTGAGCAGAGGAGTAGAAACCTTTTTGTAGAATTCCTGAGGGTGAAGTAAAGTACAGTTATTAATTCCTGTTCATTGTACAGCAGAGGCTTTCTACAGGACACTATAGGCTGTGGAAAAAGATGGGGCCACTGACGTCATGGCAACACCAATTTTATAACCCACTCAGAATGAATGTCCCCACTAAACTGAGGTGGGCAACCTGTATATCTCTAGCTATTGATTACAATTCTCTTTAGCCTCAGTGTAGGATGTTAGGTGATGTAAGATGTAGTCCAATCAAAGGGCTGCAGGTTGCCCACACCCACACTAAAGTTTTATGTGGGGACTTTTAATTATAATATAATAGCATTATATACTCTGTGTGTTTTATGACAAGACTGTATGTAAAACAAAACAATAACGCTAAATGTAAGTATAACCCTTTATGAACCAGGGGGGTGTCCAACACATTTCAAAGCAATACTGTCTGCACACCCCTCTGCTCTTTAATGAGTTTAAGCAAGAAATTAGTGGTGGGAGCTGCAATGGGAGGGTGTGCTTGATTTTCTTGGGCCCCAACAAACAAAAAGAAATTGATTGGGAAAAGCACCGAAAAGGTCCAAAAGCCATATTTTTAGTGCACTATGTTGGAGAATATGGCTCTCATATTAAGTGACAGGTTTAGCACCATCTGCTGACAGGAATAGAAAATTACAATATATGATAAAAATAAAGTCTGCGATTCAATACATTTTGAATAAAAAATCTCTCAGAAGCAGAAGCTGTCTTACTCAGCAGGAAAATCATTCTGAGATTCAGAGAAAAAAAGATGACTGCTCCTTTAACAGCCTGGGGGAAGATGCACTAAACTTTGATACAGGCTCAGTTTGGTGATATTGTGGTGAATTGGACATTAATACATGTCATAATATGCACTAAGATGTCTTTTCTATCTTATCCCAATGAGTACACCTCACAAATGCCTACCTCACATATCTGCTCCATGCCTTTACTGCATTTAATTTACAAAGTTGCAGTATCTCCATCACTATTGCTTATTTGGGGATGTTTATTTACCATATTCATTATGCTCAGATAGCTGGCAATGTTGCCACAGCTCACAGAAACAAATTTCCCATAGTATATCAGACTAGCAAATGATTAACTGCTTGAGTGCCAGAGAGGTATCAGTTGTATAACCTGTGGCACTCAAAGGGTAATTTGGCATGATACCTGCCCATTCCACAGACCCTAAATGGTAATACAGTGAGAATGTCATCCCAAAGATTCCATGGAATTTGTTAACCCTTTGAGTGCTGGTAAGGCGTCCAATGCATTGCGCTGCAATGTACAAGATACCTCTGTGGCACTCAAAGGGTTAAATAAATCATAGAGACCATTAATTAAACCCATTTGGTTTTGAAGGTATGGTACCTTCAATGACAATGAACATTAAAGCATGTTAATGCAGTTTCCTCTAAAAGTAACAGCATTATAAACTTTCAGCCATCAGTGTAGAAATCTTCCCTGAACTCATTGCCCCACCTGTTGAAAAATCTAAAGCTAATGGTAGGAGCCTTATTCTCATTGGCTGTTCAGGGGATCTATGATTTCACAGCAGCCAAAATCCTTCTCTGTCTCAACACTGTACACACCATCATCTCTGGGGGGCTGTATGTTTAAAAAGCTGCACACTCATATGAGGGAAATACAGTGATTTAACATATTTTATTTATTTCACCCTGTTAGTTGCCCTTGAAACCCTTTTTGCACATGATGGTATGCTGGTATGATAGTAAAGTAAATGTACATAGTTTCATGATGAACCTATAGAAAATGGAGGGAGCCTTCCATTGCAGTCTATTGAGAATGCATTGGACTTTACTGAGAACGTTTTCAGTAAAAGTAAGGGATGTATTGCACACATTTTTGAATTGGTTCTCACTGATTGGTGAGTGAATTTTGGAGTGGTATTTAGACCATTTTACTAATTTACTAATCTTAGACCAAGCAGCCTCCATAGACTTGTTTTGTACTTCTGCCTTAAAGTTTTTGATTGTGCATCACAAACACTCTCAGATTTATGAAATGTCAAGCAGAATTTCAGTAACTGGCTGCAAGGATATATTTAGGCATATTTTAGCCATATTTAGCCATTACATTGCAATACTATGTGATCAATATAAGAGTCTTATAATAAACACCTTCAGCTGGGCAGCTGTATCCTTGTTCCCATGAATTCTCTGAGCCATCCCATGGTTCTCCTGTGCAAGTCTCTCCAAGAAAGCATAATCCACATCAAATCCAATACCAAGTGAATGCAGGGAGAAATCATCACGGATATTTGCCTTCACGTTCTTCTGAATTTTAGACAGTTTCAGCTCACCTGAAAGGACATTAAGTATGAGAAGCTATTCATCTGCATTATTTTTATAACGCTTAGAGAATCCTCAAAATCTGGGGTGAGCAACTGTCACAGTTTACCAATAACGTTCAGGAGTCAGTACGGTATAGTTAAATGCAAAATTTATTAATAATAGAAAAGTAGAGCACACTATATACACAAGTAGCAAGCAGAGGGTTGCAAGCCAGCGAGCACTGCTATCAGGAATAGTAGGCTGCCAAGCTTGACCACTCTGCTGGAGACTAGGGGGTAGATTTAAAGCCAGCCGTTAACATAGCTGGTAGGGCCAAAGTGAATACCGGCTGTTAAACTAACATGTTTAACGTGGTATTTAAAGGTCCTACCAGCTAGAACTCCAAAGGACGTTAAGCCACAAAAACATTGCTTTGCAATGCGTTACGTACCCCTCTGCCACTCAAAGGGTTCTGGAATGTATTCAGTCATGCTTGATTTTTATACTTTTATTTTATTTTACAGGGAGAAGGCGGAAGACAGAACAGAAGGACCAGCAAGCTGAGGACTCCACTGGACATCAGGATTAATGGTAAGTGTTAATGCAATGTTGCTTTACTTAGTCGGGTTAACCCTATGAATGCTGGTGGGGTAATTATACCCCACCGGCACTCATAGGGTTAATCCTACTAACTTTGGACAGGTTTTAGGCACTTTGGATGTATTGATGTGGGGCTTAGGGCCCCATATCAATACATCCATTGTGGACATTGTTTTTTTTTGCCAGTTAACAGCTGCGTTAGCTGGCAAAAGATCCGATAAGGGACTTTACAGCGAACAAAACTGGGTCTTAAATTTTGTGCGGTAAGTGAGTCCCTTATTGGGTTTTTTCAGCTAACGCAGTCCTTTAAATGGCAAAATGGAGCATTTTTTTTTTTTAATGGGCCAAAACACACGTTACTGTTGCGGCCGGCATACTGGATGAACTGCCGTTAGCAGTTCCTTCCATGGCCCTTTGTATGGCTTCCTACACGTTAAAACACCCGCTGGTGTTTTTTTAACTTAACGGCTGGCTTTAAAATCTACCCCTAGGCCTCAGCCACTGGTAGTCTCTGCAGGAACCAGGAGCAGGAACAGGAACAGGAACACTGGATCTTGATCTGACGAAGCGAGAGTACTGATTCATGCCTGCAGTCAGTAGGGAGAGATATCTTACTCATGCCTGCAGTCAGAATAAGGAAAGGGATACCTGACTCACACCTGCAGTCAGTATCGGAGCTAGTCTACCAGAGCCCCAGGTCCGCACTAGATTGGGTATCTGCTAGGTACAAGGAACAAATGTAAAAATAGCCAGACAGAGCCACAAGTCAGCACCAGATGGGGTAGTCAGACAAGCCAGGTCATACACAGTTCAGGTAGTCAGCCAGAGCTACAGGTCTGCACCAGGTTGGGTGTCCACCATAGGGATAGGCAAAAGAATAGTCAGACAGAGCCACAGGTCAGCACCAGGTTGGATGGAAGACTAGCCAGGTCATACACAGAGTTCAAGGTAAAAGAACTGCTATGAACAACAACTCAAGGGCAACTGAGTCAGGACTCAGAATGCCCTTTAAACCCCTCCTAAGGAAGTAGGTAGGAGGAGCAGGAGCAACTCAGAGGAAGTAAGTAGGTAGGAGGGGACTACAGAAGCATGGCACATAAAACAGAGGCCTGCTGCATGCTTGAAGCCTCGCACCTGCAGATGACGCTGAAAACAAGGTAAGCTGTAACAGTAACATTCTGCACTACAACTGTTATTGGTCTACATTTCCAATCATCTGCTGGCCAACAGTGAGATGGAGAGAAATGAAGTTGTAATCCAAAAGCATCTGTAGGGAAGAAGATTGTCTACTCTTACTCTACATATTAAAGAAACCCCACTCACCTTACAATGGCTCAAAAACCCTAGTGATCATTGTGAAGTTTGTCCTTGCAACTTACTGAAAAAAAATAAGAGAACCACTAAATGAATCCACCAGCTCCGCTCCACTGACTTTAGCCTCTAGCACCAGTGGTTACACTTCAGGATGTGCTGTAGTGCATTCCAGCAGACAATCTCAATCATCGTTAGGACTTTGTCACTGTATTTTCTCTATGTCTCGTTTAATTCAAAGACCACCCCACTGTCCTCCCCTTGATGTAAGTGATACTAAGGGAGAATTTTAGCATAAGTAGCTTAGTAAATTGGCATTAAGCAGGTGTGGGGTCAGAAATCAATTTCTCCACCTGATTTAGAGTGGAATCATTGTCATACATTCACCTTAATATCGTCAGTCTGTCCTGGATGTTATGTCCACAGAGGTGTACATACCCCTTGCTGGCAGGACTCATTGGACCCAAACTGAAGTAGTCAGAGAGCATGAACTTCCTGAAGATGTCAGTACTGCAGTGGGAGGAGTTTTCAAATCAAGTAGTCCTGCCAGCTAGAGTCAAGATCACATGGACATGACATCTAGGACAGATTGAAGATGTTTGCTCTTGAGGCAATGTGCAAGGGAAAAATTCATAATGGACACTAGGATTTTCTAGCCATATTGAAGGAAAGTGTGTGTGTGTGGGGGGTTATTTTTTGGAGGTTTGTAGTATTCCTTAAATGGGATTTGTTAATTTCCATACAACTTTGTTACATCATGTTTTTCCACTAAAATTGGTAACCTATGTAAGGGTTTATGTTAGCTGGTCATATTTTGTGTGCATTATTTTATATCACAAATATTGTGGCTTTCATACACATACACCTGTAGTGGCTTTGCATCAGCATACTCGTTTATCTTACCAACAGTAGGGTCTCCATCAGACACCAAGACAATCAGGGAAACTGAGTTGCTGTCCAACATTCCACTGTCGCTGGCTTCTTTCAGTATAAATATTGCTCGAAGGAGAGCTTCATTGATGTTAGTGCCTGGTAATAGATAAGAGTGTATTCTGCTATTCAAGAGTAATTCAGTAATGTATTCATTATTGTAGGTTAGCATACACTAAGAAAAATTTGAGTCATTTCTGGGCAAAGCAACTGCACCATAGGGGATAAATAAACTTTCAAAAATCATTTAAATTGGGCTTTTATTCCCTTAAAAGCTAGAAAGTTCTCTAGTGCACTGCAAACAATGGGGCATATGTATCAACGTGTCACAAATTTTAAGAAACAATGTTACTTAATAGCAACTGTGAGATGTCTGTATTTATCATTTTCATAAAGAAACATAACTAATCACAATTTGCAAGTAATTGTAAATGAAATGTAAAATAAAATGTAAGAACGTGTCGCTATATAGTCCCTATACAATAGTCTACAGTAAGTAAGAATGCCTCGTCTAGCTTTCATTTTAATGTTAAATTTTTTCTGCGTTCTCTACATTGTCTCTGTTTCAGAGACTATTATTTTTGATACACAGGTCTGAAAGGGTCACTACTGGAATTTCTGTAAATTCACTTTAGATCGCTCATGAGTCACTCATTTTAAATTATTTTAGTTACTCCTGTGAGTTCCAGAGGGGGGAAGAAACGCATTGCGGAGCAAATGCGTTGCATACCCCTCTGGCATTCAAAGGGTTAAAAATATGTGCAAATATGCCACAGTTGTACCATAACCTATTTTGAATGAGTAAAACTTTTGATACATATGCCTCAACGTGTTGGAGACCTCCGCAGTATTCAATGGGTTAAAAGCTCTATTTAACCCTTTGAGTGCCAGAGGGGTACGCAACGCATTGCAAAGCATGTTGTTTACACCTGACTTACATTCATGTCTACTGCTCATGACCTTGGTCTGTGTTTACTTCCCTTTATAGTAAAGATAAATCCTGTGTACAACACCAGCATAGAAGCCAGAAATTGCCCAGCAATATTTAAAATGGGCTATAGTGTCTTTAAATGCTGGAAAGTCACATGACAAAGCATGATGACAATGTGCTCAAGTGGTACATTACTAAATATCTGTGTAAAAATTAGGTCGTTTGTGACAAAAAATGAGTCATTTGACCCTCAAGCATCAAAGACAAATCAAATAAGGTATTGTTAGATATATGAGTTTATCATATAGCAATTTTAAAATAAAGCATATATGAATTCATTAAAATCTTCAGATGTAGTTGTGTGTTATGCAGGAAGAAACATAGGCAGAAAATAGGCAGAACTAAATACATAATGTACTCAGTGCTCCACCATTTTAGTACATTTCCTCCAATGCATTAGTCCATGTATTAGGGGCAGTAAATTGCTGGTCCTCCAACCATCCAGCCAACAGCTGGTTGGGAATGATGAAACTGTAATCCCCAACTGCTTGAATCCCTGGTGTATGCCAGCATCAGTATGAATTGTTCAGTTATTACCTGCAATTCTGCGTTGATAATAGCTTTGTTCCAGTTTGACTTATAATTGCATAGCAAATTGTATTATAATAATTTCAGTAGATGGCACATTATATGTCATTAAATTAAGCTTTAAAGGGATAGTAATACTTCGTTTTAACTTTATTTTATTTTGTAGGCATTAAAAAAACATGAAGAACGATATAAGTCTTATCGCTCAAACCTTTATGGTTTAAGAGATATTCACAAGCAAAGATTCCCCTCCCCGCCCCTTTTTCCTAGTGTAAGCCATCTCTTCTCAGATGTGAATCTGGTTGTAAGACCAGACACATAACAGCAGGGGACAATCTTCTTTATTTGAAAACAATGAAAGCCCTGCCCCCCTTGACAAGCTTTTCAGGTTTTTCCCTTATCTTAATTGAAGATTGTCCCTCTGTGCAATCTACCTGGGCACCTCCCTTCTGATCTGGCTGAGCAGTGTTACATCAGTAAAAGGGGTGGGAGGGGGACACTTTGTCATTGAATTACTCCTGAACTACAACTCTGACAGAACTGAAATAACACTCTCCAAAGTCCAAATACTATGATGATTAATTAGAGCTGTTTTTATTATGAAACATTACTATCCCTTTAAAACCTTTACCACTAACCTCCATTGGGCTGGATTCCTTGTATGTATTTCTTTGCATCCTCTTTTTCTACACTAGAGGCATAAACTAGCTCATCTTTCCAACACCGAATGTTATGGTTGAAATCAACAATACTGAACTGGTCATCAGGACGAAGGTCTTCCAAAATCGACCTCATTGCTTCAACTGTCTAAAAGGAGAACAAATACATGAGGACTTTTGGGACATTGATGATTCCAAAGTAACAGACACTGTGTACTTAATAATATTAATTTCCTTGTATCATTGGTTTGGCTAATGGTTTATAATAGTGGTTCTCAAAACTTTTGCTGAAATGGGGGTAGATGAACTTAAATTCGATAAGGGTTCAGGATGGTGATGTTGTGTTAGATCTGTGTTGGAGACACACTGCCAGTATGCACTAAGATGTCTTCACCATCATATCCCCAATCTGCCACCAATCCTCCCTCATTAATCTGCCATTCATTCTACAGGTTTACGATTTTGCAATTAACACATTAACAAATGCTCATTTCCATATTGAAATGCAGCTTAATGAGCCATTGTCCGTTTCATGTGGGATTTAAACAAGATTTAAACAATTCCGAAAAACAAGCACCACATTCAAAGCTTTTGTTCAAATCCATGAATTAATTTCAATCTTTACTCATGTTTACTCCATTAATAAAAAGTATTAGACTTACCTTGAGGTCAGAGAGCCAGAGATGTCCTTGACACCCTGGGCCTTTAGTATGTGTCAAAAGATAAAGAAAGTAACAAAAAAGCCCTGAAACCCCAATATCATTGTCCCTGCTGCTGCCTACAAAGTAACCAAACAAACAAAAAACCATTAATCCCACTTGGGCCTTTGCCAGAGCCAAAACAAGGAAAAATTAACAGAGATTGGCTTTTATATTGCCATCTCTGTTCAAATGAATTCCCATGCTCCCATTGCCTGGGATTATGGGGTTATGCAGGGCATGGAATGTGCCCTGTAGTACCTTCACCTCCCAGTCAATCAACATCTAGCTGAAGTGGTCATGGATGCTCATAATGTCACCCCTCCAGCTAGCCAATTAATGGCTAGCTGAAAGGGTGACGTTACTTGTATCTGTAACTCCTCCAGCTAGATGCTGCTTGGCTATGAGGTGAGGTTATTGCAGGGCACATTCCATGCCCTGTATAACCCACAATCCCTGACAGTAGGCACGTGGATGATTATATAAAAGTCAATCTCTGTTCAATTTTGCCTTATTCTTGCTCAATGGCCTGAGCAGATTCAGTTTTTTTTTTACTTTGCAAGAGGTGGAGGAGGGATTTTATTTGTTTTTCTTTTTTAATTTCTTTATTTTTTGACACAACATGCTGGAGGCCCAGGAAGTGCTGGACCTCCAACATCAAGCCAAGTACTTACTTAATGGAAAAAATACTGGTGAATTAATTTTATTTAAAAACAAAAATCTTTACTGAATGTGGGGGGTGAAGGGTGTAAATGAAATTCATTTCATTTGAGTGGGTAAAAAAAAATCCTAATCATTTGAACTAAATTATTTTTTTTAGCTGTGCACAAGTGTATGCCTTTCAGTATGCAAATGAGCCATTGTTGAATAAGTCACTGGAAAATTGTAAAGCTGGCAAAGTCATGGCGAAAGCATGGTAATGCTGGAGTAGTTTTGGATCATTCACGGGGATATGATGATGAAGACATCTTAGTACATATGTTGAGATGTAATGAATGCAAACACACCACAAAATTGCCAGCCTGGTACCTTACTGAACCTTATTGCATCTCCCCCATGGCATACTACTGAACAGAGTCTGAGAACCACTGTTTTTGGAGAAGAGATTTAATGCACTAAATAAATTGAATGCTAATTGTATTCCAGCTTTTGTAGAAACATGTAGAATACTCTGATGGTAGGTAAAGATAGTTTCACAAACCTACCTAATTACTTTAAAACCCTACATACAGCAGAGAATCCTGAAATTACAACTGTCCACACTAATACTGCTTACCACAAAATCCTGTGCCATGGCTCACTTACAGATTAATGGAGGGACCCCATAGCTAGCCAGATTTACTAAGCAGCAACATCAGCTGTCACCAGAAAGCCAGAGTAACTTTTTCAATTATGAGAATAACAATGTCAAAGTAACAAAAGGTACTACGTATGGTGATGTATAATTATCATTAACAGGCCTAGTAAGACTGAATACATTATACACAATGATAAGCTGTTAGCTAGCTCCCAATGCAGCATGCCGAGTTGGTGTCATCCTGTTTAAAGGGATAGTAATACTTCGTTTTAACTTTATTTTATTTTGTAGGCATTAAAAAAACATGAAGAATGATATAAGTCTTATCTCTCAAACCTTTATGGTTTATGAGATATTCACAAGCAAAGTTTCCCCTCCCCGCCCCTTTTACCTAGTGTAAACCATCTCTTCTCAGATTTGAATCTGGTTGTATGACCAGACAGATAACAGAAGGGGACAATTTTCTTTGTATGAAAACAATGAAAGCCCTTCCCCCCTTGACAAGTTTTTCAGCTTTTTCCCTTATCTTAATTGAAGATTGTCCCTCTCTGCAGTCTACCTGGGCACCTCCCTTTCGATCTGGTTGAACAGGGGGGGGGATACTTTGTTTGTGAATATCTCTTAAACCATAAAGGTTTGAGAGATAAGACATATCATTCTTCATGTTTTTTTAATGCCTACAAAATAAAATAAAGTTAAAACGAAGTATTACTATCCCTTTAATTTAAGTGTTTACACTGCCTTGTTATATTTGTTTTGACCTAACCTTCGTGTACATTGTTTGGAGTACTTCAGTGTTTGTATATTCAGACTGCTTTAACTGTTTGACAGCAGTATATTTTCTGCAGTCAATATTTCCCTGTTGTGCATCTCCATTAGTTGTCCTGTTATGTTCACTAGCTTGCTCTTTAGATATTTTTAGCCTTTGACCGTTGTTTGCTACTATAGTCTATGAGGCAATGGGCGGTGCAGCAAGGCAGTTTCACAGGCAGAGGACAGTGAATTGCAGTCAGTTTGGTAAGTAACTTATTTTATTGTGTATTAGTTGTTGTAGATACCTAGGTGAGAATGGGACATCTGTGCCTATGGTGTATTTTTGTAATGCATGAGGTTATTATGAATTGTCAGTTTTGTGGTTTAGTTTCTCTGTCAGGTAAAAGCTCTGTGGGACAGTCACAGTGTTGTTTGCAAGTTCTAAGGACCATTTCTATGAACTTGTATCTCTATTAGTCTATTCCTCTATAAACTTCTAACTCTGTAGCTCCGTAGATAGGTTTCTTTGCTGATGGCAAGCCCTGTGGTTAAGTCTCAATGAATTTAAAACTCTGTTGGTTAATTCATCTGACACTTGCAAACTCTGTGGTTTTGAATTTGTTCCTTACCACCTACAAAATCCATAAGATGTCTGTGGGTATAAGGATGCTGACAACTGAATACAAGTCAATATATTAACCTTAGATTTTGTTCAGTAATAATTTGAACTAAAACAAAATAAGTGATATTAATGGGAAATAGCCATATTCTTCTGGGTTTATTATGACTTACCTGTTTCATTTTCAGCCCCCACATTGAACCACTAACATCAATGACAAACAAAATATTCTTTGGAAGAGGAGGAAGATTGTCTGGAGCAAAGAAATGCAGGAAATATCCATTGAAAATCTGAAGAAAGAACGAAAGAAGTTGAATTGTAGGGTGTGTCTGGAAATCAAAATTGTTCATTCTATCTCTGAAAGAAATTATTTAATTATAATATTAAATCAATTAATTCCCTAGGTTACATTGCAGTTGATTATTGTTATCCCTGGTTTTTATCTAACAGATTTCCAGACCATTGTATAGAGCTGTAGTTGTAGATAAAGCCCTTGATAAAGTTATTAACTGCGGTAGAATTCAGGCCCATATTTGTAATTCTTGAAGGTTTTGTCATACAGAATAACACAAGGAGAACAGCGTGTGCTTTTTTTGATTTTTCTATTAACTCATTGAATGACAGAGATAATTCCAGGCCATGGGACACATGAAAAGTGCAAGCTTTATTGATATCTCTACGTATGCAAATTTAGGTCAATCACAATGTCAGAGCAACTGATGGACTACCTGTGATCAAGCATGGATATACTTAAAGCCGGACCTGCTAGTGTGTCCTGTTTTTTTTGGTTTTGATATTTTGTTTTTTTTGCCTTATTGTTTTTGTTTTATGACTTTACTAGTAAATATTTATTAGATTTTTTTCTGTTATATACTTTATGTATTTGTTTATTGTATTTTATTTCCATTTATTATTTTTTTACATTTTTCTTATTTATTTTATTTTTCACAGTTTTTTGATATTATTATTTTTATCTTCTTCCTTTGGACATTTGATTTGTCTATATGTGCTGTTATCTATTTGTATGGTCTTTTCTCTTTCCATTAAATTTGCCCCCTAAATAGATAGTAATAAGTTAATGTATTCCAGCTAACAGTTTTTCTTCCCAACATGCAATGCCCCTTTGACGGAAAGTTAAAAAAAACGCTAGGTTCACAAAAGAATCATTTGATCTATTTTCCCTGAGGAAGTGTCATTGCTGGCACAAAACACGTTGGAAAGAATATTTAAACACTGTATTCATCAAATTTTAAATTAAGCAGAACTTACATTTTTACTTAGGAAGATACATTGCTGAAAATATTTGAAAACTGCAGGACAACTTCTATATACCATTGCCAGCAATACAACAGCAGAGTCTACATTCGATCCAGCTATATCTATATATAGCTGGGAGATTTGAAGTACATCTCTGGCCGTGTTTGTTGCTAAACTAGAAGGATTCTAGGAGATAGTTGGGAGAATACCGTAACACAGGATCCAAAGGTTTCTTCCCGCAAAGAATATCTATATCCTCTATTTGTGGAACTTCCATCTACAGTTGGGAACATGTGCTAAGGCCGGTCATACCAGTCATACCAACTTTTGTATCTTCCTAGTGACTATATTTTTCTAGTTTAATAGTGGTCACTACAATAATATTTTGGCCATTTTTAGAGAGTATATACTACCAAATACAGTGTTTTATAGCTCCTTATTTTTGTTTTTATTTTTGCCTCTCATGTTTGATAATAAATATTGTTACATATTGTATTCATATTGTATGATTACCATTTAACGCTCTTCTACGTATACCCCTTACAGGGTATAATTGTTTTCTTCGTGATGATGATAACACCTGATAATTTATCATCACTTGCAGTACCATATCATATCATACCCTTTCACCTGATAATGTTTTTCTTATTTTATATTCACTATTAATATTAACGGAGAGGCATATATAATTGGAATGTATTACTCTTAACCTGTTTAACAGGAGGACTTTATCTTAAATTATGTTCTTTCTTTCTTTCTTTCTTTCTTTCTTTCTTTCTTTCTTTCTTTCTTTCTTTCTTCTACTTCCATGACCTGAAATATTATGGCATTGCTTTTGCTGCTGCAGTCTATGGACAGCTGTTGTCAGTGACAATAATTAATCATAGACTGCTGTAGCAACAGCTTCACTCTAAAATTCCAGGCCATTGGCGTACTGCACTCAAAAATGGAGGTTTGAACTGCAATAACTTTTGAATAAAATATCTCTCAGCAGTGGGAGTACAGTTGTTTTAAACAATAGGATAATTTGTGTAATATATATTCCATATTAAACAATATTGACCTTTAAAACAGGCGATAGTTTTCAACATTCTTAATGAGATATTAATTGAAAGAAAGCTTCACCAGTGATTCTGTAGAGGCATTGTATTTCTCAGATTATTAAATGAAAGTGACCAGCTTCTGGCTAGAATCTCCTTTGTTGTATGACATCCATCATTTAAACAAAATAAAAGCCAGTTCATCTTATAGAACAGTCCCCATTAAATTAGGGACAAGAGAGTAGAAAATACAGCATCTGTCTTGCCAAATGGAAGCCCCTTGAGTGGTGAAAGAGGCCCAGCCAGGATCCCTAGAAACAACTTTATTATGTACTAGTGCCACATATGAAAAACAAAGCATGCTTTCGCAAACATTTTGCAGTGGTGGAACCCTTTGCGTTCACACAAAATTTCTGTGGAATCCTATCAACCAAACCATTTAACCCCTTGAATTGCTTTGCAATACACTGGAAATCTCTTTAGCACTCAAGTGGTTCACAAAGTGTCAATATGAAATATATGTACCGGTATATTAAGACTATATTAGGCTAAAATTTTAGGTTATAATTTCCAGAAATTCTGGAACAAATCACCAGTAACAGAGGAAGAAAATAAAAATTACTCAGATTTGCATTGATTTAAATTAAGTTTTTAACCTCTTAAATAATTTTCTTGAGCTGTACCGGACTACAGTTCCCAGCATCCCCAGCCATCCAGTGGCTGGCTGGGGATGATGGGAATTGTAGTCTTAAGCAGCTGGAGAGCTTCAGGCTACCCACTACTGCCTTAAATGCTAGAGGTCTCCAATGCATTGTGAATCAATGCATTGGGGACCACTCTAGAATTCAAGAGTTTAGAAGCCCCATTTGTATTATTCCCTGTGGTGTAATTGGCTTGACCCAAAATTACTCCTTTCTCCTTTCTGGGTACACCCACTGTCTCCCACCCCATGTCTGCCATTACTGAAATTTGCTCAGTGGAGCTCTTTGTTCTTCTACAGTCTGTGACCCACTGTTTAAAAACTAAAAAAAAGTTACATTCCACTACAAAAGAAGCCTTTACAAACAACTTACCTGAAGCTGGCTGCTTTTTTCCCTTTTAACATCGTATTTGACAAGAAGATTCCCATCCACCAATGTGGTGGAGCAGGTGGGACATTGGCGCTGCTGATCCAGTGTTGGCTTGAAAGAAATATGAGCCTTGGGAACAGTAAAAACAATTATACTTTGCATGAAGTAGTCAAAGAAAGTTGTTAATCACCATTAGGTTACCCATGCTTAGCTTATAAGTAAAATATTCAGGACAAAACTAGAATAAAAAGTTTGTTTTATACTTAACAGAAGAAAAACTATTTGGTACAACACAAATGCCTTAGACCAGGACCAGGATTGATATATTCAAGAAGAACTAATATCACCTAATCATACCTGGGAACTTTCATAATTTTGGGTGAGACAGTCCAGTGTTACCTGCTAAATGATTTGCACTAATCAACTGCTTCTTTAATCTCTAAATTGGAGCTACATCTACCAGAAAAGCAGACTGAGGTCAAGCAGTAAGAACTCTAAGATGTAGGTTTTCTGGGTTAGAGCAAGAAGTGACATATTCCTATAATCTATAGTCTCAGGAATTTTAAGGGTTAACATTTCAAGGATCTCAGGGTCAGCTCATATTAATTTTCCCAGATGTGCTGCTGATAACTCCACATCTAACCTTCTATGACCGGAAAATCCTACTAGCTTATGTGAATTTTGTCCTTGTGCCTTTGTTCAAAAGTTAACACCTTCAAACAGACCTGGGTGTCATATCCATGGAAGCTGACATGAAAGTAGCTGGCAGCTTTTTTCTTTTTGTTCAGTCCTAAACTATGCATCTTATGAACCAGCTTCCCATGTGCTAGAGTGTCAAAAAAGCTTTACTGAATTTCAAATATGCTAAATCCACTGATCTACCATTGGCTATCACTTGAGTAACATAACTGAAAAATGACAGTACATTTGTATGGCAAGATCTACCTGTTGTAAAGCCATGATGCCATGGATCTTGCATGTTATTAGACTTCAGATATGCAACAATCTTTCAGTTTTGTTTCCATTAATTTCCCAACTACTGATGTCAGACTCACAGTTCTGTAATTGCCAGAGTCCCCCTTACAATCCTTTTCTGTAACAAACATTCTGGGACAAACCAACTGCACATAATATGAAAAAAGCACATGCCCATTAGTTTAAATGGGAATTTTAACTACTTAAATGCTAGAGAAGTCCTCCAGTGTGTTAGAAACCTCTCTAGCATTCAATGGGTTAAAAGTCCCATTTAAATTAATGTTAATTTGTATTTGTTCCCTATGTTGCAGTTGATTTACTCCAGACTTGCTGTTCTTCTTCTCGATACATCAGTCTCAGAATACAATGTTTGTAAAATGAATCTTTCGCTGTTTACCTTCTTTTCTCCTTTGGTAATTTGTATCAGTTCAGCAAATTCCTGTTTAATTGTTTTTGGCACGTTAACAAAACTGAAGCCTTCAGGCTCTGTAATGTAGATGTCAACCTGCAGAACACAAAGATAAGTCTGTTGTATTATCTCCTAAAATCAATATAAGAATCCTGTGTATTGATGGCCTCATACAGTGCAATATTGCAAGACAGGAATCTAAATAGGCATATTACATTATAAAATATAATCATCGAAGCATAGTAGATCTTATTTACACAATAAGATGCTGACGTCCTAAGAAGAATTGTGGCAAACCATCTGCTTTATAGGTGACAAATAAAAAATGTCCATTGATTCAGATGGGGCTCTTAAAGGGATCGTAATAGTTTTATCTTCATTTTATTTTGTAGGCATTATAAAAACATGAAGAACGATATAAGTCTTATCTCTCAAACCTTTATGGTTTGAGAGATATTCACAAGCAAAGTTTCCCCTCCCGCCCCTTTTACCTAGTGTAATCCATCTCTTCTCAGATGTGGAATCCAGTCCATAGACCAGACAGATAATAGCAGGGGACAGTCTTCTTCCTATGACAACAATGTAAGCCCTGCCCCCCTTGACAAGTTTTTCAGGTTTTTCCCTTATCTTAATTAAAGATTGTCCCTCTCTGCAGTCTGCCTGGGCACCTCCTTTCTGATCTCGCTGAGCAGTGTTACATCAGTAAAAGGGGCGGGAGGGAGATACTTTGTCATTGAATTACTCTTGAACTACAACTCTGACAGAACTGAAATAACACTCTCTAAAGTCCAAATACTATGATGATTAATTAGAACTGCTTTTATTATAAAACATTACTATCCCTTTAACCCACTGAATGCTAGAGAGTTCTCCAATGCAATCAACTGGTAAAAAAAAAATTTTGTGACATATTTATTAGTCACCTGTACTTCATTTTTTTAATGAGTTCTTAATACATCATCATCATTGACTTGTACTGTACTATATTGTACAGAATATTAGTTGTTTTTAGATCATTTGAGGCCCCTGGCACAATTGTGAAGTAAGGCTCCCCCAAATAAAGAATTATTTGTGTCTCAAAATATATTTTTTGGATATCTCCAGTAGCTCAGGCATTCACCACTGTCTCACGGGGTTTACTGATGTCGGGCACTTAAAACTCGCCCTGCAATGGTAAATAGAAGGCGACAATTCAATAGGATACCGTCCCACGGGTAGTCACAGTAGCTCACATTCACTGCTTGATAACTCAGCTTTGTTCCACTGTCCCATTGCTCTACTGGGCTGGTAGTCACTGAACCTCACATATGCTGTTTAACACCCAGCTTTTGTTCCGCTGTCTCATTGGCAGTCACAGAACCCACATTCACTGTCTGATAACTCAGTCTTGTTCCACTATGCCACTGGCAGTCATAGAATCCCACAGGCACTGTCTGACACCTCAGCTTTGCTCTACTGGGCTGTAGTCACAGAGCCACATATATCACCCAGGTTTTTCCACTGTCCCCACTACTAGTCACAGAACCACACTGTGTGACACCTAGACTTGGTCCACAGATAGCTGCAGTATCAGATTACACTGTTTGATATCCCAGCCCTGCTCCATTCACCAATGGAAATTGGCATTATTAACATAATGACATTAAAGAGAAGCAGGTCCAAAATAAGAGATTGTATGGGTGGCCTCTCCTATATATCTCATTATATTAGTTTTTCACTCACCACAATGCCACAAAAATTGCAGGATAGTTAAAAATCATTATCTATATTCTATATAATTGAGAGGCACACAGGATCTTGTGAGTATTTTGTGCCTAACACACAGGCTACAGTGTAAGCCAAGATGCTGAGCACCAATGTCAAAAGCAATCTAAGACCCATAAGTCTATGGCCATTCATGGCAATGACACACACTCTTGCCTCTTCTTTTATGCATAGACTAGTTGAAGAGCCCGTTACACGGGCCACAGTGCCACTGCCAGACGGTTGTGGGGCAGTCATACACAGTAGAGACTGATACAGTGCCAGACGGTCGCGGTTGAGTCATGCTCAGTAGAGACTGCCTGCGCCGCTGATGATACAAAGCTGGACACTCCTTCGTAGCACCCCGTTCTGTATCAGCCTCGTCACGGGCAGTCTGTACTGCGCATGACTGCGTCGTTACAAGCTTTGTAGCAAATTATTATATAGGATGATGTGAAGGCAGTTAAGTGTTGCATTAATGTTCAAGGAGCCCTGTCTGAAAAAAAAAAAGTAGCAGGACCGGTCCTCAGACTCAGTTCACCAGTGCTAATAAGCTGCCTTACTGTTCTCTTGATCAGAGGCTCTCACACATCTTGCAGTAGCAGAATCCTTTTGTTTCAAATGAAATCCAGATGGAACCCTAACAATCAAACAATTTAACCCCTTGTATGCCATAAGTCTCCAGTGCATGACTTTGTTATGCATCGGAGACCTTTCTAGCAACCAAAGGGTTAATATTGTATTAACCCTTTGAGTGCCAGAGGGGTATGAAACTCATTGCTCTGCAATGCATTTCGTACTCCTCTGGCACTCAAAGGGTTAAATGTTAGTCAGCACCAGTAACCTAAGGATAAACTATTAAGTTAAAAAGAGTTGGGTTATGCTATCCCATAATTATAGCTGATAATATTATTTCTCTAGAAGAGACTTGGCTATAGTGTTTATTACACAAGTATTGTTACAGAAAATTACAGTGTGTGTGAAACAATTTAAGCCTCGTATCACAGATTCACACATACACTGTCTGCCAACACAGTCTTGTTACCCTGCTCATTGCTTACATTTGTTCTGGGGAACCCCTTACACTTGTTCAGGGAACAATTATTTGAGAACTACTGTTCTAGATAAACTTACATACTAATCATTAATTTATTTGAATATTAAGCATCAAGTTATGAATAACCCCAATATTGCATTTGGTTGAGTGGTCCTCAGTTCTATGTCTTACCTCCAAATGTTTTGCCAGTCTGCCAGGTTGGACATAGACAACATGTTCATAAACACCTAATTTCCGACGTAGGGCTTCTTGGTAATTAATTTCAAACTGGACTTTAGTTCCTGGAGGCACATTGAGTTCAGCCTTAAAGTTTTCCATGTCAAGCGAATTGGTCCTGTGGATTGTGAAAATAAGTAAATAATTCTGTTTGTTCTATACCTGAAAATTATTTTTTGTGGCCAGAAGATCTCTAAAATAGTGCTTGAGAATGTTAGTTATATTTAGGGCCAAATTCATCAAGTTAAAGTGGAGAACTCCTGCAGAAATCAACAGCATCATGGGAACAAATGAAAATTCCCTTTAATGTAAACCTTAGAGTGCCAGGGGGTGTGCAACGCATTGCAGAGCAATATGATGCTCTCCCCTCTGACACACAAAGGGTCGCCACACATTTTAGCTCTCTAGTGCCATTACAGAGAAGAAATTACCACATACTTATTACTCTAATCCCACCCAAAATGGCGGTCCAGTTCCAAAACGATGGCAATGATGCAGCTGGTTTCTCTAGGCACTGAGAGAAAGGGGTCCACGTCTGGATTGCCCTTTACTCTTTGGGAGAGACTGTAAAAGTGTTTCAAAATATGTACGGATTAGTCTAATATGTATGTGGAAAGCTTTCATCTGTGATAGCGCTGGAGAGCTTACACATGATGATTTTGAGCAATGACTAGCTGTACACATAGCTGGGAAACCTTCCGGTTTTGCCCCAGAAACTCTGGTTTTGACTCTGAATTATTGGGTGTCACTCTCCAGGGCAGAGTCTGATTCTCCGGATGTGGGGAGTTTCTGATGAAACTCTGCCCACTTGCGCTCCATCCCACCCTGTTCCTCCTACTCCCTGCCCTCTTCTCCTTCTTCCCCAGTCTATTCTAGCTATTTTTTTGTTTTTGTTTTTTGTCCTGCCCCCATCAAGAAGTTCCCAGGTATGCCTGTAGAAGAAGCTGCTAAAGCTTTTGTTCGTCCTCAGAGACTCTCACATTTTGGAATATGCTGTATGTATATAACTCAGGAGGAGGAACATATCTTAATAACCCCCCTTACCTTACTATGCCCAGGAAATTCTAATGACCCCTATGAATTTTACCCTTGTGAGTTTGTTAAAGAGATAATGTCTTCAATCAGTCATGGATGTCATGTCCATACATACAGACATGAAAGTCGCTGGCACTTTTTCAAACTGAAGCAGGCAGATTGCATGAGTCTACTCAACCCTTTAAGGATCAGAGGGGTGCACAAAGCATTCCAAAGCAATGGCAATAGAAACATAGAATCTGACGGCAGATAAGAACCATTCGGCTCATCTAGTCTGTCCATTTTCCTACTGTAAAAACCTCAAACCTTATTTGGTCCTTGGTATTTTCTTATGTTAATGACAGCCTTATGCCTATCCCATGCATGTTTAAATTCTGTCACTGTATTAACTTCTACCACTTCTGCTGGCAGGCTATTCCACTTATCTACTACCCTCTCAGTAAAATAAAACTTTCTTATATTACATCTAAACCTGTGTCCCTCTAGGTTTATACTATGGCCTCTTGCCCTAACATTTTAACTCCTTTGAAATGTACTTCCCTTCTGCACTTTGTTGAATCCCTTCATGTATTTGAATGTTTCTATCATATCCCCCCTCTCTCTTCTCTCCTCCAAGATATACATGTTCAGATCCTTTAGTCTATCCTGATATTTATTTTCCTGTAAGTAGCCCGTCTTTGAATTTTCTCTAGAGTATCTATATCCTTCTGGAGATGGGGTCTCCAGTACTGTATACAATACTCTAGGTGAGGTCTACCCCCCTACAGTAAACTTAGTTAATTTTAAGATAATTAAATTCTTCCCATATGATGTGATAGCCATTTGTATTTAATATAAATTAACCTTTCTTTACCAGTGGCACATTGTGGCACTTTATGCTAATTAGTTTATTACTGGGCTAGCACTACCACACATTGTGCTATTAATGAGTCTAGACAGAGCCCACACAATGGGGTCATCTCATCTCTAACAGCACAGCGAGAGATACATTTGCCCTAACTAATTAGCATGCAGTGCAATAAAGTGTCACATTGTGGCACTAAAACATAATGGATGGTTTCTCCATTACTGTTTATTTTACATAAAATATCTAGTATAATGTATATCCAGATTTAATTCTCTGTAAAACAAATGTAACTTATCTTAGTGTCACATTAATCTAAACCATCATTACAGATATACTGTATAAATATGCCAATTAGAAAAATAACAATTTCCTATCAATTACATTTAATACTAATGATCCCTGTTTGTAACCCTAGCAGAAGCCTGCAATTTGTATATAAGTTATTTATGACATACGTAATTGAAGGAAATTGCATTACGTGCATTATTAAAATTGGACCAGGGATACAGACAATCTACGTGCTCTATTTTGAGTAGATAATATTGCATTAAAATGATAAAAATGAAGACCAATTAGTATGCGAGTTTAACAGCAGGAATGTACTCCATTAAACACTGAACTAGAGGAACACTCCTGGGTACATACCTCATTAATCCAGCTGCTTTGCCTCTTGCTCTAGCCTTGGAGTATAAACTTCTTGCCACAGTCTTTTCCTTAATTGATCCACTAAATGTGATGCCATTTACATTCCTGAAGGCATAAGAATCCCAAATATGTACATCATTAACATTACAGATCATTAGTATAAATAAATAAAATATTAACCCATTAATTTCTATGGAGATTTACAACCTCACTAGCATCCAAAAGATTGTCAAAAAAAGTGTTATCAAGAAAAGTTTTTTTACATATTGATAGAAATGTTATATTGTGCATGCATCCAGAAAATAACTTAAAATTCCTTTAAATGGTTTAATAGTCATCAAAGTTTATGTCTCCTGTAATAAATGGTATCACTTAAATATAGATCAGGAAGTACTGGTTATTCCTAAATTTATTATAATGAAATCTAATCGTTATTCCTTCAATTTTCAGCTGCCATTTATTGGCTCCTGGCTGTCAATGCAATGTATATTCCCAGTTGTAGGTTAATGGAAACATACTTTACCCACTGTAATATTCCAGGAGCTGGGAGATATTCTACCAAATACCTGTGCAGTATTTCCATAGGTCAGAGCCTGGCACATTGATTTAGGGCCAGGTTCAGGGAAAAGATGCTGCAAGTGAATCTGGTTTTTACTGAGGAACAATGTTATAATCGGGTGTTATGTTCCTGACTGTTGTAAATCATGGGTAGTCAATTTTTCGACCTTCAGCTATTAAATGGTTGGGGATGATGGAAATTGCTGTAATTCATGATGATGTAAGTAGAGGACTGTATATAATTAGTAAAAGTGACTTACTTTTATTTCTTTCAGAAAATTTGTTACATGTATTTAGAGATACCAATAAGACTACTGTGTTTCTGTAAGGATTATGCAAGACTGAATTTATCAGTAGGAGAATGAGCAGTATAGACAGTCCATATGGTTTTTACCCTTTCAACATCTCTTTCTTTGAGAACCACTGGAGGTAAACAATCCATAGGATTTACCAGTGGGTTGAGGACTCATCGTCCGAGGACATAGGAAGCAACATAATTCTTGCTTACTTCCTCTCTTAAGGGATGGTCTAAGATGGTTTTTATCTGTAGTGAAAGTTCTATTAACCCTGCTTTCACCAGAGTGTAACATGTGGAAAGCACCTCCCTACTTGTAGCACCCAGAGAAATCTGGAAGCCCCATTTTTTTTTTCTCTGCACCTCCTGGAAAGATAACATTGGCACGTTTTGATGTATAGAAAATCCTGTTTAATTTCATGGTAAAAACTTTTCATTACTAAGCTGTCTATGTTATTTGTTGAGTGTTTACAAATTATATTGATTTTATAGAGCATAATCATAGGAGTGATTACTCACTATACTTTTAGTAACCTTTAGTGCATCTACTCCAACATCTGACTCCAAGAAAATCAGCTGCTCTCTCTTTTACTGTGTGTGTATTGTTCCTCCAGTTAGAGATTCAGTGGAAACCAGGACCTACCACAGAAAATTGTGTGGGAATGCCCTTTCCACTGACATTTTCCATGAGACAGAAAGCAATGAAAGAGTGTAAATGTACACACGTGTATGTATATGCATGATCCTATGAATTCATTGTGGCATATTTGTGCGTGATATGCCTGATGTACACTTGTGAAAACTGGAAACATGGCATTGCAATGGCAGAACTTGGGAAGGAACACATCACCGGAAGGTTTCACACTGGGCTTCACCTTCTAGAGGTAACTATCACATGAATTTCCTCCCTGTGGGAATTTCCTTGGAAAGGAGAATTATAGCTCACTTTTCCATGGGACTTCCCACGAGGACAAATTGCACCCTTCCATACATTCCTTTTGCTGTGAAGATTTAAACAGACAACTTAATGACATGGTGCAATTCTGAGGCAAACCAATTGCACCGCAGGAAACAATAAAATGTCTCTCAATTTCCATTGATTTAAATAAGGTATTTAACCACTTGAATGTTAGAGAGGTGTTATACACATTGCTTCAGAATGTGTTGAAGACTTACCTACCATTCTAGGTTTTATAACCTCATTTGAAACAGTAGAAATTTGTTTCACCCCCCCGTATGGAAATTATTCTCAACTCTGTCCTGATGGACCCCTATCAGACCATGTCTTTAGGGTTTCCCTGCTTGAGCACAGGTGAATTA
Source organism: Rhinophrynus dorsalis (assembly GCA_037306005.1). Lineage (NCBI taxonomy): Eukaryota > Metazoa > Chordata > Amphibia > Anura > Rhinophrynidae > Rhinophrynus > Rhinophrynus dorsalis. Next base: position 325,410,203 of record CM074721.1, read on the forward strand.
ATCAGAGTCTAAGTCATTTTAATGATCTCACAAGTGTATAGGCAGGGGAATCCCTAAAGACATGTTGGCTCCCCTGAAGTCTGGCAACCTCTGCCCCATGATGCACTTGGTTTGCCTCACAACTGCTCCAATATTTCTTGTGTACACAAGGCCCATTTGAGCAGAGTTAGCTGGTGAACTCTTTTAGGCTATAAGCGCAGCAGAAGATCACTCCATTTACGAACAACTGTAATGTATTTTTGCTATTATATTTTATTAAAGTTACAGGGAACATTCAGGTGGTGGACTTTATTCAAAATGTTAAATAAAGATCTAAAAAACACACTGCTTCTGGCATATTACAGGGGTGCTATTTTTATCACAATGCCACATCAAAAAGACCTTTTTATTAGAAAGTTAGCCCTTTGTGTCCAGATGAATGTTGGTTCTGTAATAAAATTTGTGGTCCAATGCCTGCCTAAAATCAGTTTACAAAGCTCCATTCATCAGATTTCATCCTCTTTATATCTCATGCACCAAGGGAAGGAAATGTGGCAGTCAGTGTGTGTTTCAGATCTTTTCTTTCCTCTGCACCTTGTTTATGGCAATGCACTAAGTAAAGTGTACAGGAAATGGAGTGAGTGTATACCATTTCCCTGTGCATGCTATGGGACTGGCAAATGGGGATTGCTGGCATTAAAGCACTTACAATGGGAGAGACTCTCTACCGATATACACTACAGCGATAATATGCAGTAATGCATACCTGGAAGTGCATACCATGAAGTGCAGCTACTGGTGTTAGAGGCTAATGCCAGTGGAACTGCATTGGAGAATGGAATGGGTGAATGTGCAATCAAGATTCCATGCAAAATGAGGAACTGGAATGGAGTTTTAGACCCTACGCCTACCCAACATACTGTGCTACCTATGCCGATATTCCTCCTCTTAACAATTTTTGGACTAAGAGGAGGGTAAAGGGGCAGTTTATGGGCATTTTGGGGCATCCTTTCCTCTATACCCTGTGTAAAGCTATGCATTAAATAAGGCATACAGGCAATTGTGTGATTTAACTCCATTTCCCTATGGATGCTATGAGGTTTGCGCATGGTGCATACAGGCATTAAAATCCTCATGATGGCGGAGACTGTCTGCTGTACGTACTACAGAAATCATACACTATAGTGCATATAGTGTACGGTGATGCTAGCGCAGCTGTGGTGAAAAATTTGTACAATCTTCCCAATGATTGCTAACATAAACTGAGTAATTCTGGGGCAAACTAAGTGCACTGTAGGGGAGAAATTAAAAACAACCATACCATACTGAAAAAAAAAATCAGAAACTCTCTTTGATTTAAATGGGACTTTTAACCCCTTGAATTCTAGAGAGGTCTTCAAAGCATTTCTTCTCAAAGGGTTAAGTCAGTGGGAATTTTAATTTTTCTCTCATGGTGCAATTGGTTTATGCCAGAATTACTCCAGTTCTTCTTAGTACATCAGCCTCATAACTCTACTCTGGTAATTGAACTATACTAGATAGTGAGAATGGAGGGCTGAGCAGGAGACAATGCAGTGCTGTCATTTGGCACTGATACTACTTACATTGTAAAGTTGTTGATGAAGGCACCCTTAGGAATCTGGACATCAAACACGAGGTTCTGTGAGTGTGCCGCATTGTTCACCACTTTGCTACGTATCATTGTATTGACAAAATGAGAAGTGATAGTGGATTCAACTTTGTAGCTGTAAAGAGTGATTGAATCACTGGAAACATCCTGATGGAAAATAGCAAAGATAACTATAAGATAAGGAAGAAACTCTAACAGTAATCAGGTGGGACAACAATTCCTGTTTTGCTATGAAAGTCTGCTTTGCATCTCTTTAGAAGTCATATAGCACTCATGGCAGAGCTGGATTTCCTATAATGGAAATTATCCAGCAGGGTGCCTAATTGTGATGGGAATTTCAGCTGTGGTGGTCACACCCACCATGCCGGGTGTGGCTGGCTAAATCCCAGCGCCCTTTTACAAAGGACACTTTTACAAATTACTTGCCAACTTACCCAACTCCTTAGATACTAGAGTAATTTTCAACACATTGCACAGCAATGTGTTGGAGACCTCACTAGCACCAAAGGGTTAAGAGTTTTTTTTTGTTTGTATATTATAGACTAAGGCTTTTTCTGTCCCAGGCATCAGTGTGTGTGTGTGTGCCTGTGTGTGTGTGTGTGTTTTATGTTGTGCGTGGGGGTGTGGCCATGGAAGGGGCTACAAATGCCAGTGGAGCCTTGCTTAGGCAAGCATGAGATGTAACATTGTACCCGACATCTTGTATTAGTATATTTACAAAAGCAAAGATAATTGGATGGAGAAGAGTACACTATACATCCTACTGTATCATTTCCACAGCACTGATTTTAATATATTCCACTCTACTTAAAAGTACAAAAACCCTTATTATGAAAAGAAGGGTTATTCTGGAAAATGCCCTCAGAGGGTATGTATATCTATAGTGGCTGGTAAATAGGTATGAAATAAATACAGACATACAAGTGAAGGGATGCAGCTATATACATATGAAAGGGCGAGAGGTGGGATAAGACAAGAGTGGAAATCATCAGAAAACATTTTCAGTATCTGAAGTCATACACCATCAACAGTATCAGAAGTCATACACCATCAACAGTATCCAAAGGCATCAACAGTATCAGAAGGCATACACCATCAACAGTATCAGATGTCATACACCATCAACAGTATCAGAAGGTGTATACTATCAACAGTATCATAAGTCATACACCATAAACAGTATCAGAAGATGTATATCATCAACAGTATCCGAAGGCATACACCATCAACAGTATCCAAAGTCATATACCATCAACAGTATTGAAATCATACATTGTCAACAGTATCAGAAGGCATACACCATCAACAGTATCAGAAGGCATACACCATCAACAGTATCAGAAGGCATACACCATCAACAGTGTCAGAAGGTGTATACTATCAACAGTATCAGAAGGTATATACCATCAACAGTATCAGAAGGTATATACCATCAACAGTATTAGAAGGCCTACACTGTTAAGGGAAGTGGGAGGATGCAGCAAGGGATATGTAAGTGGAAGTTTGCATACTCTTTCATGTGATTTAAATGTAAGTAACAACTCCAATAATAACCACCTACTTACCTTACTATGGACAGAAAATCAAAATGACCCCTATGAATTTTGCAGTTGTGCTTTTGTGCAAGAAATAACATCAGTAAGTCTGGGATGTCAGGTCTGTGGCGTAGTACATGGACGTGGTGTTACTGCGTCAAGAATCTACTACTGTTTTATTATGGCTAGTTTATTTAAAAGCTTTTATTTTACTTTAATTTCAACTTCATATACTTTCTTTGGCCAATTTATGAACCCCTGCACTTACCAGTAAATATAACCCTTTGAATGTCAGAGGCAATGCGTTGCATACCCCTCAGGCACTCAAAGAGTTAACACTTTGTCTTTCTTTTGATATGTTCTAGGTTAATGGTATTTTCCATACAAGAAATCAGTGAACTGTGCTGGGGGGGTTTGTGGGAAGAGCAGAGGTGTGGTTGGAGGAGGAGATAAGGGAGCCAGGGTTTCATGCACAGGGTTCCCTGAGATCTAAATCCCGCCATGTGGGTGACAGATTGCCCATGCTTTGCTTCATAAAACATGTCATTGACCTTCCAGTCACATAAACAGGCAGCTAATGGTTGTTTAGCAGTGACCTTGCACATTTGGCTCAGGCACGTACCTTACTTCCATCGTCTTCACTAGATGTATCTCTCTTTAAAAAAACAAAAACATGAAAAGCACAGTTAGATTTTTCATACTTACAGTGAGTTTTTTTTACATAGAATACTAGTTTTAAATCATTTGATACCAGAGACATGTCCAATGTACTGGGGCAAATGGATACATTCACAAGTGTATCCCTGCTGGTGTTAGCCTCTAATGGCAGTGGCTGCACTTCAGGGTATGCAGTGCAGCATGTGAGCACTGTAATCTATACCAGTAGCCACACTCTGCCAGCGAAGGCCTTTAATGCCAGTAAGCCCTGCACAAAGCCCAATAGCACTGGCAGGTAATTGGTGTACACAAACATCTTTTTCTCTAAACTATGTTTAGTACATAAAATAAAACAAGGTGTAGATGAAAGGAATGCCCTGAATGCCCCCAGACCACCCCATTTCTTCCTTAACACTGCTTTTGTTGAGGGTAGGTAGCACAGAACATTGAAGTTAGGCAGGTGTACAGACAGAACACTGATTCCAGTACCTATTATTACATGAAGTCTGTTTGGTACATTTGTCCCAGAATCACTAACATCATAAAAATTCATAATTTCTTCATTTAGAGATAATTTAATGGAAATTACCATGAAAAAATGTTTTTCCTTTGTTGCAATGTGGTGTTATTCCTCTAAGTGTGCCATAATTTAGGAGTAATAGGGTTGTTTAGAACATAAGTGGCTATATGCTCTCATTATTTATATTCATCATTCACTATCTCTTTCTCAATAACCAATAAATAAAGAGTTCAGCCTCGTTTTACAGTTGTGGCTGCTGACAATGGATCACTGTGCTTGTCTCCTGTTTGGTCCATACTAGTCATTTTGTTTCTATTGGCCAATAGAAAAAATACTGGAATCAGTGCAGATGAGGACAAAAGAATGGGTGTAGAGTTACATTGTTACATAGTAGTTTAGGTTGAAAAAAGACTTGCGTCCATCAAGATCATCCCTTTTCCTATTCTTGTTTGCTGGTGTTGATTAATAAGAAGGCAAACCCCCCCCCCCCCCCCTCTATTTGAGCAATTTCAAATTCTGCTTTGTGAAGGCAAGCACAATTTAATGTCTTTTTTTTTTTAAACGGAGGTGGAGAAGAAAATGATAATTCAAAATGAACGAATAACTCTGAATATCAATTAATTTGAATAGAATCAGCACGCACCTACAAAAGTGGTGCTGCTAAACGTCTACTGAATCATGCTGAATTTTTTTTAAAGCCAATTTAGTTTGTATTGATGCCCTATTAATCCTTGAATACAAGAGGAATCTCCAAAGACATCTTTAACATTTAACGGGTTAAACAGGAGATAACATGTCAACCTACTCTACCTTTAGTGGCTACCAGTGGCTGGCAAACATATTCAGAGTTCATACAGTTTGCATCCACTGCTTAAGAATATTGTAACCTTTAAAGGTAGAACATCATTTTGTCTTAGTGAGAAATCAGTAACTGCCTCAGTATAAGTTGCTCTTGCTCCTTGGTTCTAGAGATTTTCAATTAGTCCTGAATATCAGATAGTTACAGGACTACTTAGCCCAAAACTCCACTCTCCCATGGCAATCATTTGCGGTTACCTCCTTCAGTTCTAAAAAAAAAAATATAAAAAAAATCAAAAGCAATAAAAAAATAAATTATTGTGTGTGGGCAGTTTGAGTGCAGTAGTCCTGTTACCAATAACATACCCATCCCCATGGACGTAACATCCAAGATAAATTGAAGAAGATATCTCTTGAACCAAGGAGCAAGAGCAAGAATTTTAAGATTCTATGGCCATAATAACTTAAGTGTGTGTTTATGTAACTCTTTGTGTGTCAGAGGAGAGGGCAATACATTGTGAAGTGATGCAGTGCCTGTCCCTCTGCTGCTCAACATCTTAATGCAACATTGCTGAGGTCTCTGCACTGTACAATCACAGTTATGATCTTCTGTGATATAGGTATACTCCACTTACCAGCACTTGTGAAAACTAGTGTGCCAATTCCTCGCACCTACAGTTTACTAATTAGCTGTATTTTGTTAGTGAGATATACACATAATCCCAGCTTTTTGTTGCTTTCACTTTCATCGGTTAAACAAACGATTCTGCAATATTTTTTATTTTTGATCTTTAATTCTTGATCTAAATACACTGCCAGCATATTGCTGCCAAGAACCAGATAATTATCAGGCTAGTTATTTTAGTCAAAACAAGCACTGACTTCATAATGAGTCACTATTTATTAACCTTAGTTTGTCTTTAAACACGTCCATTTAACCCCATAAAACAGTACTAAACGAGGAGTGACATGGCTGGCCTTATTCCTCGCGAGAATGAGGTGCAATTCTGGAGCAAACCAACTGCGCCATAGGGAAGAAATGAACATTCCCACTGATTTAATGGGGCAATGAATCCCCTGAATACTCTCTTGCATTCAAGGGGTTAAAAACCCTAAATAGATCAACTGGTGATTTGCAGAATTTAATTTCAACCCTATTGTCATACCTGGAAACTCTCCAGATCTGACCTAGACATTTTGTTTTTTTATACTGTGTCCTTAGGCTCAAAAAGTGATTCTCATGGCTCAGTGAGTTCCCTAGTAACTCTTTCCACTTCATTGCCAGTCCCAGTCACTTTTTGTCCTATGCTTCCTACTCTCTGCCTATTAGAGGAACCCACCTTCCCATCCAGATCAAGTCCCACCCACCGTCATTTTGACACTCCCACATCCAAACCTTAGTGGACCACCAGAAGAGTGGGATAAGAAGATTAGCAGGTATGCCTATGGTGCAGATGGGGTTGATATGTGCAGCGCTAAAATGGCTCGTAGCAGCTGTTTATTTTTTTTGGGGGGGACAGGGGGACTGAGCACCTTGGCTGCAACACATCCCTTCAGTGTGTGGCAAACTCCTGGCTTTTGTGTATAGCCCCATAGACCTGCTGTGTCAAGCTTTCAAGCCAGATACAGGGGTATGGGGACCTTCATCACTCAGGACAGGATGCTGTCTGCTCAATACAGTTAAGTCTCTTTCCAGGGGAAGCATCAGGGGCCTCTTTCCAGATGCCAATTGTGCTCATCCATTGGCACACCAGGGCTCACAATGTAGACTAAATCATTGGCGAGTCTGCTCGCTATCTGTGGATAGTTGCCCTTTAAGTAGAAGGTAAGTAGGCACTTTTTAAATGGGCTGTAAAGAGCTGAAGCATGCCCTATAATATGACTATATATAGTTTATGTAACTACTTTATTTCCACTTTAAAACACCCCTCTTCTTATTCCTTTAACCCTTTGAGTACCAGAATTGCTCTTCAAAGCGTTGTGTACCCCTCTAGCATTCAAAGGGTTAAGGAACAGAAGGGGGTACTACACATTTCTTTACAGTGTGATGCACACCCCATTGACCCTTAAAGCAGTAAAGCTCCATATTTACTATTTTTCATAGAAATTGCCCCCTAGGACTGAATTAATCTCTTGCTTGCTAGAGATGCTGTCTGCACAAAGCACTGAAGACCTGTCTAGCATGCATGGATTAACCCTGTGAGTGCCAGAGGGGTATGGAATGCATTGCAAAGCATTGCGTTGTATACCCCTCTGGCGCTCAATGGATTAAGTATGTGTAATAATCAACCTTGCTTATACTTAATCTCTAGGTGAGTTTATGGGTATATTAGTCTATTTCGATAATCTATGCATTCTTCACTCAAAAGGATGGAAAAGTGCCATCTATGCCATTATTTATGGAGAAGGTAGATGAATTGGCAGTTCTTTGAAATCTGCACAGCTAAGAAAAACATATAGGTGACCTTGAGACATTGGACTGTGCTTTTGGGGGTATTTGTTTAAAATCAACTGTGCATGGCATTGCACAATGTACTTTATCTACACTGACAGCAAAAGTCAAATATTAGACCTTATGCTATTGGGCCAAAGATTATATCCACTTGTTTGCAATTTTATAAACACTTGTACCATCTTGTTTTTTTATAGAAATCAATATTGCGGTGGAATCCAAAGTAAATAAAACTGAATATATTATATATGAAAGTAAATTATATTGACTACATCATAAAAATGATATTGAATGTATGGATATGGCTATTCAAAAGCATGTTGTTTTCCAGAAAGCGTATGATTTAGAATTGTAGAGAAACTACCATACTAAAGGCTCTTTCATACTGACAACATCAGTACAGCTATAGGCCTCGATTCAGTTAGAATAGACCTCTGTTTTTTCAGCCGCAGGCATTTATTCAAGAACAGTAAGCTATTCAATTACCTATAAAAAAATGCAGACACAAAAACCTGCAAGGCAATAAAGTTAGATGTGTTTTTGTCCATAGAAATAATAAAAATGCAGCAAGATGCCATTCAATTGACTGCATTAGCCTTAAAGATCTGATACCGTCTCACTTTATTGTTGGAAATTTAAGACTTAGTTTTTTTGGGAGCAGAGTCCCTCATCGGATCGTAAAACAGCAGACGCAGCAATTGAAATGAAAAAAAAAGTGAAAAGAAAAAGTCCTCAGTGGATGTATTGATATGGGGTCCTAAGCCCCATATCAATACATCAAAAATACTGAAATTGTGTCCAATGTTAGTAGAATTAATTCTATGAGTGCCAATGGGATATTCTTCCATTTCTCCACTGCTGTGAGCTGCGCCTCTGACGGCGGCAGAGAAGGCTAGTAGGAGCACACAAACCCCCCCCACACCACCACCACCACCGCGTACCTTACGGGCCGATGCCCATTCCATAGTGAAAGAATTTGAAAAAAGACTGCCTTTATATATGGCCAGTCTCTGTTCAAAATGCCTCACAGCGATTGGCTGGGATGTGTGCTTACGTACCTCCCAGCCAATCAGCTTCAAGCTGGTTCCTCCAATCCCCCCCACCCCGCTCAAAGCTGATTGGCTGGGACACATCCCAGCCAATGGTTGTGAGGGATTTTGAACAGATACTGCCCATATATAAAGGCAGTCTCTGTTCAAGTTCTCTCTCAATGGAATGGACAATGCCCCGTAAAGTACACAAGAAGGGTGTGTGCTCCTACTCACTTTCTCCACTGCCACCATCACCTGCACCACATACAGTGGAGGAGAAATGGATGAATCACCTTTTGGTTTCTAATGATTTGATTTAGAATGTGGACCAAACTTTTCACTTTGGGCATTTTTTTAAATAGTAACCAACACATCTCAGCATTGTTTTCCCTTTGAGTCCCAGAGCAATGAGTTGCTTACCCCTCTGGCACTCAGGAGTTAAACTATGCATGGATGTGCGGGTTATTTGTATGGATAATGTATTAATATCTTTTCTTACAGATTAATGATGAGAAGATAGAAGAAAGAAGATGGATCCCAAGAAGAAAGAAGAAGAAAGAAGATAAGAAAAAAAAGAAGGAAGACAGAATGAAGATAGACAGTGGATGACAAGTGTAATAGAGATGAGCTAACGACTGGTGCTTGAAAGCATCTCAGGCACGATTGTTACCTTTTTCCTTTGAGGTTCCCATTACTCATGCTATTTAGCTTGACTTGGGAGCTTAATGCGCAAAACGGACGTTTGGCCAAGAGCCTTTTTCTGTGGCCCAGTGTCTGTTGTGCTTTCTGCTTGCAGGGCAATTGAATACCGACTTAGACATTTTTATTGGTCGGCAGGCATCCATTTTTGCCCTACCAGCTGTTTTAGGTCAGACAATTGAATCAAGGTCATAATGTCTGCATAATGTTGCCCAAGCAGAACATAAAATTGTGTTGACTTGGGCAGTTCACACAAGCCCTGCTCCACTTCCCTGTGTTCAATGCAGAATGAAGCAAAGATGGAACAAGGATAATCTGAACAGTGCTCTGTTTGGCCACAATGATATTTCTCTCATAGATTACATTATAAATTGCTATGCTCATTGCAAACTCCAATGAATGGTTGACCTATATGTGTGCCACCCAATCATGTATAGCTGACATCAATGAGAGTCAGAAATTAGGCATGCTTCCACAGTGATGGGATTATCAGGTGAACCCAGGGCAGCACAAGAAGTTGAACTGGTAATGTGAAGGTGACATGATTGCTGCATTCTAGCCTCTTATTCGCATAAGACTAAATAGATAAAAATGGGCATGTGATTGCCTTAGAGCTTATATTTTGTTTGACAAGCGAACTGGACAAAAACAGCGTGTTCCCCGACAAGGTAAATCTTCTTTCCAAAATTCACCAATGAACTTTCAGACCTATTTCATGTTATTGCAATATCTGATGTTATAAAGTTCATAGAATAACACACAAATCAGACTGTATAATACTGCTACATACATCTCAAGGTTCAATAATTTCATTATTTACATTTTTCTTGAAATCATATTAACAATGGACAGTAAAGCATGGAATGTCTTAAACTGAATTCCAGGATTTCATAGGAAAGAATTTAATCTGATTATAAAAAATAATTAATAATAATAACAAAACATAGCATTCTTTGAAGTACATAGTCAGATTAAGCATAAAGAATGAGTTAATGGGCTGGATGTTATTGCAAAAATGTATTTTATAGTCTATGGGGATAGATGCAGATAAAACCAATGATAAACTTAGATGAGATAATAAAATCCAGAATACACAGCACTGGTAACACTAAATTAAATTACATGAAATACATTACCATTTTAACCATTTCTGTGCCAGAGGGGAGAGTGGGTATCCAAAGCATTTGGATTACCTCTCTGGCACTCAATGGGTTAAGGCAGTTTTAGAATGGTATATTTCTAATATAGGTTCATTGGGTGCTAGAGATGTCTCTAAAACATAGTTTTGCAATCCACTGGAGAAATATTATCCAGTTCTGGAACCAACCATTTTCACCATAGGGGAGAGATAAAAATTCCCAGTGATTAAATGGTGTTTTAACCCTTTGAATTCTAACAGTTTGAGAAGCAATGGATTGGAGACCACTCTAGTATTCAAGACATTAAACTCCTATTTTAAATGGATAGTAATGTTTCACAAAAACAGCAGCTCTAATAAATCTTCATAGCGTTTGGGCCATGGAAAGTGTTATTTCAGTACTCTCAGAGTTGTAGTTGAAGAGTAATTGAATTATAAATTATCCCCCTCCCACCCCTTTTACCTAGTGTAAGCCACCTCCCCTCGGATGTGGAATCTGGTCTTGAGACCAGTCAGCTCACAGCAAGGAACAACTTCTTACTGTGAGTATAAGGAAAACCCTGCCCCTCTTGACAGATTTTTCCCTTATGCTCACTGAAGATTGTCCCTCTCTGCATCCATCCAGACAGTCTTGCTGCACTGAGGTGAGCAGTGTTACATCAGTAAAAGGGGCGGGAGGGGGATACTTTATCATTCAATTACTCTTAAACTACAACTCTGACAGTACTGCAATAACACTCTCCATGGCCCAAATACTATGAAGATTAATTGGAGCTACTTTTATTGTGAAACATTACTATCCCTTTAAATCAAAGAGAATTTGGGGAAGTTTTATTTATCCTCTATATTGTAGTTGGGTTAAGGAAATGCTACTCTGTAGCTTACTGAACATAGCCCTAAATCAGCATAATTTCAGTCCCACTGAGACATAGACATGGAGACAGATGGACAAAGGAAGTGGTGCAATTGTGGAGCAAATCAACTATACCATAGTGAACAAATAAATATTCCCTGAATTCCCATTAAATTAATTACATCCCCTTTATATTAATAATCCTATTAAATTCCTTTTAAATTAAATTCAAATTCCCATTCAATTAAATGTCTATTTTAACATGTTTAAGAGTTTTAAAAAACCCATTTAAATTAACTGGAATTACTGTTTGTTCCCTAAGGTGCAGTTGGTTTACTCCTGAATTGCACCACTTTTTTAGTATATCGGCCTCATTATTATTATTACTATTATTCTTTTTACGACAGAAAAGAGGAGCAATTCTGGAGCAAACCAGTAGCAATAAAAGTAATTTCAATTTCTTTATATAACCTTTAAACAAGTTAAAAGCCTAGGGCCGGATTTCCCAATAGGCAGAGCAGTCAACTGTGTAGTGCTCCAAATTTTGAGGTAATCCTCATCTTTGCTGGCCACAACCACATTCTGAATTATGGGTGTGTGGAGAGCAATATCAGTGTCTAGACCTGTAAAAGACACATTTAATTTAATGGTAATTTTAATTTACTTCAAAGGGAATTTAATATGATTATTCATTAAATGGGAATTTAATTAATTTATTTAGAGACTATCATATTTATTTGTTCTCTATGGTGCAGTTGGTTTGTTCAGAATTGAACCACTTCTCTTAGCTCATCAGCCACAGCATTTTTATTAACAAATGACAGTGAAGAGCTCTGTTGAACATACCTTATGTCTTGAGAGAATGTTTGGTTCAAACTCTTCCAGGAGATCACCAAGGTCCTAGGAAAAAGAGTATTGGAACAACCATGAGACCAACTATAAACAAAAATATAAATAAATTAATAAATACATCCATACACAAATAGCTGTGCATAATAGCTGTGCAAAGACAGCCAAGGATACTGTTAAGCTTCATGTGGTAACTTTTGCTGCAGATCCAATAAAATGTCCTATTAGCCAACTTATAATATGGTTGTGCTTGTTGATTCCCAACAAATATTTGACAATCTCTGTCTAAGTGATATCTTCATTATAACACAAAAGAACTAGTTGGCCCTCCCAGTCTGCCAATTTTCATAGATGCTTTAAAACCTCAAATATTTTATCTTTGCTATTACTTCATGATCACATATAATGCTCAGATCTATCTGAAGTATGTCGTTATAAGTGGACATGTATTTCATGTATCCAGGAGACTAGTAGAGTACAACTCATACCTTTACTGACTTAGTGGCTTTAGTGTGCAAGCTCTGAAGACCACTTAGGTCTCTTTGTTAGTAGAGTAAAAGTGATACTTTTATTGACTGAGTAGCTTTAGAGCTCAAGCTCTCAAGCCTCTTCCTCAGGCTAAGTGACTTAAAAGCTTGCGCTTGGGCTCTAAAGCTACTCAACGAATAAAGGTATCACTTTTACTCTGCTAGCCTGGTTTATACCACCTTACACCTATGTATCCAAAACACAGTGCAGCTACTGTAATAAAACTGTTAAACAAAGTTGTGAAACATTTGCAAGGTTAGTAGGAACTGGTAATGCAACCTTCAATTCAAAATGTCAGCCAGCTTCGCTGATCCATTAAAAAAATATAAACATTTGAGAAACAGCATATGACCTAGATCCACCATTAGAAAAATAGAATTTGAACATTAGGTAATGCAGAACTATGGTTCTTCCATAACCAGCTAATTTTGATTTGATGTATATTTACCTCTAAATTGAACCTTGTTCAGGCTTTAAAAGATATAAACATGCTTCTATAATACCTCCTAACACCTCAAGGCACAGATCTTCAGCAATATGGAAGTGACATCACATTATAACATTTATTGTAGTCCCATGGTGCCAAGAAATGCAATGTCATCTTCTGTATCTACACAGATTCAGAGCAAATTTAGGGAATGTCCAAAATACCCATAGCTTAGGGTTGCAGAAACCGATGAGGAACTATGTGTCCTGTGCTACTTTGTATAGAATGCCCCATATCACCTTTGCCTATATATATATAAATATATTTCAATCTTCCATTCATTCTTTCTCCTTCCCTTGATACAACATTTATTTTACCCCTCTCTCTAAATGCTTCCGGATTGCCTTTCTCACTTGTATGCTCTCACTCTTTCACTGCTGCATCAACTCCTAACTTTAAAAAATTGGAAACAATGCATCCAACCCTGTAGAGATCAATGAACTGATTTGATTTGTCAAAATTGGTTTACTTAAAGTTCTAGTACAGTAAGTACTGCTACCCTAACAGTTAGGGCGCCTAACTAGGTAAATGTCTGGAGGTAAATGTTTCCCTGATTGTTTAGTACTTCCCCAATTAGTATGTTTATTTTGAAAATACAACAACATAGATTTTATTTGAGCCACAGTCTTATTGAACACTAAGCTGATATCCCTGTAAACTTTAAAACATTGGCAACCAAATCATAGCAGAAAAAATAAAGGGATATTTTTAATGAAAACCTGATATTTGCTTATAATACTTAACATGGAAGGTAGTGGAGGTGAATGACTGCAGCCATTTACTAAATTTTTTCATGTGTAGCTTGCAATGAATTACCTAGATACATGTCCTACAAAGCAACTTTGAGTTAATTCTTAAATGGAGGAACTATTCTTGATAAGCTACTTATCACACTACTAAAGCCAGCTGTTCAACAGAATTTGTTTAATGGTTCCATTGGACTGTAACATTTCTGGAGTTTTTAATACAGAGACAAGTGACTCTGGTCCATGCAGGGGCAACCACTCAAGCCCAGGGGTTGTGCAGCAGGGGTTATGTGGTAACCAGGGGTCAGAGAAACCAGCTCAAGGCAAGGTACATAAAGTTAGAGGTAAAAGTGTAATCAGATGGTCCGAGGTCAATGGCGGGTTGGGGCACGCAGCAATCAAGAGAAGTCCAAGGTAACAATTCAGGTCAAGATCAAGGGATTAGAATAATGCCAAGTAGCAAGGAAGGCGCCAAAACAACTAATCACTGTTGGACTGTAGCTGGTGGGGGGTTAGAAGTATGGCTTCAAATGGATCATTGAATGCAATTTCACACTTTTGGTGCATTCTAGCTTACTTCTGGTGTGTCCTAATGCTATGTGCGATTATATACACGTGCAATGTTATCCAGTTGTGTTTGTGCGCTAATGTGTGATTGCACTGGAGTTGCCTTTACTTTGTAATTGCACCTGATGTTACAGCCTTGAGTTGGTTTTGCAGGTAGATGACAGTCACTATCAAGATAGATGCCATTGAGACATGAACGGGAAATCAACATATGTTAACTTGTGGAGGGCCATGATGATATGTTTCATTTTAAAGGGAAATTGATGATGAAGCTAGGATTACATTTTGAGTACCAGTGGACTAGTTAGGAACACAATGGATTTCTGAAAAGAGACCACTTGTTCACCCCTTGTTGGTCCTGTAGGAATAGACTAAACTGCAAAACTAAAGTCTCATAACTCAGTTTCCTGTTCTGCATAACAAAAGTCCCCAACAGGCCCTGTGTATTAGGCTTGAAAGCTTGACACATCAGGTCAATGGGAACTGTGCACAAAACTCAGGAGTTTGTGGTTGAAAGCCACAAATTTCCAGGTCAACCTCAGCTGAGGAGGCAGTTTTCTAACCCCACAAATATTTGATATGAGCCTTTTGGGAGACTTTTATTTAGTAAAAAAAAACAAACAAAAAAAAAAACAATGGTGTACTCACATTGGATAGAAGTCACCGGATGGTACATTCCAAGCAGGTATAGCATGCAGGATATAATAGTCTGCCTTGCTCAGTGAATCCACAAATGGAAAATACTGAAACCAGCAGAATTAATTAAATAACATTTATTCAATTTACATTAAAATCCTGACTTTCTAGGACACACCCTCTTTCCTAAGAAGTTACCTTTTTGCTGGTCATTTCTTGAAAAAGAGTGCATGACTTGAAACATAGAAGTATTATGGCTTTTAATGTAAATTTGAATTAATTATATTTAATCGATTCAGCGGGTTCCAGTATTTTCCATTTGTGAATTCACTGAGTAGGGGGTGCTGTTATACCCTGCATTCTATACTGGCTTGGAGTTTACAAGCGGGTGTCTTCCATCCAATGGGAGTACATAATTGGTTCTTTTACTATTGAAAAATCTATTTAAGTAAGGTGGTCTGCCCCTCTTTCTGTGTGTTCTTTTCCTTTTCAAGTAGACTTCATAGAAAAACACAGCAGCTGGACAGATTTCTCACTTTTCTCTGACCTTAAAGTCTCAACTCAATTGCAACAATACGAATGCATGTGAAATGAATTAAACTGTTACTGTGTCATAAAAAATGTTCACACTGCTGAAAAACAAAGCTTATGTTGCAAGGTAACATATCTTGCTGCAGTGTTTGTCCACCAATGCTTTACCACATGTTCATGAAATCTGTTTTGATTTAAATGGTATAACACCAAACCTATATAATTCATATCCACATTTTTATACGCTTTTATAACATTTTCAGCACAGCAAAAAATTGCATTGTAACTTTGTTCTCTTTGTGAAGCCTAAGTTTTTAATAGTCATCTAACCTTCACACTCTTCTCCTATTTATCATTTACCTTAATATCAAAGGCTGTAGCAATCCTAGCAATGACACAAGCTGACTTTTACAAATGCCATATTATATGCAAGGATGGAAGCATACGATTATTCTTTAGATTTGCATGGATGCATTACTTCACAATATGTTACACATCACTCTGAGGGAAATGTGAAATATTTGCTTTTCTATTTAGTCTGTTGAACAGTTTATGTGCTGTAGTCAGGATTTTGCACAGTAAATTCATATATGCATACATTTTGCAAATTACTTATCAGCATCATAAATGCAAGTATTTTCTTAGTATTTGAAATAATTCTGTAAAATTCCAATGTTATCTTGAGGCTTCAATTCTAAAGAATTATCAGAGAATTATCCTCCACGTACATGTTCAGCAACATTTTCCACTAAGTTGTTACCACTGTGGTGTTCTGAGCATGTCTGAAGTTTGATCAAACAGTTTGCCTTACCTCCTCCAAACAGATAACGTGCTAGTTTAAATTATGTATTAAAGACATTGAATACTTTGAATATTATACAATCCAATTACCAATCAGAGATGAGCAAAACACCCATGTTTTGTGTCACAAGACTTCTCATCACAATGCCTTAAAATGTCAAATTTCATCACAACGTATTGTGAAATCCCAGGACGAGGGATTGTTGTTGTTGAATTAGTTGAAGAGCACATTACACGGACCACAGCACCGGCCAGTCACGGCACAGTCATGTGCAATAGAAACTGCCCGTGTCGCTTCTGATAAACTATGTTTTATTACAATCTCTTCCAGATTTTTCCATCTTTAGAATTTGACTTTACATTTCAAACTTTCACAATTTTATCTGGTGTCCTGCAAGATTTGAACTGTAAATTCAGCACCAAAAGAGCAGTGTACATGTATGTTGCTATATAAATAAAGATCCATTCATACAGTAAAATTTTTATTCAATGTACAGAACTAAATTCTGTGCTAAATCAAGTCCTACACCTGCCTAACATCAATTTACTGGGCTGTGTATTCAGGATTTCCTCCCCTTAATGCTTCTTATTCTATATATATATAGCTTATTCATATCAAAAGGATGTAATATGCTGGAATATGCCTTACAGTGTCCCCCCAGCTTCACAAATGCAGACCGAGGTTGGTCTTCCCCAACTTAGGCAAACAAATGTAACTTTATGGGAATAAATGGATCTTAGGTATAACAGCAAAATGGATCAATTCTTGGACACACCAGATGCCTGAAGGAAACAAATAAAATATTTCAAATATCCATTGACTGAAATGAGTAGTAAACCTTTATAATAAAAAGCCATATACAGAATTATAGGGCTTTTCCACTGGCTTAAGTTGTTTTACTAATCAGTTATAAACTTTTAAACTATCAGAAAGCAATGATGCTCTTATTATCACTTTCTACGGAGTACTGTTGCCAGAAGCTCCCCAGTTCCATAGAATGCAACAGAATAACTGTTGTAACACCAGGTGAACTGTACCTAAGCTCTCTGGACACCAGAGGGCATTGTTAATGTTAATATCCAACAGTTTATAGCTTTGGAACAAACATCTTCCCTCCAGTTGGGGTACCATTATTTTAATCAGCAGGTAAATCCCTACATTATAGGTGTGTTCATAATAGCGGTTTACTTATCCTAGATATTGTGATTTTAACCCATTGAATGATAGAGAATGCTCTAGATTTCAGCTGTTTAAAAACACAATTTAAATCATTCTGGCTTTGTAATTGGCCCCTAGGGTGCAGAATGTTTTCCCCATAATTGCTTTATTTAAAAGAAGAACATATCTAAGTAGGTGACCTTCATACCGCCTTCGGGTATGTCTATTTGGCATTTTTACACTGAATTTGCTGAACTCCAAGTTCGTCACAATGGACCAGGGCTAGGCAACCCGAGGCCCTCCAGCTCCTGAGGACTACAACTCCTACCATCTCCAGCCAGATAGTGGCTGGATGGGAATGATGGCATTTGTAATGTTTAACAGATGCAGGGCCCTAGACTGCCACTCACTGCAATAGACAGTAGACTTCCTACAGAGAAGTTCCATATATATGGATATTTAGAACCATGTAACCATTTCCAGAACATGAAATGTCATTGCACCAGTTATAGGCTACAAACAATTCCAACAATAAAAAACATGTAGCTATAACTGTTGTTTGAAACGGAAAAATACACAAATTTATAGTTATTAGGTCTAACAAACAGAATGACAAAAATGAATATCGTGAGTAAAGAATTCACAAAAATAAATATTTGAAACTGAACACTCACATTTTTGTCTCCATAGAAAGCAAGTGGAACCCTAAGCTGGCATCCATGGCATACCAGAGAATCACTGACCTAGAACATGGTCATACTCTGCTATGTCTACATAATACTTACAGCAGAATCTGGAGACTCCTCTATCAGTATATCAAAGCTTCTTATTTCAGAAGTGAAGAGGAACAGTAGCAAGCATATGAGGCGTTTCATTGTGTCTACCAGCAGCCAGAGTGCTGTCCTCTGGCCTTCAAGTCAGTAAACGCTCTTCAAATGAGGCAATCTCTACTTTAGGAAGGTGTTTATAAGTTCGCTTTTTTTTTCCTGAAATTCCAAATAGTAAACTTTGTTCTGACCCAATGCAAATATTTGTCATGTAAAGCAAATCAAAGCTAGGACAGGGACTGAGAGGTTGTGCAAACAAGCAGTTCTCAGTTTATCATCTGATGATAACCATGTAGCTCAGCTAGGAGAGCTTTTGCCTTTGTAAATCTTATTTGAAGTTATTTTTGCTCATGACCCTTACATATAGAAACAGCCATGTTGGGAACAACCATGACCAAAACTGAACATTTATTGAATAAATAGCATTGGATGTAAAATAAATGAAATACAGGAATACCATTAAACTTAATCAACTGGAGCAATTCTGTGGCAAAAATGGTTCTTTGTGAATGTGTTGTGTACCCCTCTGGCACTTAAAGGGTTAACCCCTTAAATACTAGAGAGAGGTCTCCAATGCATTGCAAAGCAATGCTTTGGGAGACCTCATTAACATCCAAGGGGTTAACCCCCCATTTAAATCAATGGAATTTTTGGGCAATTTTTATTTATCTTCAATGGTGCATTGGTTTGCTCAGGAACATTAATTCTTCAATTAAAATCATCTAGCTAATGCTTTACCCAATTTTATATTACCAATAGAATATATATTACTAAGGCAAGGGTGGTTTACACAATCCAGGGTACCGTATGTAAGCAACCACCAGCAAAGTGAATTAAAATGCTACATTTATTGATGATAGTATAGTATGTTATAACCATTCATTACTGTGGGTCCAAAACACTTTTCCTATACTAGAATAATCTAGAAAACCAATCCATTCTAATTGGTACATAAATCAACAATTTTTGTAGCAGATACAAACTATCCTATATAGTTCATTATAAGACATCAATCACAGTCCACATCTATGGATGGCATAACGTTGGGTTGGTTGGATACCCTCTAAAATGAATAATCTGCTAAACTATTGGTTCTACATGGATTAAAAGATACAAGATATACAGTAAACCTTGAATACGTCTCATTTCACACCATAACAACTACAAAAAAGTTAATATATTTCTTTTCTTAACATTCACATAATAACAATTTCAGAGCATAAGTGATTTTATTCTCTGATATTATTAACTTATGAATGCATAGAAGAGCATTATAGTAAGGATTTTGAAGTTATGCATGAAATTAGTATTCAAGGTTTACATTTTCAATCCAGGTATAGCCAGTACTTTAGTGGATTATTCATTGTAGAGGGTATCCATCCAACGTTATGCTATAGATAGATGTAGACCATGCTTTATATCTTGTAATGGACTATGTAGGGTAGTTTGTATCTGCTACAATAACGGTTGATTAATATACCAATTATACAGATTAGTTATTTAGATAATTCTAGCAAAGCTACAGTTTTTTGGACCTGCTGTAATTAATGGTTATAACATACTTATGCCATTATTTTGATAACCACTCAGCCTATATTAGTGGCATGAATTTGGATGGGATGGGTGTGGATTTACATATAAATAATAGTGTATGTGTATCTGCTTTTAAAATCATATACATGTGCAGCTGCATATGTGCAATACGATTTTTATTAAATATTGTATTTGTCTTGTGCTACTAACTAGTGTGCAGATAAGATTTTTGGAGTTGGAGAGATTTCTAATATTCATAATAATTTTACCTAGGAGTAGCAGGTAGTATTGTGGTAGCAGCCTGTATCCCTATTAAAATATTTAGCCCTTTGAGTATCAGATATGTCAATGCACTGGAATTATCTGACTCCCATTTGAAGTCAGAAAGGAATTTTTTTACCCACTTGGGACTTAATTGGAAATGGCTTCAATGTTTTTTTTTTTTTTACTTCCTCTGGATTGGTGATTTGGCATGGGCTGGATTTGATGGACGAATGTATTTTTTCAGTCTCATCAACTGTTATTATGTTACCCCTCTGGTACTCTAAGGGTTAAATATATTCCATCTTTCAATTCATTAGGACACATTAGTTAAGAAGATTGTTCTATTTTTTTCTATAGAAAAATCTTAATGACCACTATGAATAAATTCTGCATGGATTGGTTTTCCAAAATTAATATTTAAGTAACAATGGATATTATGCCCATAGAGGCAGACATGATTCCTTATATGAGGAATCCATGTCATCAAAACTCCTCCCACGAATGCTGGTCTTACTTCTTTGCTTCCTAAAAAATCCTTAACCCTTTGAGTGCCAGAGGGGAACGCATTGCATACCCCTGTGGGACTCAAAGCATACCAGGCAACTGTCCCAATTTATGAGGGACAGTCCCGGCTTTAGGGCCCAAACCCGCTGTCCTGCCTGCATTGCACTATGTCCCGGTTTCCTGGCCTGTTCCCCGCTTCATACATTTTGCCCAAACACTTGTACCGCTCCAGCAGCCTACAGACAGCACGCTCATCATGTGAGCCACGCTGCTGAGTGGTGAGTGGCCTAATTGACTGATACCCTTGATATATGCGCACGCAGCATTCGCGCATTACCTCTGCATTCTGAGCAAGAAGTCCTGAGGCTGAGTGAGCACCAGGGGAGGGCTGACAATTTGTGGCCCAGGGGGCAAATAAATTCAAGTGGCCCATTTCTATTATCGTTCCAGGCCACTGTTCCAGCCCACCCCCTTTTGTTAATTTTAAACTTGGCATTAATGTTGTGACGTAAGTCACGTGATACCACATAGCTTACAGTTGAAATGGGGCTACACTAGTGCGCCACTACAAAGCTTACAATTTAAGTCAAGCTTACCTAGTGATACTATAGAGCTTACAAGGGAAATGGTTTATGCTACTAGTGTAGCTCCATTTGGATTGTACCTCTGTGGTATCACTAATGTAGCTCCATTTGGATTGTACCTCTGTGGTATCACTAGTGTAGCTCCATTTACAGCAGCAATCAGGAGATTTAGTGAGATGCAGTGGCCTACCAGCCCAGACATATGACCAGCCCAGGGGGCAATTACCCCCCTGCCCCCCAGGCCAGCCCTCCCCATGTGAGCACTGCAGCAATTTACTGACGCGGCTGAAAACAACGCAAGGGCAAGCAATTATCTTTCTCTCCAGCTCGTCCAGTGATCCTCCAGGTATAATTTTCTCTCTCACTCAATGTGCCTTGAGCAGCGGCGCCTGAGTTCATGATCATTGCATGGGGCAGGGGATGTCATGCCTAGCCACGCGGTGCTACTTCGCGGAGGACAGGACTGACACAAGATCACACACTTCCGCCAATTCCTGCCTGGCCTTGAAGCTACACGGAGGCGGGAGGCCAGGTCTTACTAGCCCTACTGTGAGTTGAACTTCAAAATATATTTAATTGCACAGTGCATGCCTGACTGACCAGGCATACCAGCAGCCGCCCCCAGCAGTCAAAGTTGCCACTGCTGGGTAGTATCATAGCATCTGTGATCTATGCTGCTTTCAGCCAGTGCTCACCGTGTTAGTTAACCCTCTGAGTGTCAAGTGTGTGCAATGCATTGCAGATACCACTCTCTGGCAGGCACTCAAAGGGTTAACCTTTTGAGTTCCAGAGAGGAATACACCTCATTTTATTTTAGGGCTATTTTTTATTTTAGGGCTTTTTGCCTAGTACTTCACCCTGCATACCAAAAGTGTCCCTCTTTGGCCCTTTGGAATGTTGAGAGGTATGCTCAAAGGGTTAAGGAAGAGGAGCTTGGGGCCATTGAATCCAGATAAAAAACAAACAGTGTCTGCCTCTCTGGACCTGATATCCAATACTAATTATAGGAGCAGTAAACTTTTTTTATGAAAAATATATATATTATAGGGTTTTTCCTGTTGAGTAAAATAAGGGTACTCCCACTGCTGAGAGGTGCATATTTTCAGCGCTATTACAGTATAAACCCGTGTTTTTTTACATTAGCAATGCCCTCCAATTAGCAATTCTGTTATAATCTAATGGAGAGTAAAGTCAATGACTTACAGTTGTTCATAGAATGTGAAAGAAACTGCTGAGTCACGCTGTCAGTTAGAACGTCCAGGAAGTAAAAATACAGTAAATTCACTTCCTGATTATTTGAACCGTTATAAATGCTGAATAAAACAACTAACAGCAGTTAGAGTACCCTTGTTTTACTCAGCAGAAAAAGCTCGGTGACATAAATGTTTTCATAAAAATTTTTTACTGCTCCTTTAAAGGCTAATTTTAAGGAACCAGTCCATGCAGAATTAAGTTATAGTGGTTATTAGGATTCTCTGCCCAGATTAAGGGGTTATTATAAGCAGTGGCTATGCAAAATTTTATGTCACACACGGAGGCTTCATATTATGCATAACTCTCCTCACTGCCACCCTCAGCAGCAAAGGAAACTTTATTTTCACACACAAAAATATAGAAAACTTGCTAACATTAACTCCTCCCCTCCAACCAATCATCAGTCTCTATATCCCTTAACAGGGCTGCAGCAATACACCACCCCCTCTTTCTTTGCTGCTTGCCCTCAGATAAGTACCTTTTATCTGCTCTGTAATATTATTGTATTGTTATTGTACTGTTATCTGTAATTCGTCTGAATCTGTGATTTGGGTTTTGCCTGTATGTTTCGAGTCCCTCTTTTTCTGGTTGAAATTGGCACCTTTTGCATGTTTTGTCTTGGTTTCCTACTTACGTTTATCTTAAGTGCTTTATCTTTCACGTTTCTGTGGCACCTTGCTTGCAGGTCTTGTTGCCTCCAGTGGTTTTCCTCTTTTCTTGGTTTTTTTTCCCTGGTGTTTTCCACAGCGCCGTTGGTACTTAGTTGCCTTCAATCTTTCCTCAGTGCCCGCAAGCGCCTTTATTACTCAGGCCGTGGGAGCGTCTATTGGTTACAGGCCGCGTCTTCCTGGGCTTGGTATGCGCGCTCTGGTGCACGTCACTGATTTGTGACGTCTCCTTCTATCGTGCATGCGCGATTTCGATCGTTACTTTTCATCAGCCTCTACCTGGCACCATTTTTAACTGTGCCTCGGTTAGAGCTGATGCAGTCGTCTCTGAACACAGGTGTTGTTTCCTCTGTGTGACTTGCGTTTCAGCGGATTTCGGCAGCTTGGTACAGCGCTCATGGGTATTGCTGGTTGGTACAGTTATAGATTTTCCATTTGAGGTATTCCATTATCTTTAACCTTTTCCCTGCCAGTATGTCTCACATTAGCGATGACAGTGAATGTCCTGGGTTATCTGGAGATGAGTCTACAGCTCAAGGGCCATCTGTACAATTTGACAATGGTTTAAATAACCCTCCTGCTGGAGAGCATAACCCTTTCATGTCAGCTGCTTCTGCCCATTTAAAAAAGATTATGGCTGTCTCTGTGCAGTCTGCCATGCAGAAGCTCTCTAATTCCCTGGCTGAATCTTTGGCCCTAGCCCTAAATTCTCAGACCACTGTGGGAGGTAATTCTGCTACTCCTGATACTGCTTTGCAGGTATCTGCTCCTGATCCAAATAAGGCTCCTGGGCATAAGGGTGGTAAATGTGTTAGCAAGCAAAAGCACATTATAGCCAGGAATTCCACTGATCTTGCAGCTGTGTCTGCTTCTGACTGAGATTTATCTCCTTTGACTCTGCACTCTGGTGGCAGTATTGAATATGGTGGCACTGTTCCCCAAAAAAGACCCTCATCCTATGAGGAAGACAAAAGGGCTAAACGCCGTTCAAAAAGGCAGAAACCGGATTCATATTGCTCCTCAGATAGCGAGGATTCTTCTGATGCCGATTGGACTCACTCATCTACTGATGGGGGTGAATCTGGGGAGTTTATCTCGGACAGTTCCAAAGCTAAAGGCTCTATCCCTGCTACTAATTCTGATCCTAATGTGGTAAACATTCTGGATGCAAGGGGCAACCCTTTGTTCGAATCGGAGGGTATCAAGCATCCCCGCTCTTCTGAGTGGTCTCCGACTCCTCATATTGCTCAGTACCTGGAGAATTGGGTGCGTAAACCCCTTACCAGTGCTACTAGGAGCAAACTGCGGGCAGAATGCCCTAGACCTTCTGTAAGTGGCAAGGTTTGTGAGACTCCTATGTTGGACACTAAGATAGTACAGTTTCTGAGTAAATCTGGGAAAGATCCCAGAAAAGGGATAGACAGGTCGTTGAAGTCCTGTCAAGATAAACTTTTGGACACCTTGGGACCAATCACCAAGATATTTGAAATTACTGAGGAAGCCCTTCAGTCTAACTCCCCAGTAGATGTACACGTCCTCCGTGGTTGGGTGCAGCGCGCCATATGTTTGGTGGGCATTGCCAACACCGCATTGGCGTCGGAGAGGCGTAGAGCCATTTTGCTTAAACTTGACCCAAAGCTAGCGGACATGGCTACTTCTGAGCCTGGGCAATCCGCTAAAGGTCTTTTGTTTGGAGACACATTTATAAAAGAATTGGGCACTTTTGTTGCTTCTTTCACAGCGCTAGACAAGGCTCAGTCTTCGCTGAAACGTGTCTTTCAGCCCAAGGTTTTTGGGCAGCCGGGAGAGCTAAGGGCCACTCTTCCGGCCGAGTTAGATCGTCACAACAGAGATACCAAGGCCCAGAAATACCTTCCTTCAGGGGTCAACCGCCTGCAGACTCTAGAGCCCAAAATCCATTCTTTCCCCAATGTGGTAGACCGTGGCGGTCCAGAGGAATTCGTGGACAGACCCGCGCTCGTTCCTATGCAGGTACGTTTTCCATCAGTCCTTTCTTTCCCGGAAAAAGTGGGGGGCAGACTCTCCCATTTTTTCCGACAGTGGTGCAGCCTGACCACGGATCAATGGGTGCTGCAGACGTTCTTGGGTTACCAAATAGAATTTTACGCTCCTCCTGTACAACAGTCTGTACCTGCCCCGTTTACCTTCCCCAGGGCAGATGCCAAACTAGTGGATGCCGAAGTAGGCGATTTACTCAACAAAGGAGCCATCTGCTTAACCACAGAAGGAGATGCTGGGTTCATAAGCAACCTCTTTCTAGTCAGAAAGAAAGATTCAGGCCTTCGCCCAGTAATCAATCTACGCGAGTTAAATCAGTTTGTGCTATATCGGCATTTCAAGATGGAGGGTATCCATCTCCTGAGGGACCTCCTGCTTCCGGCAGATTGGCTGATGAAAATCAATCTAAAGGACTCTTATTTAACAGTTCCCATGGCTCCGTCTTCTCAGGTTTTCCTTCGATTTCATTGGCAGGGGCAGATCTGGCAGTTCACTTGCCTGCCTTTTGGTCTGTGCTCAGCACCTTGGTGCTTCACGAAATTGCTCAAACCGGTGATCTGTTTCTTAAGGAGTCGTGGGGTTCGACTGATTATTTACCTGGACGACATCCTGTTAATGTCACAGGATTGTCACTTACTTTGTACCCATGCAGACTGGGCCATCAGCCTACTAACGGACCTGGGATTCCTGATCAATTGGAAAAAATCCCATTTGATCTCGACTCCTCAGTTGGAGTTTCTGGGGTTTGTTGTGGACTCCGAACAGGCTTCCTTACATCTTCCTCGATCCAAAATTCGCATCATCCGGAAAGAGATTCGCTCCATTCTTCGAAAAGAGCATATCTCGCTGAGGAAGTTGGCTCGAGTGGTGGGGCTTCTGTCGGCCTCAATTCAGGCCATCTTTCCGGGCCCCCTGCACTACCGGGCTTTACAACATCTAAAAGCTCTTCACTTACGTCGGGGTCTCGGCTACGCCGACTTGATTTGCCTCTCATCAGACGCAAGAGAGGAACTTGTTTGGTGGCTAAAGCATCTCGTGGCCTGGAACATCAAGGCCATATTTGGTATGGTTCCAGACCTCGTCATAGAGTCAGATGCCAGTCTTTTAGGTTGGGGTGCTCGTTTAGGTGACGTTTCCACAGGCGGGAAATGGTCTCATCGAGAGAGAGAGTTGCACATCAACTGTCTGGAGCTTCTAGCGGGATCTTTCGCTCTGAAGAGTCTGGCGAAGGACAAGGTTCAATGTTGCATCCTGCTGAAAATGGACAACATTTCAGCGGTGCAATACATCAACCGACTTGGGGGCACGAAGTCCAAACAGTTGGCAGAGTTGGCCAAAGATTTTTGGCACTTTTGTTTGGATCGGGATGTCACGATCCTAGCAGAGTATTTACCTGGTCTTTCCAACGCAGTAGCAGATTGGAATTCCAGGTACCTATCCAATCGCAGCGATTGGATGCTGCACAAGGAGGTATTTTCTCGGTTGTCAAGCCTATGGGGTCCTTTCCACATCGATCTTTTTGCGTCCCGGTTGAACCATCAACTTCCGGCATTCTTCAGTTGGAGGACGTATCCCGAGGCTTTAGCCACGGATGCTTTTCTCCAGAGTTGGGTTCCCGGGGACGCAGTATGCATTTCCACCGTTTGCTATGATTCCGCGGGTACTCCTGACGATCAGGCGACAGGAGGCGACGGTGATTCTAGTGACGCCCTTCTGGCCGACTCAGCCTTGGTTTCCTCCTCTTCTGGAGTTGTCAGCCGATGTACCTCGCAGCCTTCCGGGTTTCCCTTATCTATTGACGGATCCAGCAGGTCATCCACACGAATTACTACTGTCCGGAGATCTGCAGTTGATCGCATGGTTCCTCAGGTTCTGGAGTTTTTTCGGAATCAGCTCAATTCCTTTTGGCAGAGTCATGGGCGCCAGGTACCCGTGCCATTTACTCCTCATCTTGGTCGGTCTGGTGTGGTTGGTGCGTGGAACGGGATTTGGATCCCGTTTCAGCCCCTGCGGTAGAAGTTGTTAATTTTTTATCCCATCTTTTTGATCTAGGGAAAGCTTATAGGACAATTAACACTTATAGATCTGCTATTTCTGCAGGTCATGTAATTGTGGATGGTTCCCCGGTGGGTCAGCATGTGCTGGTCTGTCGCCTCATGAGGGGCATTCGTTTTTCTCGACCACCACAATCTAGGTATTTATCCATTTGGAATGTTAATGAGGTGTTGTATTTCATTGAGCAATGGCCTTCTAATGATCGTCTTTCCCTGAAGCAGCTATCGGCAAAATTAACTATGTTTCTCTGTCTCATTTCTTTCAAATGTGTTTCGGATGTGCGGGCCTTAGATATTAATTCCAGAACTTCTACACCTTTGTGTGTTCAGTTTCATGCGTTCAGGCTCACGAAGACTAATGTGCAGACTGTTTCTTACCCAGCATTTAGTGCTCAACCTCAGTTGTGTGTAGTGCAATGTTTGAAGGAATATGAGGTCAGGACTGCGCAGTTGCGGGGTCAATCTTCCTCTCAGTTGTTGATATCGTTCCGTAAGCCGTATTTACCAGTCTCGGTGGCCACTCTGGCAAGGTGGGTTCGTTGGATTATGCACCTGGCTGGGATTGATGTTTCTTTGTTTGGTGCGCACTCGTCTAGAAGTTTTATGGTGTCCATGGCATTGCAGCTGGGAGGTCGTTTAGAGGACATCTTAAGGGCTGCTGATTGGTCCAGGGAGTCTACTTTTAGAGACTTCTATTGCAAACCCATTGATCACGTTACTGGTCAGGTGGTGAATAGTCGATGATGGTGTTATGTTGTTTTATCTGTATTGTTTAGCTTTAAACTTGCATAATATGAAACCTCCGTGTGTGACATAAAATTTGTGGATTTTCCTAACTCCTGTGATGGAAAGTCAGAATTTTATTAAAGACCCGGAGGCGAATATTATCCCTCCCTTGTTTTTCCCCCTCCCTATAACATACTTTGTTCTGCTCCTTTCCAGGTTGACAGAGCTGAGATTCCAGTTTGAGTTAAGGGTGGTATTCCTTCCTATTCGTTGATAAGTTCCATCCATCACGTTGACAAACTAATGGCGCATTCTCTACATTCCGGAAATGGCCAGATCGTGAGCTTACTTCAAGAGGATGCAGTGTGGATTACGTGCATTTTTTTCATGATTACAGTTGAGAAGATGGACAGTTATCAATTTAGTTGCAGAAAGAAAGAGGGGGTGGTGTATTGCTGCAGCCCTGTTAAGGGATATAGAGACTGATGATTGGTTGAAGGGGAGGAGTTAATGTTAGCAAGTTTTCTATATTTTTGTATGGGAAAATAAAGTTTCCTTTGCTGCTGAGGGTGGCAGTGAGGAGAGTTATGCATAATATTCGCCTCCGTGTCTTTAATAAAAATCTGACTTTCCATCACAGGAGTAAGGAAAATCCACAAATTTTGCACAAAATCCCAAACAAAGAGGGTATACCTAATGAATGGATATATGTAACTAAATTCATATATTGACTGAATATGCAGAAAAACAATACAGTTCTAATGATATAACCTCTTAATAAAGTATCAGTATCAGAAATTAATGCAAATACCACTGAAAACTCAAGCAGTAAAAATATATTAATGTAAATGAAGACTCTTGGTATCTAATTTCAATATTTTACCCTTTCAAGACCATGCGGTTTTTCAATGCATTGCTTCTCAATGCATAGCAAACCCATCTGGTCCTTAAATGGTTAATTATTATTATTATTATTATTATTATTAACCCTTTAACCCCTTAAGGACCAGATGATGTGCTATGACCATCACGGTGACGGTCATAGTACGTCACGTACATTTTACTTACATTGCTCTACCGGAACTGCTGAAATTAAAAACGGGGCCTAAAGTTGAACACTCCAAGACTGGAGCGGTATCTCTTAGGCCCCAAAGCGGTGCACCGGTATGTGTAACAGGTCACGTGTACCGGTGTGTCGAAAATTATCAAAGCGGTACTTAAGGACCGCTGGTCCTTAAATGGCTAACCCTTTGAGTGCCAGAGTGGTACGCAACGCATTGCTTGGCAGACAGAGGGTTAAGTGAGAGTTAGATGTAATAGTAATGGGGGAGTGAAGGAGAAAAGGAAGAGGAGAGGGAGGAGAGGAAGAAAAATAAAAATGGTACATTGGGAATATGGATAGATGGAAAGGGGATAGGTGAGTCGGGGGTAAGAAGGGAGGAGGACATAACAGATTGAGGAGAAGAGGGAGAGTGAAATGTTAAAGTTATCGATTGTGAAGGGAGAGGCAGACAAATTACTATACAAACACACTGAAGTACACATAAAATACAGGGGTGTATGATTACTGTTAGGGATAGTGGAACACAGAGGAGAAGGGATAGTGGAATATCCAGGAGGAGATACACACTGAAGTACACATAAAATACAATGGTGTAGGGTTTCTGTTAGGGATAGTGGGACACAGTGGAGAAGGGTAAACAGGGGGACAAGGAGTTGACAGAATGATATGCAGGAGAAGGTGGGCTGGTCCCGGCATCGTGTACCTGTCGGTGTCTCAGTAGCACAGACACATAGGAACCTGTAGTACCGGGAAGCACTAGATCTGAGGCTGGCAAGTGGGTTAAAGTTGGGCTGGATCTGAGCCTCAACAAGGACCAGCCCTAAACTTGCACCAGAACTGCGAATGGAGTGGGATCACTGCTTGGGACCAGCCCTAAAGTTGCACCAGAATTGAGGGCAGAGTAGGATCACCACTAAACTTACTGGATTGATATGGGAGGCACTGCTGGTTCTTCTGAGTGACCAAATAGGCTGTACAGAGTAGTTAGGGGAACTGTCATGCAATTCTCCATTCTGATGATGTATGGCACCCAGGGGCCAGCATCTTGTAAAATGGGGAGAGGAGGAGGAAGCTCTGTATAATAATACAAGGGCTATTTAAGTAGACCAAGTCACACCACTCTCAAGCAGGTCAGTGGTGTCCCAATACGAACCAGTAGCTTTATATGTATCCTGGCCCTATATGGCATCAGGATACACATAGAGGCACTGGGACAGCATTGCACTGCTTAAGAGGTGTTGCTGATTGTCTTGTGAAAGAGGCCTCGGAGTTTGAAGAATGTTCAGAGCCCCTCCCAGTCTGCCTATACCTAGAGCAGTAACCTGTATGAGTTGTGCTGCTTAGAGTCCCCCAGAAGACAGGCTTCCTTAGGAAGGGTGTGAGGAAGACAGTGATGTGGGATGGTAAGGTCCAGGGCAGGCTCTTTCAGGTGACTAGTGAGTGTGTCAATGGATCCTTGAGTCATGATGTACCAGTTTATCTGGAGGGAGTCAGCCATGTTTTTTTGTGGATAGAGGATAGTCAGGGGCATAGAAACACCTTGCAGAGATTTTGACAGGAGTGGCCAGGGGGCCAAAGTATTTTTCCATTTTAATAATTAATTCCAGTCTATGTGTTGCATTGATGCTCATAACATTTTGAAGTTAGCCTTTTTCAAAATGAGAGTTTTGGTTGAGTCTATAAACCTTTGCTTCTTCGAACTGATTTTCAAATGAAACCATGTTGTGATCACTGTTTTCTAAATGTTCACCTACTCAAAGTAGGTGAACATTTGGCAAACAGTGATCACAACATGGACACCATGTCTATGATATTTGTTATCACTAGATCCAATATATTGCTATTTCTTGTCTGCACTTCGACCATTTGTGACATTCCTAAGAATGCTCACAAACCTGCTTCCCTTAGCTCTCTGACAAGACTCATTTCTCCAGTTTATATCTGGATAGTTATAATTTCCCATAATTATAATCTTTATTCAGTACTGTGCAAAAGTTTTAGGCAGGTATGAAAAAATGCTGTAAAGTAACAATGCTTTCAAAATATACATGTTAATAGTTCATTTTTATCAATTAACAACATGCAAAGTGAGTGAACAGAAGAAAAATCTAAATCAAATAAATATTTGGTGTGACCACCCTTTGCCTTCAAAACAGCATCAATTCTTCTAATTACACTTCCATAAATTCATGGATATTTTAGTCATATAGTCAAATGTATTATAAAACAATTATACCAAACAGGTGCTAATGATAATCAGTTTAATATGTAGGTTGAAACACAATCATTAAAGTGACAGTAATACTTTGTTAAAAGTAAATTGCAAAACAGGCACACTTTGTAGACCGTTCACATGAAGTATTTCCTTCTAACTAGCGCAATTATGGCTCTGCTGAAAATCTGCAGAACAGTCTGCGGACTGGGATCTCCTTCTCTCACACAGAAAGCTGACATCAGTGCACGGGGAGGGAAGGGGTAACTTTGAAAGCTTATATCTCTCAAACCATAGAGGTTTGAGAGATAGGACTAGGTGCAATTAATTTATTTTTTTATATCTCCATAATTAAAGTTACTTTTAACAAAGTACTACTATCACTTTAACTGAAACAGAAACAGCTGTGTAGGAGGAATAAGACTGGGTGAGGAACAGCTAAAGACAGCTAACAAGGTGAGGTTGATAAAGACCTTTAACATCAAAAGTCATACACCATATTTCAAGGCAAACAGGGTTTCCAGATGTGCTGTCCAAACTCTTTAAAGAAGTACAAAGAAACGGGAAAAGTTGAGGACCACAGAACAAAAATATCTGGAAAGACGTGGCACGCTTTTCTCTGTAGAGCAGCTGGATTGGGCCAGAAATTTATCTTAATGCTGCCCTTGAATATATTGTGTTACTTCTCCTCACTCTAAGTAATTACAGATTTCTTATTTGTTGAGATTTAACTCTGTGCGTCCTTTTGGTCTCTTTCACACAGGAATAACACCAATGCAGTTATTCTGCATTGAATCTGCGGCCTGGGGTGAAAGGTAACCTGCTGGATATATGGTGCCTTTCATGTGAATGACTACCAGGGCTGGCACCACCTATAGGCGAGGTAGACGCCGGCCTAGGGAGCACATCTACTGGGGGTGCAGCAGAAGCGTTGCCCCGCCAGAATGCTGCTCATCAATTGCTGCCCAAGTCAGCAACATAGCGGGGGGAGCCCAGAAAATGTTGGCCAACCTAAGACATTGACAGTGACAGCAGCCGGGACCATGTGACAAGCGACACAGTGCATACTGGGTGTTTCTTTATCGGTGTACATGCCACTTTTAAACTTGCACTGTCCTCAGAACAAGTTTGAAAGTAGAGCCCAGAAAGATGAGGAAACTCCCAGCATGCACCACGTCTGTGTCGCCGTGTATGACATGGTCCCGGCTGCTGTCAATGCGGGCAGTGGGGGAGAAAAGATAGTGAGGAGTGGAGACATCATGGAGGACTCAAGACACTGCAGGCCTTCAGGTCAGGAGGTCTTCACCAGTGATCAGCTCCCTTCCTCCTCACAGAAAGAGGTAAGAGGGGGGAAATGAGGCAAGGGGTCAAGACTAGAAGGGGGAGAAAATCAAAAGGGAGGATAAAGTCAAAATGGGGGTCAAAAGGGGAGAAAGAGTCAAAAGGGAGGAAAGATTCAAAAGTGGGGGAGAAAGAGTCAAAGGGGGGATCAACAGTCAAGAGGGGGATCAAGAGTCAAATGGGGGGAGAGAGTCAAAGGGGGATCAACAATCAAGAGGGGATTAAGATTCAAACACATTAACTAACACACTGATACAAATACAGACAAGCATACACATTGAAACACTTATACACATATAGAAAAGCACATACACACACACTGATACTGCTATAGAGACACACACACAGACACACATACACATATAGGGAACACACACAATGACACTCTTATACACATATAGGGAACACACACACTGACACACACTTATACACATGCAATGGCATTGATACACATACAGAGAAACACACAATGACACTTGTACACATACAGGGAACACATACATTGACACACATGTATAGGGAATACACACATTGACACATACACATATAGGGAACACACAAACACACTGACACTAATACACATACCGGGATGGGGCATAAAGGGGTGTGCCACAAAGGGGCAGCAAACTGAGGTTTTGCTTAGGGTGGTAAAAATCTTTGCACTGGCCCTGATGACTACCACCTTGTGTGATCTCACTAATGTCCACCATGCTGCAATGTAACTGAATTTCCTCAGGAACACAAAAAGTTGCGGTAAGCAAAGTTTGCCCAATAAACCACTGGCAAATATTTAATACCAGCAGCATTGGAAGTTGTGATGTTTATTACAGTTTCCAATGAATTAGCGACTCACATGGGCACCAGCCAGTAATACTGCTTGGTACTCACATGAGCTGGCCATCAGACAACCCTTTTCTTTGTCCAGATCATTGGTGGATTGCAAGAGATGTGAGTGAAATTACACAATCGAAAGAGATGAGGGTGTGCCACAACAATCCTCTTGCTTATGTAAAAGCGGTTTATGAGCTCATCTCTCACTTGCAGTATGTCTATATGGCGCAGAGGGTTAAGTTAGCTCTTTATAAGTAAAATACAACAATAGCCTTGTAATAAGCAATAGTAAATATAATTAGTATAGTTAAAAATATAAATGCCTCATCAAACTTCCTCACAGTGACTTGCATTTGTGATTGTGCACAACAGAAATAATTTTTGCTTAACCCCTTAAGGACCAGCGGTCCTGGGGTGTGTGGTCCTTTAAGGACCAGATAGGGAAGTTCGACGTGCCACCCCACGTGACTGATCACATGTGCCGGCATGTTGAACGAGGGACTGAAAGAGATCTCTCCGGTCTTGGAGCAATCAACTTCAGTCCCCGGTATTAATCACCGTGCTCCTGCAGGAGCACAGTGAGTAAAAGTACGTGACATGCCAGGACCACCACTGGCCCTTAAGTGCCGGATCAGCGTGACGGTCCGGGTACGTCATCGGACGCAAAGGGTTTAATGTCTCATATTGCTTGCAGGTATATTTTAATATGAAAACATATTTATATTAACCCCTTAATGACCAACGGTCCGTGGAGTGGATTCTCCATAAGAGCCGCTTTGATGTCAGTCGGCGAACTAGCTCATGTGTGCCGGGCCTCCGAACGGGGGTCTGGCACTCCGGTCTGGGAGTGGTCATTTTCACACCCAGGTAGTGTTCATAGCCCTCCCACAGGAGCACTGTTACGTGACATTCTAGGACCATCATCAGTCCTTTAGGGTAGTTTACCAGTCGTTAAGGGGTTTAAGTCATTAAATTTGATGCACTGAGGACCCCTTTAGCATTCAAAGGGGGTTGTACACTAAGGTGTGATAAAGACACGATGAAAAGGAGATGACTTCTCCAGTGATATCACTTCTTCAATTTCTATATTATTCTATGGAGCCTATGCACTATGATCACTCTCACTTGAGGGGGTTTATGATAAAGAGTGTGATAAAGAGGTGATAAAGTGGAGATGACTTTTCCAGTGCGATCATCCTCCAATTCCTATGTTATTATATGAACAGATGCATACCTCCCAACATGTCAAATGGCCAAATAAGGACATTTATGTTTTGGGTGGTGTTGCAGGGGGGCGTGGCTGGAGGGTGGGGCATTACCGAGTACTTTTAGGTTATTTCATGACTTATTGACACCTCTTTGTATAACTGAATAAATGATTTAGAACAAGACCAGTATTTTATTTACACAGACTAATTTATAAACACATATACTGAAGTTTATACAAACATTAATGTGAGTTTTATTGCTGTGGAGCAATGCGGTACAATTATATATATACCACACAGTTTGATCTCCTAAAAAGAAGGACACCAGGGTGGGAAAGAGGGACAGAGGGATCTGGGTCTCAAAGATGGACTGTCCTTCCTAAAGAGGGATACATGGGAGGTATGCAGATGCACTAGTATTTTCCAGGTAAGAGAAATCTTAGGTCAAGCACTCCATAGAGAAGCATAGAAAGTGGAGAAATGATCTCATTGGGAAAGTAATTTCCACTTTATCACCTCTATATCACATTTTAGTGCATTTTTCCTAATGAGTTTAATTATGTTTTTGGTGTGTGTATTTTTTAAACTATGGTTAACTCCTGAGTTGCTGGAGCAGCAAGATTGCTGCAAGCTGGTAACAGTGGGGTTAACCATTTGTGTAGATGAGGTGGGGTGGCAGGGTTTTTTTTTATTAAAAATTAGGTAAACCACTCTTTTGCCAGATCATTAATATGACAGATCCAGGAATGGAGATGTGGGCAGTGTTTTAATAAGCAACAGCACCCTATTTATGGCCTGATATTTCCACACATTGGACCTGTTGATGTTCTGTGGTTTTGGCCCTCTTGTGCTCTTTGTAAACCTTCTTGATTATTGCTCTGACACTTTTTAACCTTTTTTCTGATAATCCGCACATGCTGTACTACTTTGTTTGCTTTTGGGGCCCAGTCTTGCTACATTACTCTTATCAGATACAGCAAGTTTTTTTCACTTGGACCTAGTGGATCTCTGAGGTGACAGGACCAAGAAACAAAAAAGAATACAGTGCAAGTAGAAGTTCTACCAGACAAGGAGTAACAATCTTATAATAACATGTTGAACTGGTACTGCAATACCAGGTCAATGCGTGGAGTGGACAGAGCAAGCTCTTCTTCCATCTCCCTGTTCTAAAAATCCACTCACAGGGTTAAACAAACCAGTGCTCATTCACCACCGGTTTTAGAAACAGGGAGCAGGGAATAATAAGTCAGTTTGCCCCTGCTCAGGCAACACTGGATCACTCCAGGAAGTACTCCAATGTTCCTCCAAACAATGTATATCAATAAAGGTAGCAAGCTATATCTTCCATGTATTTATTTAAAAAATAATAAAAGATGAACTTCTTAATAAAAAGTAATTCACAAATGACATTCATAAATTACAATACATATCATGGCATTCTGACCCGCCACTTAATCAAGTAGCAATGAATGAACATAAAAAATCAGCCATTACCATCTATATATACCCTTCCTAATATTTCGCCACCCGTTGGGCTCCCAAATGTAACCTTTTTTTAACCCTTTGAGTGCCAGAGGTATAGGCAATTCATTGATTTGCAATGTTTTGCGTACCCCTCTGGCACTCAAAGTGTTACAATCAAACCTATTATCTCAATTGGCAATCGGCTGTCTCTTTGCATCCTGGATTAGAATATGGAGCTACTGACCCTCCACTTGTACTTAAATTCTTATTATTAACTCTTTATTTAACACGTGAGATTCTCATTCTTATTTCATCTAAATATATTTGAAATAATCAAAAAAAACTTTTTAACCCATTTATCAATATAACATCATAACGGGTAAAAAACTATCACCCTAAACAACAATCCATTGTAAAGCTTAATCAGTATAGAGTGAGTTATCATTAAACTCACAAATTTTAAGAAACAAGTTATCACTAAACTTTCACTTTTTAAGAAACATAGGATCAAATAAATAAATAAATAAATAAATAAATAAATAAATAAAATGAAACATAATCGAAGAGAACCATAGCATAATGTATACCACTTATAAAATCTAAGCCAATATTAAAAACTGCTAATCACATATATATCTAAATGCTAGTAAGCATTAATAAATGTACTTGCAAAAGCATATAAACCACCATTTATTAAATATATATATATATATATATATATATATATATATATATATATATATATACACTGCTCCAAAAAATAAAGGGAACACTAAGATTACACATCCGACTGCTCCAAAAAATAAAGGGAACACTAAGATTACACATCCTAGATCTGAATGAATAAACTGACAACAAAATCACACAAAAATTCTCAATGGAAATCAAATTTATCAACCCATGGAGGTCTGGATATGGAGTCACACTCAAAATCAAAATGGAAAACCACACTACAGGCTGATCCAACTTTGATGTAATGTCCTTAAAACAAGTCAAAATGTGGCTCAGTAGTGTGTGTGGCCTCCACGTGCCTGTATGACCTCCCTACAACGCCTGGGCATGCTCCTGATGAGGTTGCGGATGGTCTCCTGAGGGATGTCCTCCCAGACCTGGACTAAAGCATCCGCCAACTCCTGGACAGTCTGTGGTGCAACGTGGAGTTGGTGGATGGAGTGAGACATGATGTCCCAGATGTGCTCAGTTGGATTCAGGTCTGGGGAAAGGGCGGGCCAGTCCATAGCATCAATGCCTTCCTCTTGCAGGAACTGCTGACACACTCCAGCCACATGAGGTCTAGCATTGTCTTGCATTAGGAGGAACCCAGGGCCAACCGCACCAGCATATGGTCTCACAAGGGGTCTGAGGATCTCATCTCGGTACCTAATGGCAGTCAGGCTACCTCTGGCAAGCACATGGAGGGCTGTGCGGCCCCCAAAGAAATGCCACCCCACACCGTTACTGACCCACCGCCAAACCGGTCATGCTGGAGGATGTTGCAGGCAGCAGAACATTCTCCACAGCGTCTCCAGACTCTGTCACGTCTGTCACATGTGCTCAGTGTGAACCTGCTTTCATCTGTGAAGAGCACAGGGAGCCAGTGGCGTATTTGCCAATCTTGGTGTTCTCTGGCAAATGCCAAACGTCCTGCACGGTGTTGGGCTGTAAGCACAACCCCCACCTGTGGACTTCGGGCCCTCATACCACCCTCATGGAGTCTGTTTCTGACCATTTGAGTGGACACATGCACATTTGTGGCCTGCTGGAGGTCATTTTGCAGGGCTCTGGCAGTGCTCCTCCTACTCCTCCTTGCACAAAGGCGGAGATAGCGGTCCTGCTGCTGGGTTGTTGCCCTCCTACGGCCTCCTCCACGTCTCCTGATGTACTGGCCTGTCTCCTGGTAACGCCTCCATGCTCTGGACACTACGCTGACAGACACAGCAAACCTTCTTGCCACAGCTCGCATTGATGTGCCATCCTGGATGAGCTGCACTACCTGAGCCACTTGTGTTGTGATCAAAACATCAGCCAGGAAGCATAGGAACTGAGAAGTGGTCTGTGGTCACCACCTGCAGAACCACTCCTTTATTGGGGGTGTCTTGCTAATTGCCTATAATTTCCACCTGTTGTCTGTTCCATTTGCACAACAGCATGTGGAATTGATTGTCAGTCAGTGTTGCTTCCTGAGTGGACAGTGTGATTTCACAGAAGTGTGATTAACTTCGAGTTACATTGTGTTGTTTAAGTGTTCCCTTTATTTTTTTGAGCAGTTTATATATATATATATATATATATATATATATATATATATATATATATCCTGCTTTTACAGATATATCGATATCTTATCCACCCTATCTTATTAAAGAGTTAACCCCACAAATACTTGCCTAGAATTTAGCTCAATAGCACAAATATGAACAGCACATAACAGTACATACAATATCTCTACCTATAATTCTGAAGAAACAATTATCTTATATAATAATTCACTAAGATGTTTGTCAGAAGCCGTCATGTGCAGTAGAGATGCACGTTCGAACAGTCTCTACTGCGCATGATTGCATTGTGTGAGTAAGGCGACGCAAGACTGCATCACGTGGAAAAGTGAGGTAGCGGCCGCTTAACCCTTTGAGTGCCAGAGGGGTACGCAACGCATTTCAAAGCAAGGCATTGCGTACCCCTCTGGCTCTCAAAAGGTTAACAATACCCGGACCTTGGCCAATGTACACAGGCTTTTACACTAGTTCTATATATTTGAAAACGTAGTCCCATTGGACTACTAGAGGGCATCTAATTTTTGCCCAATGGGCGCATTGAGTGCTGAGGGTAGTAAAAATAAACAAAAATGACAAATGGGGCTAAACTGTATATATAAAATGTACAAATATCAGCATGAATGTAGAGCCCACCATACCTAAAACAAAAAGATTTAAAATAAATGAATATGTAGGCAATGTGTACATAACCTTTCTTTGGCCCACGAGGATATGCGTTAGTCAAGAGGCCTCCTATATCTCAGGTCTGTCTATCTGCCATCCATCAGTGTGAATGCGGAACACTCTGAAGGAGCAGCTTATGGCAGTGTTGTGGGTCAGAATAGTTACAATTCTTAATAGGCAGAGCAGGCAACTTTCTAGAGCTCCAAATTTTGAGGGGAGCCTCAGCTGTGCTGGCTGCACCCACATTCTGCCTAGGGGCACCTGGGATGTAAATTGGTCTCTGATACTTCTTCAACACGTCTTTGAGAAGTTTGCTCAAATTTCTCACCAGCGTATCCATTTTGAGGTAGATAGGATTCAGTGTGGCAAAAAAACTCACAATAGTGATACCTTGAGGACTGAGTTAATTGACCCCCATTGTGTACTCATATATTTTGTTTCAAATTTATGTTAAACTCTGTAAATATAAATGCAGTATTATTCTAGCTTTATTTATTAACCCATGCCTGAAGAAGGGGCCTTAGTGTCCTGAAAGCTTGCACTTGCTATGTCCTCAGTTAGCCATTAAAAGGTATCACCTTTATATCACTATTGTGAGTTTTTTTTGCTACACTGAATCCTATTAACTCTACGGTGCCATCTTTTTTTCGTTTTGAAAAATTGAGGGTAGGGGAAGCCCATAGAAAGCAGCTAAATATCAGCAGAAATCCTTGGGCTGGATCAGGTAGGGGAAACCTGGAGACAGTAAACCCCTCCCCCCCGGGGTCACATTCCTGATCCCACATGTGCCAAAGAACCACATCTCATTCACCCACCACTAACACCTCCATTGACAGATCACAGTATTCTGCTGATCTGCCAATGGAGGGGTTAACTACCACGTTCAATAAAAAAAAAATAATCCCTTCTGCCATTTTATAGCAGCAAATAGAATCAGTTCCAATGGCTGAGACTTACCAAGGTGCATACACATGTGAACATTTTCACTACTATTCATTCCTCTTTCTGATTAATCTGGAACAAAAAATCTCTTCTGAAAGGAGAATTGGCCTAGTTGAAAAGAAGCTGTATAAGTGAACCTTCCTAAACATAAACAGATGTATGGATAGGAGTTAAAGTTGAAATGGCAAATAGCAGGGGACACATGATCAGAGATCCTTATATGTGAGGGCTGCATTATTTTTTATTGATAACAATGGAGAATTATAGCCTTTTAGCTGTTCACTATATATTTGTAGCAATATGAAAATAATACAAAAAAAGGCTGAAAGCAGAACTTTCACTCAAAGATTTTATCCTTCAAGATGCCCTTGGCAAATAAACTATAAGATGGTTGGGGTGCTGTGAAAATCTCAGACTGTTGGGGGTGCAATGAGCAAAAAGGTTGAGAACCACTGCTGTAGGTGCTAGGAAAAAAGGCATTTGCCTCGGTCTCATTTTTCCACATACCAATCTGCCATGTCCAGATGCGGTACATTTGATTCCAGGTAGCGGCCCAGCTGAGATTTTATTCAAATGCAATTTTTATCTAATTGAGTAGCA
Organism: Rhinophrynus dorsalis; assembly: GCA_037306005.1. Lineage (NCBI taxonomy): Eukaryota > Metazoa > Chordata > Amphibia > Anura > Rhinophrynidae > Rhinophrynus > Rhinophrynus dorsalis. The sequence continues at coordinate 325,450,832 of CM074721.1, forward strand.
CACAGGAACTAGTAGACCAGTAGGGTCTAACCACCTACAAGCTGCTACCATTTGGTCATTACAATCTACATTTCACAGCACTAATTTCGTTAGTTAATTATCGGTATTCACATTGACTAGATAAAATTGGTCAGTGACTACTAATAGGCCTATAACTATGCACTTTTGTACTAGTAAAGTAGATTAAAGCAGGACTTTCACTCAAATTAAAGTGATTATGCACATAGCTATACGCATAGCAATACTAGTATTATCCTGAATAAGTCCGTCGTCATTGAGAAATCCAACTTGATCTGAGATGCACAAGCAGGCACCAGTGCAGACACATTGCCGAAGAGACATCTGTGCGCCTGTGCTGTCTGTCCCAGTTTCCTCTAGGATTGGTGAGGGGGAGTTGCATTGTACCTTAAGGTACAGGAAGGGACTGACGGCACAGGTGCACAGATGTCTCTACAGCAAGATGCCTGTCTGTGCATCTTGGAACAAGTTAGATTTCTCAATAATGCCAGACTTATTCAGGATAATACTAGCATTGATATGCAAATTGCTATGTGCATAATGATTTGGGGGGTACGTTACTAGTACAAAGAGCATAGTTATAGGCCTAGTACTAGTCACTGGCCAATTTTATCTAGAGATTCATTTCTGATGCACACTTTGGATACTTACAACCTCTGGATAGAGACAGAGTCACAGATTTTCCTCTGGAGGATACTTACTCTGTTTCCCTGGTGGCTCACCTGCCAACTGGGTCTCACTTGGATGTGGTAAACCAACGGGTGGCATCTCGACTGGCCATAGAGGGACCCAATCCCCCTCAGGAATTCAGGATCCGGACTATCCTCGCTGTGGAGAAGGAGTACCTAGAGGAATCGTCTCAAGGCCTCCCTAGTCCCCCTAGCCATACTAGTGATGCCTGGACAGACACTATGGAGCACAACCGACAGCTCCCGCATCAGCCCCAGGAGCAAAGGGGTCTATTTAATAGATTAGTGCAAACTGGTGTTGAGCTTTATTTAAAGGGATAGTAATGTTTCACAATAAAAGCAGCTCCAATTAATCTTCATAGTATTTGGGCCATGGATGGTGTCATTTCAATACAGTCAGAGTTTTAGTTCAAGAGTAATTGAATAATAAAGTATTCCCCTCCCTCCCCTTTTACCTAGTGTAAACCTTCTCCCCTCAGATGTGGAATCTGGTCCTTGGACTAGACAGCTCACATCAAGGGACAATCATCTTATTATGAGTATAAGGAAAACCCTGCCCCCCTTGACAGGTTTTTCAAGTTTTTCCTTATGCTCACTGAAGATTGTCCCTCACTGTGATCCATCCGGACAGTCTTGTTCGGATGGATCACAGTCTTGAACTACAACTCGGACAGTATTGAAATAACACTCTCTATGGCCCAAATACTATGAAGAATATGTGAAACATTACTATCTCTTTAACCCCTTAAGGACCCATGATGGTCCTGGACCGTTATGGGTTGTTATACCCTTAAGGACCCACGATGGTCCTGGACCGTCATGGAATTCCGGGCTCCACGCGCAGCTGCACGCCATTCAGGGAGTCCGGAATCAAATGGGGAAAAAAAATGCTTCGTGGTCCTTAAGCGACCGCCGCATATGGGTTAAGGACCAAAAGGGTGTGTAAGAGGTTAAGCCACATTAAGTGGTATAGTTTATACACTACCTGTTGATCTGACTGCATTATAAATCAGCAATACATAGGTTAATTTAAGCAGACATCATTTCATGATTGTCCAGTAGTCTGAATGGCACTGGAGGTGAAAAGCAATCTAGGTATTTTCATTGTGACATGAGTTGTGATTGTTTTCCAGCCTTTAACCGTTTGAGTGCCATAAAGTTTTTCAACACATTGCATTGCATTGCAATACATTAGATACCTCTCTCTGAATCAAAGGTATACCTGGGAACTGTATGGATATGCCCCAGAGACTCTGGTTAATTACTGGTCTCCGGGGACAGAGGCTCATTCTCCTGAGGTGGTGTTTCCTGTGAAACTCTTCCCACTTCTCCTCTTTCTCTCCCTGTTCCATCTACTTCCTGCCCGATTCTCCTCTTTCCCACTCTGCGTGGTGTCCTGCATAGAGATATGTAACTTTAGATACCACACAACGTTCTTCCTGCCCTCTTTATGGCAAAATGACAGTAAACCTTGCCCACCAATTTAAACCCCACCCCGTTTATGACTCAAATCATGTAATTTACAGGCCCCTGGTAACAGCACATGAGCTCTCTCTGGGGGCTCAATAGGATGAAGTTCCCAGGTATGACTCAAAGGGTTATGTACTTTTTTGTGCACTTTTTTAACCTTTTCCAAATCCATCCTGCATTGGGTGCTTCCATCTTTGAATGATTACTCACATCCCCCATTAATTTATTACACCAATCTGGTGAGCAGCCTACGAAGGTGGAGAGCGGGGATTTTTTGACATGTAGTTAATTACAGATACTTTACCTGACCAAGTCAGAGATCACAGCTCTGTTGACATTAGTTTTCTCAAATACTGAATCAAATAGCTCTAAAACTATTAAACAGTTTGTAAAACAAATAACAGACTTTATAGGTAGTTTAAATATACACATTTAAAGAGGCTAAAAGCTGTGTAAGTTACAGGTCTATTTTAAGGACCAGTGAAGTACGATTCATTGCTTTGCAATGTGTTTGCAAACCTTTCTGGTCCTTAAGGGGTTAATGATTAGAATTAAACAGGCTGCTTTTATGCAACATTGAGGTGATGTATAAAACTGACATAATAAAGAAAGGGTCTGGAATTTGTGTCAAAGAGACAGAAGGATATAGAAACATTTAGAAACATTAGCCTGTGTTAATAAAAGCACACTGGAACAAACTAACTGCACCATAGGGGCCAGATAAAAATTCATACATTTCCATGCATTTTAATAGAGCGGCTTAACCCCTTGAATCCTAGAGAGGTCTCGCAATGCATTGGGGACCTCTCCAGCATTCAAGGGGTTAAAAACCTAATTCATTTTAACTGGCAATTTTATTTTGTCTCCTGTGTTGCAGTTGATTAACTCTAGAATATAACCAGTTTACTTTTGTACATATGGGCCATTTTTGCCAAGTAATAATGCCAATCTGTTGAGTGTTTTGAAAAGTGGAGTAGAAACATGTGCGGTCCAAATAACTGTGTCACAATTTATGTATAAAGAAATTCACTAATTATGACAAATAGACAGTTTAATGGTTACATCTTAATGCCAAGTATAACCTGTTATTAATGGAAGTATATGAATGAAAGAATTAATGAATGAATGAATATGTTTATTTATATAGAGCCACAAGTGTACGCAGCGCTTTACAATTTCAGGGTTTAAACAATACAGGTTACAGGTGCTTTGCAGAGTGAAACATTGGGTGGGAAGTCCCTTCCTGAAAGCTTACAATCTAAAGTGGTAATGGGAGACATACAGGGTACATAATGGTCAAGTGCTGAATACAGTGCTAGTTCTGATGATGATAGAGGACATCAGTAAAGTAAATAATTTATAAGAGCATCCATTGTACAACATCAGTGCCTTCTAGCATGTTGAGATTTTATCCATGAGGTGTGTTTTTAAGTGAGATTTGAATTTTATCAGAGAGGTGCAGTGGCGCAGGTTGGATGGTAGAGTATTCCACAGATATGGAGCAATGAGAGAAAAAGGTTTGATAGGACTGTAGACACAAAAGGAGCCGAGAGAAGACAATCACTGGCAGAACATAAGTGGTAGAATGGGGTATAATGGGAGATCAGAGTGGAAATGTAAGAAGGAGTAGAGGAGAGAAGTGTTTTGAAAGAGAGAAGAAAGATTTTGTAAGATACCCGGAGATTGATAGGCAGCCATTGGGGAGTTTTGAGGAGGAGTGGGGCAGGGACAAACCTAGGTGACAGAAGAGTAATTCGTGCTGCAGCATTCTGTATACATTGAAGTGGATGGAGATGGGAAGCAGGAATGCCAGACAGAAGAATGTTGCAATAGTCCATGCGGGAGAGGATGATTGTGTGTATAAGAATTTTAGCTGTGGAAGAGCAGAGGAAGGGATGGATTTTAGCAATGTTATGCAAAAGAAAGCGACAGGATTTAGCAATGGCATTAATATTAGGGGAGAATGAGAGAGACTTGTCAATTATCACCCCTAAACACCGCGCTTCTGGGTTGGATGAGGAGTAGCTCTGTTTTAGACATATTGAGTTTATATATGTTTATATAGGATGTAAGTGATAACGTATGTGAAAAAAATCCTCATTAGCGCATTGTCAAGATAGACATGTTTACAAAGTCAACTTTTAAATTGATAGTAATGTTTCAGATTACACATCACTCAGAATGTGTAATACTTGTGCTCAGTGATGTTCATATGCAGCTTACTGTGTAACATAATGTTAAAGTAAGCCACCTGAAGTCCAGTCGCTTTACCAAACAGATCACAATGAGGGACAATCTTCCCTCATTCAGTATAAGGAAAAATCTGCCCTCCTTGATGAAGGAGGGCAGTTATTTCCTAATACTGAATGAAGATTGTCCTGTTGGATCTGGGACACAAATCCTGATATCAGTGAAAGGGGCAGGAGGGATCATCTTTAACATAATATTACAAAGTAAATAGCAAGTTTTGGGCATATGAACATTATGGAGCACAATTATTATACATTCTCAATGCAATGTGTAATCTGAAACATTACTATCCCTTTAAATATGAATAAATGTTCCCCGTCATTAAAATTTTTAGAGACACTTCTTAAACATATACTTTCAATGATTTTAATACTTTTCCCCTTTATGACCTAGTAAGCTAAATTTGTTTCTTCATATGTTTAAAAAAATTCTCATAGTCTAACATTGCATTAAAGGGTTAGTAATGTCAAAAGAAAACTATTTTTCAATTTGAAGAGCTTAAAAAGTTGGCTTGAATGCAAAAAAACGTATCTCTCAAACCGCTATGGTTTGAGAGATACGCGCATTCAAACTTTGAGGAGTCCAGCTTTCCGGCCGACACGGTGGCTCTGCAGCAGAGCCGCAATTGCTTTTTATAAAACAAATGACTTCTTTGGAATGGTCTAAAAAGTGTTCTTGCACACATGTTTTTTGCATTCAAGCCAACTTTTTAAGCTCTTCAAAATGAAAAATAGTTTTATTTTGACATTACTAACCCTTTAATTGAGAATTAAGGGAAATGTGCAAACCTCTGTCTGGAAATACACACAAGATATTCGATCATTCTCCACCATAAATCAACTGAAAAATGCCAGTTTGCTGTGTAGTATAGATTGTTAGACAATTGATAGCCACACTAACTACACCATAAAGGACAAATAAATATACATTTAGTTTGTAAGCTTATGAGCAGGAGCCTTCCAGTGTCTCTCTCTGCAAAGCATTTGTAACCCTGTATTGTCTAAACCATTCCATTGTAAAGCTATGTGTTGACTGGTGGCACTATATAAATAAACATATATTTATTCATTAAATATTCCCATTGATTTCAGTAGGGCTTTTGTAAGTCATTGAATGCGAGGTGAGCAATGCATTGGAGACCTCTCTAGAATTAGCTCTTTGAGTGTCAGATAGGGTATCCAGTGCATTGCTAAGGCACTCAAAAGATTAATTCTAGAGATGTCTGCAATGCATTGCTAGTAATGAGTTGGATGCCCCTCTGCCACACATTGGAGAGGTGTTCAGTGCATTGTTTTGCAATGCTTTGGATACTCCTCCTGCACTCAAAGGGTTAAAGGGTTTAAAGAATGATTACAGGTGGATATGTCACCCTGATAGTAGTTTAGATAATTTGAAACATAATAAACACATTTTAGAGGTTACACTAATCATTTGTTTGTAATATAAGATTTTGAGAAATGAACCTTTGTTGGTGACAGTATGGCACTTTATAATAATTCATTTATGTACTGAAAATATTACTAAACACAGTTTAATATCTGAAGCTAGGCAGCTGAACATGATGTCCAGAAAATTTGCATAAATGCCGCACTGTGCAACAAAAATATAAAGGTTATTTTCTCAAAAAACATTTTATGGAGAAATGTCTAGTACAAAATGTAGGACAATTTTAGGCTGAGATTCCATTACAATCTACCATTAGGTACGGCAGATATTTCCAACTTCTCAGTTCTGCAATCACATTCTGACCAAGGGTCAATATGAAGTTCCTGAATTGCGTTATTTTCTCCAACTAATGTGCCTCTGGAATCCTTTCAGAGCTTAGAAAATGCTCTAAAATGACTCCAAAATGATACTGAGATGCCCAAGGCAAGGTTTCGATTTCAGATACTTTCTTTGAGCCTGATCCCACATGTACCTGAGCACCCTCCCCACATATCTGCCACCTGTTGTCAACCCCTCTGTTTCCAGATTGCAGCAATCTCATTGCACCAGCAACTGGGATGTTAACCGCCAAGCAAACAAAACAGATATACAAACTCCACCACTCCCAGCCACAGAAATGCTTAAAGGAATAGTAATATTTTAAATGTAAAAACAAACAAAAAATGTTATAGGGTTTATCCCCCAGAGTAAACCAAGCGTGCTCCCACTGCTGAAAGGTGTTTGAAAAGTTATTACAGCTCAAACTTTTTAGGTGCAGTATCTCAGTGGCCTGAAATTGTACAGTGACACTGTTGCTACACCATCCTATGGAGATTTATGGTCAAGTGACCAGAGCTGTCATAGGATTGTGTAGCAACAGCACCACTGTGCAGTTTCAGACCACTGAGATAATACACCTAAAAATGTCAAGTTTGAGCTCCAATGACTTTTGAATAAAACACCTTTCAGCATTGGTAGTACAATTGTTTTACTCAGGGTAATAAACCGGCAACATATTTTTTTTCTACATTTTAAGTATTACTTAATTCCTCTACTGCCAGGTCACAGCCATCTCTCTGCTATAGAGGTTAACATCAGCAACTTAAAAAAACAAACAAACAAAAAACCACCATCCCCACCCACCCCCTATCCAAAAACATAAATAACCCCTCCATCGCCATTACATCTAAAATTATCCACACTAACATTGTAGAGGTTAACGAGTATAGAATAAAAACTAAAATGGAGACCAGTCACCCCATATTATTTTTTCAGTGCAAGAATGTGATAAAAAATGATTATGGCTCTGAAGCCTCCATATTTAAAACCCCTTCCACTCTGCACTACCCCAGTATAATGTATTAAAGGGATAGTAATACTTAAGTATTACTAATCCCTATAGTAAAGTCCTTTGAAAAATAAATGTATTGCCCCCAGTGTCATCTCTCAAACCTTTATGGTAGGAGAGATAATCGCTCCTAAAGTTGCCCTCTCCCTCCCCCTTCCCCGAAGTCAGTGTTGTAGCTGACTGATGGGAAATTTGGTCATAGATCATCAGGCGGCTCTGCCCCAGAGCCGCGATCGCGTTAATTAAAAAAACTTTCACTAAAACGGCCTTCTACGTGTGCTTGCAAACCAAGCACACGTAGAAGACCCTTTCAGTGAAAGTTTTCTTTTTTATTAACGTGATCGCGGCTGTGCAGGAGAGCCATCTGAAGGTCGTACGACTTGCTTCCCTGTAGTCAGCTAGAACGCTGACTACGGGGAAGGGGGAGGGAGAGGGCAACTTTAGGAGCGATCATCGCTCCCACCATAAAGGTTTGAGAGATGACACTGGGGGCAATACATTTATTTTTAAAAGGACTTTAATATAGGGATTATAAGTATTACTATCCCTTTAACCCCTTAACGACCAGCGGTCGCGGGGTGAGTGGTCCTTTAAGGACCAGATAGAGAATTTCGGCGTGCCGCCCCACGTGACTGATCACGTGGGGCGGCACGCCGAACTGAGGGACTGAAAGAGATCGCTCCGGTCTTGGAGCGATCAAATTCAGTCCCCGGTATTACTCACTGCGCTCCTGCAGGAGCGCGGTGAGTAATAGTACGTGACGTACCAGGACCGTCACTGGTCCTTAAGTGCCGGACCAGCTTGACTGTCCGGGTACGTCACCGGACTCTAAGGGGTTAATGTGTTTAAAAGCAGTTTCCGCAAAACCCTGGTCCTCTACATCATTCTCCTACAAAATAAAATTCATTTAAAAAAGTCTAAAAAACCCACCACTACTAAAAGTGTTTTTATTTTTAAATGTATTAATATGTGGTATATATAAACCAATTTTTGTGTTTGTTTATATATATGTATGCATGTTTCTATTGATCTATATTATACTGTAAAATCTTGGGTATAATACATTTTTCCCCTTTTCACCTTATGTAAAGTATGGGGGAATTAATATTACATTATTTTTACAAGGTAAAAAAAAAAGCACAAACAAGCACAAAAAAAATAAAATGCCCCCTTCAATCTCTCACTTCCTTCCCTTTCACCCCCGCCCCCTGTTGCTACACCATCTTATGGAGACTTATGGTCCCGGGACCAGAGCTGTCCATAGGATGGTGTAGCAACAGCGCCACTGTACTATTTCAGGCCACAGTGATATTGCACCTAAAAAATTCAACTTTGAGCTGTAATAACTTTTGAATAAAACACCTGTCAGCAGTGGGAGTACCCTACAACATATATATATTTTTTAATTTTAAGTATTCCTATCCCTATGCCAAAAGCCTGGAAGGTGGCTAGAGTAGTGCCTGTACACAAAAGTGGGGATAAAAATAGAGTATCAAATTACAGACCAATATGCCTTCTCCCCACTTTATCTAAAATCCTAGAGAAATGTGTACATGTGCAACTATATAAATATTACCGACACACCGTTTGTTTTTTTTTTAAAGTAAATGCTTCCTTATATCTAAAAACAATATGCAATTGTATATACTTTTGTTTTAATATGTATGTATATTTATGTGTGTATGCATATATAATGTTTCTCAATTTGTGTAAACATGTAACCCTTTACTGAAAACTGTCCAGGACATACTTGAAAACAAGAGAAATCTCAGTGTATTCTTCCTGGTAAAGCATTTTCTAAATAAACAAATAAATAAATTATTAATGTTTCACTAATTTAACTCCGCCTTTGCTGGGCATTCCTAGCCAGTCCAGAAAAAGCGGTTTTAATGGTTGGCTTGGTTCAGCTAATGAGGGGTGCTGGCATCGTGTATGTTTATTTTATGGACAGTTAATCCCTCCAACATCAGACAGTTTACAATTCATGACATAGAAATCAATTAATAACTGCTTGGCAGTTGGAGGGGTTAAAGCGATAGTAATGTTTCACAATAAAAGTAAGTCCAATTAATATTTATAGCATTTGGGTCATGGAGAGTGTTATTTCAGTACTGTCAGAGATGTAGTTCAAGAGTAATTGAATGATAAAATATCCCTGCTCTTTTACTGATGTAACACTGCTCACCTCAGAGCAGGAAGACTGTCCAAATGGATCGCAGAGAGGGACAATCTTCAGTGAGCATAAGGGAAAAATCTGTCAAGTGTGGGCAGGATTTTCCTTTTGCTCACAGTAAGAAGATTGTCCCTTGCTGTGAGCTATCTGGCCCCAGGACCAGATTCCACATCTGAGGATAGGTGGCTTACACTAGGTAAAAGGGGCGGGATGGGTAAACTTATAATTAAATTACTCTTGAACTACAACTCTGACAGTACTGAACTAACACTCTCCATGGCACAAATACTATGAAGATTAATTGAAGCTGCTGCTTTTGTGAAACACTACTATCCCTTTAAGTAGGGTCTCTGAGTATGGAGATGGTATTTGGGTGCACATGGGGGATTTGGGGGGGGGGCTGTGGTGGTCCAGGCCTTTTGAAGCTGAATAGGCCTTTTTCCCTGGGCTGCTGCGATAGATCCCCCCTCTCTGGAGCCTTCTTACCTGCTAGCCACACACAGGTCTGGACTTTGATTTGTGGACTGTTACAAAGATCGCTATTTCTTATGTGTTATCAACACTGCAGAAAGCCTAATCTTTGTTTTTTCCTTGTGTGTTTGCTGAAAAAAGGCAGAATTTGCTTTGAACTGCATATCCCTGTTACTGCCTATGCCTACTCTGTGAAATACAGATCAGATAAACATATTGAATGAAGAGACCTCTACAGCCTGGATTTCTTATGCACCACAACACTGTGTAAAAGTGTTATTTATCCATCACAGATACAGTGACTGGGATTTATTAAATGCTGAATTCACACACACACACACACACACACTAACACACACACATATATACATATATTATGTATAGTCCATTCCTGGAAGATTTTACAGCCAAGATGAATTAGGATTAGATGTGAAACAATATAAATTATAAAAGTAAAAAGGGAATCCCAATAACTGGAGGGAAGTGAGAGGTTAGAATAACTGCAACATTGCTTTCAAATGGGATTAGAAAATAATGAGCAGATGTAATATGGAAAAATATGAGTGCTAATCCCACTCATACTGGAACATTTTGGAGACCTCTGTAGGAGTTAAAGACCTACCAACTGTCAAGCTGTTTCCATTATTGTTGCAATCTGTTAGAGGTTATGGGTACAAGCTTCCTTAAAGAGCTGAGTTGTGAAGGTAAGTTTATTCCAAAGCTGGGGTGCAGTTTTGGAGACATTAGATGTGAATGAGAGATATAGGAGGTCTGGAGAGAGATCTGCTATGTCTGTTCTGATAATGAACAACAGGGGGGATATCCACTAAGAGGTGATAAATAGGAGATGACTTCTTCAGTTTATCACTTCTTCTATTCCTTTGTGATTCTATGAAGCATATGCACTAAGATTTCAACTTTGGAGAGCTTATTGAATAGGCTCTATAAAATTACATACAAACTGGAGAAGTGATAAAGTGGAGAATTCATCTCCACTTTATCACCTCTTTATCACCAGTTACTGAATCTCACCCATTGTCTAGCTTACCTCTAGAATAGGAATATGGCTCTTATGATGCTGGAGACTACAGCTTCCATCATTCCCAACCAGGCAACAGCTGTGCAGCCAAAGGTGCTCTAGAATGTGGCAACAAGCAAAGCTGATCTACATCAGAATTTGGACCAGAAGAGCCTCGCTGTAGTTAAATGAAAAAAACAACCTGGTCTTAGCTCATTAGCTAAGGTGCTTCATGATTGATATGCCTGGTCTCCTTGTCAAGAGTGATACAAAGGTCAAGCAGGACAGGTAATGCAAAGTGGCCCTTGGTCTGTGTTGGCTAACATGGGGATGGATTAATGTACATCTGATATCCTTATCACTGGTCTTATCTTCAAATTTCCACATAGAGTTAAAAACAATGATAACAATTATCATCTGCAGCATAATTCAGACATTTATTAGTGAAATCTTGCAGAGTTTTTTTAATGTGATAGAATGCAGAAAAGAATGTAAAGTGTTAAAGGAGAAATACCAGGTCTCCTAACTCAGAATCTCCCATGCAAACTGGGCTGTAACTCTCAAGACTGAAAGTAATTTACTAACTCCTTAATGACCAGAGGAATGGGTTAAAGGGACACTAGCACATCCTAATGGTAATAATCACCCATATATCTATATTTATTTGGGAAGAACATCCTAATGGCCACCCGTTATTAATTCTGCTTGGACTAGTAACCCAAAATGAATCTTTCATTAGTACAAGAAATCATATCCATGTCAGTCTCTCATATCCATATATTTGATATCAAGTGAAAACCAGGGACTAATTCTGGAGAAACAATCCACACAGAATAGATAAATAATGGACAGTAGGTGTTAGCTGCTTTGATAAAAGGGGATGGGACTATTCCTGCAATTTGAAAAAGGGTAAATGGCAGATAAAATGAAGAATCTGTGTGAGTGAGGGAGTGGGGTCTGGTTGGTACGTATTGAGTTGGAGGGATAAGAGAAGTGTGCCAGCCCCTACTTCTGATAAAGGCATAGAACAACCGATGTTACACTTTAAACTGAATAGAAAACTTGGATTGCCAAACAAAAGCATGTGGGCCCTGACAAATGATAAATCTTATTTAATCCGTCTTGCCCTCCCGTAGCTCTCAATGTTTTCTTCAGCAGTAGGCGTGACAGTAGTAGGGTGCAGTCCATAAGTATTTGGACAGTGACACAAGTTTTGTTGTTTTGGATTTGTATTCAGGCATATTCTATTTGAAATGAAACCATGAGAAAGTGGATAAAGTAAAGACTGACAGATTTATTTTGAGGGTATATGCATAAATAAACAGTGAACCGTGTTGGAATTCCAGCCCATATTATATCTAGTCCCTCAATATTAAGAGACCAATAGTAATTTAATAAATAACATAGTCTTAAACATAGTCATCATATTTAGTAACTTGCTGCAAATCTTTTGCATTCGATGACTGCCTGGAGTCTGAGACTCAGACATCACCAGATGCTTGGTGTCTTCCCTGGTGATGCTCTGCCAGATATGTACTGCAGCCATCTTCAGTTTCTGATTGTTCTGGGGCATTTGTACCCCAGACTTGTCTTCAGCAAGGGAAATATATGTTCAGTTAGATTTAGGTTGGGTGATTGACTTGGCCAATCAAGAATATTCTACCTTTTGACCTTGAAAAACTCCTTGGTGGGTTTAGTAGTGTGTTTGGGGTCACTGTCCTGCTGCAAAGTAAAGTGACTTTCAATGAGTTTTGAGGCATTTGGTTGGATCTAAGCAGATACAATGTTTATGTACAGTTCAGAATTTATGCTGCTGTTGTCAGCAGTCACATCATCAATAAAGACAAGTGAGCCAGTTCTAGTGGCAGCCATACAAGCCAAAGCCAAAACACTACCTCCACCAGATTTCACAGATGAGGCGGAATGCTTTGGATCATGCACATTTCATTCCTTTTTCAACAATTCCATCTTTCCATCCCTCTGGTACAGGTTAATCTTCTTGTCATCTGGCCATTAGTCTTTGTTCCAGCACTCTAACATTTTTTTCTTTGGTGTTTTTAGCAAACAGTAACCTGGCCTTTCTGTTCTTGAGGCTTACCAGTGGTATGCATCTTGTGGTAAACCCTCTGTGGTTTTGCAGGAGTAGTCTTCCCTTTAATGTACTTTTTAACACACAAAATTTCAATAAGTATATTAGAAAAATAAAACAGAGCTATAGATTTATTTATGTCTTTATATCTATTTAGTCTTGCTTTTGTTCATTAGCTTTAGGATTAAAGAGACAAGGGGCTGGATTCTATTGCAGGAGCTAATTTTATCTCTGCTTTTATCTCCAGTTTTCCTCATAGACTTCAATAGGAACATGTTTGATAAAACGGGTGTTAACATTTGGCACCTGCAATAGAACCTAGCCCAAGAAAAGGGGAAATTGGATGAATTGACCGAATAAGAACAAATTCAGAAGGGCAAAAATATCAGCAGTTAAAGGGGCAGTAAACATTTTTTATGAATCCTATAAGTTATAGGGCTTTTCCTGCTAGATTAAACATGGGTACTCTTACTGGCAGTTGTTTATTCATAAGCAAACAAACTGTCAGGAAGTGTGTAATAGCTTCATCACTTTCTATTTTTTTTCTTTTATGAAGCAATTATTTTGGTCCAAGGGCCACATGTCTATTTATATTTTTTCATTGGGCCATAGTTGTATTGCATCTGCACCTCCACCCACTCCCAGTGCAATTAACCACCCTCCCCACACGCCATCAAAATTCCTATTAACCCCTGTGATGTCAGGAAGCTTAGAATACATTGTTGTGCAATGGTTTATAAACTGTCTGGTATTAGAAGGATTAACTGGCTTAAAAATATACATACAGAACCCCAACAACCCCCACTAGCCTAACCTGGCCCAGCATTAACCACTCCAATTCTGGATTGGCTGGGAGAGCCCTTGTCTGCAATGGAAGGTTTAAACATGTTCAACACTAAACATTTGTTAACTTTAAGGCCAAAATGTCCTTAAATAAATATCTGGAGAAGATAACACTGATCTCCCATCCCTTTATCCTGAGCAGATAAAGATGGAGATGGACCCCAAAACACCCTTTTCGTTATAAGGAAGGCATGTTTCCTCCATTAATGAATTAAACAAAAATGGGGTATGCTCACCTTCATCTTTTAAGTTAAAATATGATGTGGCATTCAAAGGGTTAAAATAAACATAACTAGTACACCAAGCACTACATAATGTGCCCCCCCTTTGACATACCCCCCCAGTATGTGGACATATATTGCATATATTTGACATACTAACTCCATTTGACTTTCACCTCTTCCTTGGACAGGAACTGCCATATATTTGACAGAACCTGTCCTTCATTCGACACTTAACCCTTTGAGTACCAGACAGGTAGGAGGGCATTGCTTAGCAATGTGTTTCCTACCCCTCTGGTACTCAAAGGGTTAATAGTCAAAGTATGCAGCTACATACCTTGCCCGTATATGTGTAAAACACGTAATGTGTAAAACATTTAATTATAAGTTTAATATAACATGTTTAATGTGATGAATGTGATTAAACAAAACATCAGACCTCAAGGGGGATCTGATCCGGTCACTGATTCAATGATGAGAGCGCAGCGCTGTGCATTCTAAGAATGAACCCGGTGACAGGGTTAATTCATGCAACAAGCGCTTGATACTGCTTTGGCTTATACAGCCGCTGGCAGTATCAAGAAGGCAGAAAATGCCTTTGGGGTCGCCCCATGGATCATCTATCCTTTTGGATAGATGATCCGTGATAGGGGGGCTATCAGGAGGGCTCCCGGTGCCCCCTGCAGGTCTGAAAATGTTATTTTAGTATAAAAAGCGCATATAACCTATGTGAAACATAGGTTTTATGCACTTTATTTATTAAACGTGCAATTGTTACCCCCATGCTAGGGGTCGTGAGAGGTCATAGTACCCGCCTTGAGGTCTGATGTTTTGTTTAATCATATTCATCACATTAAACATGTTATATTAAACTTATAATTAAATGTTTGACACATTACATGTTTTACACATATAAGGGCAAGGTATGCAGCCGCATACTTTGCCTATTAACCCTTTGAGTACCAGAGGGGTAGGAAACACATTGCTAAGCAATGCCTTCCTACCTGTCTGGTACTCAAAGGGTTAAGTGTTGAATGAAGGACAGGTTCTGTCAAATATATGGCAGTTCCTGTCCAAGGAAGAGGTAAAAGTCGAATGAAGTTAATATGTGTAATATATGCAATATATGTTGACATACTGGGGGGGTATGTCAAAGGGGGGGCACATTATGTAGTGCTTGGTGTACTAGTTATGTTTATTTTAACCCTTTGAATGCCACAGTAGTGAGCAATGCACATCCCTATGGCATTCACTGATGCCCATGGTGCTGAAAGCCTTCTCTTTATTCCCCTACTGGATAGATAGGGATGCACAGAGAATGCTGTTCAGAATTGTCATAGTGTTGGTGATGCGTAAGGGGAGGAGATCCCTTCCACACCGACAACACTTCAAAAATCCTGTATGCTAATAGGGACCTTCTCCAACCCTCCCCTTCCATCCGACAATTTTGGTGAATATGTTGATGTGGGACCCTGGTACACCCATCTATTGTCCTGAGAAGTTTGGTCAGAAGTGGGCTTCATTGAAGACTTGTGGACAAAAAGCCATACCTCTGACATGGAAACAAAGTCAAGCGACTCAACTATGCACGAAAACACAGAAACGGGGGTACAGAAAAATGGGAGCAGGTGCTCTGGACTGATGAGTCAAAATTTTAAATATGTGGCTTTAACAGAAGACAGTTTGTTTGCCAAAGGGCTGGAGAGTGGTACAAGAATAAGTGTCTGCAAGCAATAGTGAAGCATGGTGGAGGCTCCTTACAAGTATCGGGCTGCATTTCTGCAGTTGGGGATTTGGTCAGAATTAACGGTCATCTCAATACTGAGAAGTACAGGCAGCTAATTATCCATCATGCAGTAATCAGGAAAGTATCTGATTGGCCCCAAATGTTATCTGCAGCATGACAACGACCCCAAACATACAGCCAAAGTCATTAGGAACCATCTTCAGAGTAAAGAAGAACAAAGAGTCCTGGAATTGATGGTATGGCCCTCACAGAGCCCTAATCGCAACATTATTGAGTCTGTCTGGGATTACATAAAGAGAGAGAGAGAAGCCACTGAGGCTGCCTAAATCCACAGAAGAACAACCTACTTGCCAAGTTTCTTAAAACACTGTGGGCAGGTGTACCTAAAAGAATTGATGGTGTTTTGAAGACAAAGGGTCGTCACACCAAATATTGATTTGATTTAGATTTTTCTTCTGTTCACTTAATATGCATTCCTGTATAGGACTGGTCTTTAATATCTTAAGTTTGTTTTATAATTCACTAATGCAAATTCTTTAGTAGATATATCTTGTTGTGCAATTGTATTGTGCTATTATGTGTGCTATTCAGTAAATGCATGCCAGCTGTTGAAAAATATGGTTTCAAATTAAAACTGTAATTAACTTATGAGCTGTATTTGTCAAATGGAAGTGACTTCAAAACTATTAGAACAGAAACATTACCACTGTGCATAATATGGCTGCCTTTTGTAGGGAATGCATTTATATTGTAGTACTATGACTTTCTGTTCATCTCTATATTATACCAGCCTATGGTTAAATTCCAGTCAGTCACAAGCAGGCAATTATTTACTGCTAGAAGGCAGCCTCCTCAGAGATCCTCAAAATTGCTTAGTGACACTTCACACAAGCTGCAGCCATTGTAAGTCTTAATTTTGACCATTTTCCTCTGTTTTATTTTGTCAGACTTGAGTACTGAAAAATAATGTCCACTAGATGGCACCCAATACCTAAGCAAATTCTTTTTGTTACAAAAATCATATTGTATGCACAAGAAACTTGTATGCACAAGAAACTTAGCAGTTCACAATATTCATATAACAACATTTACACTATATATCATATATAATAATTCGCTAATGTATGTTTGTCAGAAGCTGCCATGAGCAGTACAGATGACTGCACTGCGGCCTTTGCTGCCTGTGGCCCTTGTGCACGGGCTGTTCAACTTTTTTTAATTTATTTATTTTTTTTAGAAATCCTAAATGGGAATAATGTGACCCTTTGAGTGCTAGAGATGATACCATTCTAGCACTCAAAGGGTTAAACCTTTTAGTGCTATGGGTTAACCAATGCATTGCTTTGCATTTGATTATCAGATGTTTAATTTGATTATTCTTTAAACAGGCTACTTGAGGAACTCACAACATACAGAAGACTTAGGCTACAAGAAAATGGAGTTGCAGCTCCTGTCCAGATAAAGGAAGTAGTACAGTACAGTAGTAGCTAAAAGAAGACTGAGGGAGATTAAAAAAAAAAAAAAAAAAAAAAAAGGGGTTATTGTTCGTTTTTGTGAACTGGTCCTTAAAATGTCCTTATTCCTTATTGCTGGTATTTATGAAGTATTCTAGTTACATTTATAAATGTGGTAGCCATAAAGAATAAGAACTGGTCAGATATCACCTTAACTATTTGGTGAAAATTCTGTCTCGAAATCATCACAAATAGCATCATTCCTTTATAAATTTGCTGAGTCATTTTTACAAACTTCCTTAGTCCATTTTATAAAACCAAAAAAACATACCACATGGTGTTATGTCCTCCTAAAGTGTCTTTATTACTTTTATAAGTAACATCGGCAATCTTACAGCCGTTTTAATGCTCCTTTTCCATTAACTCAACTTTTATAAATTTCCCCTCTGTACCTAAGGAATGATTAATCACCTAGGACTTTAGTGCTTGGTGGCTGAAATGTAGAAGCTATGCTTCCCACAATTGATCTAGGGTCCAATGGGGAAATTGTAACAATTCTCCTGTATACACACTAGTATTAGCTGCTAATGCCAGTGTATGCATTCAGTGTATGCACCACAGGATATGATTGTGTAATGTATGTCACAGTCTACACCAGTCTTATGAATTTAATGCCAGTAAACCCTTTAAAAGAGCAGCAAACTTTTGATGGAAACAAAAAACGTGTTGTAAGGCTTTTCCTGCAGAGTAAAAAAGGTTACCCCTCTGTACAGAGATGCATATTTACAGAGTTACTACAGTTTAAACTATTTTATTTTTTACATTAACATTGTCCTCTAGTGGTCAGATTCCAATTAGTTATTATGTGGGAGAGGAGAATCACTGGCAAACAGTTCTCCATATAATGTGATACAAACCACTGAGACATTCCTTTCAGGTTGAACTGTCAGGAACTAAAGATGATTTTACTCACTTCCTGACAATTTGGACTTTTACAACATTTAAACAGAACAACTGTCAGAATCATCTGCACTTTGTTTAATGCATTGTGGTAAACAAGACTCAGTGGAAACATTGCCCCATTTTCCTCCTCTTGGAACAAGTGTCTTTAAGAGGAGGATTGTTGGCATATGTAGTTTATTAAATTGTCTTTAGGCAGAAGTATTGACAAAAAAAAATCACTTCAGCATGGATTCTCTGTCATACATTCACCTCAATGTCCCTTGAAACCAGCCACACCCAACTCAGTGAGGAAACACACATTACCACAGTGACAGTGTTCTGCTAACAGATTCTTATGTACACTTGCTTTTATAAAATGCAAAATATGGAAAAGAAAGTTTGCACTTTAATTTTGAACTACAATGCCCACCATCCTCAGCAAGCCATCACCTGAATGGACAAAGATGACAAAATCTGTTGTCCACAACAGCTGGAGGGCCTCAAGTTTCTGCCTTGCCATTTGAGTATCAGAGGGCTATCCAATGCATTGCTTTACAATGCAGTGCATACCCCTCGGGCACACAAAGGGTTAATGTTTTGGGTGCCAACCTCATCCATTTCTCAGGCTGGGTTGGCAAAGTGAGCCTGCAGTGCCAACCTGAAATTTAAAATGTCCTGCTTAGAAGCTTCTCTCTGCAATTCCTGCGCATGGAAAAGCTGAAACTGGCCCTTTCCATCAGTGCAGGACCAGTTTTAAAGGGATAGTAATACTTCATTTTAACTTTATTTTATTTTGTAGGCATTAAAAAAACATGAAGAACGATATAAGTCTTATCTCTCAAACCTTTATGGTTTGAGAGATATTCACAAGCAAAGTTTCCCCTCCCACCCCTTTTACCTAGTGTAAGTCATCTCTTCTCAGATGTGGAATCCAGTTCATAGACCACACAGATAACAGAATGGGACAATCTTCTTCCTATGAGAACAATGAAAACCTTGACCCCCTTGACAAGTTTTTCAGGTTTTTCCCTTATCGTAATTGAAGATTGTCCCTCTCTGCAGTCTACCTGGGCACCTCCCTTCTGCTTTGGCTGAGCAGTGTTACATCAGTAAAAGGGGCGGGAGGGGGATACTTTGTTATTGAATTACTCTTGAACTACAACTCTAACAGAATTGAAATAACACTCTCCAAACTCCAAATACTATAATGATTAATTCGAGCTGCTTTTATTATGACAGATTACCATCCCTTTAAAAGTCAAAGTAACCAACAGATTGGCCATGTAAATGTTACATGTATGGGTGCCCCACTATGCATTACAGTACAAACAAATCAGACCTCATCAAGGGCATCAGGACCCCTCCATATATCCTAAATAAGATAAGTTAAACATTTTTCTTGAGATTTTGTTTGATTTTAGTTTCTTGATCTATGTATTTGTAATTTTAGATATATGCTTTTCACACATTGAAAACATCAGTTTTATTGTTTGTTTTTGATAGTGATTGTATGTGACAGAGAATGCTCATATGCAGAAAAGTAAAGTAGACAAATTCTGGGACACCATCCCATATTATAATTTGCTACGTATGTTTGTCAGAAGCCGACATGAGCCGTAGAGACAGCTGCGCCTGCTGCAGTCATGCACAGTAGAGACTGCCCGCGCAGCAGCTGATATGGAGTACTCAGAATTCAGACCAGAGTCCTCTCTACGCAGCCGCGGTGCATTCGGGCAGTCTCTACTGTGCATGATTGCAGCGCCACCAGTGTTGGCCTGTGTAAACGAGCTTTAAAACTAGTAGAGGATAATTAACATTCCTGTTGAGTTGAATGCATCTTTTAACCCTCTAAATGATATAGAGGTCTCCCAGCGCATTGCTTTACAAAGCATTGCAGACCATTAGTATTCAAATTGTTTAACATCCCATTTAAATCTGGGATGAGCCTCAGTATCCACTTGGTGAAGGGGTGTGATTTAAAAAATTCTGCCTTCCCCAACGGCAGTGCCTTTCCTGAGTGTTGAATAGTACATGCTTTGGATCGCCAGCTATTGGCTGGTTGGTGGTGATGGGAATAAAGCCCCAAAGATTGACTGCCCCTGCACAGAGCAAGAGCTTTGCTTATATTAAAAATAGTCCACACATTTTGAAAATTAGGCTCCGTAGAACTTAGGGACTGGATACATTCCTCTCAGTGGAGAAACATATCACCATTTAGAACTTGAATCCCCCATGCCTGTAAACTAGAAAGAGAGAGAAGAAACAAGAGAAAGCAAATCTGACAGGGGCACAAAAACTTTTGCACTAACAGGCTACTTTTCTCATGACCGGCCTTGAAATTAACAGAGATCTTGAATAAGATCATTGATAAACCTTTACTGCCCTTACACTGGAGGAGTTAAAAATCTGTCCTTCATATGCAAAGATTCAAAGTATTCTACATACTTTGGGTGGAGGGTGTATAAAACAGGCAAAATAAAGAAAGGATTTGTTGTATATGAGTGTTTAACCACATTTTCACTTTACAGATGTTTGCATTGTGTTGGAGAGCTAACACAGAAGATGTTAAAAGCCCCATTTAAACCAATTAAACATTTTTTGGGCCCTTAGGGAGAATCAGGTTTGCTCCAGAATTGCTTCAGTTCCTCTATGTACAGCAGCTTTTCTTTGTGTCTTCATAGCTTGCTTACAGCAATTTAGATTTGATATCACTATAGTAATATTTGTTTATATAATGCTGTCTAGTTGTTTTTTTAGTATGACTCAGATTCATATGACGGCTTAGCACTCCAAATGTAATTATACTTATCAAACCTGTCCAAACGTAGACTGTGCAATATTTAAAAGTGCAGTGACTCCGAGGGCAAAATTAAGACAAGGAGGCTTTGCACTAAGCAATGATAAAGAGGTTATAAACCTGAGATTACGTCTTCAGATATATAACTTTTCCAGTCCCTATATTATTCTGTAAAGCCTATGCACTAAGATCTCCAAAGTAGGAGAAAACTTAGTGCAATGCGTTGCATACCTCTCTGGCACTCAAAGATATATATATCCGAAACAGAAGTTCGCATTCACTTAAATTTGATCAAACTTGCCTGGGTGCTAAGCTGAGTTTTTATATATTTAACCACGGGTATGCACTCACAGGACTTCAAAAATGATTAAAAATATCTTTTATTTTTTGATGTTTCAATACGGTAGGGTCATTTATCAAGGATAAACTCATACTTAACAACCATAAAAATATATGTTCTATCATATATGTGCTTGTGTATTACATGTTCAACATGAAAGACATCATGCGTAATATGTGTTCAACATAAAAGACATCAAAATGTGTCAAACCCAGAAAGACAAAGGAAACGTGCTATGTGTGATGTCATGCCATGTTGAAACAAAGAAACTTTGTGTCAAGAATTCTGTTCACAGTGGTGAAGGTGTATGTAAGAGATCCAAACTAATAAAGAAGTGTCAAATGTAATACATATTGAAATCAACAACAAAATGTTGCTGTAGATATGTGAATAAATAAAGGAGAGCTAAACGATTAGTGTCATGCCATGACAGTATAAAAAGTGACCTAAATCATAAACAAATATGTGATAACATGTCATAGTAATTCAAGTGCTTGTTAGTACACTTAAAATGCCAAAAAAGGAAATATTGAACATATGACATGCATATGTCAATATATCCCGAAACAATTATTTATTCAAATATAATTTATCCTAAATCATAGAATATCAAAAATGTATCCAAAATTAGATACAAAAGGGAAAAAAGAAAAATGAGAAAAAAAACTCCATAAAAAATAGAAAAACTGGAAGAACAATTCCAACTAAATCTTGCCAAAAAGTTAACAAGTATTTTCATGTCATCCAAAAATATTGAAAACCCATTGAGAAACCAATTGCAGAACACTTTTGGATAAGGGACTTTTAACTTTATCATTTTGGGCAATGCCAGTTGATCATGTTCCCCCTCTGTGATGAGGAGGCAATCAGAGCAAAATATAACTTTAAAGGGTAACGTTTTGGATCAAGATCTTAAATACCATTTCTCCATATGGTTTAAATGAATCAATTTTTCAATGTTTTTTGATGAGTTCTTATTTTACCAATTTTTCTATTTGTTATGGAACGTAACATTTTTTTTTCTATTTTCCTTTTTGTATCTAATTTTGGATACAATTATGATATTTTTTTGATTTTGGCTAAATTATACTAGAATACATTATTGTCAAGGTTTGACTGAGCTGCTCTAACTCTGCTGCTTGATTCTGCTGTCTGAGTTAATCTAAGAGCTCTGCTATCCATTGCTGCTGCCTTCCCTTTCCTGGATCAGGCTGAATCAGCTGACCTCTCTGAGACTGTTATCAGCCAACCCTCCCAGGGTATTTAAAGCAGCTTGGCACACTTCCTGATTGTACTTGTGTTTGTTGCTGGTGACTGCTGTGGATTCTCCTTGTGCTCCTGTTTATCTGTGTATGACTTGACTTGCTCTGACGATCCTTCTGGCTCCTGACTCCTGGCTTGTTCCTGACATCGCAGACTTCTGTGTTCCTGGCTCCATCTTGGCTGAGTACCTGTCTTGGTTTCTGACCCTGGCTTGTCTTTTGGTTTATGCTCCTGGATCACAATTCTGTTTGTATCACTTTAATAAAGGTTTTTGCATTTTACATTTTTGTGTCTGTCTGGTTCCTGATCCCTAACAATTATTGTTTCAGGATATATTGAAATATGCATGTCATTTGTTCAATATTTCCTTTTTTGTAATTTCCAGTGTACTAACACACAGTTGAATTGCTATGACATGTTATTACATATTTGTTTATGATTTAGGTCACTTTTTACAT
The DNA here is from genome assembly GCA_037306005.1 of Rhinophrynus dorsalis. Taxonomy (NCBI): domain Eukaryota; kingdom Metazoa; phylum Chordata; class Amphibia; order Anura; family Rhinophrynidae; genus Rhinophrynus; species Rhinophrynus dorsalis. The sequence goes on from CM074721.1 coordinate 325,473,848, forward strand.
TGTTATGGAATGACACTAATTGTTTATCTCTCCTTTCTTTATTCACATACAGCAGCATTTTGTTGCTGATTTCAATATGTGTTACATTCAATACTTCTTTATTAGTTTGTATCTCTCACATACACTTCACCACTGTGAACAGATTTCTTGACACAATTAAAGTTTCTTTGCTTCAGCACGGCATGATGTCACACATAGCACATTTCCATTGTATTTCTGTGTTTGACACGTTTTGATGTCTTTTACGTTGAACACATATTACACAAGCATGTACTTGATGGGGTATATATTTTGGTGACTGGAAAGTACAAGTTTTATTCTTAATAAAGCTTTCTACAGGACTGAAACATAGAAAGATAAAGTATATTTTTAATCACTATTTTATGTATATCTATATATATATATTGTGACAAAAGTATTCTTTAATGTTTTGTACCTTCTATTTTGGGGTCACCCTTCTAGGTTGCATAGACACTTCACACACACAGGAGGAGTAGAATTCAAGACTTTGCCTGTTTATTTGTCTCCAAGTGGTGAGACATCAGATCAAAAACAAATCAAACAAAACAAAATCCTTACTCTACTGAGCACTAACTAAACACATCAGCTCCTGACAGTATTTGGATTGCTAGTCTGTTTACCGGCTTGGAGAAATAAAGGTACAATAACACAGTCCACCAGGCACAAGTAAACGCACAAGTTACAGGCTTTCAGAGGTTAATTCCTACCTCTCTGGGAACTCAAAAAGAAAGCTGTTACAGCTTACCTTGACTTCATTATCATCTGCAGACGCAAGGCTTCAAGCATGCTGCAGGCCTCTGTTTTATCTGTTTGCTTCCTGTAGTCTTCTCCTACCAACTTCCTACTTCCTCCATCTGAGCTGCTCCTCCTACTTCCTGTGGAGGGGTTTAAAGGGCATACTGAGGCCTGACTCAGTTGCCCTTGCGTTGTTCTTCATAGCAGTTCTGTTACCTTGGGATCCATGTATGACCTGGCTAGTCTTCCATCCATTCTAGTGCTGACCTATGGCTCTGTCTGACTATTCTTTTGCCTAACCCCTAATAGTGGATATCCAATCCGGTGCAGACTTGTGGCTCTGGCTGACTACCTGAACTGTGTATGACCCGGCTTGTCTGACTATCCCCTCTGGTGCTGACTTGTGGCTTTGTCTGACTATTCTTTTGTCTTTTCCCCTGGTCATCAGACACCCAAATTAGTGTGGGCCTGGGGCTCTGGTAGACTTGCATAGCTGACTGCAGGCGTGAGTCAGCATTCGCTCCTACTGACTGCAGGCATGAGTCAGCATTCACCTTTACTGGCTCCAGGTGTGAGTCAGTAATATTTCCTTCTGACTGCAGGCTGGGTCAGTTCCTCTGTCCAGTGGCTCCTGTGTTCCTGTTCGTCGGAACAAGACTTGCTGTGCCAGTGTCTGCAGAAGCTACCTGTTCCAGTGTTCCTGTACGTCGGATCAACAATTGTGTTTCAGTCCCTGCAGAGACTAACAGTGGCTTTGCCCTAGTCTCTAGTAGTGTGGTCTAGTGCAAGGCCTATTGATTGTGGTGATAGTGTTGAGCGCTAGTACCTTCTGCTTGTTCCTGCTATTGCTGTTACCTTTTGTACCTTTAATAAATTGCATTCAAATTACAGTACTGATTCCTGATTGTTTCTGGGCAACCGTGACAAAAGCATGTCTCAGTGCAGGAGGAATTATTTGACTACTGGCTGCATTAAATACCAGATGCAGGTGAGTGAAAGTAGGCAGTGATAGAACTCCTGGTTTGGATTCCTCACCTTGCAAATGTCAGTTACTATGAAACTATATAAATATACTAGCAATATTGGCATGACTTTGCCAAAGAAAAAAGTCCCAAGCAGTTGTATGTATGGCTAAATTAACATAGAATGTGCTATATATCTGGAACTAATAGGGTTAAAACATTTTTAAAGTGGATTTACACATAGGGCTATTTTCCCCTGATATCCATATGAATCCATAAAGGAGACAATGTTGTTAATGACTCAATAGTTGAATTTTCAGTGATTTGCCCTTTTTACTCCAAAAAGCTGTGCAATGCATTGAAAAGCACTGTATTACACAACTCTCCAACAGTGAGCGTGAGTGTGTGCATGTGAGTGAACATGCAAGAGCACATGTGAGCGAGCGTGTATGTGAGCAGGTGTGTTTTGCATATAGTACTTTGCATTTTGCATATTGTGTTTTGCATGTAGTGTTTTCTACATAGCAATTTGATTAGTGTATAGTGTTTTGCATATAACTTACTGTGTTTTGTGTGCAGCATAAAACATTTTGTGTATACCTTATTGCGTATGGTGTATTGTGTATATTATTTTGCATATAGCATTTATTGTCATGTATATTGCGCTTTGCGTTTAATGTTTTGTGTATAGCACATAGCATTTTGCGTTTAGCGTTTTGCACATAGTGTATTGCATATATCGCTTTGTGTATTGCTTTTGCATGTAATGTTTTGTGTATTGCATACAAAACACTGCGTATGTCGTATAGAGTTTTGCGTATAGCGGTTTGTGTATTGCTTTTTGCATAAAGCGTTTTTTGTATAGCATTTTGCGTATAGTGTGTTGTGCAAAGCATTTTTTCTGACAGTGTTTTTCATTCTGTGCATAGCATTTTGCACATGGGGTTTGTGTATAGCGTTTTACACATAGCATATTGTGTATAGTGCTGAACACATAGCATTTTGTGTATGGTGTTTTACATATAGCATTTGGCATATAGCGTTTATCCTATTGCATTTTGCGTAGAGCATAGCACGTAAAGCATTTTGCGTGTTGCATACAGCGTTTTGCTTACTGCAGTTTGCTCATTGCTTTTTTGCATATAGGGTTTTGACTACTGCGTTTTGCATATTGCGTACAGACTATTGTGTATAGTATCTTACATTTTGCATATAGCAATGCGCATATAGTGGTCTGTATAAAGCGTTTTGTGTTTTGTGTGTGTATTGTGCATTTTGTGTGTGTGTTTTGTGTACATTATGCGTGTATATTTGTGTGTTTGCATGCATTGTATCTGTGTTTATTGTATGTATATTGTATGTGTTGGGTGTATTGTGTGCGTGTATTATATTTATTGTGTATTATGGGTGGGTGTGTCATGCATGTGTGCGTTGTGCGTGTGTGTGCATTGCATGCATGTGTGTTGTGTGTGTGTGTATTGCGTGCATGTGTGTGTATTGTCTGTTTGTGTTGTGCATATGTGTCATATGTGTGTGTGTGTGAGTGTTGTACATATTGAGTAGGATTCAAATGTAAAAAGAATAAAAGAAACAGTATATATTTAAAGGGACATTATACCGTAATTATAAAAAAATATGTTGTAGAGCTTGAAAAGCAAGGTTAATCCCAATGCACAGAGATTTTTTTTTTCTTCAAAAGTTGTTAAAAAATAACTTGGCATTTTTCCGATGGAGAGGGTTAACCCTTTGAGTGCCAGAGGGGTACTCAATGCATTGCTTTGCAATGTGTATCGTACCCCTCTGGCCCTCAAAGGCTTAATGAAGCTTTTCATCCAGGTGGAGCTGTTGTTATAGGCATTTATGGGAAACTTGTGTCTGTGACACTCAGCTTTTCATAGAATGTATAGGAACAGCACCACCAGTCTGAACAACATCTAGAGAGCAAGCTATGAGAAAAATGCCAAGTTATCTTTTTAATAGCTTTTGTAAGAAACATAGCCAGGCACTGGGCATATCCTTGTCTGACTCTATAGGAAAAGTCCTACAACATATTTTTATATAATTAGGATATAATGCACTTTTTAAGGATTACAGGGCTACTTAGGAGTACCAGGAATATGTTTGAAATTCTGTATTTACTAAGAAAATATTATTTTTTTTCTGACTAGGAGATACGTAGAGTAGATAAGTGGAATAGCCTACCAGTAGATGTGGTAGAGATTAATACAGTGAGGGAATTTAAGCATGCATGGGATAGATATAAAGCTGTCCAGAACATAAGACAAGACCAAGGACCAAATAAAGTTTGAGGTTTGTACAGCAGGAAATGGGCAGACTAGATGGGCCGAATGATTCTTATTTGCTGTTTAATTCTGTGTTTACAGCCCCTTTAAACTAGGCACATTTTTACCTGTCCTGTACTCTAAAGCCTGATATAACAGAGACACCTTATGATAATATGAGTATTTCTTCTTGTGGATCTATATGTTACACACCACTCTGACTCTCAAAAGGTTTACAAAGATGTCCTTACTTTAAATAACCTTTTGATTGCCAGAGGGGTACCCGCTGCACAAAGAAGCAATGCATTGGATACCCCTCTGGCACTCACAGGGTTAATGACTGCTGAGGCAGATGTACCAATAATCACTTGAGTAATTCTGGAGTAAAACATCTGCAGTGTAGGAGATGACTAAATCTTCTCAAAATACCCTGTCATTTAAATGGGGCATTTAACCCCTTAAGTGCTAAAGTGGTCTCCAAGACCTCTCTCTTGCATTCAAGGGTTTAAATGCCCCACTTAAATCAATGGGACTCTTTATTTGTCCACTGTGCAGTTGATTTGTCCCAGAATAATTCCAGTTTCTCTTAGCACATCAGCTTCACCGCTGTTACATCGGGGGAACTGCATAACATCCTTATTGTAGACACAAGGGAACCTTAACATGAAGTGAAACGGGAAGTAAATACAGATGTGTGATCTAAAGTATTACACTATGCTGGGAAACAAAAACTCATGGCACTGCCAGATTGTCACATTCCAATTAAGCCCAACTGTTATGCAAGAAGAAAGAAATGTTTGGATAATTTGTCCTACTGCAAAAATATTCCATGTGCGGTACCTAATAAAAAGGTTTCTGCTTGGTTTATATCCTATAAAACAACTGTAACTCACAGGCAAGGAAAAAGTGCAATGTGCATAACCGATAGGCCATTTTTTATTTGAATTTAAGAGATGTTGCAGGAGATGCGCTGAGGCTTGATAAACAGGTTATAAAATGGATATAATTTCTCCAGTGATATCACTTCTCCAAGTCCTCTGTTAGTCTATGGAGCCAATGCTCTAAGAGTTCTCCATCTTTGTAGATCTTAGTGCATATGCTCCATAGAATAACATAGGAACTGGAGAAGTGATATAATTGGAGAAGTTATCTCTGAGTTATCACCTCTTTATCACTGCTTAGTCCATGATCCCCATTGTCTTGCTGTGATCGAACAGTAGAATATTGTCTTATTCTACATCTTTCTTTTATTTATCAAACGTTTTTACCTGCTTCTGCTATACTTTACATAGTAACATTGTAACATAGCTGATGAGGCTGAAAAAAGATATGCGTCCATCAAGTTTAGCCCATGCCATATTACCCCTGTTGATCCAGAGGAAGCAAAAAAAAAACAAAAAAAAAACATTGAAATAATTTCCAAATAAGCCCCAGGTGGGTAAAAAAAAATCCTTCCTGACTCCAAATGGCAGCCAGATATTTCCCTGGATCAACATTCTTCTTCTTTGAAGCCAACTACCTAGGAAGCACTTTCACTTAAAGCCCACATCTAGTCATACTCAAGGATACACTTTCCTCTGCCTTATTCTCAGGGAGAGCTTTTATGAATACAGTGGTTGTAGTGAACCCTATCATCCGGTTCATTCATAAAAGAGCTCCCTGACAATAAGGCAGAAGAAAGTATATCCTTGAGTATGACTAGATGTGGGCTTTGAGTGGAAGTGCTTCCTAGTTAGTTGAGTCTTGTCACAGCAAGGGGAAGGTAGGGGTCTTTGGTGCTGTAAGAGAATTTCTAGATTTCCCTAAGAGAGCAGAGTGTCTGTGAAACAGTGAAAGGTGAGAACTCACTGTGCTGGTTGGATAGACAGTTAATGAGGGATGAACGTGTTGCAACAGTAACAAGGGGTGTCGAGATGTGGGTCAGACTGGGTGACTGATTCATTCATAAAAGCGCAGCGAACAGTGACAGGGTTCACTACAACCACTGCTACTGGAGTCGGCTTATACAGCCGCTCCAGTAGTAAGAAAGGAAGGCAGAAAATGCCTTCCTTGTCACCCCATGGATCCCTATTCTTCTGGATAGGTGATCCATGCTAGGGGATATCAGGAGGGGTCCTGATGTCTCCCTCGAGGTCTAAAATCCCTGTATATTTTAAAAAAGCCCATATAACCTATGGTACACATAGGTTATATGCACTTAATTAAAAAAGCCGGCATATGTCGCCCCATGGATCACCTATCCAGAAGGATGGGTGATCCATGCTGGGGGGGGGGGTGTTAGGAGGGGTCCTGATGCCCCCCTCATGGTCCAAATGATATATTTAATATAAGTATAACAATAAACATTATAAGAAAGCCCATGTAACATATGTTACACATACGTTATATGGGCTTTAGTGAAAATGCCGACAATTGTCACCTGCATTGATCAACTGTCCTACTGGATAGGTGATCAGTGCTAGGGGGTTGTCAGGAGGGGTCCTAATGCCCCCCTAACATTTTAATGAAAACATACCTTTTTTCTATAAGTCCTTAACCCTTTAAGTGTCTGAAGGGTACGCAGTGCATTGCAAAGCAATGTGTTGTGTACCCATGTGGCACTCAAAGGGTTAAAAGGGGCAGTTCCTTCTACTTGAGGAAGTACATTTTTCTATTACTTTACACAGCAATAGGGATTCCATCCCTGACACTCATTATGTTAGTATGCCAACCGCTTCATTATTCTGTAATCTTTGTCACTTGTAGCCCTGCTTCCCGTTTGGTTTGCCAAACCGAGAGTATTTATTTCTCACTCGAGATTACATTCCTCTCTTTTCACACCTACTGATTTACAGGCTTGTATTATAAAAAATCAAATGGAACCAGCATAGGTCTAATTATTTCACCTACCGAAGAAAAAGCAGAAGGAAACAATTACACAGAACAAAAATAACGCTCAAAAATAAATTGATACGAAGGGATAACACTGCTACAGTTAATGTCTGAATAGCAGTTTTATATTAAATGACAGTTTTCATATACTTCAACTTTTGAACTGAATGACAAATTTGGTGAACATCTTGCAGTTCTCAGTCCCTTCAAACCATGTACTTTGAAACCCCATTACATAAAATTAAATTATTTCTATAAATAACAATTCAAATGTTAATTGATTATGGTATTAGTTAATGTGTTAAAGAACTCTGTAAATTCAAAGGCAGAAAACTTTAATTGAAGCCAGTATTATAATTCTCACTCAAAAGAACAAAAGCTGAGAAATTCAGGGCTAATGTTTTGCTAACATTTACTCCTTGCATAATTAATAACTTTAATAGCATTACAAACGATATGCTATTTTCAAAGAACAATTGTGGGAGCAGCGTTAACCCTTTGAGTTCCACAGTGGTGGGCAACGCATTAAACTGCAATGTGTTTTACACCCCTCTGGCATTCAAATAGTTAATGTTCACAGTACTTCAACCCTTACTTTCCCAACTTTTGTTCATTTTAGTGACATTTTTAATGAAAGTTTTTTTGCCTTGAAATATTATACTATACTAGTTGAAAAGCATGTGTGCATGGGCCACAGTGCCACCCAGCAACCTTGGCTGGTGGCCAGATCCTGTTGGCCACGCTGCAGTCATGCGCAGTACTGGCTACCCAAACGCGCCGCAGCTGATAATGGAGCGGGGTGCTCCGTTATCAGTCACGGTGCGGGCAGTCTCTACTGTGCATGACTGCAGCACATGTAGCCGTCTCTACTGCACATGACGGCTTCTGACAAACATATTTATTATAAAGGATTAACTAGTCTAAAGGTTGTGGGGGTGAACTTTCCCATAAAGTGCCCTGTTCCAAATGAAGAGAAATCAGACCTGGAAGATCTCTTCCTTTTAACTCCCATTTCAGTCTATTAAGCAAAAAATATGTATTTACCCAAATATGCTAAAGACCCCATATTAATAAATTACATGCCCAAAGAAGAGTCAAAGAAATCCTTCTTATACTCTCTGAATGGGAGAGGAAGTCATTAAAACAATTAATATGGGTTCCAAATTTAAATATGCACAAAAAAGGGGTCTTCCAACCCCTTCCTCTTCTCTTTGAGAAGAAAGGCTAAAATGATGTTACATATTTTTGCTTACCTGTGAAGAGAGGTTCTTCAGTGCATTCTTGACACCCCAGATCGCTCTTCCTGATTAAAAAATAGATTTAAATATGCTTCTCCACCCGAATTAAAGGCAAAATACAGATCCTGACTGGATCAGTGCCCAGCCAACATTGGACTCCTCTGTGAGCAAGAAAATATATGCTTCCATGCTTATATCACAGCTAAGATCCGAATGTTAGTCAATCAGAGTTTGAGTAAGAGGTCAAGCAAGTTACACATGATGCCATGAGTAACCTTTTTATTCCCATCCATTGATTGGCTAGGAGTTTCTCATTCTCTCATCAGCTGATTTTCAGCCATTCGGTGCTTAGCTCTGACATTTAAAAATAGTTGTGGTCCTTAAGGGAACTACCACCCCACATAAAGTTAAATCCCAAGAATTACCCATCTGGCAACTAGCTGATCAATAGTGGTAATCGCCAGAATAATTACCTCCTTACAGAGAAATTCTGCTGCTCCCGATACTGACAGCCAGGAAACAGCACAGGCATCTTTGCATAGTGATATCTGTGTGCTTGCTCTGTCAGTCCCAGTCTGCTGTAAGAGGCATTGCTTGGAACCTTAAGGTACGGAAGGGACTGACAGCGCAGGCGCGCAGACGTCACTATGCAAAGACGTCTGCGCTGTTTCCTGGCTGTCGGTATCAGGAGCAGTAGAATTTCTCAGTAAGGAGGTAGTTATTCTGGTGATTAGCACTATTGATCAGCTAGTCACCAGATGGGTAATTTTGGGGATTTAACTTTATGTGGGGTGCTAGTTCCCCTTTAAGGGGGGTTAAGGGGCATGCAAAAATGCTCGTAGAAAAACTCCAGCTTATTTCTTTCTGGCATATCATACAACTCCTAAAGCTTCAGGCATATCTGGCAGCCTCTACTACAGCGTTTCAATACTGTTGTCAAGGGTCACACTGACAAAAAAAATGATGTAATGGTATTAAAGAGCGAGTATGCTTGCTGATACAAAATGGGCGATTGAATGGACAGTTGTATGCAATTGATAGCTAGACTGACAAGCTTTACATTTATATTAGCTTACATACTCTCATTGCCTAAGATCGGTTAAGGATTATTGAACCTTACGTACCTGAGAAACACTGAGCATTTTTCCTAGTCTGTATATAAATTAATTACATCATCAATGGAAAAAATAATAAGACTCAACAGTGAAGCAGTTATTCACTGATTTGAGCTGTCATTGAGGTTACCACTTCATGTAACTACTGGTACAAAACAACAATTAACAAACATGTCTAAACACACCAGACAATCCAAACACATGCTGCATCTGAATGTTGTACATGAACCATAACATGAGTAAATGGTTTTAGAAATGAACAAAAAGTGCAGTCTTAAATCCAAATAGGAAAAACTTGTGGATCATCTGTTTTTCCAAATTTTCTGCTAGTACAAACACAATAAAACAAAGCTGACAAATTCCAGCAATGTAATGCTGAGATTATATCAAGAAAATTACACAGTCACAAGCCACCTGTTTATCTGCTTTCTACTCAAGTGAATCAATGTTTGGCAGCATTTAAAAATCAAAGTACGCGATCTTGAAATACAGCACACAACAACACTGGATGGTGTAATCATTTTAACTCTATTCAGTTGTTGATCTCTATAATATTGTGAGGGTCATTGTAGAACTGTGTAATTATAACTTTTTCTGAAATGGGTCAATGATTCCATTGTGGCTCCAGCATCAAATGTCAGAGGTTTGAAGGTGATTGCACTCCACCGAAAACTGTGAGTACATTCGAACGTACTTTTTCTGCCCTGAAAATTTTGACCAGTGTCTTCAAAGTAAATTGTACTTTAAAGGAGCAATAAACTTTTTTTTAATGAAAACCCATATGTTATACAGCTTTTCCTGCTGAGTATATATATATTGTGCCACGTTATGTATTGTGTCCATTTGTCACAAAGGTACTATCAATAAGAATGGACACAATACAAAGATGCACAACATAAGGAACAATCAGGCTTCAGGAGCAGATTCAGTACAATGGGCCACATCCAGACAGTGCAACAAGACATAGAGCTGCATAATGAATACAACCTTCCATTATGCAATGTCTTTATTAACTACAAAAAGGCCTCAGTGAAAAAGGAAGCAATAATCAATACCATGATCAACCAAGGAATAGATAGATCTTACATCAATATACTGCAATATATGAAAATGCAATTACATCAAAACAGGTAAACAATGATAAATTCCAGATCAACACAGAAAAAGGGGTCTGACAAGGAGACACAATTTCCCCAAAACTATTTTTGGCATGTTTAGAAGAAATTTTCTGCAAACTAAATTGGGACAAAAAAGGACTGAAAGCGATAGTAATACTTCGTTTTAACTTTATTTTATTTTGTAGGCATTAAAAAAACACGAAGAATGATATAAGTCTTATCTCTGAAACCTTTATGGTTTAAGAGATATTCACAAGCAAAGTTCCCCTCCCGCCCCTTTTACCTAGTGTAAGCCATCTCTTCTCAGATGTGAATCTGGTTGTAAGACCAGACAGATAACAGAAGGGGACAATCTTCTTCATATGAAAACAATGAAAGCCCTGCCCCCCTTGACAAGCTTTTCAGGTTTTTCCCTTATCTTAATTGAAGATTGTCCCTCTCTGCAGTCTATCTGGGCACCTCCCTTCTGCTTTGGCTGAACAATGTTACATCAGTAAAAGGGGTGGGAGGGGGACACTTTGTCATTGAATTACTCCTGAACTACAACTCTGAGAGAACTGAAATAACACTCTCCAAAGTCCAAATACTATGATGATTAATTAGAGCTGTTTTTATTATGAAACATTACTATCCCTTTAAGATCAATGGAGACTACCAACATCACTTATGTTTTTCTGACAATATCAAACTCTTTTAGCCAGCAATCCTGAAGAACTGCAAGAGTGGCGTGAAGAGCTACAACAGGAAAGCAAACATTTTGGTCTGAAAATGAATATCAACAAAAAGCAGAGCAATACCGCTGATCCTTTGATAAGAGGCTGACGGAAGGTGTGGGAGTGGTGGGACTGTGCCTACCAGAATTTTTTAGGTGCAGCACTTTGTTATTGGAAGGTGTGGAAAGGAACAAAGAATAGGTAAAATCAGCTTTGGGGATAGTTTAATAAATATAGTAATAAATTCATATATTTTCAGTATATATATTAGGGTAGCTCAGTAAGTGTTTTATCAATTTAAAAGTAGCTCCCATTAAAGAAAAGGTTGAATATCCCCCGCACTACAGCATACGATCACTGTAGTCCCTACCAGCTGACATATTCTGCCAGCATTAAGATTGTAGTGCCAGCAAGTCCCATATACCAGCATAGCAGGGAAATGGAGTACACTAGCCCAACTTCCTTGACTCCTTAGTACATTTCACTAAACTAGGTGAAAAATTCAAAAATTTAGTCCAGTAGAGGTATTGTCATCTGAATTTGTTTACCTGCAGCTGCATTACTGTATAAGCTCTGCAGGGCCCTAAGCAGCAGCTTATCTTGCTTAAATTGCTATCACAGTCTCTCAGCCTGGCGAGATTTTAGATTGTGTGTAGAATGAGAAACACACAAGCCCTGACACAGAGTCGGAACCCTATTGCAGAAGGCCGGGAGTTGACATACAGAGCAGTCAGATGTCTTTAAGTTAGCCGACAGTACACAGAAGTCTGCAAGTCGCCAATATCTGGAGGCGCAGAATACAGGAGTGTTGAGGTCAAGCAGGGGTCTACAAGTAGTCGAGTAGATAGGATGTCGACTACACAGGGTTGAGACAAACGGGAAGTCGTAGGCGAGCTGGGTCCAGGACACAGAGAGTCGAGCAATGGGATAGTCGGTACCTTGGGATAGTGGAAAAGTGGAGATTCGGTACACAAAGCGTCGAGCAAACTTGGTAGTGGGTGGATATCACAGAGTCGGAGATATGCAGAGAGTGTTCAGGCTAGCTGGAGTCGGATAAACGGAGATCAGGCAAGGGTCACAACAGGAATCAGAAATCACAGGTAAACTGGAACACAGGTACTAGGACGCTGAGCACAGACCATCTGAGGGTGGGGATGGTAGGAAAGTCCTGGGCATAAGTAGGCTATGAATAGGTGTAGGAGTTCTGCAATTAGGAGTGAGACCGCCTTGAAGGAGGAGGGCGGCTGGCACTAGGACGAGTCGAGTATTTTCTGTGTTATAGTCACCCAGGCTCTCTCTTCCAGACCATACCCTTTCCAATGTATAAGGTACTGCATGGAACCTCTGAGAAAACAGGAATCCACAATAGCCTGTACTTCAAACTCATCTTCATGAACAGCATCTACTGGGCCAGGAGCAACAACTCTCCTAGTATACTTGTTGCAGATGAAGGGTTTCAGGAGGGAAACATGGAGGGAAACATGGGTTTTAGGAGGGAATATGGAGTGCTCTGGGAAGAGATAGTTTGTAGGCTACAGGGTTAATCCTCCTACTAATGCGGAATGGACTATGAACGGAGGTGCCAACTTCATGGTGGGCACCTTGAGACGAGCATAAGTCGGAGCACTAGATCGCTTCTTGTCAACAGTTCTTTTTTCTCTTGCTGTAGCCAAACACAAAGCTTCCCTCACAGAACTCCAGCACTTTCTGACTTTATCCAAGTGAGTGTCCAGTGCAGGGATACTGGACTCAGAGAATGATGTGGGAAGAGCCACTGGATTTATACCATACAGCCAGAACAAGGGAGACATTTGAATAGACTCCTGTAGAGATTTTTTTTTTGCGAATTCGGCCAGAGGTAGGACTTCAGCCCAATCATCTTGGCTTTCATTGCAGAACATACAAAGGTATTGCTCCATCTCCTGATTAGCTCACTCTGCTGCTCCATTAGACCGGGGATGGTATGCAGAAGAATATGCCAAGGAAATTCCCAGTTTCTCGCAGAATGACCTCCAAAACCTTGATATAAATTGGCTGACATGATCAGATACTATCTGGGTGGGAACTCCGTGCAGTCTGCCAATCTGTTTGATACAAATCTGAGCCAGTTCGGCAGAGGAAGGTAGATTGCGGAGTGGGATCAGATGCACCATCTTGGAGAAACGGTCAACTACTGTAAGTATGGTGGTATTTCCTTTGGAGGATGGCAACTCTACCACAAAGTCCATAGAGATGTGGGACCAGGGCTGAGAAGGTATTGGAAGTGGATGCAGCAACCCGACAGGAAGAGACCTAGGAGTTTTGGATGTGGCACAGGTCTGGCAAGCTGAATCAAAGTCCTGAATATCTTTTTTCCATCCTGGCCACCAGAAGAGCCTGGAGATCAACTCCTTGGTACGGGCAATTCCTGGGTGGCCCTCCAATTTGGAATTGTGACTAGACTTCAAGACCTCCTCCCTTTTCTCTGGAGGTACAAAGCATTTCCCTGGAGGTCTGGCATCCGGGGCTTCATTCTGGTTATTACGGATATCCTCTAGAAGTGGAGAGGATAGACCGGAATGGCAGATATTGGCCAGTACCCTGCTCGGGGGAACAATGGATTCCACGGGTTGAGTCTCCTCCATGGGTGCTGTGAAAATTGTGGACAGTGGATTAGTATGTCATCCAAGTAGACTATGACAAACTGCTGCAGAAAGTCCCTGAGGCACTCATTTACAAACTCCTGAAAGACTGCAGGAGCATAGCAGAGCCCACAGGGCATGACTTTATACTCATAATGTCCCGAGTGAGTATTACATGCGGTCTTCCACTCATCTCCTTGTCTTATCCAGATCAAATTGTAGGCTCTGCATAAATCCAGCTTAGTAAACACCTTGGACCCCTTTAGTCGGTGAAACAGTTCAGAGATAAGAGGTATGGGGTAGGTATTTTTTATTGTGATTTTGTTGAGGCCTCTATAATCAATACAAAGGTGAAGATCTCCCTCCTTCTTCCTGACAAAGAAGAACCCTGCTCCTGCCGGGGAGGTGGATCATTGTATGAAACCCTTCTTGAGATTTTCCTGAATAAACTTCTCCATAGACGAGGTGTCAGGTAAGGATAGAGGAAATACTCTACCTTGTGGAGGAATTGTGCCAGACAGAAGATCTATAGGGCAGTCCAAGGCTGTATGAGGAGGCGAGTTTTCAGACTCCTTTTTACTGAAGACGTCCGTAAATTGTCGGTAATGATCAGGAATCACAGGAACAGATGCTTGGACTGACTGAATGCATAAAGCTTCAATGGTCTCCAGGCAATGAAGGGAGCAGTAGGAACCCCAGAAGCAATTTGTCCAATCTCCCAGTTAATATGTGGATTGGGTAGCGATAACCAGGAGTATCCCAGAATAACTGGACAGGAAGGAGAAGTGATAACATGAAAGCTCAAAGTCTCAGAATGCAGAGTCCCTACTTTAACATGCAGGGGTTGAGTCTCTAGAGTTATATTAGAGGGATGAAGCGGCCTCCCATCAATGGCCTGTAGTAGCAGAGGTTGATTCTTGACAAGACATGGTATTCCTTGGTTCTTGCAGAAAGTCTCGTCAATAAATGAGCCTGCGGCTCCAGGATCTATTAAGGCAGAAGTTGACACATGAAGAATCTGCCAAGAAAGTTGTACTGTAACCATTAAGCATTTTTCCTTTGACTCAGGGGTATGAAATATTACACCTAGAGTAGGGCCCCCGGATCCCCTCTAGGTGCAGGAGTTTACCTTCTTCTTGGACAGTTGCGGGCATAATGTTCCTTTCCTCCACAGTACATGCATAGGTTTTCCTTCCTTTTGTATTGCTTTTCCTCCTCGCTCAACCCCATGGACCCTATTTGCATGGGCTCCTCTGGAGGGGGGAACTACCGAAGTTCTGGAGAAGAAAATTTAGGTGCCAGTGTGACAGTAGGTCTCCTGATGCGGTCCCACTGGAATTGTCTTTCTCAGAGTCTAAGATCTATCCGGGAGACAAATGCTTTGAGTTCTTCCAACTCCATGGGTAGATCTCTGGCAGCTAGTTCATCTTTCAAATGGTCAGACAACCCATTATTAAATGTAGAGACCAAGGCGTCATTGTTCCAATTAACCTCTGCTGCAAAGGTGCGGAATTCAATAGCATAGTCCATTAATGAATGTGAGCCTTGCCTAATGGTGTAGAGAGATTACGGGCAAATTCAGAATAGTTGTTAACCAGTGGAGTGCCCCTCTCCCATAGAGGCGAGGCCCAGGCAAGGGCATGGTCAGTTAACAAAGAAATTACGTATCCCACTTTAGCTCTGTCAGAAGGAAACAAAAGGGGTGTCATCTCAAAATGTATAGAACACTGATTAAGGAAACCTCTACGAGCAGTAGGATCACCATGAGGTGGCAGTCTCATGGTTGGTATGGAAGTAGAGGTCTCTAGGTGAATAGGAGAAGAAGTAGCAGGAGCAGCATGGCGTGAGGATCAGTGCGAACTAACAAATTTTTGTAAGGCCTGAGCAAACTGATCCATGCAGTGGTCTAGGCCTTCAGTCCTGGCCTCACATGTGCTGAGTTTTTGTCTGACCTCTGCGGGTTCCATGTTACTGGCCCTCAAAAACTATCACAGTCTCTCAGCCTGGGGAGGTTTTAGATTGTGTGTAGAATGAGAAACACACAAGCTCTGACACAGAGTCGGAACCCTATTGCAGAAGGCCGGGAGTTGACAAACAGAGCAGGCAAATGTCTTTAAGTTAACCGACAGTAAATAGAAGTCTGCAAGTCGTCAATACCTGGAGTTGCAGAATACAGGAGTGTTGAGGTTGAGCAGGGGTCTACAAGTAGTTGAGAAGAGTAGAATGTCGACTACACAGAGTCGAGACAAACGGGAAGTCATTATCGAGCTGGGTCCGATACACAGAGAGTAGAGCAATGGGATAGTTGGTACCTTGGGATAGTCGAGAAGCGGAGAGTGGTAGGCGAGCCAGATTTGGTACACAAAGAGTTGAGCAAACTTGGTAGTGGGTGGGTATCCCAGAGTTGGCGATATGCAGAGAGTGTTCAGGCTAGCTGGAGTTGGTACACAGAAGGTCCAGCAGATGACTGGAGCAAAGCGTTGGAACTCTGGAACAAGAAGGATGGTCGTAGACAAAGCCGAGGTCAGGAACCCAGATAGCCGGATAAACGGAGATCAGGCAAGGGTCACAACAGGAATCAGAAATCACAGGTAAGCTGGAACACAGGTACTAGGATGCTGAGCACAGACCATCTGAGGGCGGGGATAGTAGGAAAATCCCGGGCATAAGTAGACTATGAAGAGGTGTAGGAGTTCTGCAATTAGGAGTGAGACTACCTTGAGGGAGGAGGGTCGGACCGGTTTGTGACAAATACAGCATCTCCACAGCCCTCAGACTGCTTCACTGTCCTCCCTTTGGTGCAAATGGTATTAAGTGGAGGAAATATGGCACACTTAGCTTTTTGCTTTGACAGGCAGGTGTTGGGACTCAAAATTAACTATTAACTATTGCAACTGATTTTGATCTGAATTGGCTTTTGTACATCCCCCTTTGACTTTATATATTAGAATCTGAATCCGTTCTATAGCTGTGTTCGAATCTATGAATAAATGAAGTATGTTTAATGCATTGGTGTCATACTTAAGAATTGAGACAGTGCATGTGTTTGGGATATGCCTGCAAATTTATTTCATTCATAATCACAGAGCAATGACTGATATCTGTACAAAAGCAGGGACAGTCCTAAATCCTGCATCGTATTGGGGCATTAGGTATATTATTCAAGACAATCCATGTAATTAATAAGACTGCTCACCCCACTAAATATGCAGCTGAGATTTTGTTTTTAGAGGTCTAAGGACTCAAGAAAAGCTAAGAAAAAAATTACAGGTGAAATCCAATACATGTTATGTGGTCAGCAGGTCTTTTCTGTCTGAGAGGTTAAAATGCAGTTATGTTTTTTCATGAGGAAATTTATATTTGTGATTTTTATTCAGAGTTATATAAGTATGCAAACTGAACCAAGCACAAACCACATCTAAATTTAATATTGAATTTAATAAAGCCAAGTTATTCGTTTTAGATTCCCTTTAACTTTGAGTGCCAGAGGGGTTTGCAATGAGTTACATACCCCTTTGGCATTCAAAGGGTTAAGAAGGTTTTAGAGCTTTTGCCTGTATTGTCCATAGACCTTTGATAAGAGGCTGCAGTGAGGTGTAAGGGGTGGGACAGTGCCTGCCTCCTTCTCCTTTAGTCTCTCTAAGCCCAAAGCATCTCAGCCAGCTGCAAACAAGCAGGTTCCCACCCTGCATGTGCTCTGCATAAGCCCAGCACTGCTAGACACTAAGAACTTTTCTCTTATAATCTACCCTGGGAGAAGCCCTGCACCTAAAGGATCTAACCATGATTTTCTTTCTTGGATTATGTTTCTGTTTTTCTCTTTCCATGGGAAATGACAGTCATCAAGTGGTTGAGAGGAACTTGGTAGAGTTTACAGTGACAAATGGCATTGAAGAAAAAGTAAGTACTGCAATCCAGCCACATCTCTCATTGCTGTATCTGTAGGTACTTGATGTAATAACCTGGTATGTCTCCAAATCTCTTAGACTAGTCAGTGCAATACTTTGTGATCAAGAACGCCAGTAAAAGTCTTAACTGTAAAGTTACTATGGAAACTGCAGTTTATAAATATATATATATATATAAAATGCAAAATGGATTTAACCCAGGGGTATGGGAACTACAACTCCCATCATCCCTATCCAGCCATTGAGTGTTTATGAATGATGGGCGTTTCCAGACATTGTCTTGCCTACCCCTGAATTAACCCCCCGTATAACAGAGGTCTCCAACGTATTGCAAACCAGCATGTTAGTCCTCTCTAGACATCCAAGGAGTTAACATACCACTGCACCCAAGTGATGAAATGTGCAACAAAAATGTCCTGCTATTTTGTAAATTCTCTGAGCGCCATTATAACAAATAGTTTATTTTCAAACTGTTATTTTAAGAATTTAAATGACTAGAGTGACAAACACAGAAATATAATCTAACACAAGGTAATTTTATATTACTAGATACTGTGATGGGGGGTTTCACGGATAGTGCTATTATTTTTGAGTGCCAGAGGGGTACGCAATGCATTGCTTTTGGCCTATAATATCCTATAATGTTCCTAAAAATAGAGGGACACAGGTTTAGATGTAATGTAAGAAAGTTTTACTTCACTGAGAGGGTAGTAGATAAGTGGAATAGCCTACCAGCAGAAGTGGTAGAAGTTAATACAGTGACAGAATTTAAGCATGCATGGGATAGGCATAAGGCTGTCCTGAACTTAAGAAAAGGGCGAGGACCAAAAAAGGTTTGTGGTTTTTACTATAGGAAAATGGGCAGACTAGATGGACCGAAATGGTTCTTATCTGCTGTCAAATTCTATATCTATCTATCTATCTATCTATCTAGCTAGCTAGCTAGCTATCCATATTCTTTTTTTCCTGCTAAGTAAAAGGATTACGATCAATGTAGGCAGATTTTTCATTTAAAAGTAATTACAACTCAAACTTTTCTACTTTTTAAATAGAACTGCAATTTTGTATTTTGGTCACCAGGTGTTACTGTTGCTAGTAAGGTGAGCTGTTGTCTGAGACTCAGGCTGTCCCACAGAGTGCATTAAAACACCTTTTAGCCCCCTCAGTTGTCCCTGTTGCTAGAAGTTTAATTAAAAAATAAATATGTGTGAGCTGTAATCATTTTTAAATAAAAAAAAATCTCCCAACAGTGAGAGTACTGTTGTTATACTCAGCAGGAACGACACTATAAAATGTCACCTCCCCAAAAAAATACTACTATTCTTTTAACCCCTTGAATGGTAGAGAGGTCTTCAACTCCACTCTAGCATTGGGGGGGGGTGCACTAAGGTGTGATAAACAGGTGATAAAGTAGAGATGACTTCTCCGGTGTTCTAAACTCTCCAAGTCCTTTGTTATTCTATGGAACCGATGCACTAAGATTTCTCCAACTTTAGAGATCTTAGTGCATGGGGTCCATAGAATAACAGAGAAAATGGAGAAATTATATTAAGTGGATACATTGGGGGAGATTCAATAAGCAATGATAAAGAGGTGAAAAAGTGGAGATGACTTCTCCAGTGTATCACTTCTCCAATTCCTATGTTATTTATAGAGCCTATGCACTAAGATTTCTTCAACTTTGGAAATCTCTTAGTGCATGGGCTCTATAAAATAGCATAGGAACTGGAGAAGTGATAAACTGGAGAAGTCATCTCCACATGATCACCTCTTTATCACATCTTAGTGCATAACCCCCAGGTAGTTGAAAGGGCTATAAAAGACATGAAAACATACTTGCAATGTTATGTCCCTTTAAAAAAACCTCTACTTCAGTATATTTTATACACCGTATGTACTGATGTATGAATTGTGGGAGATGACAGGAAGTTATTACACAAAGACTGTGAGGATTCTGTATTTTCCATACCGTTGACACACAGCACTTTAGGAGATAAAAATAAAACATGTTTTTTCCTATGTTAATGTTTACTGACTATGGGAAAAGGCGTGGCACTGTATGAAAAAATAAGATGTGATTAAAGGAGAACTACAACCTACGCGTGATAACTCCCCTACAATTAGCTTTCTATGGCCAAAAAATCCTGTTGGCCCCTATGAATTTTTATTTTGTGCCTTTGATCAAGAGGTAACATCTTCTATCAGTTCTGGATGCCATGGACACAGACATGATAGTTGCTATCAGGACCACAAGATCTCAGACTCTGCTCACTGCCAACTGTAATCTTAAAGTGGAACTATCATTCACACATAAGTTATCCCCAGTTTATTGTTAGTATTTTGTTAATCATGGAAATAGCGTAATTAAGTTTCTTAAGTGCCGTCATGAGTTGCAATCATAACCTTGTATGAAACTTACATCAATAGGACAGTGCAGACATCTTGGCGAAGAGAGTTCTGCACGACTGCACTGTCCATCCCTGTCTGTACCGTACAGCAGGGCTCAAAATTTCCTCTCGCCACTAGCCTATGGCAGGTGAAAATTTAGCTCTGGCAAGTAGAAATTCAGCCCTGGTTGGTATGTTATGGCTTGTAGTGGTGAGTAACTTTTCAGGTCTGGCTAGCAGCAAAGGACTTCAACTTTTAAGCCCTGCTATACAGTATAGTGGAACTCCCCCTTTGGCAAATAAGCTATCAGTGACGAGACAGGGACGGACAGAGCAGACGCAGAGATCCCACTTCACCAAGATGTCTGCGCTGTCCTATTAATTTAAGTTTCATATGAAGTTATGATTCCTACTCATGCGGGCACTTAAGAAACTTTATAATGCTATTTCCATGATTACCAAGATACTAACAATTAATTGGAGATAAAGTATGTGTGCATGATAGGGCCGCTTTAAAGGGACATTAATGTCCCAGAAAAAATATTTAGCATTTTGTAGTCCTTAAAAAGTTGAATTGAATGCAAAAAACCCTATCTCTCAAACCGCTATGGTTTAAGAGCTATTTGCATTCAAAGTTTGTCGTTTCCCGCTGTCAGTTATAAAGCTGACAGCAGGAGATCTGTGTCGGCAGGCACGATGAGGCTCTTCAGCAGAGCTGCAATCGCGTTAAAACGAATGAATTCATTGGAATGGTCTACAAAGTGTGCTCGCAAGCATTCAATTCAACTTTTTACGGACTACAAAATGCTAAATATTTTATCTGGGACATTACTGTCCCTTTAACCCTTTAAGGACCAGAGGAGCAATGCAACTCGTAA
Organism: Rhinophrynus dorsalis; assembly: GCA_037306005.1. Classification (NCBI taxonomy): domain Eukaryota; kingdom Metazoa; phylum Chordata; class Amphibia; order Anura; family Rhinophrynidae; genus Rhinophrynus; species Rhinophrynus dorsalis. Next base: position 325,494,697 of record CM074721.1, read on the forward strand.
TTTACTTTTTTAATATTTAAAAGGATTAAAGGCAATGCTGATTTTCTGCTAGGTCATGCCAGCTCAAAAATCTAGTACATTTAAAAAAAATGGTGTTAAAAGAAACCAGCAGAGGAATCCACCATTATGTGCCACTAGTATGGCAATACAATGTTATAATAATGGATGAGTTATTGCTCTGCTGGTTTTGTTATAGTGTATTGCTCTCCAGGAGATGTAACATTCTGCTGGCCTTATGTAATAGTGTATTGCATTGCTGGTATCATACTTTGCAGTTCTCTTGGCAGCCCATGCTGGTGAAATACACCTACATTTTGCGGGTCAGAGGAGTGTACATGGTTAAAATAATGAATACACTATTGCACTGCTCATTTTGTATAATATATAATTGTACTGCTGATCTCCTGTAATACAAAGCTAGTCCCCAGTAACAATATATTGCCTTGATGGCGTAATGTAATTATGTTTGCCCTGATGATCTCATGTAATATTCTGCTGTTCTTGGATAAATGTTGTAATGCCTTGCTGCTGTCACCTCTTCTATACTGCTTTATAGTGCATGAACCCTACCCCTACCCCTAGATAAATGCTATCTTGAAAATGTGTTGGTCCTTTAAAAAAATAAGAAAAATTATACTCTCTCTCTCTCTCTCTCTCTCTCAGTGAAGCTGATGTACTTAGAGGAGCTGGAGTAATCATGGAGCAAACCAGCGGCAACATAGAGTACATATAATTTCTGAAGTCGCCATTGGCTTAGATGGAGCTTTTAAAGGGATAGTAATGGATTATTTGAACAAAATTTTATATTGTAGATTTTTAAAAAATAAATTAATCAATGTGAGTCCAATCTCTCGAACATGTATAGTTTGAGAGATATACGCTGATAAAGTTCCCCCCTCCCTCCCCTGTCAGAGATGTCAGCTCTCTAGCTGACAGAAGGAGATTCGGGTCGTGCGACCCGACAGTGACTCTTCAGCAGAGCGGAAATACCGATATCTAAAAAGCAATACTTCACTGGAATGTAAGGTGACCACATATCCCTTTAAATCATGGACACTTATAAAATACACACATTGCAGGGTTGCTTTGATTCCTGTGCTGTCCTGAAATGTATGTATTTTATAAGTGTCCCTGATTTAAAGGGATATGTGGTCACCTTACTGGAATGGTCTACAAAGTGTGCCTGGTTTTTAGGCACACTTTGTAGACCGTTTCAATGAAGTATTTCTTTTTAGATATTGGTATTTCCGCACTGCTGAAGAGCCGCCTGCTGGTCCGGGACCAGGATCTTCTTCTCTCAGCTAGAGCGCTGATGTCTGTGAAAGAGGAGGGAGGTGGGAACTTTATCAGCGTATATCTCTCAAGCTATACATGTTTGAGAGATCGGACTGGCATTGATTGATTGATTTGTTTAAAATCTGCAATATTAAATTTTGTTCCAATAATCCATTACTATCCCTTTAACCCCTTGAATGCTAGAGAGGTCACTAGTCAATGCGTTGGTCACCTCTCTAGCAGTGAAGGAGCTAAAATGCCCATTTAAATCAATGGGAATATTTATTTGTTCACTATGGTACAGACGGTTTGATCCATAAGTGTACCATTCTCTTACATGAGCCTCACCGACTTCAACTGAATTAATTATCTGAGTGCCAGAGGGATAGACAAAGCATTATGGAGCTATGTGTTTCCCAGCAACCTGGCATTCAGGGGGTTCATACTAATTTTCAGTTGCAATAATGCCTTAGTTGTTAAATGAAGGCCTGTATGTGGAGTAGTAGTCAATCTGATGCTGTCATATAAGTATGACAATAACTTCCTTTGTTTTCTTCTGCAAAGACATCTTTTTTGTTTACCCATTCAAACAATTAAATCCCATGACCCAAAGCATCCCACATACCCCTTCCCATTTTTCCAGAACCTCAGAAAATAATAATCCTTTTATTTATTTCCTAATGACAGTATTTAAGTTTCCCCTTTTCATTCTCCAAACGACAAACTTAACCCTTATGTAGGTTTCCCTGTACCACTGTAGGCTGTAAGCTTTCCAGCAAGGAGTCCACTTTAAGTGTTTCACTCTGCTAAGCACTTGTAACCTTGAACTGTCTAAATCCTTCAATTGTAAAGAGCTGCACACACTTGTGATTCTATATCAATAATAGATAGAAATGAGATTATCTCTTGTTTTCAAGTACATCCTGGACTCATTTTATTTTCCTCAGAAAGGTGAAAGGCTGAGCTGACCTTGCCAAGACTAGAACCTGCAACCTCAGGGTCTTAGCAGATGCTACATCCAGTGCCTTGTCTAACTAAGCCATCTCTTGTTTGTTCATTCATTTATCCATAAAGCAGTGATTCACACCTCCAATTCTCAGTACGCACCAGTAGGTCAGGTCTTCAGGAAATCCTTAATTATGCACAGGAAGCTCGATGACAGTCACAGATTCTCTGATTTCTGACCTGTTATCACGCAATGATATCTAAAAAGCTGGCCTGTTGGTGTGACCTGAAGTAATGTTTAGAATCTGGAATAAAGAATACAGGCCCATATTTATAAAAGCAAACTGGTTTATACTGGAGTAAACCAACTGCACCAGGGGGACAAAATGAATACTTCTAAGTTCCTATGCATTTCAATAGAGCTATTTTACCCCTTGACTGCTAGAAGCATTGAAGAGGTTAAAAGCCCAACTGAATTTAACAGGAATGTTTATTTGTCTTAAGTGTGCTGTTATAAATATGGGCCGCAGTCCTTATTCTTATAGTGGAAAACAGTTTTGGGGCTCGCCCCTCAATGTACACTTCTTGTTTTTAGGGTTTTAGGGCTATATTTATCACATGAACCTTTGAGTGCCATAGAGTAGCCAATGCATTTATTTCCAATATGTTGGATACCCCTCTGGCATTCAAAGGGTTAAAGAAGCGCAATTCTGGAGCAAACCAACTCCACCTTAGGGAAAAATTACAATTCAACCAATCCGCATTGATTTGAATTGGGCTTTTAACCCTTTGAATGCCTGAGAGGTCTCTAACACACCTCTCTAGCATTCAGGAGGTTAGAAGTTCCAGTGTGAATTTAATGCCCTCATGTGGTGCAGTTGGTTTGCTCCAGAATTGCACATCCTCATCTTGAAGAATAAAGCCTTATCCGCAAAACAAAAGTGGAGCAATACTGTAAGAACCAACTGTACGAAATTAATACGCCACATATTCTCATTGCTCATTGCTTTTAACTCCTAAGGTGTGATAAAGTGGTGGCAATGAGAAGTTAACTTCTCCAGTGATATTACTTCTCCAAATCCCATGTTATTCTCTGGAGCCTAGGCACCAAGATTTCTCCTACTTGAGAGATGATAGTGCATTGTTCCATAGAATAATACAGGAATTAGAGAAGTGATATCACTGGACAAGCTATCTCCACTTTATCACCTCTATATCACTCCTTAGTGCATCTCTCCCCTTGAATGCTAGAGATATTTCTAATGCCTTGTGTTGCATCTAGCATTCATGGCATTAAAGGGATAGTAATACTTAATTATTACTAATCCCTATATTAAAGTAGTATTAAAAATAAATTGTATTGCCCCCAGTGTCATCTCTCAAACCTTTATGGTTTGAGAGATAATCGCTCCTACAGTTGCCCTCTCCCTCCCCCTTCCCCGAAGTCAGCTTTGTAGCTGACTGAAGGGAAATCCGGTCTTAGATCATCAAGTGGCTCTGTAGCACAGCCAAGATCGGGTTAAATAAAAAAAAAATATTTCACTAAAACGGTCTTCTACGTGTGCTTGCAAACCAAGCACACGTACAAGACTGTTTCAGTGAAAGTTTTCTTTTTTATTAACCCAATCTTGGCTGTGCTACAGAGCCACTTGATGATCTAAGACCGGATTTCCCTTCAGTCAGCTACAAAGCTGACTTCGGGAAGGGGGAGGGAGAGGGCAACTTTAGGAGCGATCATCTCTCAAACCATAAAGGTTTGAGAGATGACACTGGGGGCAATACATTTATTTTTAATATTACTTTAATATAGGGATTAGTAATAATTAAGTATTACTATTCCTTTAAAAAGACGTTTTATTCTTCCCCTTTGGTGCAGATTTGTTGCTCCAGAATCGATCCTATTTGTTTTGTGAAAAAGTTCTGTAATGTTTGCCCTTTGCTTGTAAAAAGGACATTTGGCAATGGCTGCAAGATGAATTCTGGGATGCTTGAGGTCCCACGGGTATTTAGACAAGGAGGTGATGAGTTTGCCTTCTTATCTCAGTTTTCCTAGTTATGGAAGTAATGTCAACTGATTTTCAGTGTCTAAAGCCAAAGGTCAATGGTCAGGGAACTGTGTAGAAAACCTATATCCCAATTCAGTCTCTAAAGGCATTCCACACATCTTATAATCATATTATTGTTATTATTTATTTATAATTATAATTAATCAAAAGGCAAACAAACCACCTTTCTTTAAAGGCACAATAAACTTTTTTTACGTAAATAATTTATTATATGGCTTTTCCAAGTAAGATATTACTACTCAAACATGTAACTCTTTACATTAAAGGAAAAGTAAGCATCCAAACCTGAACTGATTAAATGGTTGACCATGTGACCCTGACTACTGCTAACTTGCTTTGGTAGCTCAGGGGTTGGTTCAAACCAAGTCACATAGCCGATCTGGCACTGTTAATGAATTGTAGGAAGCAGGGTCCCTTTCCAATCTCTGATCATCAGTTGGTGCTATGGGGGCTGGGACTGACATTTTACACTTTCATAGGGCAGGTGCATTGCAGAGAGACAAAATCCATACATCTAGGGTCTGGGGCAAAATTTGAGACTGGCCCTCGCCCTCCTTAATTACTACCTGGTCCCAGACAATGGTAGGCTTCTGTTTTTTCCCTGTGGGCAAGGGAGCTGGGAGCAGGCTCAGTCATTTGATGAGTGTCTGAGGAGTGTCTTCAGAGCAGCAATACTGGAGAATTCTGCAGAGTAGTACAGACTGGGACAGCATACTGACTAAGAGCCAAACCCACTGTCATGTGACATAGATGTCATCACTCCTAGGGGCCAGTCGGATACTGTGCACAACGCAAAGCAACATCTGCCTCAGCCTCTTAGATTAGGAATGTGCAGGCTTTATCTGTCTAGCTGTTGTTGAACCACACATCCTTTTATCCTCAGCTCATAAGCTAATGATGATGATGGCTATGATGATAGATAGATCTATCTATCTATCTATCTATCTATCTATCTATCTATCTATTTATATGTTATTATGGAAATCATACTTTAAATATGTAAGCATGGTGGATTTAACTTAAAACTTAATGAAAATGAAATACAACTCCACCTATATGTATTTCTGAGCTTATACTTCTTTCTTCACAAACTGAGTGCCACTCCAAATGCTCTTCTCTTATATAAACTCTTATATATACTAGTACTATACATTTGATATATTTGATAGCGGTCAGTCAGTGTCCCACGTGTTCTAAGTCTTGTCTTTGCATTTTGAGGGATCTGAGAAGATTTCTTCTATTTGGGGAGCAGTAAATGAGATCAGTATAAATGAGTGGAGGCAGATGGAATCCTTGATCTGCATTACTGATCACTTTTAGTGATTGTTAATATTGTGAGTACCCTAATGTTTGGTGGTGAATTATTCATTTTAAAGACCTACTACACTATGAGTGCCCCTCTAATGTTTGTGTTAATTTATATAAGAAGGACTCTACATTATCTTTTTTAAGCCATATCTATATATATATATATATGCAGTGCAGACTGATCTAACATCCAAGTCATTTAACAGAGAGCTGTTTACTGGGCCCCATTTATCTCTGGGCCCCGGAGTCTTGCACCAGCAGTAGTTTCACCCCTGGACCAAGTTTTAGGCCTAAGAAAAAAATAGAGAAGTTTTACAGGTGCTAGCATGAAGTAAAGGGTATTCAAGTGTATTTAACTCTGGTTAATTTTTAGGTATTTGTGTTACTTAGTAAATAAGGTCCATGAACGTTTCCTTTCTTGCTCTTTGTACAGCAAGCTGTTTCACTGTCTGTCTGGAGTAGGCACTTACTGTGGCATATTGCACTATTGCTTTAGACATTAGCATTTTTAAAACCACTTATCTCAGGGTGACGTTTTCCTTTTAATGCACGACTCTTAGCAAAGATTCTTCTTTTAAGTGCGGAACTACCAAGCACTATATTGTTGATATGTAAGAGTCCAATTTACCTCTCCTTGCAGTTATCTTCTATCTAATGCTATCAAGCTGCCAAGCTTTTATCTGAATATACAAAGGCCGGTCTGTGGTGCCATGGAGTCTAATGTTAAAACTCTAAAGGAAAAGAAAAACTGATGGCATTTTACTTACAGATAAAAAGTTCTGAGTTTTCCAAGCATGTATCTGAAAAATACTTCTTTTTATGAAAGTCATTTGCTAATGGGCATAATTGAGTTCTGTGCATTATATGTAAAATGAACAGTGATCCCTAAAAGTGTGTGTGTGTGTGTGTGTGGGGGGGGGGGTGGCCTCAGTAACTTTCATGGGTTCAACATTAGAACTAATGGGGCTCAGGAGAAATGTAAGTGTTAAGGCCCTCCCATCTTTTCTTTTTAATTCTCTCTCAATAAAAAATGATAAAGTACATAGCATAAATTGAATACCCTCTGCTATACTGGACATGTCATATAAGCTGTATTCAACAGCATACATATAATCATCTAACAAAGGAGTTTAGAAAATAAGAGAATATGAAAGTAAAAAAGACACAAGAATAGAAACAGCCTATTCCTAAGCCCTGAACACTGCAAGACACTGTATCCCCCTTATCTCAATTGGATGTCTCACAGATCCAACTCAACCCTGTCATTTTTCATTAAATATTCCACCCATGGCAACCATCTAAGTTCAAAATCATAGCTTTTTTTCTTTATGAATATACAGTAGTTTTAACATAGTATAGATTTACAAAATCCTATTTCTCCTCATTTTCAAAGTGGGTGTACCACAAGATTCCCATAACTTGGGGATAACACCTCTAGCTGCACTTAAAAGGTATTGTAATAAAATAATGTTATAAGCCCTGAAATTAGGCATGCTTCTATTTAAAGGGATAGTAATACTTAATATGTAAAAAAATATATATTGTAGTGTTTATCCCCCTGAGTAAAAAAAAGGGTGTTCTCACTGCTGAAAAGTGTTTTATTCAAAAGTTATTACAGCTCAAAGTTGCAATTTTTACGTGCAATATCCCAGTGGCCTGAAATTGTACAGTGGCGCAGTTGTTACACCATCCTATGGACAGTGCTGTCCGTAGACCATAAATCTCCATAGGATGGTGTAGCAACAGAGCCACTGTACAATTTCAGGCTACTGTGATATTGCACTTAAAAAATTCAACTTTGAGCTGTTATAACTTTTGAATAAAACACCTTTCAGCAGTGGTAGTAATCTTGTTTTACTCAGGGGGAAAACCCTACAACATATGTTTTTTTTACATTTTAAGTATTACTATCACTATAACCCTCTGAGTGCCAGAGGGTGAATGCAATGCATTGCGTACCCCTCTGGCACTCAGAGGGTTAATAGTATGATCTATGGGTTTTTAGGCGCTTGCATGTAAATAAGTTTATGAATCTGTCTCAACACTTAATTCCAGTAATGTTTTATTATTAACAACACGAATGGATTGAGCAATGACTTAGCTGATAGCTGTGTGCAGAAGGTATAAACAGGAGGCCTCTTTGAGGGTTTACTGTACCCATGAGCATACCTGGGAACTTTCAAAATGAGCTGACCCTGAGATTGTGTAAATATTAACCCTTACATTTCCTATAATATAGATTATCCTCGATATATCCCTAATTGCTGTAATCGAGAGTCGCTCCAGTCGGCATTCAAGGAACCATTAATACACAACAAGTTACAGATATCACTGCATGAACACACACAGATCAAGCTAGACTTCTCCTTCTGCCTTTCTAGTACACGTGGCACCCATTTAGAGACTAAAGAAGCATTTAACAGGAGCAGAATATATAACAGGGAGCACTGAACTCTCACCCTGAGATTTTGGATCTTCACCCTGAGACCCTGAGATCTGGGCCAAAACCCTGAGTCTCAGGGTCAAACCCTGAGAGTTCCCAGGTATGCCCATGAGAAAGCAGGCAGTAACACCCATGATATGAATGGGGAATAGTTTTTGGATGTTTGAGCATTGCACAGAACCCCTCCTAGTAATACCCCCTGTGAGTCATTCCCATGTCCTTCAGATGCCACAGTGCATACTGGCCTGTATTAGAAAACAAAGCTCTTGCATAGCAAGATAATAAAATACTTTTTCATGAAACATACTGCTCTACAGGACCAAATAACAGGATAAAGAGAGAATTCTCCTTACTGGTGGCTATTAGTGATGAGCGAGCACCCCAATGCTCGGGTGTTCGGGTGCTCTGACCGAGCACCCCCGGAGGCTCGAGTGCTCGGCCGAGCACCCGAGCCCCATTGAAGTCAATGGGAGGACTCGAGCATTACACCAGGCACCCCCTGCTCTGATGAGGGGAGGGTGCCTGGTCCATAGGAAAAGGGTAGAAAATGATGGAAACACCACAGAAATGGTTCAGGGACAGCATAGGGAGGATGTCTGGATGCATCTTGGACTCCAACGTCGCTGCTGGGAACGATCTTTCGCCCGTAGTACGCCATTTTTACAGACTGACCGTAAAACACACAAAAAGGCAGATAAAAACGACTTTAGGCGAAAAATTGTTACCAAACAGTATTTGCTGTATATTTACTTGTATATCATCTGCAAATTCTCCCAAAAATTTCCTCGATTTTTCTGAACTGAGGCCATGATTAAGAGGGAAACGTGCGCAGAGGCAAATTCTCCCAAAAATTTCCTTGATTTTTCTGAACTGAGGCCATGATTAAGAGGGAAACGTGCGCTGAGCCGACCATCTAAAACATTATGGGTGAGGGTCTGCTGCGGAGCTGACCATCCTAAACATTATATGCGAAGGCCCGCTAGTGAGCTGACGCTATAAAACATTATATGAGAGGGCCCGCTAGAGAGCTGACCCAATAAAACATTATATGAGAAGGCCCGCTGGTGAGCTGACCTATACAAAAATTGTCAAACAGGGCCCGCTGGTGAGCTGGCCCTATATAAAAATTATATCACAGGGCCCGCTGGTGAGCTGGCCCTATATAAAAATTATATCCCAGGGTATATGGAAGAGAGTCAACCATATACTCATTTTTTGGGTGGAAGGGGTGAATGGGAATACAGAGTATTCCCATCATTGTAAATAACATATATAAAGTGAGTTTATGTTCCCCCGGGGCTTTCCTCCAGTGGAGTGGAGAAGTCAGGGGAAATCCAGGCCTTGTTCATTTTTATAAGTGTCAACCTATCAGCATTGTCGGTGGAAAGGCGGATACGCTTATCTGTTATGATGCCACCAGCAGCACTAAATACCCGCTCAGACAGAACGCTGGCGGCAGGGCAGGCCAGCACCTCCAAGGCGTAGAGTGCCAGTTCATACCACGTGTCCAGCTTGGACACCCAGTAGTTGTAAGGCACAGAGGGATCATTGAGGACGCTGACACGGTCTGCTACGTACTCCTTCACCATCTTCCAAAACTTTTCCCTCCTTGTGACACTAGGCTGCGCATCAGGTTGAGGGTGCTGGCGGGGTGTCATGAAGGTGTCCCACGCCTTGGAGAGTGTTGCCCTGCCTTTGTCGGAACTGCTGTGTGCTCCCCTTTTCTCCCCTTCTCGGTTGGCCAAGGTAGCACGTACTCTGCCGCCAGCGTTGTCAGATGGAAAATTTTGGAGCAATTTTTCAACAAGAACCTTCTGGTATTGCACCATTTTGCTTGTCCTCTCCACCGGAGGAATGAGAGATGAGAAATTCTCTTTGTAGCGGGGGTCCAGAAGGGTGAACACCCAGTAATCCGTGTTGTCTAAAATGCGTATAACGCGTGGGTCACGGGAAAAGCAGCCTAACATAAAGTCAGCCATGTGTGCCAGAGTACCAACAGGCAAGATTTCGCTGTCCTCACCAGGAGGATGACTCTCAATCTCCTCATCCTCTTCCTCCTCTTCTGCCCACCCACGCTGAAGAGATGGAACTAAAGTTCCATGGCTACCCTCTGTAGCGGAGGCAACCGTGTCTTCCTCCTCCTCCTCCTCCGCCTCCTCCAATTGTCGCTGAGAAGACGAAGTGAGGGTGCTCTGGCTATCACCTTGTGTAAGCTCTTCCTCCCGCATTTCCATCTCTTCCACATGCAAAGCGTCGGTTTTAATTGTGAGCAGCGAGCGTTTCAGTAGACACAGAAGTGGGATGGTTACACTGATAATAGCGTCATCGCCGCTCACCATCTGTGTCGATTCCTCAAAATTTCGTAAAACCTCACAGAGGTCTGACATCCATTCCCACTCCTCACTTCTGATTAGAGGAAGTTGAACGGAGAGGCGACGACCGTGTAACAGCTGGTACTCCACTACTGCCCTCTGCTGCTCACAAAGCCGGGCCAACATGTGGAAGGTGGAGTTCCAGCGCGTGCTCACGTCACACAGCAGCCGGTGAGCTGGCAATTGTAAGCGCTGCTGCAGCTTCAACAGGCCGGCTGAAGCTGTTGATGACTTACGGAAATGTGCACACACGCGGCGCACCTTGGTCAAGAGATCATGCACATTGGGGTAGGTTTTTAGAAATCGCTGAACCACTAAATTAAATACATGCGCTAGGCATGGTACGTGTGTGAGCTTGCCGAGCTCCAAAGCCGCCACCAAGTTACGCCCATTATCACACACAACCATGCCTGGTTGCAGGTTGAGTGGCGAGAGCCACTGCTCTGTCTGGTGACTAATCCCCTGCAACAGCTCTGAGGCCGTGTGCTGTTTGTCCCCAAGGCAGATCAGCTTCAGCACGGCCTGTTGACGCTTCCCCACTGCAGTGCTACACTGCTTCCAGCTACCGGCTGATGGGTGAGTGGCGCTGCGCGCAGAGAATTCGGAGGTGGAAACGGAGGACGAGGAGCCAATAACGTAGGTGCTGGCGGAAACCCTGATGGAGGTAGGGCCCGCAATCCTCGGCGTGGGTAGCACCCGTGCCATCCCAGGGTCCGAGTCGCTCCCAGCCTCCACGACATTCACCCAGTGTGCCGTCAGGGAAATGTAGCGTCGTTAAGTGGACCTTCCCAGTAACTGCGTTGGTCAGGGCACGGGTGATGTTACGGGACACATGGTGGTGTAATGCGGGGATGGCACACCGGGAAAAGTAGTGGCGGCTGGGGACCGCGTACCGAGGGACAGCTGCTGCCATCAGGCTGCGGAAGGACTCAGTGTCCACAAGCCTAAATGGCAGCATTTCGATGGCCAGTAATTTGGAAAGGTGTGAGGTTAGTGCTATGGCCTGTGGGTGGGTGGCTGGGTATTTTTGCTTGCGCTCAAATGCCTGGGGTAACGACATTTGGACGCTGCGCTGGGACAGGGAAGTGGATGTGGTCGCTGATGGTGCTTCAGATGGTACAGGTGCAGGGCGGGAGGTATGCGGGCCTGCGCCTTCGACAGGCGATTGGCCGGCACCGAAAACAGGGGAAGAGGAGGCAGTGGTGTGGCCTGCAGACACAGATGGGCGATCCAGGCGTTCCTCCCACTTATTACGGTGCTTGGATGCCATGTGTCGGATCATGCTGGTGGTGGTGAGGTTTCTAGTGTTCATGCCTCGGCTCATTCTGGTGTGGCACAGGTTGCAAACTACAATTCTTTTGTCGTCCGCACTTTCCTTAAAAAAACGCCATACCGCGGAACACCTACCCCTTGGCAAGGGAGATTTACGCAAGGGGGTGCTCCGTGGAACATTTGCGGGCCGGTTTGGTGCGGTCCGCCTTCTTTCTGTAGCCACACCACTGCCTCTTCCAGCCTGTTGCGGTGCTGCAGATGGCTCACCCTCAGGACTGCTGTCATCGCTCGGCTCTCCACCTTCCCAGGTGGGGTCAGTCACCTCATCGTCCACCAAGTCCTCCTCCACTTCCTCACTCTGATCATCCTCCTCATGTCTTGATCCCACCACATACTCAGTCATTGACAACTGTATATCATCCTCCTCATCAAGGTCTTGAGACAGTAATAGTGGTTGATTTAATGGCAACTGTGTCTCATCATCATCATCATCCACTACTTCCTTTGACCTTAAATGCCGTTCCCCTCTGTCATCTTCTTGTGATTGGGTACCCTCTAGAGGTTGTGAATCAGGGCACAAGATGTCATGTTCCTCTGCAAGCGTGCTTGGAGAGAGGGTCAAATGAAGGATTGGTGATGAGACAAGCTCCTCACTATATCCCAGTGTGGGATCACTTCTTTGACCAGACCGTGTATGGTGGGAGGAAGGATGATCAGAGTGAGGATTATGTTGACCAGACTCTTGGCTACTGAGAGTGGACTTGGTGGAAGACAGGGTGGTGCTTAACCGACTGGAAGCAGTATCAGCTGACATCCAACCGACCACCTGTTCGCAGTGGTCGGACCTCGAGAGTGATGTCCTGCGACGCCCTGTAAAATGAGACATGAAGCTAGGTATGGTGGATGTCTTTCTTTCTTGTGCTCTGGCACCAGGCACAGTTTCTACGCGTCCTGACCCGCGCCCTGAACTATCAGGATCACGTCCACTTCCCCGTCCCTTTTTACCCGCCTTCTTCATATTACACGGAATATGTGCTGCAAATCTGCAACTTTGCACAGTACACAGAATGTGCTGCTAAACTGCGGCGACGCACACTGAATGGAATATGTGACTTTGATATTTTACAGTTTGAAGACTTAACAGTATTTCTTCCTATTCTGCAACTTTGCACAGTAAACAGAATTTGCTGCTTATCTGCGGCTACGCACAGTGAATGGAATATGTGACTTTGATATTTTACAGTTTGAAGACTTAACAGTATTTCTTCCTATTCTGCAACTGTGCACAGTACACAGAATGTGCTGCTAAACTGCGCTGACGCACACTGAATGGAATATGTGACTTTGATATTTTACAGTTTGAAGACTTAACAGTATGTCTTCCTATTCTGCAACTGTGCACAGTACACAGAATGTGCTGCTAAACTGCGGCGACGCACACTGAATGGAATATGTGACTTTGATATTTTACAGTTTGAAGACTTAACAGTATTTCTTCCTATTCTGCAACTGTGCACAGTACACAGAATGTGCTGCTAAACTGCGGTGACGCACACTGAATGGAATATGTGACTTTGATATTTTACAGTTTGAAGACTTAACAGTATGTCTTCCTATTCTGCAACTGTGCACAGTACACAGAATGTGCTGCTAAACTGCGGCGACGCACACTGAATGGAATATGTGACTTTGATATTTTACAGTTTGAAGACTTAACAGTATTTCTTCCTATTCTGCAACTTTGCACAGTAAACAGAATTTGCTGCTTATCTGCGGCTACGCACAGTGAATGGAATATGTGACTTTGATATTTTACAGTTTGAAGACTTAACAGTATTTCTTCCTATTCTGCAACTGTGCACAGAACACAGAATGTGCTGCTAAACTGCGGTGACGCACACTGAATGGAATATGTGACTTTGATATTTTACAGTTTGAAGACTTAACAGTATGTCTTCCTATTCTGCAACTGTGCACAGTACACAGAATGTGCTGCTAAACTGCGGCGACGCACACTGAATGGAATATGTGACTTTGATATTTTACAGTTTGAAGACTTAACAGTATTTCTTCCTATTCTGCAACTTTGCACAGTAAACAGAATTTGCTGCTTATCTGCGGCTACGCACAGTGAATGGAATATGTGACTTTGATATTTTACAGTTTGAAGACTTAACAGTATTTCTTCCTATTCTGCAACTGTGCACAGTACACAGAATGTGCTGCTAAACTGCGGTGACGCACACTGAATGGAATATGTGACTTTGATATTTTACAGTTTGAAGACTTAACAGTATGTCTTCCTATTCTGCAACTGTGCACAGTACACAGAATGTGCTGCTAAACTGCGGCGACGCACACTGAATGGAATATGTGACTTTGATATTTTACAGTTTGAAGACTTAACAGTATTTCTTCCTATTCTGCAACTGTGCACAGTACACAGAATGTGCTGCTAAACTGCGGCGACGCACACTGAATGGAATATGTGACTTTGATATTTTACAGTTTGAAGACTTAACAGTATGTCTTCCTATTCTGCAACTGTGCACAGTACACAGAATGTGCTGCTAAACTGCGGCGACGCACACTGAATGGAATATGTGACTTTGATATTTTACAGTTTGAAGACTTAACAGTATTTCTTCCTATTCTGCAACTGTGCACAGTACACAGAATGTGCTGCTAAACTGCGGCGACGCACACTGAATGGAATATGTGACTTTGATATTTTACAGTTTGAAGACTTAACAGTATTTCTTCCTATTCTGCAACTGTGCACAGTACACAGAATGTGCTGCTAAACTGCGGCGACGCACACTGAATGGAATATGTGACTTTGATATTTTACAGTTTGAAGACTTAACAGTATTTCTTCCTATTCTGCAACTGTGCACAGTACACAGAATGTGCTGCTAAACTGCGGCGACGCACACTGAATGGAATATGTGACTTTGATATTTTACAGTTTGAAGACTTAACAGTATTTCTTCCTATTCTGCAACTTTGCACAGTAAACAGAATTTGCTGCTTATCTGCGGCTACGCACAGTGAATGGAATATGTGACTTTGATATTTTACAGTTTGAAGACTTAACAGTATTTCTTCCTATTCTGCAACTGTGCACAGTACACAGAATGTGCTGCTAAACTGCGGTGACGCACACTGAATGGAATATGTGACTTTGATATTTTACAGTTTGAAGACTTAACAGTATGTCTTCCTATTCTGCAACTGTGCACAGTACACAGAATGTGCTGCTAAACTGCGGCGACGCACACTGAATGGAATATGTGACTTTGATATTTTACAGTTTGAAGACTTAACAGTATTTCTTCCTATTCTGCAACTGTGCACAGTACACAGAATGTGCTGCTAAACTGCGGTGACGCACACTGAATGGAATATGTGACTTTGATATTTTACAGTTTGAAGACTTAACAGTATGTCTTCCTATTCTGCAACTGTGCACAGTACACAGAATGTGCTGCTAAACTGCGGCGACGCACACTGAATGGAATATGTGACTTTGATATTTTACAGTTTGAAGACTTAACAGTATTTCTTCCTATTCTGCAACTTTGCACAGTAAACAGAATTTGCTGCTTATCTGCGGCTACGCACAGTGAATGGAATATGTGACTTTGATATTTTACAGTTTGAAGACTTAACAGTATTTCTTCCTATTCTGCAACTGTGCACAGTACACAGAATGTGCTGCTAAACTGCGGTGACGCACACTGAATGGAATATGTGACTTTGATATTTTACAGTTTGAAGACTTAACAGTATGTCTTCCTATTCTGCAACTGTGCACAGTACACAGAATGTGCTGCTAAACTGCGGCGACGCACACTGAATGGAATATGTGACTTTGATATTTTACAGTTTGAAGACTTAACAGTATTTCTTCCTATTCTGCAACTTTGCACAGTAAACAGAATTTGCTGCTTATCTGCGGCTACGCACAGTGAATGGAATATGTGACTTTGATATTTTACAGTTTGAAGACTTAACAGTATTTCTTCCTATTCTGCAACTGTGCACAGTACACAGAATGTGCTGCTAAACTGCGGTGACGCACACTGAATGGAATATGTGACTTTGATATTTTACAGTTTGAAGACTTAACAGTATGTCTTCCTATTCTGCAACTGTGCACAGTACACAGAATGTGCTGCTAAACTGCGGCGACGCACACTGAATGGAATATGTGACTTTGATATTTTACAGTTTGAAGACTTAACAGTATTTCTTCCTATTCTGCAACTGTGCACAGTACACAGAATGTGCTGCTAAACTGCGGCGACGCACACTGAATGGAATATGTGACTTTGATATTTTACAGTTTGAAGACTTAACAGTATGTCTTCCTATTCTGCAACTGTGCACAGTACACAGAATGTGCTGCTAAACTGCGGCGACGCACACTGAATGGAATATGTGACTTTGATATTTTACAGTTTGAAGACTTAACAGTATTTCTTCCTATTCTGCAACTGTGCACAGTACACAGAATGTGCTGCTAAACTGCGGCGACGCACACTGAATGGAATATGTGACTTTGATATTTTACAGTTTGAAGACTTAACAGTATTTCTTCCTATTCTGCAACTGTGCACAGTACACAGAATGTGCTGCTAAACTGCGGCGACGCACACTGAATGGAATATGTGACTTTGATATTTTACAGTTTGAAGACTTAACAGTATTTCTTCCTATTCTGCAACTGTGCACAGTACACAGAATGTGCTGCTAAACTGCGGCGACGCACACTGAATGGAATATGTGACTTTGATATTTTACAGTTTGAAGACTTAACAGTATTTCTTCCTATTCTGCAACTTTGCACAGTAAACAGAATTTGCTGCTTATCTGCGGCTACGCACAGTGAATGGAATATGTGACTTTGATATTTTACAGTTTGAAGACTTAACAGTATTTCTTCCTATTCTGCAACTGTGCACAGTACACAGAATGTGCTGCTAAACTGCGGTGACGCACACTGAATGGAATATGTGACTTTGATATTTTACAGTTTGAAGACTTAACAGTATGTCTTCCTATTCTGCAACTGTGCACAGTACACAGAATGTGCTGCTAAACTGCGGCGACGCACACTGAATGGAATATGTGACTTTGATATTTTACAGTTTGAAGACTTAACAGTATTTCTTCCTATTCTGCAACTGTGCACAGTACACAGAATGTGCTGCTAAACTGCGGCGACGCACACTGAATGGAATATGTGACTTTGATATTTTACAGTTTGAAGACTTAACAGTATTTCTTCCTATTCTGCAACTGTGCACAGTACACAGAATGTGCTGCTAAACTGCGGCGACGCACACTGAATGGAATATGTGACTTTGATATTTTACAGTTTGAAGACTTAACAGTATTTCTTCCTATTCTGCAACTGTGCACAGTACACAGAATGTGCTGCTAAACTGCGGCGACGCACACTGAATGGAATATGTGACTTTGATATTTTACAGTTTGAAGACTTAACAGTATTTCTTCCTATTCTGCAACTGTGCACAGTACACAGAATGTGCTGCTAAACTGCGGCGACGCACACTGAATGGAATATGTGACTTTGATATTTTACAGTTTGAAGACTTAACAGTATTTCTTCCTATTCTGCAACTGTGCACAGTACACAGAATGTGCTGCTAAACTGCGGCGACGCACACTGAATGGAATATGTGACTTTGATATTTTACAGTTTGAAGACTTAACAGTATTTCTTCCTATTCTGCAACTGTGCACAGTACACAGAATGTGCTGCTAAACTGCGGCGACGCACACTGAATGGAATATGTGACTTTGATATTTTACAGTTTGAAGACTTAACAGAATGTGCTCTAATCTGCAACTTTGCACACTAAACAGAATGTGCTCTAATCTGCAACTTTGCACACTAAACAGAATGTGCTCTAATCTGCAACTTTGCACACTAAAAAGAATGTGCTCTAATCTGCAACTTTGCACACTAAACAGAATATATGAAGTTTTTTTTTTTTTTGTTTTTTTTCCCCACACACAAAATAAACTGCTGCCCCCACACACAGTAGTCCTAAAAAGGACTTTTGGGTCTTTTTTTTTACAAATTTGCTTTTTTTCTCCCTACACTGACTTTCCCTTCCTATCCTCATCTCTCCCTGGCTAAGACTGAGCCGAACTCGCTGGTCAGGTGCTATACAGCACCCGACCACGGGTTCTGGCCAGCCAATCAGTGTAATGCCAGCAGCCAACATGGCTGCTGGCATTACACTGATGTCAGAGCCTCCCTGCACGTTTATTGGCTGCGCAGCAGCCGCGAAACGTGCGGGGAGGAGACCCGAACATGGCGGGCGAGCACATGCGGTACTCGTACGAGTACCGCCATGTGCCGAGCAGAGCGATGCTCGAGCCGATCCGAGCATCGGCCGAGCATGCTCGCTCAACACTAGTGGCTATATCTCCGATGACAGTGGACACAGCATCATTGCTGTTTTGGACCAGGGGAGCATTAAACTACTTGCTCTTTTATGTAGGCATGGGCACAAGCCAGAGAAATTTCTGCAGGAGTTTTTAAAAAAAACAATATCCCTCATTTTTGCTAACCTTTCTCACAAGACCTTTTCATAGTTTTGCCTGTGTTTTCTATGACTGCAAGATTTCTCGCCACGATATTACTTCTTGTGAGGGCTGAAGTGGAGACAGAAATAGCTGAAAGTAAAAGTTGTGAGTCCTACAACAAAATATGCCTTGAAAACATTGTTAGCCGACTGAGTGTCTTTGTCTTTTGCCCACAACACTAGCTTCCTGCTTAAGTAACAGTGGCACAACCATCCCTGAAAAATAATTGTGGCTTAGGATATTCTAGCAGGTTGTAACATATCTCACGTCAGTTTTTTAAAGCCTCTGTTTGCAACAAAAGAAAATGGCAGCATATCAACCGCCAACATTTTGACAAGTTTACTATTTCATAGGAGTACTTTTGTGTTATTTCTGTGCAGCTTTTGACTTATTTCTAAGAACTTAGTATGTGTGGGATGGCAGTACATGGTAGTAGTTTGTAGCTTTATTGCTTTAATGACATGACTTGTGAAAGAGGTGGGGGAGGTGGAGGAATGTGTATGCACTCTATGACTCTTGTCATCTCCAAAAACAAACTCAGTCATGCTCCTCTGCAGCAGGAGCATAAAATCTTGCCACGCTCTCTGACACATCAACAGCACTTCTATTATGGACCCCAGAGCCCTATCAAAGTTTAGGAGTACTTCTGCTGCTGCTAGTTATGGCAACTCTAACCTGCTGATGGTGTGTCTCCCAGTCAGACATGTGGTTGTGCTTCAGGCGGGTACTCATTGAGGAGGTGCCTAGGTGTGAGCCTTCTTTACCCCCTGCTCACATGCTTCTTACAACAGACAAAATATAGCAACATGCTTAGCTTTTGGATCCTGAGGGAAATATCCTCATACTCTGGACTTTATAGACTATGGTGTTCCTGAGAGATTCTGGGGTTAGTTGTTGCTGAAATTGCACTACCACTAGGTGTTACAAGTGATACACTTCCAAGAGCAGCAGAGGCACTCATCAGAGCTAATGATGTGGATGCTGATAACCTGTGTTGTTGCTGGTTACTCAATACTCTTAGTGTGTGTGGCTGAGTGGGACTTGGACTTGGAAGCGGTGACGATGTTGATGATGGCTGACAGGATGACTGTGTATTTTTGGGCACCTTTGCTTGTCCAGAGTCTGACTTTCCAATTGTTTTCTTAAACAGTTTATATACAGGCATAGTATTACTTTTCAGTGGTGGAAAACTGAGCCTTTGTCTTTCAGCTAACTTTCTGACCATGTGATCATAGACCTACTTCATTATCATCAGTCATTAGGTCATCCACAGCATAGCCAGCCACTGTGACATACAGCTTAAACTGTCTCATGGAATATAGATGCAGAGGATTTCACTCTTCATCTCCATCCTACCCTTCATTTTCACTGCTGTATCACTTCACTTCAGATAGGTGAATTATTTCATTAACTTAATAAACATAATACTTCATAAATTGCATTGATTATTTGGAACGCATTGTACTTATTAACATCTTGATTATTTATTATTTTTTTCGTATTTGTCTTGATTAATTTTATTGAATTTTAAACAGCCTAAGTTAAGTTTACTTTTACTATTGTGAGTATGTATATATTATATTTATTTTATAGCTGTTTTTTACATTTTCATTTATTTTAATTATACCAGTTATATTCTGTATATTGATTACTTTTTCTAAGTCTATACTATAGGTACTATAGGGGTATATTTGGGCCGTTTTTACCACATTCTTCCCCCCTTTATTTTGCAATCACGTACTATACATATTGGTTGGGTATATGACTGAGTGCCATTCACCACTGACATTGCTTTTCTTGGAGTGTTGTGATATGTCATATCTGAAATAGTACAGATGTACTTTTTTACTTTTAACTTAATTCTAGTAAGGTCTTATAGCTTGGCACAGGCACCATCATTGTACCCGTTTCTTTAAGACATCACCTACAAATCAAACAGGCATTATGGTACACCCTAGCTAAAATGTCAGGGGTCCTAAACAATCAATAAACTATTTTTACATTTATTTCCGTAAGCAAAGTATTAGATGAAGATCTGCAAATGCCTGAACGAGTAGTCAGACAATCTTTTTCTAAAGTTGTTCTCCCATATCTCTTTGGCAAGCAATCATGTTTTGGTTTCTCTAGTTTTCCACACTGACTTAAAATTGTGTACATTTTAGAAAAAAAGATGAGTCAAATAAAATAGGATCTCTTTTTTTCACTTATTTGTTAAAACACAGCTGCTTATATATCCAATATTCCGATTTAGGTAGATTCAAAAGATCTCCGAGTTAACCAAATTGGATTATCCACTCTTCCCTCACTATCTGGCACAACTGCATAATGTTTACAGTCATTCTCCAGATTTTTTGCACTTCTTCTTCCTGTCCTGTAGGAAAATCATGGTGGGCTAATAAACTCATTATTGCGGAAACATAAAAAGACTTCCCAGGTTTAGCCATACATTTATCCTATATATTGAGAGCCATTTCAGGATGGGTGTGTGGGCCTCGGTGATTTAGGTTTGCATGGCAAAGAGGTGAGAGGAGCAGTTCCCATTTGCTACTGCTCAGCCTGTATCCATATTTTTTTTATAGTGTTTTAACCAGTTGGCAATGAGTAATAATCTTGAAGCATAACTGAATCTTGGTTTGTCTGCTATACCAAGCCTAACCTCCTTTAATAAATGCTAAATCAAACAAAGAATTTTTACAGATGCTATCTTGAAATACTAGCTATTTAAGTGTATACAACCTCCGTTCATTTTTAGGTGTTAATGTTCCTTTAAGTGATATAGACTTCATACGGTATACCAGTTGGGGGACTATATTCATTTTCAAAATATTAATCCAACCCAACAAAGACACGTTTCCATTCATGGTGATCCTTTTAATAACCTTAGTAATACTATCAAAATAAATTTCCATGTCACCTGATTTGTGGGTGCAGTCAACTGCTGCCTGTCAGCAGATATTTAAATCTGCCTCCCTGAGCACTCAGGGCTCGGTCATTTGCCTGTCCTTTGACTCAGTGTTCCTGTTCTTGTGAGTCTCCTGGACACTGTTTGACCCTTCCTACTCTGTATCTTTTGACATTGTTCCCTGACCTGCATTGATAGTCACCTACTTTTGACCTCTGAATTGTCTCTCACTTGGAAACCATTGCTGCCTGTCTTGATTGCCTGACCTTGCATCTGCCATGAATCGGTACCTCATCTTGGACTCTCATAATTCTATTCACAGCCACACAGCAACACAGACAGGGCTCATCCCTTGGGGTCAAGTAGTCACTCTTCAATGATATTTGACCCTCACTGTTGTCTACACACTTGGATTCCTTCATAATACCTTAATCTTCTAGTGTTTGTGCAGATCATTTTTTCAGCCAGTCCTGTTACAGCTCGACTTCTACCTGTCTGTGGTGGCTTACATGGCACCTGGGAATCTGAACCTGCCCCTGTGCAGACACTCACTGTGCGGTGCTCTGTCTCTGTTTTCAGGCATTCCTCTAGTGTGGTTTGGAATGGTTGTGAACCTCTCAGCACTGAGACTCCGTCTCTTGAACAAGATCTGGTACATGACAATTCGTGCTTTCAACATTATTTATAGTGGATGCTTCTATTTTGGGAAGAATTTGAATGTGTCAGTTAATAAATGTTTCAACTCATCATGAAAAGTTTTATATAAATCTGCTGAAGATCAGTGGAGATCTGGAGATTCCCCAGAGGGAACTTGTTTTATGGCTGTCATTATTTCCTCCTCTGATATGGGTTGCTTTAATTGTTATTTGGTAAGTCTATGTAGTTGCGGCCTCTGGGCCTTGTTCAAGTATTCTCTTACAGATTTTATACAAGAGGAGTAGGAAATGAGTCCTGTGAATTGTATAACTTCTGAAGATAGGTGAAAAATATGTTAGCTATTTGTGTATTATTATGTATAATTGTGTTGGCTAAGTCTTGTAAAGCATGAATATGATCTTTGGACTTCTACATCATGATAGATTGCCTCCCACACTTATTACCATGCTTATAAAATAAATGTTTTATCTGAATCAAACTTTTTACACATTTTGTTCAGCAAATATTTAATGTCTAAACTCAGTAATTTGGAAGAGATTTTTTTTTTTTTTTTTTTTTTTTTAAAAGTGAGTCTAGCTGAGAGATTTCAGTATGCTTCACTTGTGTGCCTAATTTTATGAATTCCCCCATCAAGACACATTTTAATGCCTCCCATTGAGTGCAGATGACAGTATCTGTATTGTTATGTACTTTTTTTAGTATTATACTATAGATTTTCTGACTTTAGATACAAAAGTAAAATCTCTTATGGACTGCCACAAAGTTGATCTTGGCTGCAACAGGAAAGGGACCAATGATTTAAGCTCCTGAGTTTCCCGGAACAACAGGCAAGTTTAAGGTTGTGGGTATACAACTACACCTTGAAAGTAGGGGTAGGATCTCTTTTACTTGCAAATAATTTATATTGTTCCAACAATATTCTCTGTAAGGAACTTGATGAGGTCTTTAGCTCCTGGAACTGCTGAGTCAGGGGAATAAAAGGTATGGAGGTAGGATGGAATCCTTAATAAGTGAAAAAGAGCAATTAACCCATAGAGCTATGCTTAACATTATTGTAGGTGAATTCAGCCATAAGTAGTAACATAGCCCATTTATCCTGTAGGTAACGTCTGAGGTATTGCTCCAGTGACTGACTTGTAAATTCAGTTTGCCCATTAGATTGTGGATGATAGGCTGTATATAAGGATTGTTTGATACCAAGTAGCTTGCACAACTCCCTTCAGAACCAGAAGTTAATTGAACCCCCTCTATCAGACACAATCTCTTTCAGGATGCCTTGAAGGCATTTATGCTATGTATGGGCAGTGCATGATGGGAATGAAATGAGCCATCTCTGTTAGACTGACTACAATTATCAAGATGGTGTTGTTTCTGGAAGAGTTGAGTAAGTGTGCTATAAAATCTATAAAGATGGATGGGGGCACATTTTTCTTGCTTAGATCTTACATGAGCAGTCATAGTCAGAAACCGACTTTGATAGGCCCAGGAACTAGAAATTACTACCAGTGTCTTCTTAATGCCTAGGGGACCAGACAGTAGTGTGTTGTGAGTAGGGGTGGGCGAAAAGTGAGAAAAATTTCCCTCATGACTTTTAGCAAAAAACAGACGATTCTTCTCTTTTTTTGGGAAAGTTTTCTCTTTTTCCCCAATGCAAAACCTTCCTCCTTTTCACATATCCCAGCAAATTTTTTGCCTGTTCCAACACGTTTCTCCTATTCTATCACCTTTTTCTGCTATTCAACACATTTTTCTCCCATTCCAACACATTTTTGCCTATGTATCCTATGGTGCAACATTTCCCAGCACAATATTACTTATTCTGAGGGCTGTAGTGGAGAAATAAGCAGCTGAAAGTCAAAGTTGTGAGTCCTACTGCAAAATACCTTGAAAGAGTTGTTAGCATTCAGAGTGCATTTGTCCTTTGCCAACACTGGCACATATTCATGATGATGTCAAGTATTTAAAAAATAAATAAAGTACAATCTACAATGTGGCAGATGTGTATGGTAGTGGTGGTGGGGGACTGATGTGGTATGATTGATGGGACCTTGACAAACTGCATCCACCCAGAGAGAAGAGGGATCATCATAATTTATTGCACATGCTGCAGTAACCATTGCTGCAGTCAGTTTTTGAACTACCACTTTACTCCCACGTCACTGCACTGCTCCACCTCCCCCCTGTCCTTGCCCCTTGTGGGTTTGCTTGACATTACTCAACTACTGTGTGTGTTTTTACTCTCTGTAGTACACAACTGATGGAGG
This sequence comes from Rhinophrynus dorsalis, assembly GCA_037306005.1. Taxonomy (NCBI): domain Eukaryota; kingdom Metazoa; phylum Chordata; class Amphibia; order Anura; family Rhinophrynidae; genus Rhinophrynus; species Rhinophrynus dorsalis. The sequence continues at coordinate 325,518,825 of CM074721.1, forward strand.
GTAATGTCTTACCTTATCCCTCAACAAAATTCTCAATGTCGTCTGCTGTCTATCAAGTCACAGAGCTCACATCAGGCTCCCAGTCAGCTGTCTCTCACTTGATATATTTATATGTTTAATTATTTATGTATTTTTTTATTTTATGATTTTATTATGTATTTTTTTAAGTTTTCCACCCTATCTTAACACAGTTATTACTAATAACAAAATCAACAACTTCTTTCCCGAGACTTCTCCAGCTCAGAGACAATTAAAGCAAAATCAGAAAGCAATTTGGACTCCAGCTGCCTGTTTGTCTTGCCAGCCAGTCACACTGAATTTTGGGGTATGTGGGGTCAATCTCCATCCTCCCTTCTTCTCCCCTAGAGTGCCCCCAGACTCCCCTAATACAGGAAAAATGTCCTACCTAAAAGACTCCCTAAACTAAGCTTCAATTCCCCTTTATTTGCCTATGTTCTCTAGCTCAAAAATGTGCTGCTTTCTCCTCTCACAAACACAGAATGAGAGCCTGACACCCTTTTATATGAACGTAGAAAAGTAGAGAAAACATTTCTGTGGTGGTGACATTTTTTTCCCCCCATTGATTTTAATGCAATGAGCAAGGTGAAAAAAAGTGGAAAAATGGCACTTTTCCCAGGAAATGATTTCCATTTTGGCCGATTTTGGTTTGAGCTAAAGTTTTCGCTCATCCCTAGTTGTGAGTGCCCTCCGGAACCTCTAGCCTCAATGTTTTGGGGAAAAAAAATAGAGCCAATCACTGAGTTTTAGTTGGACATTTGTGAGAAGCTGGTTCTGTTCCGTAGGGAACTTGTGTATAGCATCCAGAAGCAAGATGTTAGGCATCAGAAAATGAGAAGGCTAGAGGATGGTACCTAAACTGGTACAGTCTAAATAATTGAATGTGGGCAATATGGTGAGGGTATCCACTCTTCTATTCTTTGATCCTAGAAAGTAAGTAATATTAAAGTAAACTGTGAAAAGCATAGAGCCCCACATGCTTGTCTGGGATGGAGTTTCTTAACAGAGAATACATTCTAAATGTTTTTGAGCAGTATGGATGGTTATAATATGAATAGCATCTTCCAAAAAGTGTTGTCATTCTTCCAAAACAGTATTTATGGAGAGTTGTTCTCAGTACTCACCATCACAGCTTGCTTCAATCATAGAGAGTTTTTGAGAAAGGAAGACAGCCAGGTGCAGTAGATATTTTGGACCTTGTCTCTTCAAGAGGTCAGTCCCAATTGTAGACTATGATGCATCCAGTTCAAAGTTAAAAGTAAGAAAAAATAAAGAGAGAGGTAGGATGGGGGCTGGGGTAAAGCATAGCTCCAGTTTTCAAAAGCTTTCTTGGCTTCATCCCTGGAGGAGAAACAAATGATCTTCAAGAAGTTTTGAACAAACCTCTTGTAAACAAATCCCACATAGATTAAGAAGGTGTTAAAAGATATTAATTAATTATTTGAATGTAGTTGGGCCTTGTCTAGCCCAACGGACGTAACTAAATATTACAAGTATCAGTATTTGGAGCAAAAAGCTGTCTTCAATTCATCTCTTTCACTGATTCTGACCAGATTGTATACCCCAGGTCTAGCTTTGAAAAGACCTTGGCAGATCTTGACTTCTCAAATACCTCTGGAACAAGGGGTTAGGGATAGATATTACTCACTGCAATCTCATTCAGAGCTTAATAGTCAGTGCAGGATCTGAAGGAGTTATCCTTTTTTCTCAATATAGAAGATCCCTGTCCCCCCCACCCCCATGAGAGTAGTGGAAGGCCTCATGCACCCTTTCTTCAGGTTATCATCAATGTACTCTCTCAGTGCTTTCATTTCTGGGTCTGATGTCGGAAAAATAGGCCCATATCGAATTATTGATCCAGGAAGTAGCTCAGTAGGACAGTCATAAATTCTGTTTGGCTGAAGACTGTTCATTTCAGTTTTTGTGAAAGACATCTATAAATGTTTTTGTAGCAAACTGATATGAGGTTTGTCTGGGCACCTGAAAAAATGTATGACTCTGAGAGACTGGCTGGCAGTATGGAGAGGTAAAGCTTACCCTTTGGGTGGTCCAGTCCATTTCTGAGATATGGGGTCTTAACCAGGATAACCTCAAAATGACAGGGAACTGCAAAGAGGGAACCAGTTCAAAGTCAATATACTCTGTGCGGGATGATTTAGTCATCGCCATAATGGGCACAGTCTGATGGGTGACCATACTGGACTTGATCAGCTGCCTGGAGAATAATAGGTTTCTCTTTCAGGAGGTGAGGATTCAGGTATGAAGGGGCCAGATGGATATCAATAAAGTAACCACTGGCTCATTTTTATGAGTTCAGTCAGCAGGTGTCTGGGGTCCCACTGCAGAAGAACTAGCACAGAACAATGAGAAGTTGTTGAATGAAGGTACTTGGAGTGATTTAGTGGAAATGATTGTTCAGGCTTACCATCAGGGGCCTGCTGTGGATGGAACCAGAGTGCAGGCGATGCCTGGCATCCCCACAGTAGAGCAACAGATTCTAGGCTCTTCTTCTGGCCTGCTCCTCTGGGGAAAGTTTGCTTCTATTTTGAGGCAGGCACACTTTAAAACCTTTATGGTTTGAGAGATATACCTTTCTAAAGTTACCTATTTTTGGCAGTTTCACTGAAGTCAGCGCATAGCTGACAGCTGCAGAGTCCGGTCATGTGACCACACAGAGGTTCTTCAGCAGAGCCGAAAACGTGCTCTTTAGAATTAAATACTTCATTGGAACAGTCTACAAAGTGTGCTTGCAAGCCAATGAAGCTTCCAATGAAGTATTTTGTTCTAAAGAGCATGATTTTGGCTCTGCTTAAGAGCCTCTGTCTGGACAGATGACCGGATTCTGCCGCCATCAGTTATGCACTGACTTCAGTGAAACTGCCAGGAAGAGGTAACTTTAGAGAGGTATATCTCTCAAACCATAAAGGTTTGAGAGATAAGCCTTACATCGATTTTTATAGTTTTTTTTAATGTTTACAATATGGAATAAACTTCAAACGAACTATTACTATCCCTTTAAAGCAGGTCAAAAGAAAGTATTACTATCCCTTTACGTGTGTCTTCTGCTTTAATGAGAATATCAACTGACAGGTGTTGACAAAACTGTGAAGGATCACCATCAAATGTTCAGATAACAGGACCAGGGGTTCTGGTGATGAGTTCACATCCAATGGTGTAGGAGCTACTTGGGTTGATGCGGCAGAACATGATGCTCCAGGAGCAAACTAAGGTTATGGATGTCACTGAGCTTCTCTTGTAGATATGGCTAGTTCCTTTGGGGGTCTTGCACAGACTGACTAAGAAGTTCCAGTACAGAAAACTATAAAAAGAAGCATGGCATTGCCTGTGCAATGATATAAGGGTGGAGAAAGAGATATTCTACCATCCATTGGTAGTCTCAGACTCACAAATACACTTTCTGACACCCCACTCTTGTTCCACCTGTATACGTGAACAGAATGTGAGATGACCACACTCATTCACAAAGATGCTTGTCCAACAGTAAAAACATGAGTTTATTGGAGATATATATAAAAACCCAGAGCACAATGGAGACGTCGAACACATTTCACACACAAAGTGCTTATTCATAGGGGAAGAGGGAAATAGGATAGGAGAGGTGTGTAAGAAAGAAGGGAATAGGACAGGAGAGGGAAGTATGTAGGGAATGGAGGAATGGGAAAGAAGTGGGGAGTGTGGAGGACATAAACAGATGGGACAAGAGAAGGGAATGCATTTTAAAAGAAGGGGATGGGACTAGAGAGGGGATTGCATGGTGAAGAAGCAGTTGGGAGGAAGAGTGGATGTGACAGTAAAAGGGAGTATGTAGGGCATAAGAGTATGAAATAGGAGAGGGGATTTTGTAGGAAAGAAGGAGATGAGATAGGAGAGGGACCTTTGTGAGAAAAAAAGTGATTGGACTGGAGAGGGGGTGGGACAGGAGAGAAGAGTGTATGGTGCAGAAGGGGTTGGGAAAGTACAGGGGAGTATGTGAAGTGGGAAATGGACCAGGTGCTCAAGTAGAACCTACTGGACCACAGGGAAATTTTTCCTCACAAGGTCTGGTGCAAGTTTGAATAATTAATGCTGACAATGACCTTGTTTAAGTGTCCCAAAATAATTCTGAAGCTTATCTTATTGGCTGAAAATAGTCCTGTGTGGTGATGTCTGTGGCCAGCCTGATTGTAAGAGGTCACAAGATTTTGACCCAGTCACAACTGATCACTTTTCACCTCATAGAGTTAGAACCCTGGAATAGAAAAGAGAGAGGTTGTTAGAAGGGAATGGGACAGAAAAGGGGAGTGTGTGAGAAAGAATGGGATAGGAGAGTGGAGTGTATTGAAAAGAAGGTAATGGGAGAGGAAAGAGTGTGTAGAAAACGAGTATAGGTCAGAGAAGTGGGGTATGATGGAAAGAAGAGAATGGGACAGGAGAAGTGAGGTAAGTGTGTTGATGAGAGGGAGGAAAGTGTGAGGGGAAGAGGGGGTTGTGACAGAAGAGGAGATGGTGTGAGGGAAGAAGGGAATGGGACAGGAAAAGGGAAGAATGGGATGGAAAAGGAGTGGGAAATATGTGTGTGAAATAAGACAATGGGATAAAAGGGAGTATTGGTATGGGTCAGGAGTGGGAAGAGTGTGGGGATAGGACAGGAGATGGGATGATGTGAGGGAAGAAGGGAATGGTACAGGAGTGGTGAGTGTGTGGGGAAGGAGAGGATGGGATGGGAAAGGGTTTGGAAAAGGAGTGTGAAGTGTATGTGGAATAAGGGAATTTGATAAAAGGGAGTATTGGTATGGGTCAGGAGTGGGAAGTGTGTGGGGACAGTAGAGGAAGGAGGTAAAGAAGGAAGGCTAGAGCAATTATTGGGAAATGCATAGAAAAGAAAAGTAATCAGTGATACTATTATAAAATGAGTGGTGCCAGGTCACCCAATTATTTGCTGTCAAAGTGTTTTATTCACAAATGTTTTGTTCAAAATATAATTAGTTCTCAGATTAATATGCATGTGGGTGATGTGTGCTAGGAAAAACACATACATGAGATAAAGGACTGAGACTGGGAGATCATTATCATTTATTGCACAACTGCAGCTACCACTGCTGCAGTCATTTTTTGAACCACTACTTTACTCCCACATGCCTACACTGCTCCACCTTTCTCCATCGCCTTGCCCCACCTTCCCCCTCCCCCTTCTGCGTTTTCTGGACATTACTCAACTGCTGTGTGTTTTTACTACAGTACACAGCTGATGGAATGTGATGTCTTGCCATAGCCCTCAACAAAATTCTCAGTGTCGTCTACTGTCTATCATGTCTGCCTCAGACACAGAGCTCTCATCAGGCTTCCAGTCAGCTGTCTGTCACCTAATATATTTATATGTTTAATTATGTATATATTAATTTTTTACATTTTTATTTATTTATTTTATTCATTCATTGTCCATCTTATCTTATCACAGTCAATCCAAAAAAAAACAAAAAACAATTATAACTAAAAATCAAAATCAACAACTTCTTTTCCCAGACTTCCCCAACACATAGACAATAAAAGTAAAGTAAGCAAGCAAATTGGACCCCAACTGCCTGTGTCTTGCCAGTCAGGCACACTGAAAATTGGGGTATTTGTGGTCAATCTCCATCCTCCCTTCTTCTCCCCCAGAGTGCACCCAGACTCCCCTGATACAGAGAACAAATTTCCTGCCTAAAATACTCCCTAAACTAAGCTTCAATTCCCCTTTATTTGCCTATCTTCTCTAGGTCAAAAACATGCTGCTCTCTCCTCTCACAAATACAGAATGGCTGCTGTAATAGCCTGACACCCTTTTATATGGCTGTAGAAAAGTAGAAAAAACTTTCCTGTGGTGGGGAAAATTTTTCTTCCTATTGATTTAAATGCAATGAGTTAGGTGAAAAAAGTGGGAAAACTGCACTTTTCGCGGGAAAGTATTTGCCAATCGGGAAGTGACATTTTTCACCAATTTTGGTTTGAGGCGAAAGTTTTCTCCCATCCCTACATAAAACCAGCAGTGCAATACAATATTAGATGAGACTAGCAGAACATTGTATTGGTCTAGAAGAGTTTCATAACAGATGCCATCAGTAAGGCAAAAAATATCAAGAAGTATTACTTATATGATAAGTAGCTCCAAGTAACAGAATATAGCAGCAGCAAGGCAATACCTCATCCATTACTGTAATGTTTTATTTGCTTTGCTGGTATCATATAAAGGTGTATTGCTCTTTTGGTCTCAGTAGTAACAGGTTGAAAAGATACTGCATTATTGACCTTGCTGAAAATCATCCCAAGGGGGGTGGTAGGGCAGAAAGAACAATAGTAATAAGAAGGGGAAATAGAAAGGGAAAAACCGAGGTAGAAAGGGAAAAACTGAAAGGGTCGAATAGGACATTAATTCAGTAGCTGTACTAAGAAGATGGTAATTTATTTAATAAACCAAGTGCACCATTAGGGTTAAATAAATATCCCCATTCAATTAAACTGAATTGCTGGATGCTCACTCACAATTCACAGTGATTATCAGAGTACCACTCTTAGTACTGTCACCTACGTGGTACATCACCAACAGGCCAGTAAAATAAGACTTGAAGCCAGTAATGATGATATACCAGAAAATGGATGCCAGTTGGTTTTTGTCACAAAGATTACTACTACAAGTACTCTAGAAGTGTCCCATTGATAAGCTAGATACATGCCAAGGGTGCCATGGTGCTCAGTTTGTGACCTGAACCTTCAGTATGAAGTCATATTTTCAGAAACCTTCATGACTTTCCATTTACTCTCCAGCTGAGTTGTGCACTTGCCAAAGCTTACTGGCTCCTACACAGATACAGTGGGTGAGGAAATCCCTAGTGAGGCAGTCTGTAGACAGTGTAGAAACTGAGACAAAGTGAAATGAAGACATTGTTAGTAAGGTTAGAGGTCAAGAGACTGCAGGCACTCACTGGGCTGCTGTATCTCTATTCTTTTGGTTTCAAATAACTGCACTTGCTGCTGATCTGAAAACCTCAGTAGGGAGTACCAATTGATAGCACAGTCATTTATAATAAAAATACAGTGGTATATAGGGAATACACCTGTATATGGAACATTTTATGATTCTTCTCCTCTCTTGCCACCTATTTCCTGTAGTTAGTGACTAATGCTGGAGCAAACCAACAGCATCATAGTGATACATTAAAAAAATCCAAAACTTCCTATTAATGGGGCATTAAGCCCTTCAATGCTAGAGAGTTCTCCAACGCATTGCAAAGCAAAGAACTTTCTAGCACCAAAGAGATTAAAAGTTCAGCTTAATTTAACAGGACTATGTATATCCAACAGTGCACTTGGTTTGCTAAAGAATGAATGTATTTCCTAGTACATGAGCCTCGGTGTTTTGTCAAAGCTCCTTTCCATTTAATAGACAATGGGCTGGAATCAATTGTAGGTGATAAATGTTATCTCTAGCTTTATCACACAGATTGCTTTCCAAGTCTATAGGGAAATTTATTCATTGAGGGAAAGTAATCTTATACTGCACATGTTGAATCAAATTGTCTATAATTTTTTCCACATCTTCACTTAATTTTTAGACTTTTATGTCTCTGACAAGGAGCTCACTGGATCCGTTGTAAGCAGGTTTAATGACACAATGTAAAAAAGATAACATACAGCATACAGAGCACTCATTGCTGCAGTGAGTATTACATTATATCTTTGTCCTGTCCTGTCCTTCAAGGTCACCTGACCAGGAAACTTACTGGAATTAGAGACCTAGTGAGTTTACTGTCAGCAACATGAACGTTTAACAAATAAACAAAGATAGAAAAAAATAAATATAGGCAATTTGATTGCATACTGTGCATTTGCAGAATATTTAAGGTAAAAAAGTGTTACTATTCCTTTAAGTTATCACCTGAAATGGAATGCAGCCAAGGGTATATAAATAATAGGGCCCTAAAGATCAATAACATGGCCTTTAACCCTTTGAGTGCCAGAGAGACATCCAATGCATTGTGTTGCAATGTGTTGGATACCTTTCTGGTACTCAAGGGTTTAACTCATTGGATGCTTCGCCATGCTTTAGAGAAGTCTCTAGCATCCAAGAGGTCAATATGACTATACACAACCTTGAAAAAAGTTGACTTACCTTCTACGTACAAATAAGAAAGGGAACTATAACCAAGGAATAAGTGGCTATTAATTTGCTTGAAGGGGCAATTATCATATGTTCTCCTTTGGGAACAGATTAAGTAAAGAGGCTGAAGACATACTTTGCAACCCTAAAGTGTCTCCTGTCAGCCATTCGGGGGGGAAGGGGCGGTGGGGTGGTAGGGCCAGATAACTGACCCCTTCAGCTGGCAATGGGCTGGAAAGTAATCTGTAAGCCTGTGGCTCACAGTCACAAACTTTGTGGGTTGCATGTGCAGCCTCCTCCTGAGTCCTAATTTTGAGCTTGAAAGCCCTTCACTAGAGTCTACTAGGGCTGCAGTGCAGCCCAACAACACTGAACTGTGATACGTCAGATCTTACAGTTCATTCTGTCTGGAAGGACCATCAAGGGAGAACTAGGGGTTTTGTTTCAGACCTCGATTCAGCTTCACTGCTGGTCTGCCAGGCCTCGCAATGTAGCCTACAGGGCATTATCACAATATGATTGTTATTCTTTAACAGATTAAATTGCCTAGGTCCGTGTCCTATAGTAGTTATAGCTATCTGCATATTTTTCCTTTATATTTGCATTTTCCTTTGTATATAGTGATCTCTTTTGACGTGTGTTTCTAGGTAACCCTTACTTACGACAAACAATGGCCTTCAATAATCTTGAATGACTCAATATTTGTTACATTTAAACTGAAACAAATAGCAGTAGACTACGACTGAGATCAAATACAAATAAAAAGATTAGAAACTGTCTGCTCTTTGTAGCACACCTTCCTAGTCAAATTCTTCTGATAAACAAAGAAGCACTTTATGACCCAAAATGTTTAGGTATGCATTTGAATAAAACCAGACTGTTTTCTAGTATAGAGATGTCATTATTTTGTTGGTGGTCATGGGCCCTAAAGGACAGATGAAATTAGGTGGAAATTACTCAGCCTAAACCAGGGATTAGAAAACCTATGACTCTCTGACTGTTGGATACTACACCTTCCAGCATCCCTTTCAAGCTGTTTACTGGTTGGGGATGATGGGAGATGTATTCTCCAACAGCTGGAGAGCCAAAGGTTGCCTTCTCCGTCTCTAAACTATAATGATCACCAGTAGATGATACAAACCCATTAAGCATGAACTGTCTCTCTTTTGCAGGCTGGATCTCGGGTTCCAAGACAAGCTCCTTTCTTACAGAGGAGGGTAAGTGTTACTTATACAAATATGGGGGAAATGAAACATTTCTCCAAAATATACTTATAAGTTAATTCCTCCTCTAATTTCACAACTAGGCTATATACATGTCGATCAGTGGAAACTATTTTTGATCTGTAGATTTTCTATGAGTGGGGAAATATAGTTAATGTACTCCAAGTTATGTGGTGAATTGCATTATATCCATTAGGGTACCAGGTGCAAATTATGTAATTTTGCTTGCAGCATCATTTTAACAGTAGGGCTAAACATCTGGATTAGAGGATAGATAGTTGAACACAAGCCTTCCTGGTGTATTGCATAGGTCCATCATAGGAAAAGAGAGGTGTTCTGTAGAGACCGGTTTAACTACTTGGATGTTAGACATTTTTAATGTGCTGTATGTGAGATATGAGACAAGTGCTTGAATAAGCACTTCACTCATATGTCACATACAGTGAATGAAAATGTTCATGCTTACATAGCATGAATGGTAATGAGTGTCAGTCTGGGGTGTGCTATACAGCCTGAGCTAGACAGAGCACGTCAGGGGTAAGAGTACAGTTTTAGTTAACTTCATAGTGACCAGTGTTGCATACTGAAAAAAACAGCTAATTTTTTCATAAGTGCTTCACCTTTCCACCACATTGCATACAGCTATGTAGCCTGGTTACTCGACATTCTGATGTCTCAGCTTTAGAATGTCACCCTTTTCAACCAAGTGACATTGTTATTGCGCCGTTTGTTGTTTGCCCATTAGTGGGCGACAATTCAAAAGAGAACCCCTGACACCCACCAGGCATAGGGGAAATGAAATCGCCACAGATGGCTTTATTGCCCTTCTCTTGGTGCAAGTGGCATTAAGGGGAGGAACAGAGAATCATCACTGGACATTCACTCCAATGTTTCTTAATGTTAGTCCTCAGGCACACCAACAGGCCAGCCACTGTGATTGGGCTAGCTGTCCTTAATTAGGGATGAAAATCTTGCTGAGATGTAAATTACTAAGTTATCCCCAGCCTAAAATATCTAAGTGCTTAGGCTCCATAGAATAACAGGAATTGGAGAAAGTATCACACTGCAGAGATCTTATCCATGATACACCTTTAGCTCATCTTTGTTTAACTTGTACAAGACACTAGAGGGGTTGTGTGCTAACGGTAAAGGAGAAAGAAATCTCTCAGAAAGTGAAATTTCTCCAATTCCTGTTATTTTGCGAAAACTCAGTTTCAAGCTGGGCATATCTTAGTGTAGAGCCTCCATAGAATAACATGGAAAATGGAGAGACTTCTTTCACTGGAGAGAATTGTCTCACATTTATCTCAGCTTAAAGTAATCTTTGCTTCTCCAGCTGTTGGTTATTTCAACTCCTCTCATTCCCAACTAGCCAAGCGGATGATTCCCAACCAATGATTGCCTATGCCTCTCTTAGTGCATCCCCTATGAGTTGTTTATTTAAAGGGATAGTAATGTTTCTGTTAGGACGCAGCTCCGCTCTTGCTCTGTTCAGTTGCTAATGGTGAATGCGTTATATTTGCCAAGTTATTATATTATTATTTCTCCCATTTCCACCTCTTTTGCTGACCTTTTGCAAAATTCATAGGAGACATTAGGGTTTTCTGGCCGTAGTAAGATAAGTGGAAGACTATTATTAGGATATGTTAGTTCTCTTTTAACCAATTTGATGCTATTGAGATCTCTGTTTTGACACTTTTATTTTACAAGGTGTTCAGTCCTTCACCGTCCAGCTATTGAACACTACAGCTCTCATCATCTGATGAGACTTGGGTGGGTTGCATAATTAATTATTTACCCTTTTCATTATAAGCACTGACTGAAAGCATAGATCAGTTTCTTATTGAAGAGTACTTGTGGTGGAGAGCCACAGACTTCAGGTTTGCACCCCAGCCAAGGTGATCACAAACAGGAGCTGTAGGGTGGTGCTGTACAGTACAGCATCAGGCTTTTTAATAAGTATACTTCCCATTACAACAGGCTTGGTAAAATGTGATAATTTCCCTTTAATGCCAGACTGGCTAACCCCCCCCCCCCTCATTTTGCCTTAAAGAAAAATACAACAGCAAACCCAAATCATAGTAACATAGTTGATGAGGTCAGAAAAAGACATGTGTCCATCAAGTTCAGCCTTTGTCTTATATTTTATGTTGATCCTGAAGCAGACAAACAAAACGCAATTGAAGTAATTTCCACTTTTGCCCCAAATTAGTAAATAAAAATTTCATCCTGACTCCAAAAGGCAATTTGATATCTCCCTGGATTAAAATGCTGCATTTGTTGAAACCAAGTGTCATAATTCTCTATTTTATTCTGAGCTAAAAAGGTAGCATTATTATTTGCTTCAGAAGGCTGTGTCTGCAACATCTGCCAACACAGCTTTCCGAGGCAAATCATTTTAGATCCTTGCTGCCCTTCCTGTAAGGAACCCTGCCTTTGTATTAGGCGAAAGCACATTTCCTGTAAGTTTTGATGCAGCGTCCCTTTTTTTTGATTGGCTCTTTTAGCAAAGAGTTCCACAGAGAGCTTTTTTTGTATTGGCCTTGACTTTGTATATAGTAATCATGTCAGCTATTATACACCTCTTCTCTAGTGTAAACAAATCTAATTTGACTTGTTATTGCCCAAAACTGAACTACACAGTGGAAATTAGTTTTTAACAAATGTTTATAAATTCCCCTGTTGTGCATCTATACTCTTTTTGCAGCAGCTTAGTGAATAGTAACTTATGTGGAAGAGAAGCGGTAGCTAAATGTAACAGTATTAATGCAAGAAATAACCTTTCTTTCAAAGGAAACCAAACCCCAAATGGCTGAATTCAGTGTGAAATCCACAATAATGTCACGCTATGCTTTCACGGCTGTCTCCTGCACTATGGTAAATCGAGCAGCTGAGGCCAAGGAAGCCGTCTTCCAGATGCTGATTCCAGCTGCAGCTTTTGTCTCCAACTTCACCATGTAAGTATTACACTAGAGAACTACACATTGCTGGCATAGCTGAATGTCTACAGAAATTGTAGCCTAAGCTAAGGAGAGAAACAGCGCAAAGAGCTAAAAGAGTAATTAAAGGAATAGTATTGTTTCAGCTCTAATTAATCATCATAGTATTTGGACTTTTGAGAGTGTTATTTCAATTCTGTCAGAGTTTTAGTTCAAGACTAATTCAATGACAAAGTATCCCCCTCCCACCCCTTTTACTGATGTAACACTGCTCAGACAGATCAGAAGGGAGGTGCCCAGGTAGATTGCAGAGAGGGACAATCTTCAATTAAGATAAGGGAAAAACCTGAAAAATTTGTCAAGGGGGGGCATGGCTTTCATTGTTCTCATAGGAAGAAGATTGTCCCCTGCTGTTATCTGTCTGGTCTATGGACTGCATTCCACATCTGAGAAGAGATGCCTTACACTAGGTAAAAGGGGCGGGAGGGGGAAACTTTGCTTGTGAATATCTCTCAAACCATAAAGGTTTGAGAGATAAGACTTATATCGTTCTTCATGTTTTTTTAATTCCTGCAAAATAAAATAAAGTTAAAACGAAGTATTACTATCCCTTTAAGTGTACTAAGAAGCACTTGAATTACTATGACATGTTATCACATATTTGTTTATGATTTAGGTCACTTTTTACACTGTCATGGCATGACGCTAATCGTTTAGCTCTCCTTTATTTATACACATATCTACAGCAACATTTTGTTGTTGATTTCAATATGTATTACATTTGACACAAAGTATTACTATGCCTTTAACTATCTTTAGGAATGCATGGTGCATCTATTATTCCAACAGAGCAATGCAAAATGTATTTTTTCGTAAACAGTCATCTTTGAGACTTACTTAATAAGATGAACTGGAGCAAACCAACTCACATATGGGGGAGAAATAAAAAAAAATTCTCCAAATTCCAATTAAATCAAAAGGGGCATTTATGAAGATTGGGTCTATATAGCTTCAAACCGGCTCCTGCAAGTCATCTGTGGAGACAGAAAACAGACTCTTTCCTCAGCTGGCAGCAGGCAGGGATGCAGCATGGAATTTTGAGGCTCATAGCCACAAACCTTTTGGGGATATGCATACAGCCTTCATAAATTACTAATGACTAGTTTAGAAGTCCTTCATTAGGGTCTGTGGAGGATGCACAAAGCCCAACTAGACTTCAGACAGTTTGATCTCTCATGGGGTGCACCAGGGTCTTTTTTCACACTCCCATACTGCTCCCCAGTTGGTTTGCAATGTGTTGACGACCTCTTTAGCACTGAAGGGGTTAAAACTCCTTTTTAATCAAGAGTCATTATTGCCTTGTTCTTGTCCCCTGATGCATTTGGTTTGCTTCAGAATTGCTCAAATTCATCTTATTAAAATTAGACTCTTGGGTAGGGGTGGGCAAAAAACGTGAAAAATTTCCAGCAAAAAATTTTGCAAAAATGTGCTGATTTTTCACTTTTCCTGCGAAAAATTTTGCCTTTCGGTCTATGCAAAAGATTCCTCCTTTTCGCCTATTTTAACACATTTTCCGCCTATGTTAACACATTTTTCGACTATTTTAACACATTTTTCGCCTATATTTCCTATAGGTACTACATTTCCCACTGTAATATTACTTCTTCTGAGGGCTGAAGTTTAGAAATAAGTGGCTGCAAGTCAAAGTTGTGAGTCCTACAGCAACATATGGCTTGAAAAATGTGTTAGCATGCAGAATGCATTTGCCCTTTGCCCACAACACTTTCTTGCTTAAGTGACCCTGGCACATATTCATGATGATACCAAGTAATAAAACAAAATAAAGTACAACCTACAATGTGGCAGATATGTATTTTAGTGATGGTAGTGGGGGACTGGCATGGTGTGATTTGTGTATGTATTTTCATACTCTATCCTCCTTCTCAGATTATTGACACACATTACTTATTGGTCATGGCAGTGGTCCCATCTGTCCTCCACCTCCTCATCTGTGCTGCTGTTAACATATTTGTCCTGGCTTTGTCTGTCATGTGTGGTTTCTGCTACTACTACTACTGGAGCTAGATGTTGATGTAATTCTACTGCTACTACTACTAGATGTCAAAGGTGCAGCATTTACAGCAGCAGCACCAGAGGTACTCGTCATATTGAACACTGTGGATGTTAACCTGTGTTGCTGTTGCTGGGTACTCAAAACAGGTGTGTGTGGCTGAGTGGGACTTGGACTTTGAATAGGGTGACTGTGCTTTTTGACATCTGTGCTTGTCCAGGGTCACACTTTCCATTGGCTTTCTCAAACAGTTTATAGACAGACACAGTGCGCCTTAAAAGTGGTGGAAGATTCAGCCTTTGACTTTCTGCTAATCTTATTGCCCTGTCACCATCCTCACTTTCAACTTCATCTGTATCTGAACAAGAGAAGGATGCTGGAGGGATATATTCTAGATCTTCATCATCATCAGTCATCATTAGGTCATCCTCAGCAGCATCAGCATCCCCTGACAGTTCTTGCCCACTACTACCCTTATATTCCTCTTAGCTTTGGAGGTCTCAAACAATTTATTTTTACTTTTACTGTAACAAAGTTCCTGACTACTTTGAGGATGGGTGTTTTGGTGCTTGTTTGTCTCACTATCTGATGCAGCAGACATTTCAGCTGCTACACCTTCCTCTATTATGCTACTGCCAGCATCATCAACACTTGAATGCGACTTGTTGTCGTCTTCAGTGTTCTTCTTATAATGTTCTTTATTTCTACTGGCAATGGTAGTGCTGGAACTAGTTTTGCTGAGACCTTGACAAACTGCATCCTCCCTTGGAGTAGAGGCATCATCATCAATGATTGCACATGCTGCAGCAACCATTGCTGCAGTCAACTTTTGAACTACTACTTTACTCTCACGTCCCTGCACTGCTCCACCACTCCCCTTCCCCTTGTGCATTTGCTGGACATTACGCAACTACACTGTGTTTTTTTACTGTACGGTACACAACACAACTGATGTAGCTATATGATTCCTTGCCTAAGGCCAGTCAACTGTCACCTAAGATATTTAGTTTTTTATTCTTTTTAATTGTCTTTTTTATTTTCTTTTTATTTTTTATTTTTTTTTAAGTTGTCCACCCTGCTGTCTTATCACAGTCTGTCCAAAAAAATTATAACTGAAAAACAAAATCAACAACGTCTTTCCCCAGACTTCCCCACCCAGCACAGAGATAATAACAGCAAGATCAGAAAGCAATAGGTCCCTAGCTGCCTGTGTCTTGCCAGTCAGTCACATGGAACTTTGGAGTATTTGGGGTCAACCTCCTTCCTCCCTTCTTATCAACTACAGTTCCCCCAGACTCCCCTAATACAGAGAACAAATGTCCTACCTAAATGACTCCCTAAACTAAGCTTCAATTCCTCTTTATTTGCCTATCTCCTCTAGCGCAAAAACATGCTGCTCTCTCCTCTCACAAACACACAATGGCTGTGTAACGGAAGCAAGAAAGGACCACGTTGCCTTCCGCAGTCGTTCCTGGGTTTCTCCCTCCCGATTCTGGACTGGCGCCGTCGGATGCACCGGTGAAGCAAATGGACAGACTGATCAAGCACTATGGTGTCGCAAACTCTGTGTTGAAGTCGACTTTGTGTCAGAGTCGGAGGACAGCCAGGCGAACAGGGAAAGAGTTGTAGGGCGCACAGCCAGAGCTGGGTCGCAGACTGGTACCACTGGCCGTAGAGAGTGAGGCTTCTACTACCGGTCGAATGGATAACAGGAAAAGTGTCTCCGGAACCAAAGGAAGGTCGAAGACGGAGTCCGAGTCACAGCCTGACAGCATACGAAGTTGAGTAGCAGGAAGCTGGCAGCAGGCGGTCGACGATACAGGATACTTAGCTCAGATGGGCGTCAGAGTGCCCGCTTTATACCATAGGAACATAAGACACCAGGACTCCTTGTTCACTCAGAATAAGAACTGGCTTTATTCAACCAAACTGCACATATTTATACACAGAATCCACATTGCAATACATGAGCAGACAGGATACAATAGGTGAGTCACAAGGATAATATAATCACAACATACAAGACAAAGAACCAACAGCAAATGGTCCAAGCAAATACAGTGGCACAGACATGATTACATTACTAATACAAAAGGGTTGATGAACTCAGGCAATGGACATAAAGACTTGAGGTGCGTGAAGGAATTAACACACAGCAAGGGGTCTCAGTACAGTTCACAATACACTGGCTTGAGTGGCTAGAATACACATTGTAGGTGACTTTGCCCAAACTCAAATAATTAACCCTTACTGCCCATTTTCTTGGACGCAAGCCAGCAGTCCATGGTTGTCAGTCTCTTTGGGCCCAGAAATGTCCACAGTCTCTGGGGGTTCTTGGGATAATAGTCTCAGGCCCAGGCAAGGGCTCCAGTAATGGACTAAGATTTGTTACAGGCTGCTGTGAGAGCCTGACAGCCTGACGTGTGGTGTAGAAATTTTTTTCTTCCCATTTCAATGATTTCAATGGGCGGAAAGGGCGGAAAAAAGTGGAAAAATGCCACTTTTAGTGGGAAATTTTTCGCCAAGCGTAAAGTGCCATTATTTGCCAATTTCAGTTTGAGGCAAAAATTTTCGCCCATACCTAGTCTTGGGGTTATATATTCAATGAAGTAGCTTTTGTCTTTTGTAACGTATAGTGTCATTAGGCTCATTAATATTTTCAGAGAGTGTCGGTTGTGATCGGAAATATGCTATTTGTTCTGACTGAAATTTTTGTATGTAAAGACAAACACGTCCTATGTAAGGACAAAAAATGTCTTAACTGAAGACAGCATTTCTCAGATTCAGAACTTCACATTCCCTCCACTTTTTTCTTAAGGTACAAATTTTGTCTTTTACAAAACTTTTTTTGTCTTTGTATACAACACATTTTCTTTTCCTCTACATGACACTGGAGAATAGTTTATCCACGTCCTTGCCCAACCCTTTGCCCAGCAATTCTAGAGTTGTGTCATACACAACTGATATTACTAGTTTTTTGTCATATATTCTGTAGAAAATATGTCGTTCATGCACATAATTACTTATTTTTGTCGTTCATACAACATTTTTTTGACATTATCCCTTTGAACATATGGCCCTTAATGCTGAAATATAATAGCTTTATTCTGGCAAATTTTTCCAAATCTCAGTGTTCATATGCTACATATGAACCTTCATCAGGACAAACAAGTAAGATGTAAGCATACACCTGGAATATATAGCAACCAATGTGATAGGACGTTTCCCACTAAAGAAGCAGTCATGGCAGGAAGACAAAAAAAAATCAAGTACTGAGAAATTCTAACCAGACCTTCTAATCAATATTTAGAATAAGTGCAAGATTGCTAGGCAACGTGGTGCCAAAAGAACAGTGCTGAAAATGAAAAATAAACAAAATGTAAGAACTAATATTAGATACAATTATATTGCTAAATAATAAAGAAGTACAACATAATCACGTTATCTGAGCCAGAATAAAAAATGAATAAACATGCATAAACATGGCACAGTCATCACAGTCTCCTGAAATTACATAAATAACAGATTAGTGTTCTTTTGGGCCTTATGTATAGAGGCAACATAGAACAATTCTGGGCAAGCCATAAGGAGAAATAAATATTTCCAAAATTACCATTACTTTAAATAGGTCTTTTAGCAACTTCAATGCTACCAATATATCCAACACATTGCTTTGAGATGCTAAGGAAGCCTCTCTAAGTTTCAAGAGATTAAAAGTCTCCTATGAGTCATTTGGTTTTTCTCGGACTGCTAAAAATTACTGAATACCACCAGAAATGTCATGGTTTTCATCTTTGAAGTGGTATAAACGTGGAAAATAAGAAAAATAATTAATATAGCACCAAATTGTAGAAATAACTGTACACACCAGCTCGGGGGTAAAAAGGCAAAATGCCCTAATTTGATGCAGGTGAATGTATATTTTTCAGAATGGAATGCCTTCTTATAATATCTTTAATAGTTAGGACCATTTTAGTGCAAGCAGCCTATTTAAAAAAGAAACAAGGTCTGTGTAATTTTTTTTGCTTCTGGCATCCCCTACAGCACGTCAACCCATACCAATGGGTTACCATTTTTCTTGGATGCATTGTAGCTAATGAATGCAGTAAGAAATTATATCGTTTTCACAGATTTTAGAACATTTAAAGAGGTGGAAATTTAAACAACAAATATTTTTTCCTTTAGCTCCACATTCTGGAAACATCTGTGCACACCAGGTTAGGGAAGGAATGGTAAGTGACCCCTCAGTTGATGGAGTTGGGTATCTTCTTTCCAAAATGGTGTGCTTTATCTACCTTTTCTTAATTTCTGTAGTTGGTACAACCATTTTAGTACAGGCACGACATGTTTAAAATGTGAAAGAAAAATGAAAGTTTGTAGTTTGTGTAGTTTTGTTCTTTGGGATCCCCTACAGTATCAGCTCATACAATTGCAGTGCAGTGTTTCTCATAAGAGCAGTAGCTAATAAGTACAGTAGGAAATTCCATAGTTTTCAACACCACCTTGTGGAAACCTTTGTGAACACCAGACTAGGGGTAGAAAGGCAAGTGACCCCTCATTTGATGCAGTGGGATATCTACTTTCATAAATACATAATTTTATATAGTTATTTAGTTACTTTAGGCTAGTTATACCATGTAACCAATGGAATGAGCATTTTACTTCATGAAAATGCCATTTTGAACTCCTGTTATTTAAGGGTCTGTGTATGATACGCTTGTAGGTAAAATTATACATATTTAGCATTTTTGTGCACAAGGGCGTAGATTCACTAAGCCGTGATAAAGAGGTGATAAAGTGGAGATAACTTCTCCAGTTTGTAACTTCTCCAGTTCATATGTTATTCTATGGATCCTATATACTAAGATCTCCAAAGTTGAAGGAATCTTAGTGAATAGGCTCCAGAGAATAACATAGGAATTGGAGAAATGATAAACTGGAGAAGTTATTTCCACTTTAGCACCTCTTTATCACTGCTTAGTGAATCTCCCCCATTGAGTTCAAGGCTTTTAAAAATAATTGCAATGTTCTCTACCATTAATGTTTTTGATAAATAGTTTATGATAGTGGCAAAATAAGTAATTTTTATTTAATTTTTTTGTATTTATGACACCATAACTTATGAAACAGTGCAAAATTTAGTTGTCGTGAGGTGCCATGAAAAATCTGACTTAATTTTGAAAAAACATGATAAATAATTTTCCACTAATGAATTGCAGGATTGTTGGAGGCAGAACCTACCATAGTGAAGTTACATGGAAGAAACAGAAGGCTGATGGAGTCAATGTGCTGAAGAATGATCAGATCCTTAGCAGTGGGGAAAATGGGTAAGGAAAGAGATAAGACCAGAAAAGGTATCAAATATACATCGAACAGTGTATATATATTAATATAATTACTGATGGGTGAAGCTTTTTCAACGGTAGTAAATATGGAAGAAAGTGTGTGTTTGACCATCATGACAGCTCTGACACATCTCCAGTCCTTAAGGGGTTAAAGGGGAACTATGATTTAATAATAACTTGCTCTCAATTTGTTTAATACATTGACTTCCATAAGTAGGTATCCTCCATACAGCTGTCAGGTGTATGTATTTATTTATTTATATATATGCAGTTTCCGCTATATAATGAACTATATTCAAGCCTGTCTTGATCACACTTCCTCTCAACAAACCATTTAAAGAGACTGAAACTGAAACTAAAACAACTATCAGGAGACTAAAGCAGAGATCAAAACTATAACACATTTTTCTCTTCAGGACTGAGGATGAGTTAAAAGATTCTGTAAGTTCTGAATTCATATGAACATGCCATTTCACAAGACATGAAATGCATCTTGTGAAATGAGTGTTTGGTGTTTTGTTTGATATTTACCCAATCAGATAGCAGGAAGCATAATCACATCATTCCCATTTTTTTTTAAAGAAGAGTTGCTTAACTTACCCTGTTCTGTGTCTCCCATGCTCTCTCTCTTGGCCTCTCATTCTTTCCCCCATGCTCCTCTCTATCTCTCCTCTTCTCTCTGTAATTTTCCCACTTCAACTCTCTACCCTGCTTCCAGCCACTCTCTTTCCTGCCCTCTCCTGCTCTCACCTCCTCTTTCTTAAGGCCATCCCGTGATTCCTCGTTTCTCTCTCTCTCCCTCGCATTGTAAATAAATGCTTTGACATTTATAAGTGATCCTTGTCATTCCTCCCTTTACATGACTCCTGATTCCCATTAACATAGCAATCTTGACAGATGACTATGCAGTGATAGTGCTTAGTTGTCTGTAAATGGGCAAATATAAGATAGCAGCCTTTCTGAATATAAATGCTGTGCTAATGTTACTCAGATTAACTGCATTAACTTTTGTGATTCATTTCTAGCAGCACAAAAATAATAACCAAGTAGTGCATATGTACAACAGTCTACACATGCTTTATAGTGCAAGTTTAGGATTAGTTTTTAGGTATCTGACATAAAATAATCAAGTTTTACAGATACTAGCTGGAAATACTTGATATTTAAAGGGATAGTAATACTTTATTATTACTATCCCTCATATTGTAGGTATTTGCAAAATAATTTAATAGCCCCCAGGTTCATCTCTCAAACCTTTATGGTTTGAGAGATAACAGAAGGCAAAGTTCCCCCTCCCTCCACCTTCCCTGAAGTTAGCGTTGTACTGCAGGGGAAGTCTGTCGTACGACAGGCTTGCGGCTCTGCAGCAGAGCCGAGGTCCCATTAGTGAAGAAGAATTATTTCACTGAAACGGTCTTCTACATGTGATTGGTTTGCAAGCACATGTAGAAAACCGTTTTGAGTGAAATAATTCTTTGTCACTAACGTGGCTCTGCTGCAGAGCCGCATGATGAAAGAATAAACCCAAGTTTATTTTAGGACTTAATATTCCTTTAAGTAAGTAGACAATAAAACAATGTAAATGACAAAATGTAATGTAACATAATGCCTGACTTTATTCTTTTGGAGGGTTATTTTATAAATGGATCATGTTATATATATTATATATTTATTTATTTATTTCCTTATTTATTTAGGGAAAATGAGATGGAAACATTTAAAGCATCTGCCTTCATCCCAGGACGTAACAAGGCTGTTTTCCTATTGATGTATGAAGAACTCCTGCAAAGGCGTCTTGGAATGTATGAGCATACCATCAGTATCCGGCCACAGCAGTTAGTGGGACGTCTTGTGGTAGAGGTGACCATATTGGAAAACTCTGGTATTACTGCCTTAGAGGTCCCCCCTCTCAATAACAAGCACAAAAATAAAAATGTTGGTAAGTAGAACACGACTTATAGTAAATAACATACAAGTATACAGTATCCATTATGAACAATGCCCTCTCTACAATGTAGAAGCATTATTAAATATTAATAAAATTATGAGCACATTATAAAAAGCTTCCACTTACCTCAGTCTGGGCAGATAATTCTAATGGTTAGATACAAATGTGGAAATACCTTTGCCCTCTATTAAATAATAAACAATATGATAAATACATATATGTACCACACAGCGAAATAAGAAGTGGAGATAATCATTACCGATATTACTTAATTAACTAGATAACTAAAATTATCTTGGGGGCTATGCACTAAGGTGTGATACAGAAGTGATGAATTGGAGATCCTTAGGTCATTGGCTCCATAGAATAACATAGGAACTGGAGAAGTGATATCTCTGGAGATGTTGGGGGTTATACACTAAGGTGTGAAAGCATGGTGATAAAGTTGAGATAACGTCTACAGTGATATCACTTCTCAAAGTCCTATGTTATTCTATGGAGCAAATGCACTAAGATTTGTCCTGCTTTGGAGATCTTAGTGCATATTCTCCATAGAATAACATGGGATTTGGAGAAGTGATATCAGTGGAGAAGTTATCTCCACTTTATCACCTCTTTATCAAACCTTAATGCATAAACCCCAATGTCTCCAGTGTGATCACTTCTCCAGTTCCTGTGTTATTGTGTGGAGCCAATGCACTAAGATTTCTCCACCTTTGGATTTCTTAGTGCATTGGCTCCACAGAATAGCATAGGACTTGGAGAAGTGATATCAATGAAGTTATCTCCACTTTATCACCACTTTATCACCTCTTTATCTTATCATCTCCACTTTATCACCACTTAATCACGTCTTTATCACTCCTTAGTGCATCTTCTCTTTCTTCTTCTTCTTCCTCCTCTCCTATGTACTTTCTCTTGAACTAACGGATACTTGGATGGAGAATACTATCAAAACTACACAAAACTTTGGGACTTGTATACATCCTCATCAATATAAAGGAACATAAGTATCCATATTTGCATTGATATATACATGTGTATACAAGTGTATATCAAAGTGTTGGTACCATATTTGTTGAAAAGCCTAGAGTATCTTTGTTCTTGTTAATCCTAATGGTTACTATCAATGACTGGTTCTCCTGAATTATTTATTCATTAGTACTGCATATTAAGTCCACAGAGGTAGACATGATTGAGGAGTTTTAGGGGTCCTAGAATCTGGCAATAAAGAATTGTGTCTGTCTCCATGGACATAATATTCAGTACTAAATAATGATTACTTTTAGGGAACCAGTCCACCCTGAACTGGTTTATAGTGGCCATTAGGATTTCATCCCAGATTAAAGTAAGTGGTTTTTTTTAGGTGGTGCAAAAGTTTTCTTTTAACGTATTCTGCACTCGGGTTTGTTTCAAACATTTCCTTGCTGCAACATTTACTTATTTACGATATATATATATATATATATATATATATATATAAATTAACAGGCAAATCTATAGCAAATTTACAAAATTAATTGGGTATAATTATGTGTATCACACATAGGGTGCCTATATATATATGTATATATATATATATACATATATATATCCTATATAATAATTCGCTAAGTTGTGTGTAACTCCCGACATGCGCAGTAGACACTGCTGCGCATGCGGCAGTCATGCGCAGTACAGACTGCCCGCGCCGCGGCTGATACAGAGCTGGGCACTCCGAAGGAGCGTCCAGCTCTGTATCAGCAGTTGCGCGGGCAGTCTCTACTGCGCGTGACTGCCCCGCGACCGGCTGCCAGAGGCACTGTGGCCCGTGTAACGGGCTGTTCAACTAGTATATATATAAAAGGAGAAGTCTGCGTGTCTGCCACAAACACCCAGGGGCAGCAGTAAAGAGGAGTTATTCAAATCTCCTCCATACTGAGTGTCCAGGATATACGGGATGGCATGATTTTGACATTAGTTGTTAGGAGGCCAAAGGCCCCCTGGCTACTCCTTTCAAAATCACAACAAGGAGTTGTCCCGCCCTCAGTTTCTGTATGGAAGAAAAACAACTCCATTTAATCCTGTGCGTGCCAACTGAGTATATAATACATTGCTATTTTGGGTTACAATTCCCATCATAGGGATGATGGGAGCTGTAGTCCCCAACAAATGAAGGTCCAAAGATCTACTACCCATCAGTTAACATATAACATTTGCCTGCAATTATTATAATTAATTTATAAATGCTTTTAATCCATTCAGTTTTATTTCTGTTTTGCCAATTTTTATGATAGATAAGTCTCCAGCACATTGCTTGTCAAGAGATTTGAAATGCCTCTAGCATACAAAAGGTTAAAGAATGAAAGTATCAGTTAATTAGGGCATTGGTGATTGATGCATTGGTGCTGAAAGCAAGAACAAATGGTATTCTTCAGTGGAATGCCTAGCACTCTGCTTTGTATTCTGTGTTAATAATAAGGGAATGAATGGTAGAAGGGCCAATTATAATACATGTGGAATGCAGCAAATAGGAAGGTGAAAAAATCCATTACAAGACACTTAATGACTATTTAAGCAGATATTAAAGCTTTAATAACTTTTATAAACATGATGATGACAGTGAGATGTTCTGTAATTAACCCCTTAAGAACCGGCAGTGCACGCACTTTGCAGTCACTTAAGGACCACGGAGGTTTTTTTTTTTTTTTTTTTTTCACAATCCGATTCCAGACTCCCAGAACAGCGTGCTGCCGCGTGGGGAGCCCGGGATTCCATGACGGTCCAGGACCGTCATGGGTCTTTAAGGGTAAAACAAACCATGACGGTCCAGGACCTTAAGGAGTTAAATGCTAGTTTGGGTGGCAGAAATAAAGTGTGTGTTGCTGCTATTTTTCATATGAATATGCAGGAATTGGTTTAGTAATTCTGGCACAACCCCACATCTGTGGTTTATCACTGACAATCCCTCTATATTGTAAACTCTTAGTTATTAGGTTCTCGCCAGCATTTATGATGCACTATGTCAGAATGTTTGTGTTTATCTCTGCCATTGAATGTTTATTTACTTACATACAGAGCAGCTATGGTTGTTAAGCAAGTATGTGCATGTTTTAAAGGAACAATAATATCTCATAATATACCCTTACCGTGGAAGAAAACCTTAATGGCCTTTCCTTTCCTTGGTGGATGGTCCCAGATTTTCAGGAAGAAGCCAATCACATTTTTTGATCAAGAAGGACAGAGGCTGCTTTTGGAGCACAATACACAAATTTGATTACTTTCCCACAAATATTAATGGGCCTATACATGGCAGCCACTGAACTTTAGAGGAGCTAATACTATGTAATGGCTTGAGTGATTTTGAAAGGGCTTTCAAAATCATCTATATTTGTTAATCATTTTTGATTTAATAGTAAAACTACAATTTATGAGAAATTTAGCTTTATTTGCTTGTGGTTAGAGCTTATGGTGATGGGTGCATATCGAATGGTACTGTAAAGTTATGAGTTGTGCTGAAGCCCCCTACTGGAATGTGTTTGTTTAGTGAACCTGACATGAGGATTCACCATAATCATTGACTGCCTATATAAGCACTTAATCACCGCACTTATTGTACCCCTTCTATATTAAATGTAATCTGTAAAGTGCCAAGTACACCGGTTGGAGCTAGATAAATAAAAATATTCAATACAATACAATACAATACAAGATCCAATCGAGATAACAGTAATCTTAAATATGTGACAAAAGGTACGGTCTTCTCTCTGCAAATAAATAATAATAAATAATACTAGTACCATGTGAAAGCTGATCTGTTTTAGAGTGAGGAAGAAACAAAGTGTAGTGATCCTGACCATAACTGATGTGAGATAAGCGAATAAACTGTGAGCAATAAGATGATACAGTGAATTCCCTAGGTCTAAGGAAACCGAAAAAGGACAGGTGAATTGCTGCTAGAAGAACATTATTGGTGAGAAAATCAAAGGGCTGAGAGAGGAGACGGCCAACTAATTTACCATCAATGGGTTTACTATCAAAGTGTCGCATGTAAAGTTTCACGTCATAAAATGATGCATTTATTTGGCTGTGTCATTTAAAGCATCGCAATTAAAGTTTTGTGTTGTAAAGTGTTGCAAGTTCTACATTTCACGTCGTTCCCAATGGCGCATTCGCCATATGGTGCGTTAACATGTCACAGCATTAATAACGCAATATGGGTGCTTTAATGACGCAATTTGGGTGCAATATATGGACGTAATATGGGTGCAATATTGGTGGAATAAGGACACATTAAGGATGCAATATGGGTGCATTAAGGACGCAATATGGGTGCAATATGGGTGCATTAAGGGCGCAATATGGGTGCAATATTGGTGCAATAAGGACACATTAAGTACGCAATATGGGTGCAATATGGGTGCATTAAGGATGCAATATGGGTGCATTAAGAAAGCAATATGGGTGCAAAACCAACCCAAAACACAACCCAAAACCCAACCCAAAACAACCCAAAACCAATCCAAAACCCAACCCAAACCCAACCCAAAACTCAAACCAAAACCAACCCAAAACCCATCAAAACCCACCAAAACAACCCAAAACCTAACCCAAAACCCACCAAAACCAACCCCAAACCCACAAAACCCAATCCAAAACCAACCCAAAACCCACAAAACCCAACCCAAAACCAACCCAAAACTCCCAAAACCCAACCCAAAACCCATATTGCGTCCTTAATGCACCCATATTGCATTCTTAATGCGTCCTTATTGCATCAATATTGCACTCAAATTGCATCAATACTGCACCCAAATTGCATCAGTATTGCACCCATATTGCGTCCTTAATGTGTCCTTATTGCACCAATATTGCACCCATATTGTGTCGGTATTGCACCCATATTGCATACTTAATGCGTCTTTATTACACCCAAATTGCGTCAGTATGGCACCCAAATTGCATCAGTATTGCACCCATATTGTGTCCATAATGCACCCATATTACATCCATATATTGCACCCATATTGCGTCAGTATTGCACCCATATTGAGTCCTTAATCCACCCATATTGCATACTTAATGCGTCCTTATTGCACCAATATTGCACCCATATTGCGTCAGTATTGCACCAAATTGCGTTAGTATTCCACCCATATTGCGTCCTTAATGCACCCATATTGCACCCATATTACGTCCATATATTGCACCCAAATTGCATCAGTATTGCACCCATATTGCGTCCTTAATGCGTCCTTATTGCACCAGTATTGTTCCCATATTGCACCCATATTGCCTCAGTATTGCACCCAAACTGCATCAGTATTGCACCCATATCGCATCCTTAATTCACGCATATTGCGCTCAAATTACATCCATATATTGCACCCATATTGCATCCTTAATGCATCCAAATTGCGTCAGTACTGCACCCATATTGCGTCAGTATTGCACCCATATTGCGTCCTTAATGCGTCCTTATTGCACCAATATTGTTCCCATATTGCACCCATATTGTGTCAGTATTGCACTCAAATTACATCATTATTGCACCCATATTGCATCCTTAATGCACCCATATTACATCCTTATTACGTCCATATATGGCACCCATATTGCATCCTTAATGCTGCACCCAAATTGCATCATTAATGCACCCATATTGCATGCTTAATGCTGCAACATATTAACCCCAAATTGTGTCATCAATGCACCCACATTGCATCCTTAATGCTGCAACATGTTAACGCACGATATGGTGAATGCGCCATTCGGAACGAAGCAAAATGTAAAATTTGCAACACTTTAAAACTCATAACTTTAATTGCGACACTTTAAATGACGCAGCCGAATACATGGGTCATTTTATGACGCAAAACTTTACATGCAACACTTCAAATGGATACCCCATCAATGGAAGGCATGCGCATGGTGCAGAAGATGGAGATTTATAGAGACCCTTGAAAAATAGCTTGACACAGTATGATGAAAAAAATGGAAGGACTTTGACACCTAGATGATGTTCTACCCCAGCCAGATATAGTGTAATAGTGGAAGAGATAGTTTAAGGGACGGAAAACCAATAAGAGGCAAAATCTAGAATAGTAGTAACAGAGTAAGGATGCAGAGGTTTGACAGAGGAAAGAAAATGGTGAAAAGCCTTCCAAGTCCTGGTATAATTCTTTATTGTGTTTGGCGCCAAGGCCCTATTTATAATAGCGTTTGTATTAAAGATGTAGTGTCTCAGCACATGATTAGCTCCTGAAACTGCTGTGGAGTGCACGGATGAGGGTTTGCAGTAGGCAGTATCTGGAAAAAGTCCTTACATTTCTAACGAGAAAGATGATCAGCTGCATTGTTTTAGAAACCGGGTATGAAATTACAAATACTATGAAATCTGAAATAGAGTGACAAGTATGTAAGCTTCCTTAGAAACATCATAATCATGTGATTAGAAGATCTTCCCATCTAAATGCAATGAGATATATCCATATTGTCAGTGTGGAACAAAACAACCTGGCCAGACCATAATGGATCCCACAAAGCTACTGCTGCAATAATTGGATAGACTTCAAAAACAAGGGAAGACACTGGTAAAAACCTGAGGGGAAGATGAAGATGGGGATGGAGTGAATAGTGAGCAACCATTCCAATAAGACAAGAAATGGTTCCACATATTCAAGTCTGACGTGGCGACTTGGTCTAGTGTAATTGTAGATGAGTGAGTATTAGAAGAAAGAAGAAGTAGCAAATGAAAGATAAATGACCTGCCTTGCGGAAGGATTTTTGTGGCAAAACTAAGACGATCTAGTAGTGACTGGACTTCTGTATGTGAACAGGAATTTTTGAGAGAAAAATCATGTATGATAGATCTGATTCTTATAAGTTTGTCAGGGGGAAGCCTATCTTCCATATTTGCTGAATCTAAGTTAATACATAGAAAGTTGACTGTCGTACATGGGCCTTGTGTTTCATGTGCTGCTCTGGGAATGTTGGGGAACTTAAATAATGTAGCAACTTAGAAAGACTGGTGGGATGATGCGAAGATGGCTTAATGAGTAGAAAATCATCCAAACAGTGGATGACTATTGGAAAGCATCAGTGGTAAAGCAGGAGCCAACCCAGTGTTTCAGCTAAGATGTCACAAATATTGGGGCTGCTTTTTGACCCAAAAGCGAAACAGGTTGTAAAATAATACGACTGACGCCAATGTATACTGTTCAGATGCCAAAGTAAGTCGTGTATGGGGAGCAATTTAAAAGCATCTGAAATATCTGTTTTGGACAGCCAGCAATATCTGTTGCATTGTTGAAATTTGAAAAATTGCATCATCAATTGTAGATTATTTCATTGATACCTCCTCTGATGGGATGAAAGAATTGAAACTAAGATTACAAGAGGGACGGAGAAATCAATGATTAGTCTTTTTTTATAATTACCAAATTTCTTGGTGATAATAACCCCTCCACAAGGGGAATGGGGCCACTGTGGAATAACATTCCTAAATATGTCAGGCAATACTGTGGAGTATTAAAAACAGCTAAACTTTATTCAGCAAGAATTAAAAATCATACCTGCAAGGCATAGAAATAAAGGAAAGACCATGGAGGTGAGACTTATAGAGTGAGAAATATTCAACACAGGTATCAGGACAGATCAACACATTTTACACCACAATATGTGTCAATGGTTTACTGTTTTTAAATAATTGAGTAACAAACAGTATTTGAGAAGTCGGCATAATCCAGTCATCAACCGGAGTCAATTATTACGTAATGATGTGTATTAATTGCACCTTAAAGACAATGTTACCTTGATTTAGCCTCAAATGGAACACAAATCACAAATCACAGATCCAATATAAATATCTAAATAAACAAACCAAGGTAGAGGAAAACAGACCAATAACAAACCCTTTGGCTACTTCTTTCACTAGTAGTTCATCCACTACTGAGGGCTCAGTGAGAGCTGACTGTAAGTTAGTGCATTCAGTAGAAGTGGAGAGACATGCGATAATGCCTGTGTGAAAACCTTGTTGGAACCCTGTGAGAAGGTAATTTACTAAGCTCTGATCTGGATAATACAATAGAAGAGACTGTAGTGCTGAGACATTGACCAGTGCTAGTTATTTATGTTATAACACTATCCTGAGGCAACCTTCATGCACTTTAAAAACAACCCCTAGTTTTAAAATTGTTACAAATAGGGCAATTTCCTAAATAGTGTATGGGACTGTGTAACGGTTTGTTCAACACTCAGACACAGTGGTTTAGGATGAAACACAGTTTTATTGAAACAAACACAATGATAATTACCCTTAATGGGCTATAGCGTATCTCAGCAGAATTATACAGGTGTAATACAGGACTTAGATACATATGCCTACACAGGCGCAGTATAATAGGAAGCGAGAGAGTTCATATACTGTCACAGGTCAGGCATGATAGGGTGAATACCCAGAGTAGCAGCACAGCATGAGTTAAAGTCCTAATAGATATAATCAGTCTCTGTTGTGGTGAGTTCTCAGTAACGCCCAGTAAGATGGAATAACAGCGAATAGGAGACTGTAGTGCTAGAATGGAGACAGAGCACTGGTAATCTGCCGGAGCAGAGCTGAGACTTATACCCACTGCCGTAGCAGTAAACGGAGGCAACAATAATACTCTGCAAGAGCTGAACGCAATAGAGCCAATGGCAGCCTGCCGGAGCAGTAACGGAGGTAATAGTACTCTGCAAGAGCTGAACGGAACACAGCCAATGGCACACTGCTGTAGCAGTAACGGAGGCAACAGGGTTCTCTGCAAGAGCTGAACGGAAACGCAGCCAATGGTGCACAGTCGCAGCAGTAACGGAGGCAACAAGGAGTACTGCAAGGGTTAACGGAATGCTCAACCAATGGCACACTGCCGTAGCAGTAACGGAGGCAACAGTAAGCTCTGCAAGAGTTAACGGGAGGCCCAGCCAATGGCACACTGCCATAGCAGTAACAGAGGCAACAGTAAGCTCTGCAAGAGTTAACGGAAGGCTCAGCAATAGGTACACTGCCGTAGCAGTAACGGAAGCAACAGTAAGCTCTGCAAGAGTTATCAGAAGGCTCAGCAATAAGTACACTGCCGTAGCGGTAATGGAGGCAACACAGAACACTCTGCCAGGTAGGCCCAGTCAAACGGAAGTCAGAATGTCACCCAAGCGACACAACGAAGCAGGAACAGGAGAGCCGGGCCGGATCACGGAGCAGGAATGTCAGACAAGCCGGGTCAGGTCACGGAGGAGGACCATCAGCCAGGCCGGGTCGAATTACGGAGCAGGAACGTCAGAAAAACTGGGTCAGGTCACGGAGCAGGAACGTCAGCCAGGCTGGGTCGAATCGCGGAGCAGGAACCAGAAGCAGAGTAGTATAATGGGCCAAGTCGGTACACAGGAACACAGCAACTCAAGTCAGCACTGGTACAGGAACACCACGAAAGGGCACCAGACAGGTGCCAGAGCCCAGTATAAAAAGGCCATACTGGGCGGGCCAAACATAGCTCAGCCAATAGGAGTGCATCACACAGAGACTGACAGAAAGCATGGGCACCGTGATAGACTGCCCAATTTATCCTTAAGAGGAAAGAGGGAAAGGGAAGTGGAAGTGGATGGAAATGATTGAGTTAACTGGAAGAGAAGAGACTTCTGTATCTATAACTGATGGTGACGAAGGGCACAGGTAGAGTGCATGAATGGGAGACCAGCAAGACTGACAAAGTGCCTACAAAATAATTAATTATCTTGCATACTCCAATTTAACTGGACAAATGCAGCTGCTGCCTTGGCGGTGGAGGATCTATGGTAGTCATAGAAAGCCGTGCAGCTGTACTTGTAGCCTAGGTCCACAAGTAGGAACATGTAATGGTACAATTCCTGCCTTCAGCGAGGTAAAGAAGAGCATAGAATGTCCCTATATACACTAAATACTAACGTGGACTCAAGGTAATAGAGACTTCTCCACAATTTACTGTTTTATTCTCAGTAAGATCAGGAGAGTCTAGTAGTAAAGAGACCAGGTGAACCTCTTTCCCTTCTATTGTATCCCTCCGTAAATGTTGGGTTATTATTATTATTCTTTATTTATACAGTGCCAACTAATTCTGCAGAGCTTTACAATTGGGAATAGACATACAGAGGTATTAAATAGTACAATCAAATGTGGAGAATAGAAGGATCAGAAGGCCCTGCTACTGAGAGCTTACAGTCTAGAGGAAGGTAGGTTTGACACAGAAGGAGTAAGTGTTATTGGGTGTAAGTGCCTCCTGCCACATGAACTGCCAGTCAGTGGGTGGGAGTGAGAAGTGCTGTTGTGTGCAGTGGTCCAGGCAAGGGGTGATTCTTGGTGATAATGTTTATGGAGGCAGTTGATAGGCTACCCTGAAGAGTTGAGTTTTCAGGGAGCGTCTGAAGATTTGAAGGCTGGGGGAGAGTCTGACTGGACGTGGGAGGGAATTCCAGAGTTGAGGTGCAGCACGGGAGAAGTCCTGTAGGCAGGAGTGGGAGGATGTGATAAGAGCTGTGGAGAGCAGAAGGTCGTGTGTAGAGCAAAGATGGCGAGTAAGAGTGTATTTGGAATTGAGAGATGAAATATAGGGTGGTGCGGTGTTAGTGAGGGCTCTATAAGTTAGCACCAGAATTTTGAATTTAATTCTGTATGCTAATAGGAGCCAGTGTAGGGATTGACAGAGGGGTCTGGTGTCAGAGAAGCGATGAGTGAGGTAGATTTGTCTTGCAGCAGAGTTCATTATGGACTGAAGTGGGGTTAGGCGGGTGAGAGGAAGGCCAATTAGTGATGAGTTACAGTAGTCAAGACTGGATATGATGAGTGTTTGGATTACAATTTTGGTAGTGTCTTGTGTGAGAAAGGGTCAGATTCTAGAGATGTTGTGGAGGTGGAGGTGGCATGATTTGGAGATTGACTGGATGTGAGGAATGAAGGATAGGCAGAGTCAAATGTGACCCCCAGGCAACGAGCTGTAGGGGTTGGTGTGATGGTAGTGTTGTTAATGGTGAGGCTGGTTGTGGAGGGAGGGAAGATAATCAGTTCAGTTTTGCCAAGGTTAAGTTTGAGTTGACAGGAGGACATCCAAGAAGACACAGCAGACAGACAGTCAGATACTAGAGACAGGAGGGAAGGGGAGAGGTCAGGAGAGGAAAGATACATTTGAGTGTCATCAGCACAGAGATGATGGTGAAACCCAAATGATTTTATTAGTTTTCCAAGGGATGCAGTATAGCTTGAGAAGAGCAAGAGACCCAGGACTGATCCTTGAGGCACTCCAACAGACAGTGGGATGGGTGGAGAAGTAGAGCCAGAGTAGGAAACACTGAAGGAGCGGTTGCAGAGATAAGATGAAAACCAGGAGAGTGCAGTGTCACAGAGACCTAGGGAGTGGAGGGCTTGGAGGAGTGGGTGACCTGTTGTGTCAAAGATGGCTGACAGGTCCAAGAGAAGTATGGAGTAGTGGCCTTTTGACTTGGTGGAGAGTAAGTCATTGGCCACTTTAGTGAGGGCAGTCTCAGTGGAGTGATGAGGGTGGAATCCAGATTGCAAGGGATTGAGCAGGGAATGGGAGCAGAGGAATTTAGTGAGCTGGTTATATGCAAGACGTTCAAGGAGCTTGGAGGCGAACAGGAGTAGAGAAATTGGCCGGTAATTTGACAGTGAGTTTGTGTCCAGGGAGGGTTTCTTTAGGATGGGTGTGATGAGTGCATGTTTGAAAGAGGATGGGAAGGTGCTGGTTGACAAAGAGAGGTTGAATAAGTGAGTAAGGTTTGGAGTTAGTAGAGGGGAAAGTTCTTGAGTGAGCTGAGACAGGATTGGGTTGAGAGGCCATGTGGTTAGGTTTGAGCGAGTGAGGAGAAGGGAAACTTCATCATCAGTAATGTGTGAGAAGGAGCTTAGTGTGTATGTGGGAGAGTTGACAGGGCTAGGCTGGCTGGGTGGGGATGGGAGTGATGAAATGTCATGTCTGATAGATTCAATCTGGTCCTTGAAGTGGGTGGCAAGATCTTGGGCAGAGAAGTTAGTGGAAGGTGTTTGTGTTGGTGGGTGTAGAAGAGATTTGAAGGTTGAAAAAAGGCATTTTGGGTTAGAGGAAAGATTAGAAATTAGAAAGGAAAAGTATGACTGTTTGGCCAGGGTGAGGGCAGACCTATATGAATGGAGAATTCATTTGTAGTGTATGAAGTCAGCTGTGGAGACCGATTTCCTCCAGTGCTTTTCGGCAGTGCGTGAGCACCTTTGGAGGTTGTGATACGAGGTGGATTGACATAAGTACCTGAGGGAGAAGCTGGAGCTCTGTCATGCAAAGGGGCAGCAGGAATGGAATTTGCATTCTCCAATGTGGATAGCCTAGACTGAATATCAGCAACAGCAGAAGTGAGATTAGTGAATAGTTGTGCAATCTGGTTTAGCTGCTCAGCGGAAGAGGGGGAGGGGTGGGGAAAAGGACTGGGGAAGGAACAGGGGAAGGGGGAGCAGGAGAAGGAAACAGCAGGCAACGTAAATCCACCTTTCTGGCTGAGGCTTAATACACTATTCTACACTTGGAAAATTCACTCATCAGCTTAGCCACTGTCCAGGCCCTGGCAGAAGGCCCTCCACTAATTTGGGAAAATGATCTAGAAGTTCCGACTCTGATCACTGTGTGATGCAGGTGATAAATGTTGCAGGTGATAAAAGCCCTCCAACACAGTACAGAATCCCTGAGCTTGCAATAGATAAATATTCATGCATCATGTGCGAGCAGACATCCTCAAAGTACCCATTTGAGAAGTGAATCATGGGGGAGATTTTTCATCATCAAAGGGGTTAAGGCATAGCAATTAAAACTTTAATACCTTCTTTCTCTCCTGACATCCATGCTGTATACATTATATGTTTGTGGTCTGATTAATCTAACCTTTTAACTATTTTGTATATGTCTACTGAAACACCTGAAACATTCTTACTTTTCTTTGTTCTCTTTTACTGTTATGTGTGTGGAATTTTGCTGGGGGTAGGGCATAATTTGGGGTGGGTCGTGGGGCCTCTCATTAGAGTGTGCAGGGGGGCCCTACATTTTGTGCAATGCTTCTGTGTCCAGGAATGCAGACAGGATGACAGGTAATAACTAAGCAGGAGCGAATGGAGTGGGTGTGTCCAGGTAAGCAGGCAGACAAGAACTTCCTGGACCAAAGTCTCACAGTTTGGTCATGAATATGCCTGTTGCCATTGTTTAGCTGAATTGGCAATATCTTCCATCTCCTTTTTACAACAGATTTTCAAAGCATCCTGTGTTTCAATGGAAAAAGTTACTGGGGTCAGGGTCACCCCCCTCACTGTGTTATGTACAGTAACCATAGCAAAACATCTGTCATATTAACTCTGGGTGGGTTAGTCTGACTGCTCTTTGTAATGCATGAATCAACAGCATGCTGTCATAGAAACCATTGGACTGTTAGGGACAGAACCATCAGAATATCATTTCTATATGCACACCTATCTAGTGGGTCATTTGTACAAAGTAAAAAGGGATCACTGCTGGTACAAACCAACCACCCAATAGAGGACAAATAAAAAAATTCTCAAATTCCCATAAATGTAAATGGGACTTTTAAAGGAGAAGTTACACCTCATAATAATATCCCTCACTCTTAACTTGTTATGGTCAGTGATTCCTAATGGCCTTACAAATCTTGCCTTTGTGTCTTATTTAAGAGATTATGTACAATCAGCATTAGATGTCATGTGCAGGGAGGCGGACATGACAGCTGCTGGCAATTTCCAAATTGAAATGCTTTAACTTAACTCTTTTAGGACAAGAGGGCTATGCAGCTGTGCATGCATTGTACAGCAATGTACAATGGGCAGAGTCAGGGGAGGGCTGGCAACTTGTGGCCCAGGGGGCAAGTATATTAAAGTGGCCCATTTCTCTTATCATTTGAACCCACTGTTTCAGCCCACCCCTTTTGTTAATTTTAAAATTGGCATTAATTTTGTG
Organism: Rhinophrynus dorsalis; assembly: GCA_037306005.1. Taxonomy (NCBI): domain Eukaryota; kingdom Metazoa; phylum Chordata; class Amphibia; order Anura; family Rhinophrynidae; genus Rhinophrynus; species Rhinophrynus dorsalis. The sequence continues at coordinate 325,554,494 of CM074721.1, forward strand.
ACTTTAGTTAAGTGATACCACATAGCTTACAGTTGAAATGGGGCTACACTAGTGCGCTACTACAAAGCTTACAATTTAAGTAAAGCTTACCTAGTGATACTATAGAGCTTACAAGGAAAATGGTTTATGCTACTAGTTTAGCTGCATTTGGATTGTACCTCTGTGGTATCACTAATGTAGCTCCATTTGGATTGTACCTCTGTGGTATAATTTATGTAGCTCCATTTCAGTTGTAAGCTCTGTGGTATCACTAGTGTAGCTCCATTTACAGCAGCAATTGGGAGATTTAGTGAGGTGTACTGGCCTACCAGCCCAGACATATGACCAGCCCAGGGGACAATTGCCCCCCTGCCCCCCCCAGACCAGCCTTCCCCTGGGCAGAGTCTGTGTCCTGTGGTCCCAGTGGCTGCTGTCATGTCTGCCTCCATGGACATGATATCCAGGACTGATTGAGGATGTTACCTCTTCAACAAAAAGCACCAGGACTATATTCTTGGGGGCCATTAGGATTTTTTGGCCATGATATGTTAAATGAAAGGTTATTATTATTATTATGAGGTGTTACTTCTAATTTAACCTTGTAAATGCTAAATAACCACTAAAGCATTGCAGAGCAATGTGTTCTTGACTTTTCTAGCACTGTATGTGTTAAAATCCAACTCTGTATCCATGGGAATGTTTATTTACCCCTATGGTTCACTTGGTTTACCTCAGAATTACTCCAGTTGTGCTCAGTGTTCCCTTTGTATTTTCAGATCACATCAAAGTCGTAATAATACAGTATTTTTTTCTCTCTTATCCTACTCTAAATACAAATAAAATGATGTAACAGTTATTTTTAGATGTTGTTTCTCTTTAATTCAGTCTTCTGGCAGAGGAATAGAAGACTCTGAATTCATCAGTGTATAAAGAATTAGATATAACAATAACAGAACTGTGAGCTTTCCAACATGGAAGAACAAACATTTCTGGAAATCTTTCATGTTGATCCAGTAGCAGGTATCAGTAGCTACAGAGGAGACAGAAGGGCAGAACCTGTTCTAGTTTGAATTAAAGGGGAACTTTCACCTGAAAAAAACTTTTTACCATCTGTTGAAACACATAACCAGTATCAGGAAACGGTATGCTTACGTTTTATTTTCCAGTGCTATTAAAGATATTTGATTTTCCAAGACGAGCACTTCCGCATTCAGCGGCACAGTGCATCTTCGGCACATCTCTCAGGACTTCCCAGCACTATTACAGCCTCCTCCCACCTCCCTCCCAGCTGCCCCGGCGAGCGCGTTCACATTTCACTTCGGTGTGGTGTGAACGGCTCCTACCGTTATAGCAAGCTACAATTGGCATTATAATGAGGTTGCAACCTCATTATAATGCCAATTGTAGCTTGCTATAACGGTAGGAGCCGTTCACACCACACCGAAGTGAAATGTGAACGCGCTCGCCGGGGCAGCTGGGAGGGAGGTGGGAGGAGGCTGTAATAGTGCTGGGAAGTCCTGAGAGATGTGCCGAAGATGCACTGTGCCGCTGAATGCGGAAGTGCTCGTCTTGGAAAATCAAATATCTTTAATAGCACTGGAAAATAAAACGTAAGCATACCGTTTCCTGATACAGGTTATGTGTTTCAACAGATGGTAAAAAGTTTTTTTCAGGTGAAAGTTCCCCTTTAAGTAATAAGTATGCTATGTATACTTATCAAAAGGAAGTAGATGTCACATTAACCATTTGAGTGCAAGAGGGGTGCTCCGTGCTGGCACTCAAAGGGTTAAGGGATGCAGGACTGTATATTCAGTACAATGCTTTATTCATACTTCCCACACAGTATCATCGCTGGGGTGGGGCGGGCCTCCCACCAAGGAGTCTGGCCCATCTGTGTTCCACCCCACCCCCCCAACACTCACCACTGCTGCCCGAGTGCCTGTGTCACTATCATTCAGCCTCTCTTTACTGAGTCTTTTGAGACTCAATGAAGGGAAACTTGACGATGAATGTAAAAATATAAGGTGGGTGAGCGCTACAGAAACAAATAATTATGCAAAAGTGAGTATCAATATCAGACACCCAATATTAGAATGAACACATTTCTGTTCAAAATACATATATAAAAACCAATATTATCAGGAAGATACAATGTACTAATGTACTTGATACTGTGAAAAATAACAGAATTGTGTATAATTTAACAAATGTAATACTTACAAATGATCGAAATGCATAACACAACCGATCCAAATATAAATGAGACAATACAGAAGTCCGTGCTTCTTCAGATCAAATAAAGTAGTGTATAATAGCATGTAAAAAGAAGAAAAAATACAACACATAGCATGATCCGTGCCAAACAAGTTATAATCAATTAATACAGTGATCAATCAAATAATAAAGTCCCAAAATAATTATCTGATATAAATGGAAACAGTAATCTTGTATCTTGATAAATAGGAAGAGCAGTTCTCTATTAATAATTCTACCCCGTACAGTCAACCCAATGGAAGGAATTCAGGAGAAAACTCACGTAGGTGGAGGATCGCTTGGCTAGCAGGTTGCCAGACAAGTATATTTGCACGTGGGGATGTTTTAATAGCTGTCCTCACTCAGCCATTCCCTTCGTGTTTTTTCTTGCACCAACATAATACTGGCAGCAGTAAAGAGAAGCTGAATGACACAGGCACTCGGGCAGCAGTGGTGAGTGTGTGTGTGGGGGGGGGGTGGCACACAGATGGGCCATGGGCGATGCTACTGCTTGGGAGGTATGAATAAAGCATTGTACTGAATATACAGTCCTGCATCCCTTAACCCTTTGAGTGCCAGCTTAATCATGGGAGGGGCTTAACAATATATGTCATAAGGTGGGCAGGAAGTGGCATGAATGGGGTAGAAATGAGGAGGAGTGGGTGGGATAGTAGGAGGAACAGGGTGGGAAGGAGCAGACGTGTGCAGACTGTAAAAAACTGAGTCTCTGAGGCAGATCTGGAGAGTTCCCAAGTATTTATTTATTATTTATTTAAAAAAATGTTTAACAGGAAGAATACATTGAGATTTCTCTATTTTTCAAGTATGTCCTGGATAAAAATAATCTATCCACTTACTTTACTATGCCCAGTAAGTGCAATGGCCATTATAGATTTTGCCCTTGTGACTTTGTTTAAAAGATAACATCTTTATTCAGCCCATAGAGGCAGAAATGACAGTTGCTGGCAGTTTGTATTAAGTTTTTGAGTGCCAGAGAGGAAAGGGTAAAAATGAAACGTGCAGGTTACATGAGTCTTCTTAACCCTTTAAGGACGTGAGAAGGGTGCACACATTTATATGCGGCACATTTCCCTCCCCTCTGATAAATAACTATTTGCAGAGTTTGGGGACCTGTGGTCCTGATAGCAGCTGTCATGTCTGCCGCCATAGACATTACAGATCCAGGACTGATTGAAGATGTTATCTCTTGAGACAAGAGCAGCATTCATAGGGGCCATTAGTAGATAAGTGGGGTCTACTGACAGGAGGTGTTAATTTTCCTTTAAGACTGATGTACTAAGTAGAATTAGAAAAGTTCTTGTGAAAATGTGTTGTAGCTCTCTTTAGCATTCAACGGGTTAAATACACATTTTAATCAATGATACATTTTAATGGTGCAATTGCTTTGCTCCAGAATTGCTCTGGTTTGTTTTTATACACAAGGTCCCACAGTTTGATAGGGCAGTGGTATGCAGCCAGCCATGTCATGGACGCCCACTTTTTTTTAACTTGTGATGGCATAGACAAAAATGTGACTGTTTGGTTTTAACCCTTTGAGTGCCAGAGTGGTACGGAAATTTATATTTATTGAAATTTGTATGCACAACATGATCTTTATTCTCATTCAGATTATAAGACCTAAGAATAAATAGTAATATATTCCCTTTTCTTCTATATACCACTGACCAACTAGCAACAAGTTGTTACGGATGCTTTAAAAATTCCAGACTCTGTTAGGGGGGGCATGAGAAAGAACTACTGCATTATGGGATTTCTAGAACTAAAGCTTCAATAACTGTTTTAATCCTTTGAGTGCCAGGGAGGTATCCAACTCACTGTGACGCAATGGCGCTTGAAGGTTAAAACAATTCCATGCTTTTTAATAAAATAACAACGTCAGTTCTGTAAATCTTTGTGCCTTGAGAGCTGGCTGTATAACCTCAATCAGTAAAGCTGTGCCATTCATTTTCTTTATAGATGCCAACTCTCAGAGTCAAGGATTTAAAATCTTGAGGGATTTTGAGATTATCTTGATTTCTGTAATAACCAGAGACCTTACGTTGAAGTTTTCAGTCATAAGAAAGAGATAAAAAATGATTTAAGTGTCGAAATGATTATTTTATTGAAATTACTACCTGTCTCGCTGCAGTTTGTTGGCATCTCAGAGGAACCAATCATTGGGATCTGACATATTCTTTCTTTTCTTTTTCTGCGATAGATACAATCTCCCCTCCTCCTTCGACAATCATCAACCAGACAGACAACTTTGCAAGGATAACATTTAATCCTAATGTTGTTCAGCAAGCGAAGATCTCACAGAATGGCATTTTGGGTGATCTTGTTATAAGATATGATGTAAGAAGGGAGCTCAGTGTTGGAGATCTCCAGGTAAACTCATATAGCAATTTTAACATGTTTGTGTAGTAGGACACTGAGGGTGGGGGTATTTTCTAGCTGGAATCTCAATAGAAGTTGTGTAAAGTAACTGAAAAAACAGTACTGCACTACTACAATGCAGGTGCAGTTAAAGGAGCAGTAACCTTAAAAAAACAAACAAACAAAAAACCCTCCCCAAAACTTATAGATCTCTTTTCCTGCTGAGTAAATCAACGCCCACTTTTCACTAAAAAGTTATTAAAGCTCAAACTTTTTTTTTTTTTACATTTTATTGCAATTTGCTGTTGTGCTCAGCAGGTGGTGGTTTTGCTCCTATCCAGTTGTGTAACTAGTTATTGGAGGGATATATCTAGGACCTACAGAGCTCTGGGGCCGATGGCCCCCTTGGATGCTCATCCTCGTTACAGCTATATCCTCTGCACCCTGTGCAGTTATACCCCTGTTCCTATCACTTACTATAGAGAGCCATTGTCAGTAAGCTTTATGCACAACATAAAAGTGGAGGAATTTTGGAGCAAACCATTTTCCCATAGGGGAAGAATTAATCTTCCCTTTGATTAAAATGGGGCCTGTGATTTCTTGAATGCTAGAGCGGTCACCAATGCATTGCTTCACAATACATTAGAGACCTGTCTAGCATACAAGGAGTCAAAAGCCCTATTTAATTCAATGTGAGTTTGGGAAATTTTTATTTCTCCCCTGTGGAAATAATTTTACCACAAAAAAGCAGGTTTAAAGCATAAGTTTGATTGATAAATCTCCCATCAGTTGGCTTATGGTTGTTTTACTGAGCAGGATAAAATTTAACATATACATATTTAAAAAATGAATAAATAAAATGTATTATTATACATTATTAAGCACCAACATATTCTGCAGCGCTGAACAAAACAGGGGTGACAACATACAATGACATACAGAACCTGCAGGAGTAAAATGCCTTTATTGGCTAACTGAGTGGCTCTAGGTTACAAGATTTCAAGACAACTAGGTCTCTTCTTAAGACATAATACGAATGAAGGCTGACTACTGTCAACACTACACAACACATGACTTTCAACACTAATGCACATTATTTTAACATTTAAATGATACTGGCAGTGTGTATTCTGATCGGTATAGTCCATAATTAATTCCCTAGGCTCCAGTAAAGTCTCTTTGAAGTGGAGTAGAAATTACAAACAAGATTTAGCATACAGAACCTAATAGAAACAAAAAAAATGTTAGTGAGGGCCCTACTCTCGGCAGCTTACCATCTTCTAGAGGTATATATCAAGTACTAACACATGGAAAGTTATATGTGTATCTCTATGAATGTTACACTTACACTTAATGTATCCTTTCATGCAATAAACATAGTGGCTCAGTGCTCCTGTAGACACTGCTGAGTCCAAATGATGTAATTCTTATCTGGGGATGTGGCGTGAACAGGGAAGGTGGGGAAAGAACAGAGCAGAGGAGAGTAGGAACCTTTGGATGGGGAAGTGGAAATTGAACATATGGTGAAACATGGAGTGGAGCTACAAATAACTTAGTGAACCTGGAGAAAGGCTTAACCCATTATTGCAGGATGACGTGCCAGGACTGTCACAGGAATCCATCCTTTAAGGACGGATGATGGTCCTGGCACATCAAAGGTTAATTATCACAGTGCTCCTCAGGGAGGTTGTAATTGACTGCTACAGGACCAGAGCAGTCAGTTTCATCCTTTTCCTGGTGGCTCCACACATGTGATCGCTTCTATAGCGATCACATGTGCCAATGGAACCACATGACTAAGGCAATCTATGTATACTTTTGTTACTGTTTTCTGCCTCTCTCTTCCTCACGATCACAGTGAACAGAAGAGAACAGAGTTCCCAACAGGGAAAATGGCCAAAATTAAGTTACATTTGTGTTGCTGGGGGCAGGACTAGGGACAGGTCACTTGATGGCCTATTGTCACCCTTTTGTGTTACTGAATAAATTATTTAGGGCAACATCAAAGAATTTTATTTCTAGAGAGTAATTTATAAACATATATTCTGAAGTTTCAGCAAAAATGAATGTGTTTTATTGATATGAAGCATTGTGATACACTGATGCACATACCACACAGTCTGATCTCCTAAACCAGGGACACCAGGGTGGGAAAGCGGGACATAGGGATTTTCATCTCAGAGATGCAGTACCCTCATAAAGGGACACTTGGAAGGTGTGAAAGGACATTTATAAATTTTATCCAGTCCTTGTTAAGAAGAATCCAATTGAGTACAAATTATCACAGGAAAACCTGTAAAATGTTGAGTTCTTTCATTTTTTTCCCTTTTTTCATATCATTATCAAATTAAATGGTGGGTTATGCATGCTTATGAAAGCCCTACATATGCTTAAAAAATGGAATATAATTTGTGTGGGCATATTAACCCTTTAAGGACCGACTTGAATGTGCAGCTGGCACTTGGACCACACAGCATTTTTTTTTCTTGTGATTTCGATTCAGGGCTCCCCGAGAGGCGTGCAGCCACACAGGGAGCCCTGAATTCCATGATGTAACAGGACCATCACTGGTCCTTAAAGGGATAGTAATTTTTCATAATAAAAGCAGCTCTAATTAATCATCATAGTATTTGGACTTTGGAGAGTGTTATTTCAATTCAGTCAGAGTTGTAGTTCAAGAGTAATTCAATTACAAAGATTCCCCCTCCCGCCCATTTTACTGATGTAACACTGTTCAGCCAGATCAGAAGGGAGGTGCCCAGGTAGACTGCAGAGAGGGACAATCTTCAATTAAGATAAGGGAAAAACCTGAAAAGCTTGTCAAGAGGGGCAGGGTTTTCATTGTTTTCATTGAAAGAAGATTGTCTCCTGCTGTTATCTGTCTGGTCTTACAATCAGATTCCACATCTGAGAAGATATGGCTTACACTAGGTAAAAGGGGCAGGAGGGGAAACTTTGTTTGTGAATATCTTTCAAACCATAAAGGTTTGAGAGATAACACTTATATTGTTCTTCGTGTTTTTTTAATGTCTACAAAATAAAATAAAGATAAAATGAAGCGTTACTATCCCTTTAAGTGCTGGACAGCCTTGACTGTTCTGGAATGGCATTGGATATTAAGGGGTTAAATTAATTAGAGGAAAAATATCGTTGAACAAAAGTATACTAAAAAGGACAAAATTAGTGTTTTCCTCTAGTGTAAGAAAGACCTCATCACAAAGCGGTTAATCCATAGACATCAGTACTTAAAGGGATAGTAATGTTTCACAAAAACAGCAGCTCCAATTAATCTTCATAGTATTTGAGCCATAGAAAGTGTTATTTCAGTACTGTCAGAGTTGTAGTTCAAGAGTAATTGAATGATAAAATATCCCCCTCCCACCCCTTTTACCTAGTGTAAAAATGCTCTCCTCAGATGTGGAATCTGGTTGTAAGACCAAACAGATAACAGCAGGGGACAATCTTCATACTCTGAGAACAATTAAAACCCTGCCCCCCTTGACAGGTTTTTCAGCTTTTTACCTTATCTTAATAGAACATTGCCCCTCTCTGCAGTCTGCCTGGGCACCTCCCAGCTGTTCTGAGGTGAGCAGTGTTACATCAGTAAAAGGGGAGGGGGATACTTTATCATTCAATTACTCTTGAACTACAGCACTGACAGAACTGAAATAACACTCTCTATGGCTCAAATACTATGAAGATTAATTGGAGCTGCTGTTTTTGTGAAACATTACTATCCCTTTAACATATACTGACCCAAACCAATACCAGCAACAGTCATAGCAAGTTGTATTTTAGCATTGTGCTAGTTTAAAAACAATTTAATGCTAGTAAAGTTATGGAGAATTATACAAGTACATCTTAAAGGGGTCCTGACACAAAAAAATGAACTACATTAAGATAACTTTAAATGTTACATTCTTACAGGTAGTATTTGTAAAACTTAATTATTGATATGCTATTTCCCTAAATGACCATCTTAAACTTGTCTTTAACAAATTTAAATTGTCCTACTCAGAGAATATACCTTTAATTTTGTTTTTGCTGTTTGAATTGATCTAAGAGCTAAAGTCAGATAATTGATTGTAATTAGTGCCCTTTGCTATTGTATTCAGAAAGGCTACTATCTTATCTCAGTCCATTTACTGATAATCCTGAACAATTAATGGGAGCCCTAGAAAATGTAGGAGTGTCTGCTCCCTCAAAACATTTGTAAGACAACAGTTAAAGAGGTAGTAATACTCCATTTTATCTTTATTTTATTTTGTAGGCATTAAAAAAACATGAAGAGAGATATTGAGAGATATTCACAAGCAAAGTTTCCCCTCCCGTCCCTTTTACCTAGTGTAAGCCATCTCTTCTCAGATGTGGAATCTGGTTGTAAGACCACACAGATAACAAAATGGGACAATCTTCTTCCTATGAGAACAATGAAAGCCCTGCCCCCCTTGACAAGATTTTCAGGTTTTTCCCTTATCTTAATTGAAGATTGTCCCTCTCTGCAGTCTACCTGGGCACCTCCCTTCTGATCTGACTGAACAGTGTTACACTAGGTAAAAGGGTTGGGAGGGGGATACTTTGTCATTGAATTACTCTTGTACTACAACTCTGACAGAATTGAAATAACACTCTACAAAGCCCAAATACTATGATGATTAATTAGAGCTGCTTTTATTATTAAACATTACTATCCCTTTAAGGCCTTAGAGAACAAAGATAGTTTTTTGTTTTTTACGAATTCTAGCATGAAGTATAGGGTAGCTAATAACCCCAGTTCATTTTTAGGTGTTAGTGTTCCTTTAAGGGGCAGTTAAACATATTTTCTGTTGGTTTTACAATAAGTTACCTTCAAATGCCCAAAACTGCTCTAATTGTGTCCTTATATTCAGGTGTTAAATGGATATTTTGTGCATTATTTTGCACCTACAAACCTGCCTCCACTGCCGAAGAATGTGGTTTTTGTGATTGATACCAGTGCATCCATGGTGGGAACCAAAATTAAACAGGTGAGGATTAAAATGGTCTGCAGTACAAAAACCCCTTGGATACTAGAGACGTCTTCAACTATTGTATGGGAAATATTTCTAACATCCCATTGGTTAAGCCTTTGAGTGCCAGAAAGGTAGCCAATGCACTGCAATGCAATATTTTGGATATCGCTCTGGCACTCAAAGGGATTTAATCAACAGTGTTTTTAGTGACGGATAGCTGTGCTCTTGTACGTTAATATGTTGATTTATGTTAAATATTAACCCCTTAAGGACTATGTGACGTACTATGACCTATGACTACCCTTAAGGACCAGTGACGATCATAGCACGTCACGTACTTTTTACTTACAGTGCTCTACCGGGAGCGCTGTAAGTAAAAACGGGGCCTAAAATTGACCGCTCCAAGACTGGAGCGATGTCTCTTAGGCCACAAAGCGGAGCGCCGGTATGCGTAACAGGACACGTATACCGGCGCATTGGCATGGATCAAAGCGGTCCTTAAGGGGTTAAAGAGAAAGTATTACTTAATAACAAAAAAAAATATTATTTTCCAGCTAAGCAAAAGTAGGATATTCCAACTATTTTTTGTTAATTCTTCTCATAAGAGTTACAGAGAAAAACTGCAGGTTTTGGTTGCAGTGTGTTAATGGTCTGTCCATTTTATGGACGTCTGTTTCTATTGATGTTGGTGGACTGTTTATGTCACTCATAGTTGCTCTCCACAGACTCCTTTAGAAATAGCTCTGTCATAAAATGGCAGGCTTTAATATATAATAGCTGGGAATATGAAGTTTTGTGCTATATGTTCTGAATAAACCATATCTCAGCTATGGCAGTGCGTTTGTTTCACTCAGCGGGAACATTTCTCCAAATTATTTAAGTGTTAATCATAAGTTAAACTAAGCTATGTAAGAAAATACATACAGAGCAAGGTGTTTTCTCTGCAGAAATATTTAGATAAACAGAGTGAATAGGCAGAAAAGTAGCAGATTAGGTTTAATATACGATAAGTGGAAAACTATGAGGGGAATCCTCAGAGAAAGATTTATGAGCACTGATACACAACATACTTCACAGCAGTGTTCTGTGTCACTCAGCTGCTGCAACAGCCAATAATATCATGTATAAAAAGAGGTATAGATGCACTGGATGTGAATATAATTCTACCTCTATATAAACGCTTGGTAAGGCCTCATCTAGAATATGGAGTACTGTTTTGGGTGGCAGTTAAAAAATATATTATGGAACTGGAAAAAGTACGGAGATGTGCAACAAAACTGATAAGGGGATTGGAGGATCTGAGTTACAAAGAGAAACTAGCCAACCTGGCTTTGTTTACATTGGAGAAGAGACATCTAAGGGGTGATATGATTACCATTTACAAATATAGTCAAGGTCAAAACAAAGAACTCTGTAATGGACTATTTATTTCAAGAGCTGAGCAAAAAAAATAAGAAGTCATCTATTAAGACAAAATGCATGTTTTGTTTTTACATTAAGTGCAGTAATTCTTTACCTATGGATGCTGTGCGTATAGATACTGCAGTTGCTTTCAAAAAGTAATATATACCTTTCGAGCTCAGAACAATATTGAGAATTATTACAGTCTGTTTCAAAGAAGATAGGATGTGGATCCATGAAAATATCCCAATGCCATCTGGAGTAAGAAAGAACATTTTTTTACACACTTGGGGCTTAACTGGAAATTGCTTCAATGTTTTTTTTTATTTTTGCCTTCTTCTGTATCAACAGGCATGAGCTGAACCTGATAGACACGTCTTTGTTTTCAGCCTCATAAACTATGTAACTATGTTATACTTTGCTTTTGGTTAGCCAGGATAATAAAAATCCCTTCAGTACTGAAGGCATTCTATCTATCTATCTATCTATCTATCTATCTATCTATCTATCTATCTATCTATCTATCTATCTATCTATATCTATCTATTTTTATTTTATAGGACATCAGGGAATATCAAGCATGAGCCTAAATGGATGATCACAGAAAGATATATATTTAACATTATTAACGTGATTCAGTTTTATTGCAATCAGAAACAATGGGTTGAGTGACAGTTTGAACCTTACAATGCTCCCAGTTTTGTCTCAGGGAAGCAATATGTTATTCTCTGCATACAGAGGAGGGTATATACAAACACCCTATTATATGACTCAGAAAGGAAGTGCTTCTGGAAGTGTTTTAATCTTTGGAAAAATACAATCTTTCAAATTCCCATAAATATAAGTAGCCAAATTGGATGTTGGATAACATTTTCCGTACAGTATTATATTAACCCCTTGAGAAAGAGAGGGGTGTGCAATGTGTTGATCAAACATCTGGTCCTCAAAGTGTTAAAGAACTATTTGCTAAGGTAAGGGTTAATTTATGGAAAATAAACATTGTTATATATTTGGTATAATACACAGTGAGAAATGTTGTAAACAATGTTTCTATTGTTTTGATTTCAAGGGAAGGCATTTTGCCACATACAAATGTAAATGTTCATTCACACACAGCTGTTAAACACATATTTACTTAGTTTCTATCAACACTAACATGCACACAGTGAGATCACACACTAAGATTTCCCAAGTTCAACTAACAGCAAACTACAGAACTTAAAGGGATAGTAATGTTTCAAAATAAAAGAAGCTCCAATTAATCTTCATAGTATTTAGGCCATGGACAGTGTTATTCAATACTGTCAGAGTTGTAGTTCAAGAGTAATTGAATGATAAAGTATCCCCCTCCCGCCCCTTTTACTGATGTAACACTACTCACCTCAGAGCAGCAAGACTGTCCAGATGGCTTGCATAGAGGGACAATCTTCAATTAGCATAGGGGAAAAACCTGAAAAACCTGTCAAGGGGGGCAGGGTTTTCATTGTTCTCATAGTAAGAAGATTGTCCCTTTCTGTGAGCTGTCTGATCCCAGGACCAGATTCCACATCTGAGGGGAGGTGACTTACACTAGGTAAAAGGGGCGGGAGGAGGATACTTTATCATTCAATTACTCTTGAACTACAACTCTGACAGTATTGAAAGAACACTCTCCATGGACCAAATACTACGAAGATTAATTGGAGCTGCTTTTATTTTGAAACATTACTATGTATTTAACTGAATGGTAAACCTTTATTATAAAACAAATCTTATATTGTAGGAAGTATCCTGCAGTGTCAAACAAAGTTACATCCAGCGCTGGGTTACACTTTATTTTAAAGTTATTACGAGGTGATTAAGTGGAGATGACTTCTCCTGAGATATCACTTCTCCAGTTCCTATGGTAGTCTATGGAGCCTGTTAACTAAGATGTCGCCCACTTGAGAAATCTTACTTCATCAGTGCCACAGAAAAACATGTGAACTGGAGAAGAAATATCACATGAATAGTAATTTCCAATTTATCACCTCTTTACCACTCCTTAGTGCATACCTCCCAACATTTCAAATTGCCAAAGAGGGACACTTGTTTTTTAGGGGGTGTTGCTTGGGGTGTGGCTGGTGGGTAGGGTATTGCAGAGAGTTTATAGGATGTTTCAGGACCTATTGATACCTCCTTGTGTAACAATAAATAACTTATAACAAGACCAAAGTATTTCATTTACACAGACTAATTTATAAACCAACATACTGACATTTAAACAAATAATAATGTGAATTTTATTTCTGTAGAGCAATGTGATTCACTTATATATACACCCCACAATCTGATTTGCTAAAAAGAGGGACATCAGGGTGGGAAAGAGGGACAGAGGGATTTTGGTCTAAAAGAGGGACTGTTCCTCCTAAAGAGGGACACTTGGGAGGTATGCTTAGTGTGATAGACAGTTAGTCAAGCAGTTATTTTATTTTATTATATGAGAGGTGAGCCACTAGCTATAGTTTTCAATATAATGTGATAGTGACATCTCTACCACTCTGTGACAGTTTGTACTGTTATCAATTTTTAATAAAACGACGACTAGAAGTGGGAGTATCATTGTTTTACTCAGCAGGAGAAGTTCAACAGTATAAAGTTTTTTTCATAATAAAAGTTTACTTATCCTTTAATATCCACTGGTTGTCATTTTTAAAGGAACAGTATACCTTTATTTTTAGCTTACATATTGAGCAGGTAAATAATATGTGCAGTCAAATTGCCTATATTTTTTATTATATTTTACTATCGTCACTTTTTTTTTTTTTACACTATTCGTCTCTGACAGTGATCTACCTGGATCTCATTTTCCAGAGAGTTTTCTGGTTGATAAACCATCAAAGCAGGATGTGATATAATGATACAGTCCCTCTGCAGCACTGAATGCTCTGTGTACTTTCTATATTTTTGTTTATTTTTTACATTGTTTCATTAGACCTGCTTTCACCTTCCTTGACAGAAAGCTTCCTGAAAACACATTCAGGAAGCTTCTTTTCAGGTGTAAAAAAGTGTAAAAAAAATAGGTGAATATGATCAAAATAAGAAAATGTATAGCTAGTTTGACTGTACTTATTATTACATGCAGAATGTGTAGAATCATAGTAAGAGGTTACTATTAATTAAAAAGAAGATTAAGGATTTTTTGAAGCACTATAGAAATGTCCCACTGCCCCCACTGAATCACTCCCAAAATAAAAAGCTTTGAAGAAGGGTTGGGCCACCAGATGCCATCAAGTTGCTGTTGGGATGATGGAAATGGTAGTGCAACAACAACTACATGCCAATAAGTGTCCTGCCTCTGCTGTAATGAATAACTACCACAAAAACATGTTGAAGCTTAGACTTTTACTAGTTTATCATTGGTGCTCTCTCCTCTGGGTGGAGCAGCATTGTAAACTTTTAGTCTTCATTGCACAGGTCCATTCCAAGCTTCTTACCCCTCTTCCTACAAGAGTGGCAGCCTCATTTCTATTGACTTTGCAGGTGAGTGTATAGTCCAAGTAGCAAACAGCAAAAGCAATCTGCCTCTCCAGAGCTCACAGTACCAGTCCTGGGGATAGTAATGTTTCACAAAAACAGCAGCTCAAAATTAATCTTCATAGTATTTGAGCCATAGAGAGTGTTATTTAAGTACTGTCTGAGTTGTAGTTCAAGAGTAATTGAAGGATAAAGTTTCCCCTCCCGCCCCTTTTACCTAGTGTAAGCCATCTCTTCTCAGATGTGGAATCCAGTCCATAGACCAGACAGATAACAGCAGGGGACAATCTTCTTCCTATGAGAACAATGAAAGCCATACCCCCCCCTTGATAAGTTTTTCAGGTTTTTCCCATATCTTAATTGAAGATTGTCCCTCTCTGCAGTCTACCTGGGCACCTCCCTTCTGATCTGGCTGAGCAGTGTTACATCAGTAAAAGGGGAGAGAGGGGGATACTTTGTCATTGAATTACTCTTGACCTACAACTCTGACAGAATTGAAATAACACTCTCCAAGGTCCAAATACTATGATGATTAATAATAACTTCATTAAGGTTTCAATTTGGCAATTGATTAATTAGAGCTGCCTTTATTATGAAACATTACTATCCCTTTAAGAGGACAATTAGGGCTGTAAGTTTATAATGCTGATACCACCAAAAGAAGATGTTGCATCGATCATGTAATATAACACCGAGTTTTAACATTTATATTTGTTTTTCTTGCTTGTTGTCCTTTAAATGGACATTAGACTAAAAAAAATTATTTTATTTGCCAGTAAATTTGTTTTAATTTGCAAGTGTTTTTTTTGTAACCTTGCAGATTTGTAAAAAAAGTATTTGTCAATTTATTTTTTTAATTAACCCTTTGAGTGCCAGTGGGGTACACAACGCAATACACCTCTGGCACTCAAAGGGTTAAATCATCATTTTCTTTGTGCATGGAGGACTTTATTTTAGGCAGCAGTGGGACTAGTATCTGCTTCTTAATGATTATCAGATCTCTCAGCTAAGGTTTGGTTTGGCAGGGCAGCACAGGAACCAAAGCACCCCTGCAGAGAGTCTGGTCCCACTAGCTGTTGATGGGCTATATCTACTTGACTGATATGGGAAAAAATGTAAAAGCATTTTTTTTCTTGGAAAATGATGTGTAGAGAAAATTGCAAATGAAGGACAGCTAGGATTCCTTTTTTAATTTCTGAATGTTTGCATAAGAAAAAAAACTCATTAGATTTGTTTCATGGTTCATGGATTTTAGCACATTTGAGTATTTTCTATTTATTTCATATAGTCAGGCTGATATAATTCTTCATTAAGAAATGTTCAATTTGAATTCAATTCTGGAGAAAATTTAATCTAAGAACAGCTTCTGGTGGAGCTTGCAACTGTATATATCAGAACAAGTTATAGGCAAATAGCTACTCTATTATCATTGGACATGACAGCTTGCATTTCACATTAACCCTTTGAGTGCAAGATGGGTATGGAACGCATTGCAAAGCAACGCGTTCCGTACCCCTCTGGCACGCAAAGGTTTAAGCTGTGCATGGAAACAAACTAATTGGCCCTTATTCGTCAAGCTAAAGAGGTACATTTCTGGAGGAAAAAAAAAATGAAAACTCATTTTAGGGGGGTTCTAAACACCTTAAATGCTAGCGAGATCTCCAATGTATTGTTTTGCACCTTGACAGTCCTCCCAACATTTTAAGTTACCTTTGCTTTAGGGGGTGTTGCCGAGGGTGTGGCTTGTGGGTGGGACATTACTGAAAATGTTTAGGTTATTCCATGACCTATCGACACCTCTTTGTGTAAATGAATAACTGATTTAGAGCAAGACCAAATTATTTTATTTACACATAATGATTTATAAACACAGATGCTGAAGTTTAAACAAACATTAATGTGAGTTGTATTGCAGTGGAGCCGTGTGATACACTTATATACACACCACACTGTCTGATCTCCTAAAGAGAGGGACACCAGGGTGGGAAAAAGGGACAGAGGAATTTGGGTCTCAAATAGGGACACTTGGGAGGTATGTTTGTCACAGTTACCCATATGTATAAAATTAAACAGGAGGAATCCTGGGAAGAAAACAACTGTAGCCTAGCATTCCCAAGTCTCATATTAATTTAAATGTGGAGCACAAACTGAAAAGGTTATGGTGGGGAAAAAAGTGAATGAAAACCCCTTCCACCTGAATTTGGTGGGTGGTAGATACAATGCTAAACAAAAATTTGACATACCAGTCAAGCCATAAGACTTGCTTTTCCCAAAGAAATCACACTTTTGCAGTGTTGTTACTACTGCAAGGGATTCTGGGTAGGCATATGCAAATAAGTTTAGCAAGGATTCACCTTTTTGCCTCAAATTCCACTTTATACATGGATTCCTCAGAGTATGTGTATGCTGAGTAACAGCTTTAAGGTGAATCCTTGCTAAACTTATTTGCATATGCCTACCCAGAATCCCTTGCAGTAGTAACAACACTGCAAAAGTGTGATTTCTTTGGGAAAAGCAAGTCTTATGGCTTGACTGGTATGTCAAATTTTTGTTTAGCATTGTATCTACCACCCATTAATTTAAATGGGAATTTATAACCCTTTGAATGTTAAACTCAAAGACATTTATTTCTCCCTTATAAAGAAGCTGGTTTGCCTCAGAATTGCTTCACTTTGCTTTAATACAAATGGGCCTATCTTCCCATCACTTTGGATAACTAAAGATACAAAAAAAACAACAACAAAGCTTTGTATCAAAAGAAAAAAACAAACCAAAAAAAAAAAAAAAAGAATGATAGAAGCAGCGAACGTGATCTCTAAGTTTTGTTCTAGTGACCTTCACCATATACTGCAGGTGCCAAGAATAATACTCACATTTTGCAAAGGCATTTAAACATTTAAACTGGCCTCCACAGTATAAGAGCAATGCATTGGAATACACCCCAATGCTTGTGTAATACAGGTTCACTGATTTTCACTCACAACTTCCTTGGGAGAACCTCTCAGTTAATGGATTCCCATAATGTGCATTCTTTTCCACAAACAATCAACACAGATTATAGTTTGTGTTTTTTATTATAAAACAAATAAAAACAATAACATTTCTCTTAATAGGGAACACATGACTTAATTCGGAGCATTAAGGCTAATATAAAACAAATTGGTTAGCAAATATCATTTTTTATTGCATGGGCCCATATAAAGGTTTGCACGGGGCAGTCCCAAAGCTATGAGCTTGCTTTATGCATGGATTTTTTTTTTTTACAGTAAGGGCAGTAAAGTTACGGAATTTTTTGATTCTGGATGGCTATGTTTGCAGAAACGGTAACTGGTTTAAAAAAGTAACGGATACCTATCTAGCACAGAGCAACAGAATTGTGACAGTTGGCTTCAAAGCAAACAGTTTGTTGATCCAGGGAACTATCTTACTACCATCTGTAGTCAGGAAGGATTTTTTTACCCAACTGGGGGTTATTTGGAATTGGCTTCAATGTTTTTGTTTTCTCTTTGCCTTCCTCTGGATCAACAGGGGTGATATGGCATGGGCTGGACTTGATGGACGGATGTCTTTTTTCAGCCTTATCAACTTTGTTACTATGCATGTTACTATGTATGAACCTCAAGAAATACAATTACTCTTAAGAGGTTAACCCAAGAAAAGAATTGTTGACCTTTCTTCACAGTCAGAGAAGAAGCACAGTCCTTGACCCCTTGTATACATGCCTCAGTACTTCTGAAGAGCTGGCAGGAGGCCGGAGCATGGTAATGAGGTGACTGGCTGCTTTCCAAGAGGAGCTATTCTCAGACCTGCCTAGCTCTATGGCTGCTGCTGAGCAAACACAAGTGCTAATTTCAACATGACCCTTTCCCAAAGCAACCTCACACACTTAACTGCCAGACAAAGGAGCTGTTAACCTGCACTTCAAGCCACATAAGCTACTGGAATGCAAACACAGAGATGTATTTTAGTAAAGAAGAAATAGCATATATGCCTGGAGCAGTAGTCAGAAAGTAAAAGATGAACAATTTTGGAGCAAATCAACTGAATCATAGGAAAGAGACTGAAAATAGTGATATATTTAAGTGGGACTTTTAATCCCTTGAATGCTGGAGAGGTCTCCAAAGCATTGTCAAGCATTTAAAGGGCTAAACACCCCATTTAAGTCAACAGAAATTTAAGAATGTATTTATATTTCCCCTGTGGTGCAGTTGGTTTGCTCCAGAATTAGACATCATTTGCTGTTCACATTGGGTCTCTGCAGTCCAATAAATATGTTCCCTTATGGGTAGAATTACTTTGCTCAGCTGGATAGTTACATTTGCAGTCACCCAGTCCAGGTCAAAGCATCATGGCTAGTTCCTGACATAATGATAAAGCCCTCATCATGGGTGGATTGTCCTATTGGGGGATTGGGCATCCCCGGTGTGCCGCTAGATCATGGGCCGGTGGGGGAGATCAGAGGATCTCGCCTCACTGTCCCACGCTATTTTGAAGGAGAGGTCTGTGTTGCCACAGGCACTCTCTGTGACAGCCTTCGCATTCCTTGTTAACCCTTTGAGTGCCAGAGGGTCATGCAACACATTGCTTTGAATTGCGTTGCCTAACCCTCTGGCACTCAAAGGGTTAATGCAGAGCACCAGGATATGACATAATATTCTGGCGCCTGCTCTCCCATGCCGCACAGGGACCACAAGGGGGCAGCTAGTGGGCTGCTTTAAAAAAAAACAACGCCTGGGCTGGTATTCCCCAACAATCTGCCCCTGGCCCTCATACACATGTATTTAGTATGCTTGTAGTGGAGTTGTATTGCAGGGTGCCCAACTGCAGTCCTTGAGCCATGTGTGTTATTAGGGGGAAAAAATCCTCAGTTTGATTTATAAGATGTAATCCTGGTCTAGTTCAGTTTAGGAGCAATGCGTTGTCGATGTCTCAGACGTATAACCAGTTAACCCTTTGGGTGCCAGAGGGGTACTGAGTGCATTGCAAAGCACTCAGAGGGTAATATGGTATGGCTGGGAACTTTGCACTCTCTCTCTCCAGACCCTACTGTTTAAGACTTCGAGTGCCAAAGGGGTATCCAATGCATTGCTTCAGAGAAATAAAACATTACTATGGCCAGAAAATCCTAATGGCCCCATGATTTTTTCCTTGCACCTTTGTTCAAGAGATAACATTGTGAATAATTTCTGGATGTCATGTACATGGAGGTAGACATGACAGTTGCTAACAACACCATAGGACAGAAGCTCCACTCAGTGCACGTGGCAGTATTAACTCTTCAGCCCCTTAAAAGGATAGTAATGTTTCACAAAAACAGCAGCTCCAATTAATCTTCATAGTATTTGGGCCATGGAGAGTATTTCATTACTGTGAGAGTTGTAGTTCAAGAGTAATTGAATGATAAAGTTTCCCCCTCTCTCCCCTTTTACCTAGTGTAAGCCACCTCCCCTCAGATGTGGAATCTGGTCTTAACCCTTTGAGTGCCAGAGGGGTACGCAACACATTGCTTTGCAATCGTTGCGTACCCCTCTGGCACTCAAAGGGTTAAGACCAGACAGCTCACAGCAAGGTACAGTCTTCTTACTGTGAGTATAAGGAAAATCCTGCCCCCTTGACAGTTATTTTAGGTTTTCCCCTATGCTAATTTAAGATTGCCTCTCTCTGCAATCCATCTGGACAGTCTTGCTGCTCTGAGGTGAGCAGTGTTACATCAGTAAAAGGGGTGGGAGGGCGATACTTTATCATTCAATTACTCTTGAACTACAACTCTGACAGTTTTGAATAACATTGTCCATGTCTCAAATACTATGAAGATTAATTGGAGCTTCTTTTATTTTGAAACATTACTATCCCTTTAAGGGATAACTTCCCCTGGACTGCTGGTTGTTAATGGCTTAAGGAGTGTGCAAGACATTGTTTTGCAATGCATTGTGCACCCCTCTGACCTTCAATAAAGGTACCAGGGCAAAGGCAAATGAGGCATTAGGATTTTTGCTACATAGTAAGGTAAGTGGGGGATTATTATTAGGAGGTGTTATTTCTTGATAGCTCCAATTCATGCATGATCAGCGGCTGGTTCATACGGTGTCTGAGGATAAACTTCCTGACTTCAAAACCCCCATATTACTAATATGATTGCTCATTAGTAATATGGGATATGAGAAATCAAGAAGTTTGTCCTTTTCAGAGTCCACATAAGCCAATAGATGATCAAGCCAGAAGTGGATGAGCCATTTCCTGGTCCCTGCAAGATTTGGAGCAAGATCAGCTTATTGACCAAATTAATTTAACAGTAGTCAGGGATACAAAGACGGACATTTTAGTTAAGATAGAACTAGGGTTTACTGTTCCTATAAAGTGATAGTAATGTTTCACAATAAAAGCAGCTCCAATTAATCTTCATAGTGTTTGGGCCATGGAGAGTGTTATTTCAATACTGTCAGCGTTGTAGTTCAAGAGTAATTTTTATTTAGAAAATGTTTTTACCAGGAAAGATACATTGAGATTTCTCTCGTTTTCAAGTATGTCCTGGAGTGTTTACAGCAAGAGTTAAGTATTTGCACAAATACAGAGACATAATACATATATACACACACACACATATACTATTTGAATAATTGTAACTGATGCAACACTACTCACCTCAGAGCAGCAAGACTGTCCAAATGGCTTGCATAGAGGGACAATCTTCAATTATCATAAGGGAAAAACCTGAAAAACCTGTCAAGGAGGGCAGGGTTTTCATTGTTCTCACAGTAAGAAGATTGTCACTTGCTGTGGGCTGTCTGGTCCCAGGTCCAAATTCCACATCTGGGGGTGGGGGGCTGGCTTACACTAGGTAAAAAGGAAGGGAAACTTTATGAATCAATTACTACAACTCTGACCTGCTGGAGCTCCTGTTTTTGTGAAACATTACTATACCTTTAAGTACACTGGAAAGATCCTTCCCACTTACCTCCAACCACTGCCTTCTATTAGCCTCTACATTATTGATAGGGAACCAGTTTCACCCACACTAAGCACTACATATGTGGCCCACATTTCCTCCATAGGGCTGCTCATTAGAGTTAAAAATTCTAAATAGGGGTATGTATAGCACGTTAACCATTGTTAATGAACTATGTTAAGGAGCTATGCTCTGAGGGAATAGAAAGTGGATGTGTATGTGTATATGTGTTTGTGTGTATGTGTATATGCTTGTGTGTGTGTGTATATTTGTTTATGTGTGTGATGCTACCTTCCTGTAGACTGTAAGCTCTGACGAGCAGGGCCCTCTGATCCTTCTGTTCTCCACATTTGATTGTACTATTTAATACCTCTGTATGTCTATTACCTATTGTACAGCGCTGCGGAATTAGTTGGCACTAAATAAATAAATAAATAATAATAAAAATAATAATAATGCAGTAGAGGAAATGTATATCCCATTCATACTGAGAACAGACTCGGGACTGCAGGAGAAGCCTCTGAGGGCCACATGTGTTCCAGGCTGTAGTTTATACACCACTCCTTTATACTGTCTATACTCCCACTGTTTTTAAGCTGGCCCTCCAAGGGCAGATCTAGGCTCCCAAAAGACCTGACGTTTGGATCCACCTAAAACATTATTGCTTTAAAGGGATAGTAATACTTCATTTTAACTTTATTTTATTTTGTAGGCATTAAAAAAACATGAAGAATGATATAAGTCTTATCTCTGAAACCTTTATGGTTTAAGAGATATTCACAAACAAAGTATCCCCCCCCTGTTCAGCCAGATAAGAAGGGAGATGCCCAGGTAGACTGCAGAGAAGGACAATCTTCAATTAAGATAATGGAAAAAGCTGAAAAACTTGTCAAGGGGGGGAAGGGCTTTCATTGTTTTAATACAAAGAAGATTGTCCCCTTCTGTTATCTGTACTGTCATACAACCAGACTGACATCTGAGAAGAGATGGCTTACACTAGGAAAAAGGGGCGGGGAGGGGAACTTTGCTTGTGAATATCTCATAAACCATAAAGGTTTGAGAGATAGGACTTATATCATTCTTCATGTTTTTTTAATGCCTACAAAATAAAATAAAGTTAAAACGAAGTGTTACTATCCCTTTAACTCTCAACTCAATTGCACCATTACCATTAATGATCACATAACCATTACTTACCTCAGACTTTCAACAAGACCTGGGATTGAACTATGAGACCTTGGTCTTTAGTCCCATCTGCCAATACCTAGCAATGCCTAGAATTTTCATATCAGCCCCCTTTTATTTAAGTTACTTTTTTTATTTTGACACAGTGGCACTGTTAGAATCAACTAATAAATGCCCGGATGAAATAGCATGGGGGGGCTCCTTTGCTTTGTGCCAACAGGAGCTGCTGGCAATTTTAGGGACAAAATGCTGACTACATGCTGAACACCATGCATGATGAGCATACCTGGGAACTTTTGAGACAGGGCTACCCGGAGGGTAACCCTGTCAGTGCCGACCTTTGAAGAAAATGACGCGACTCGCGTCATAAAAGGGGCGGGGCTTAGTCACTGAGGGGGGGGCGGGGCAAAAAAAAAACAACAAAAAAAACCCTGCAAAATGTATCTAAGAGGGCGGGGAGTGGGAGGAACCAGGCGGGACAGAGCACAAGTGGGCAGAGTTTCTATTTAAACTCTGCCCACCCGGTGATCCACACATTGGCAAAACCGGAGAGTTCCCAGGTATGATGATGAGAGCACTGTGCCAGTCTCAGTTCATGGCAAAGCTGAAGTACTGTCTAAGGAAGCCAGTCTGCATCAAAGACAGGCATATGGAGGGGCACTCTCTGATCATCTTATGCAGCCTTACCTCATGAGGAAATGTAGAGATTGGTGTAAAAAGGTTGCCAATTATATATTGCAGACTGCTACTCATAATTCATATTTAATTTTAAAATAACAAATAATATTCCAAAATGCACATTTTTGCAGTTACAACTTCATTTTATTACAAGTTTTTTGTTTTAAGCGGCACATGGTCCTACACCAGTGTGTCAAGAACTGAGAGCTGGTATAGTACAGTTTCCTTTTGAAAAGCCCCCCAATCAGCAATAAGCAAAGCCCACCAAATCTCTACAGACTATGCTACAGCAAAAGGAAACAGACAGACACTACTTTCCAATGCCCTGATTGCCCTTTATAGCCTGGATTCTGCATTGGCAAATGCTTTAAGCAGTATTATGTACCTGCAATGCTGTAGTGCTGTAACAGTTACCATTTTATTATTTGGCGACTCTTCCTGAAATATGCTGCTTTTTATATTTTTCAGAACACATCCTTCCTTAGAGATTTCATTTCTTTTTTTTCTTTTCCTTTTTTTAATCTGTAGATGGCACTCTACTTGTTATAAATGTAGGTTAGCAGGCAATGCCAAGTGAAAGGGATAGTAATGGCAGAATAAAAATGCAGCTATGATTGATCCTCATATAACAAAGATCATGTAGAGCTGTATTTCAATAGTTTATGCATTGTAGTTCAAGAGTAAATCAATTCTAAAGGATCCCCCTCCTGCTCATTTTACTTATGTCCTGCTGCCTTTCTGAGATGGCCAGATGGAGCACAGTGAGCGATAATATTCATTGAGCATAAAAAAAATCCTACCCTCCTTCATCAAGGGGGGGGGGGGGGTGCAGGGATTTCCTTATACTCTGTGTATGAAGATTATCCCTCGCCTCGCACTGTCCAGTCCCACGACCGGATTCCATATCTGAGGGGAGGTGGCTAAGGCTAGGTAAAAGGGACGGAAGGGGTATCCTTTAGAATTGATTTACTCGTGAACAATAAAACATAGCCTATTGAAATACAGCTCTACATGATCCTCATTATATGAGGATCAATTGGAGCTGCATTTTTATTCTGCCATTACTATCCTTCGAAATGCCCAAAGTCACAGCATCCAATGATAGAACCAACACAAGACTTAGAAATTACACAATAGTCACCAAACCTACACATATGAGAAATAGCAGAATCTAATTTGTGATGTTTCCTGCAGCCAAATATATTGTGTACAAGAAATTCATTACAATTCTTGCTGCAGTGTTTGAAAGGGATTTGGATGGGTAGCAAAGTGGCTTCACGTGAAGTGTCAAGATGGACCTAGAATTAAACCCTGGGTTGTCTACTTTTCAAAAACATACATTTTTGGAAGAATAATTTGAATCAAGCACTGCAAAACTGCCCCAGAGTAGACATGGCACCAATTAAGCAAGCTGTGAAGATTGTGTGTCTGAAAATAGAGACGTGCATGTTACAGATTTGGTCCAGTAGCTCCCGCAAACTCTGATAAACCTATGCTAGTGGGGCTTTACCATACTCAAATGATGTAGCTGAACACCAATCAATGCATTGCGATTATAAATGAAAGAGCTAACCCTTTGAGTGCCAGAAGGGTATCCAACACAGTAATGAGCAATGCGTCTAGAACCCCTCTGTCTCTCAGAGGGTTAATAAAACAAGCAGTTTGAATGTGAGTCCATCCATGTCAATGTTACAGGAGATACAGCCAGGTGGCGAGCCACAGCCTGCTTCTGCATATCAGTGTCAGACTGAGGTCTGTTATTTATTGTATCTTGTGCATGGAACAATAATGTTACTGTTCATTGCCACTTGCTATTCACATCAGATATGATTTGTTGCTGACAATCCAGTGTAACAATGATCTCATACAAAAAATTGAATGTATTTCAATTGAATTCCTTCAGAAAATATCATGTTTAACGATTTGGATGTCAAGGTGAAGTTTATGATTTTTACATGAGCTTTTGGCAGAAGAATGGTCATTGAGGTGGAACCTTGACTGGGGCCACTTTGCGGAGCATGTACTTAACAGCTTGGGTGCTGGAAAGGTCTCCATCACATAACAAAGCAATGCGTTACAGATCTCACTAGTATACAATTGGTTCAGAGGCACAGCTACAAAACTACAAGGTATTGTACTGGGATAATAGATTATATGTCAACACTATGACATTCTTTTTATGAATTAAATAGGTGGGAATTCTGGGTGATAATCATGTTCATGATCATGTCAGTCATGGGAGAATTAAGAACAATAGCAAAATGCTGTAAAACAGGGATATGAAATAATGTATAGATACATCATAGAAATACATTTAGGATTGTCAAATGGTTTAATACAGGGGTATGAATTAATATATAGATACAAAGGCATTTATGGTAGTCTGTCTAATTGATTAGATTACAAGCCAGTTCTTTTGCATGTCAGTTGGACGGTTTGCCAACTTCCTCCATAATACAAAAGACTGATGTTATGGGTTGTACCTGGATACACGCTGCACATCTTTACCTATTTGACCAATTGTGGAGCAAGCCAACTACGCCATAGGGTTGAGATGAAAATACTAACAATTACCATTTATTTATTAAAGACCTCTCTAGCATTCAAGGGGATACAAGTTCCATTGAAATCATTCAGCATTTTTATTTTCCCCTTGTGGTGAAGTTGGTGTGCCCCATTATTGCACTGCTTCACTTTATACATACGGACCACTGTGTCTAGCATACAGTAGATGTGAGAGAAGGATAATACTCCCTACTGTAGGGAGACTTGCACCATCTCTGCTCTCACAGTTCCCTACTAGTAAGCTCCCAGGAAACAGAAATTCAGCTAGATCCCTGTCAGAGACATTCAAGGGTAAAAAACAGGTGAACATGAAGAAAAAAAGAATAAAAAATGTAGCAATTTAACATTGCATATTTTACACTTGCAGAAGATGTAGTCATGAGGGTGACTGTCTCTGTAACAGGCAATAATATAAATAGTGCTTTTGTATACAATGACTTTAACTTGGTAAGAACGTAGTATGGAGCAAACCAACTTCACCAAGCCATTATAAAAACATCCAATATAGCCATTGATTTTGATTGGGCTTTTAACCCATTGATTATTAGAGAATTAGCCGACACATTGGAAAACAATGCTTGTAGACCACTATAGTATCCAAGGGGTTAAAAGCCTAAGTTAAATTAATGGTGATGTCAGTTTGCTCCTGTGGTGCAGCTGATTTGCTCCCAAATTGCTGCATTTCATCTTCCTGAATACAACAGGAATGAAAGCCATGAAATTCCCATTTACTTCCTGGCTGCATTTCCCAGTGGTGTACTCACTGGATGGGCCCCGGGGAAAACAGTTTTGTGGGATCCCCATCAGAAAAATATTTTCACAGAAACATGACTAGAACTTATTCAGCCCTGGTGCAGATGGGACCCCCTTGGTTGCCCTGTTACAACACAACTACACCCCAAATAGTTACTTGCATGGAGCAGCTGGCGTGAAGAGGATAATTCTTGGCTTAGATAACTTGGTACATACATGACCGGCAGGTGTACCACAGCAAAGTCAAATCAATTGCATACCTCAAATGAATTAATGAATATGTTTATTTGTATAGCACCACAAATGTATGCAGTGCTTAACAATTTAATGGTTTAGACAATAAAGGGTTACAAGTGCTTTGCAAAGTGAAACATTGGAAGTGATGTCCCTGCCTGTAAGCTTACACTTTGCATTAACATGGACTCCTATTCCTGATTCTGGGGCAAATCAATTTCACTTGTAGGGACAAATAACACCTCAATGGGCTGTATGTCCAAAATAAAAGTGGATTTTGTACAAGAAAAAAAACTAGAGTAGGCACAGGCCCATAAACAGGAATCCCTATAGATGCACTAGAATATTGGGGTGCTCTCTGGACCTAAAAACCATATGAAAAGACACCCTTGGAAATAGACTACAAAAAGTCCAACCCCAGAAAAGAAGTCCATATTAATGAGGCACTCAGAATCCAAAAATATTTTCAAATATCAAGATATAAATTTTATTAGTGTATCAAAGATATAGAATACAGATGCAAATCATTAAAAACAGTTAAAAACATATAGTAGATCGAGCCCTGGTGAGACCTGTAATCAATAACATATATGTCTGAGGTAATACTTCAATATTACTCTGTATTAGAATAATAGGGTAAACATATACCCAATAAACCTCTAAGACCATATCCCCACACGTACAGGTACCTATATAAGAAAGGGAGTAGTATACGTATATGTTCCTGTCTACTTATAAATACATATGCCTAAAGTACTCACTAGTTTAAAGAAAATAAACAATAATGGTATTAAACCTTAGAATATCAAGATAGAAGTGATATATAATAAACCAGTGCAAGGCAAAAGACAAGACTTTATAAGAACGTATACTAATAACGCATTTTAATAAACAGGACGCTCTCCAACCCCAACGATCCCAACACGTATTGTCTTCTCCTAGGGGAAAACTAAAAATTCCTCTTTTGAACATACGGAGATCTCGCTAGCATTCAAGTGTGTGAAAAACTCCAAAATGAATGAATCCAAATGAATGGGAATTTGGGGAATCCCTCCTATCACCAGTGTACTTGTTTTGCTTCAGAACTCTTTAGCTTTCTGAATACACAATACTGAAGCCGTAAAACAGTTCCCTTTCTCTGGGTTTGGATTCACAGACATTTTCATAATGTCCTAAATAGCTGAGTGTTGACTAAAATGGAATTTAATTTATTAACTATCAACTTGTCAAAGAAAAATTCCACTGATGGCAAACACTTTTTTCATGCCATGATGCCTTTTCTTATTGAAATGGCATTTCATTGATAGGCTTGAATGAAATTAATTTTGCTTATTAAAAAAGATCTGAAGTTGGCAACAGTTCAATGACAGAATGAGAGAACAGCAGACACTGTGTTTTGTAAGTAATCATATGTGTTTCCTATTATCTGTAATAAAGAAAAATTACATTGCATCTTCCTGAAGCATATTAATCAGAGAGGGGGAGAGAAAGAGAGGGAGAGAGAGAGAAGGGAGAGAGAGAATGTAGAGAAAAAGAGTGGGAGAAAGCGAGAGCGAGAAGGAAGAGAGAAAGAGTGAGAGAGAGAAAGAGAGGGGAGAGAGAGAGAAGGGGAGAGAGAGAAGGGAGAGAGAGAAAGGAGAGAGAGAGAGAAGGGGAGAGAGAGAAGGGAGAGAGAGAGAGGGTGAGAGAGAAAGAGAGAGAGAAGGGAGAGAGACAGAGAGAGAAAGATAGAGAAAGAGAAGGGAGATAGAGGGGGAGGGGGCAGAACTAGTGATCATATTCAGTAAGATGGAGCAATTGTGGAGCAAACCAACTGTACTGTATGGGAGAAATTGGATTCTAACCTTAAGAAGAGTAGAATCAAGGGACAGCTGATACCGTGCCTTGTTTATAAAGCCAAATTGGAGCAATTGTGGAGCACAGTGTACAATAACATAGATATAAAAATTCACAATGATTTAAACAGCAGACTCTGGGCCTTATGTATAGAGGTAAAGTGAGTAAGAATTGCTTCAGATTGACTTCATACCTAAGTCCAACTGAATTTTGCAAGTAATCATTTGTGTTTCCTATAATTTATACTAAAGAAAAATTACATTGCATCTTCCTAAAGCATGTTAATCAGAGAGGGAGGGAGACAGAGAGTGAAGAGAGAGAGAGAGAGGGAGAGAGAACAGAGAGGGAGCTGGGGGCTGAGAACTTGGGATCATATTCAGTGGATAAATTCCCTTTCAAACCAACTGTATCGTATGGAAGAAATTGGGTTTTAACCTCAAGAAGGGTAAAATCAAGGGACAGCTGATCATGTGCCTTGTTTAGAAAACCAAACTGGAGCAATTGTGGAGCACAGGCCTGCCGAGTTTTGCAAGTAATCATCTGTGTTTCCTATAATGTGTAATAAAAATATTAAATGTTATCTTCTTGAGACATTTTAAATGGAGAAAGAGAGAGAGAGATTTAGAAGAGCTATGCATGATGTTTAATAAGCTAAAGAGAAGCAATTTTGTAGCAAACCAACTGCAAAAGAAATACAAATCCTCATTGATTTACTATTGCCAGAAACACTGAGATGATTTCACTAAGCAGACAGTAGAAAGAAACATGATAACATGGAATGTGGGAGCTGGAGGAATGCTGGAACCTGCAAACCAAGGCTACAAACAGATTATTAATGCAGTAAATAGAGACAGAGAAACACAAATTTCAGATCTTTGGCCAGACTCGGATTTACTCCCCAGGCTCCCATAGGCAAGGCACTCTAGGTGCCCATAGCTTCACCCATAGCCACATCACCACTCCTCACATGACTCCACCCTCCACCACTCCATTTGAGCTATAATTACAGTTGAATAAAAAAAATACTCATATATATATATATATACATATATATATCTAGATATATAACAAAATCTTATTGGTCCTCCAAAGGTATAGTAACTTTATTTTGCCTTGACAAATTGCATGTGTTTTCATTAGATTCCATCTTCACTTTTTTTTTTCTTTACCATTTTGTGTCCTGACATTGAGCCATTTGGATCTGTTTCCTGTGAGCGCTCATCAGGAGCTGTGAAAACAGTGATAGTGTTACAATATAAGAAACATAGCCTACAGCATTTGGAGCACTCAGTCCTTCAGGTATATTGGTGCATTGCCTGCTTTGATGGTTGACTAACCACAAGACTTTCTTAAAACAGAAATGCAGGGAGCTTACTGTCAGGTACATGAAAGTATAAAAATGTAAAGATGAAAACAGACATAATATAAAGTATATGCAAAGTGACTTAAAGGGATAGTGATATCAAATAAAAAAACAATATACTATTGTTCCATTTCATTTTTTGTAGTGCATAGTATCTTTTTAACCCTTTGAGTGCCAGAAGGGTACATAATGCATTGCCAATGGCACTCAAAGGGTTAACTCCTTAATGACCACCAGATCCAGGGGTGGGTGGCCCTAGAGGACCATGCCCTTTTTCTTTTTTTTTTTGAGTGATGCATTCTGGGATGTCAGAGAGGCGTACAGCCACACTGCCTACCCAGAATTCCATGTCGTGCCAGCACCGTCATTGGTCCTTAACGCACATCCACCAATGACTATCCTGCCAAGTCATTAGTCATTAAGGGGTTAAAATCATTTATCTGCATATCCTTCTTGAAAATCCAGTTAAAAGACTCATGATGAGTTCCCTCAGATCTGAAAGCTGGACGGATCACAGTGAGGGACAGTATTGATTGTATCACTATAAGGGAAAACCCTGCCCCCTTTGACAAAGTGGGGCATGGTTTTCCTTATGCTGACACAATATTGTCCTTCACTGAGATCCATTCAGACCAGCTTTCAGATCTGAGGGAATCTTAATGGAAAGGGCCATAAGGGTGAATCTTTTAACTAGATTTTCAAGGATATGCAGGTAAATGATTTTAAAAAGATACTATGCATTATAAAAAAATATATGGAACACTTGTATGTCAATGTATTATTTGACACTACTATCCTTTTAAAAGGATAGTAATGTCTATATTAAAGTTTAGCTACGAGTCTTCTATATTGTTTTTATAACATGCAGAGCTATGTTTAAGTACTTACAGTTCTGTAGTTCAAAAGATATTCAAGCTGAAATGATCCCCTTCCGCCCCTTCTGGTCTGGATGGAGAGTGGCGAGGGACAATCTTCAGTAAGCAAAAGGAAAATCTTGCCCTCCTTAGTAAAGGGGGCTGGGTTTTCCTTATACTTACTGACTGAAAATTGTCCCTGGTTACATCTGTCAGGTCCCATGACCAGATTCAAGATCTAAGGGGGGCGGCCAGAAAGGGCAGGAGGGGGGATAATTTCAACTTGAATATCTTTTGAACTACAGAACTGTAAATAATTAAACATAGCGCTGCATGTTATAAAAACAATATAGAAAACTCGGAGATAAACTTTAATACGGACATTACTATTCTTTTAACACAACATACTTGCAGAATATGTCATAGATAAAATGTAATTATCCTTTTAGACCAATATAAAACAGAAAGACAATTACATAACAAGGGAGAATGATTAGATTTCTGACACAGTTTAGAATAGGTGGATTGTGAGATGTGAATTCGGAAATTTGTATGTAGTATAAAAGAAAACATGTGGGGTGACCCATAACTGCACTGTGCTGACGTAACTGAAGTTGGTGCAAGATGGCGTTAGACGTTTGTAATGCAAGGCATCTATTACAGCTGGCCATTGTCTGAGTTGTAACTGTTGAATTGTCCTTGTTAGGTTGATGTAATATTTTTGATGAACTGTACAAACAACCATACAATTGTACTAGAAAGGTCATTTGTGCCAAAATTTCACGAGTGAAACCAAGAGTGAAACCAACTGTTGAAACATGAAGACAGAGTGTCTGATGTACTAAGAATATTGGAGTAATTCTGTGGTATGACTTCTTTAGCTTTCAAGGGTTTGAAAGCCACATTTAAAGGGACCCCAGCACCTAAAGACAACTTCGTTGATTTTGAAAGAGCTTTCAAATCAACTATATGTTGTATTAGCTATTGTTTATTTAGAAAATGATTGAGTTATGTACTAGATTTATAGATCAATCTAAACAGACACTTACCGTCCTAGCTCTACAGTACCTCCCTCACCCATTGACACAAATCTTTCAGTAGTAGGGGATGGCTCCAGTTTTCTTAGTATGTCTGCTTCACAAGGGGGGTATATTAATAAGATTTTGTGTATCTTTTCTGAAAGTTCTCCTCTTCATGACACTTGCTACAAAGGGAGGACATTTGGGAACTATATAGACTTTTGGTGATTTCAGTTCCTCAACACCTTATTTCTCGTTACGTACTTACAAGACAAATAAGAAATCACCGTAATATTACTCTATTTTAATTCACATGTGATAGGGGTGCTGTTTGGGGCTTGTTCATATTAAAATCTTAATGACTGTCGAGTGTGTGTGTGTGCCAGTATGTATATAAGAGATCATTCACTCCAGTACATACCCTAACATAAAGTAGCATGATTTCTGTTGCATCTTTTAAGCGCAGAAAATGAGCTGTACTAGCTGATCTGTTCATTCTCCCTAGACTCTTACTTTGTTTCCATAGTCTATAAAAACATTTTTCATTGATGTATAAACGTAATAAAATAAAAGGAGTCCCTGACTGATAAAGACATTGTTTAACATGCACATCATATATATAAATGGAATACAAAAAGTTCTATAATTATTGAGCACATTGAAACAATGTTATATTCATACCTGAGAACTCTCCGGATTTGCCCCGGAGACTCCGGTTCTGACAGAGCTTTACCGGGTCTCCGGGGCAGAAGCGGATTCCTCCCATTATGGGGAGTTTCTAGTATGTTCTAGTATGTATTGCCAACCCATACTAATGAAGTTCTTAGAAAGGAGTCAAAAACTGCACAGTAATCCACAGTGCTCCTGTGGAATGGCGAATTGCTAAAACATTGGAGGTTTACATGCTTCCCATTTGTTTTGGTTGCAAACAGACGTTTTAAAGAACTGATGTCACGTGATATACCATTCCAGCATATCCCAAGCTGCGATTAATAGTATTGCTGCTGGAAATCTTGTAGCCATAGCAAGCATGGGCAAAAAAAGACAATGTTTTCATGTGAAATTAATTGACAGAGGCAAAAAGCCATAAGTTATATCTATTTTCTATGTGTGGGAATTTTTCAGGGAAAATATTTTTTACTTTTCACGAATCTGTTCACAAGACATTGGATACAGATCATGTGTCTGATGTACCAAAAGGAACTGGAGAAATTCAGGGGTACACCAACTGCACCATAATGGACAAATATAACTCCCCATTGATTTAAATGAGGCTTTTTAGGACTTGATTGATAGCAAGGTAACCAACGCTTTGCAAAGTGTGGAATTTTGGTCTCTTTTAGCACAGATGCTTGCTCCAGAATTTTTCCTTTCTTTCCTGGTACATCAGCCATCATGTGTTTCAGGACCCATACTAACCACCGTTTTTTAATAAATTGATTGGCTGTGATACATGTTTTAGTACAAACATAACATACATTACAAGACAAGCAACATTCAAATGATAAACATTTGCCAATTAAAATGTGTGTGTTTATCTGATTTCATTTTGTAGACCAAGGAAGCCTTATTCACTATACTTCAGGACCTGAGGCCTGATGACCATTTTAATATTATTGGCTTTAACAACCGAATAAAAGTGTGGCAGAAAGATCAGATGGTAAAAGTTTCTCCCAACAATATTAGAGATGCAAAGAAGTTTATTTTTGGCTTGTACCCTACAGGAGGTAAATTATTCAAATATTGTTATGAATTCTTGCATTTCTTTTAACTTGTTAACATGGCTGATTAATAATAAGGTGATCGTTTCAGTGGCTTTGCATATTTTATCATTGGTCCTAATGAACCAGTCCAGTGGTTCTCAAACTGAATTTCGTGGAACCTCAGGCTTTGCTGAAGAAGATTCAGTGGAGCAAATGTAGGTAATGATGAACAGTGAAATAAGACTGGGATCTCAGACTTGGTATGTTTGGTTCTGTGACTACCAGATGACATGTAACAAAGTAATTAAGAGTGGTTTTTGCCTTCCTTTGGATCAACAGGGGTGTTTTGGCATGGGCTGGACTTGATGGACGCATGTCTTTTTTCAGCCTCGTCAACTGTTACCATGCTAGATACAATTACATAGTACCTGTTCCCTGATAAAATAACCTCTAGGATGCTATAGATGTCTCCAGTGCTTTGCAGAGCAAAACTGGAGAACTGTCTAGGAGTCAAGACATTAAAGTGTTAGAGCTCTACTGGGATTTCACATGCAACTGAAGAGTTCCACCACAGTAAACATTTGTGAACCACTGATCCATAAGTCTTTTTATTATAAGGGTATATGAATGAGCATATAAACCTGTGCCGTTTTTAATGTTATATAATATATTGAAATGTACAAATAAAAGTAATTCAGGGTGTATAGTGAGGAATGATACCAATTACATAACATGCCTATTGAATCTGACTCAGCATAGTAGAAATGGCAATGATTCAATTAAAATCCGGTGAGGCATGTTAAAAGGGAAGAAATGCCATGAGATGAGAAAAGAGTTGTAAACAAATACGTTGTATACCTCTTTGGTCCTTAAAGTGGTAAAAAAAAATCAAATGTATGTCCCAAGATGACCTGAAACAGTAGTGCAGTATGTCACAGTAAATGCCTTTATCAGATAGCCATGGCACCAAGTGGGCATGTTACGGTAAGATCAAGTTAGACTGAAGAGTTTGCATTTCCACAATTCACACAGGTTAGTAACTGATGTGACCTCATGGAAAACTTGATGGAGGATTAGAAAATGCTTCTGTACAATACGTTTCAACGTAATGCTTAATTTGAATTAGTGGCTGCAAACACTAGCAAGATATTGTCACCTATAAAAGGGGTACAGACACACTGTTTAAAGTGTCATTCTGCATCCTAGTTCATCAAATAAGTATTGGATACCTTTCTAGCACTCAAGGGCTTAATCATTGGAGTGCCAGAGAGGTATACAAAGCATTGCAATGCAGTTTGGACTTTAGGAAAAATGTTCAAAGGATCATGGGAGGTTTGGAAGATAAATGATAGCACAATGATAGCACTTTGAAAATCCTGTATGCTAATAGGGACCTCCTCCAACCTCCCCCTTCCATCCGACAATTTTTGTGAATATGTCGATTTGTGTGCAGATCAAATTGTTGGAGTGATTCGAACACA
Organism: Rhinophrynus dorsalis; assembly: GCA_037306005.1. Classification (NCBI taxonomy): domain Eukaryota; kingdom Metazoa; phylum Chordata; class Amphibia; order Anura; family Rhinophrynidae; genus Rhinophrynus; species Rhinophrynus dorsalis. The sequence goes on from CM074721.1 coordinate 325,589,606, forward strand.
CTGACAATATCATACCGACACCACATCAACCTTTAGTGCATCTAGGCCCAGATGTCTTTGAGGAAGAAAGGATCCATACAGTGATATAGAGATATATGCACTATATGCAGGTGACACAAGGATGAGGGGATTATAGGAAAAGTGCAGATTAACTGAACACCAGTGGACGGGTTTGAGAAGGTCTGATACTTGTAAGAAAATGGAATAGCAGGCTTGTAAGCGATAAGACCGTAGTGTTAAACATGGGGAAGAGTTAGACCTTACAATATTTTTGTATTAATATTATTATTATCAATTATTTGTAAAACATTAATTTATTTTGCAGGGATGCACATGTGAGGAGTAATCACACAAAGATGTTGAGGGTCCTGTATTATAATTGTTAGAATTGTTTGCTAGGTTTGATGGGAGTTATATCGCTTTGAGTGCCAGAGAGGTATCCAGTGCATTAGATACCTCTCAGGCACTCAAAGGGATATTCCTCAACAGCTGTAGGGTCTCAGGCTACCAAGCTGTTCTATACAGAAGGCAAAAGGAGGTACTGTGCTAGCTGTAGAAAAAGTAGGAGACTGGTAGAGTAAGAATGATATCTTTATTGGCTAACTTAGTGGCTCTAGGATGCAAGATTTCAAGACAACTTAGAATTCTTCTTCAGGCAAGAATGAACAATGCTCTTTTGAATTATGCCTGAAGAAAAGGCCTACGTTATCTTGAAAGCTTGCATCCAGAGCAACTAAGTTAGCCAATAAAGGTATCACTCTTACTCTACCAGTCTCCTGCTTCTATACAGAAGACTCAGTTTTCTGGAGATAAATGGAGCAAAAAAAAAAAAAGTGGGAAGTTTTGTGAGTAGGAATACATTTCGACCTTTAGCCAACATAGTTATGAAGCTGATTAAACAGTATATTCTGACCCTGCACCAGATTATGGTTTGCCTGTAGTTGATCTTTGATTGCTTGGTGCTTTGACAGTCCAAACATCATTTAATCCTTTGAGTTCCAGAGTGGTACACAGTGCATTGCTCTGCAATGCATTGCATATCCCTCTGGAACTCAAAGGGTTACCAAAGATGAAGAATATTTTGAATCTCCAACTGCAAAAGGAAATACCTTATTCATTAAGCTTAAGAGATGCATTCCCGGAGCATACCCAATGTACCACAGAGCTGAAATGAAAATGCGTTCAAAGAGTTAAAAGTCCTATTAACATCGGAGGGCATTTTAATTTCCTCCTAAGGCACAGTAGGTTTGCTCCAGAACTGCTATGTTTTAATTTGTTTTTATATATAATAATATGGTGAAAGGTTAGGATATAGATAAGGAGTGCTTACTGACATCACAGGTGCAAACTGTCATCAAATATTTGTGAGAACATGATTGGAAGTAAAAGGTTAAAGACTCAGAGAACCTGGCAAGAAGTTTAATGACATGAGATGAAAAGAGTCAAGGATAGGATAAGGAAGAAATCAAAGGTTATTTTTCATCTTCCGTTACTGGACAAAATAATTGTAAAGCAGAAGGAGCAGGAGAGTAGTACTGGGCTGGGTGCAGAGAAACAAAATGGTGGTATATGACTGACGTTTATCTGCACTAGAGAATAAACTATGTTTAGTAGAACACAGAGCAGAAATAAACCAGAATCCCATCCTAGAATATGACTTTCTTTAGAAGATTTCAGAAGAATGGAGAATAACACATATGTATCTTGTTGGAATTTAATATGAAAGAGAATCTACTTACACTGAGAGAAAACCAGACTAGAGAGATGAGCAAAGTTTGTAAAAATGATGTCATATATGGCCTGTTCTGTACCAAATCAAATGGATAAGTTCTGGATCAAACCAACTGCAGTAGAGGGGACAAATACAAATTTCCAAACACTTACTGATTTTAACCCTTTGAGTACCAGAGGGGTATGCAACTCATTGAATTGCATTACCCCTCTGGCACACTCAAAGGGTTAAATGAGGCTGAAGCTGTCTCGAAGACATTGTGTTAAAAACTCCATTTAAATCAATAGTTAGTTTTATTTGTCGGCTATGGTGCAGTTGGCTTGCTCTATATCACGGTGCCCGTGCTCATGGCCGCAGGCGGCGACATTCTGATTTCCTAATTTCATTGCCTTTCTCTGTTTGGCCTGGTATCTCTGTCTCCGCCCAGGGCTAGCCTTTATATACTCTGTCATGTCTATACTGAGGCGCCCTTTTGTGGTGTACCTGTTCCTGCCGTTTGTTCCTGAGTACTCTGTTCGTGTATGACCTGGCCTGCCTGACGACGTTCCTGCGCTTCCTGTGTTGCTGACTGTATCTGGCTGAGAAGCCGCTCTGTTGCTGACTGATCTGGCTGAGAACCCGCTCCGTTGCTGACTGCATCTGGCTGAGAACCCGCTCTGTTGCTGACTGTATCTGGCTGAGAACCCGCTCCGTTGCTGACTGTATCTGGCTGAGAACCCGCTCCATTGCTGACTGTTTCTGGCTGAGAACCCGCTCCGTTGCTGACTGTTTCTGGCTGAGAACCCGCTCCGTTGCTGACCGTATCTGGCTGAGAACCAGCTCCATTGCTGACTGTATCTGGCTGAGAACCCATTCCGTTGCTGACTATATATGGCTGAGAACCCGCTCCGTTGCTGACCGTATCTGGCTGAGAACCCGCTCTGTTGCCATCAGTGCCTGGCTTAACCGCTCGGTTGCCTCTGTCTGGCCAGCATTACACACTACGGCCTTTTCGTTGTGCTTGTCTGTGTGCGCTGCATGGCACTATCATTCTCTTGCCGACCACAGGCTAGGCATTCGTGGTATAGCAGCTTTCTATAACCGCCTCAGGCGGTATGCACACGCGAAGAACTGGTACAATGCTGCATAACGCTGACTGAGTTACTCTGATCTCTATCTGTGTCCACCTCCCTATCATAGATGGGCTCACTCCCTTTGGGAGTTGCAGTATTCCTCTGGGCATTACCGATTGACCGTTTCAGTGCCTAGATCTTCTAGGCAGGGCCAGTACTCCATTCTCCTCTGAAGTAGCCTTTTGGGCTCAAGAGCCAGCGGTTGCGTTACATCATACTTGGGAGTGTGAGGGGACACAAGTTGCCTTCCTTAAGTGTATTTCGATCCACCCCTAGCATTCTAGGGTTTGCCTACCATAAGCAGTTGCCTTGGTCTCCCTGTGACCCTAGTCCCAGGGTCAGTGTTGCCTATCATAAGCGGTTGCCTTGGTCTCTCTGTGACCCTAGTGCCAGGGTCAATGTTGCCTCGCTACTTCCGGGTTCAGTGCCTCCCAGGCATCTGGGTCATGTGCCAGTTACCAACTACTGGACTACGAGTCATCTAGAGTCCTGCTGTCAGCTCCTGGGCTGCATAGCCTCCATACACCCCTAGTCTGCTGGGTCGGGTTGCCTATGGTCATAAGTGCCTCCGGTCATCAGGGTTCAAGCCCAGAACTCTCTCTCACATTATATACTTGCAGGTTAATATTTCTCCTAGTACAGACTTGGGTCTGCATATAACAGACTTAATATCTTGATACTGCAGACTTTGATATAAACCCATCTAATAAGGATAATTTGCATAACCCCATCACCACTCAAGATGTTCACATTTTCCCTTTATACTGACAATACAGCACAGAAGAGTCCATGTATTGTATATATATATCACACTAGCCCTTCCCAAAAAAGAAAATCCATTTGAGAAATTACAGGAAAATATCAGCTAAACCCAGACATCCATTTTACCTTCTTGGGCCTCGTCAGCTAGGTACAAGTGATATACTTAAATACTGAGAGAAAGTTATCCATGTCTCTAAAAGCAAATGGTGCTTCTCAGTGAGCATATCATACTTTTTTGTCTTGATTTTGAAACCTCTGAGGGAGTCACCTTAAGAATACAGAGTAATCCTGATGTAGCCATCTTGCTCTCAGTGCCTAGGGAAACCATCTTCACTTTACTGATGAAACCCAAGAAGGCGTAAATGTACATATGGGGTTAGCTGGTATTCTCAAGCAGAGGGGCTTACCTGTCATTTTGGAATTGATCTAATCTTTTGAGTTTAGTTAGTCTGATATGAACATGGAAAAATGTTACTTCAATTATGACACTAGAAAACATCCTGAGGATTGACTAGCCATAGAAAAAGCAAATACTGTTTTTGTTTGTTCTCAGTGAACATTTAACTCTTTTTTTTTACTTTATCTTGAAATCCTTTAGGGTGTCGTCCTTAGCTTAAAATGTAATCCATATGTGAACCCCTTGCTCTCAATGCCTAGGGAAACCAGATGCACTTCACTGATGAGGCCGAAAAGGGCAAAATGCACATCTGGGGTTAGTAGGTATTCTTGGGCATAGGGGGTCTTACCTCTCATTTTAGAACTGCATCTTTCTTTTGTGTGGATTAGTCTGATATGTATATGGTAAATGTGCCTCTGTGATGACATTGGAGATCAAAATGGTGATGCTTGTGAGTAGTTATATGTCTTTGAATAAGCTTTTACTCATTCTCAGTGAACATTTCACATTTTTGGAAGGCATTTAAAATTATTTGTTTTATCTTTTTCCTTAGCTGTGGAAAACCCTTCTTCTAGGATAATTTCAAGACCCCTTTAGACTCCCTCTTCAACCCTAAATCTAAAGCATTAGTTTGATATACCACCCATCACCTATATTTGCACAAACCTACCAATGTAGCAGACTCTGCCACCTACTGCTTTTATTTCCTTCCTAATTATGAGTCACAGCTTAAGGTATTTTGCAATGCATTGTAGACCATTTTAATATTCAAGTGATTAAAATAATGTGTGGAAAAAGTGTCAGGAAAATCTTCTTATGAACAGTATAAAACACTGTATGTACAATGAAATCCACTATTCTAGCAACAATGAGGGAGTAGAAAATGTTGTGTAATTTTCATATATATCTCCCCAACCCCAGGTACAAACATCAATGAAGGCATACATACTGGGGCAAACCTCCTAAATAATTATCTTGCTCAGAATGGGAAGCATGAGAGGAGTGTATCCCTGGTCATCTTCTTGACTGATGGAAGACCTACTATAGGTGAGGTACAGTCTTCCAAAATCCTGGGCAACACCAAAAAAGCTATCCGTGAGAAGTTCTGCCTCTTCAGCATTGGTATTGGCAACGATGTTGATTACAAACTTCTGGAGAAACTCTCTCTGGAGAACTGTGGCATGATGCGTAGGATCCTAGAAGAGGAGGATGCAGCCGCTCAGCTTAAGGGGTATGTAGCATTGAATTTAACCTTCAACATAAAATTCAGCAGAGCGAAACTGGGCTAGAGTTCACACGTACCAAATTGATTTTCATATCCTAGCTTTAACCCTTTGAATGTCAGAGAGGTATCCAACACATTGTAACACAATACGCTGGATACCTCTCTTACTCTCAAAGGATTAAGTAGCACGTAACAAGCAGATAATATAATCAGATAAGTCCGTAGCTCAGTCACTTTAACCGATTCATGTAAGACATTCCAGTACTCAAATGTGTCTTGGATCATAGAAAGGTCTCTCACACATTGCAAAGAAATACACTGAAGAACTCTCTAGCATTCTAGGGAGAGCCAAAGACAGGATTTTCCATAGACAGGTTCCCAAAAATAATAATAAAAAAATATTTAATAACAGTAGATACGATGTGTTTTGTGCAGTTCGGTATTTAAAAACATAGACCAGGTGTGAACAACCTACATCCTTCTAGCTGCTGTTGGACTACAAATCACACCATTCTCAGATGGTAAATATCCAGCTGAGGATGATAGGGTTTATAGTCCAACAGCAGCCGGATGGTCATAGGTTAATCCACCCCTGATAGACACACACAACAGCAGCAAAAATATCTTATTATTAGGATCCACAATGATTTGTCACAGAGAATAGTTGTATGTGCGGGGTAATACTTTCATTGTGCATTCAGCTTTTGCAGATACATTAACCCTTTGGGTGCCAGAAGAGTCCGCAACACATTGCAAAGCAATGCGTTGCTGGATCTCACATGGTACAAACTCATTCATCAGTGCATGATTACCGGGTAAAGCCCTAGGTTCAGGCTGCTCATCTAGTAGATCTGAATGGGGCATACACATGCTACCAATGTGTATGTGTATTTTTCATTGCAATAATTGTCTCATTTACACACTATTTTTGCCATCACTCTCAGCTCTTCCCACACGTTAATGAATTCTGGTCTTTGTGGCACAGAAATTGCCATTGTAAATCAACTTACTATATATTCTGTGTAAAAGCAAATTTGGTCCACTGAGGATTTCTACAAACTGTGTGGCCTTTGGAACACCTGCTGAGTACATCTTACTTTCCATATTCAGTTTCCTCGTAACTTTCTAATTTTTCAATTTACAGATTTAAAGGGCTAAGACTCTGGGAGAGATTTACTAACAGCTGGAGTAATTCAAAGAAAACTAGCTGCCTCACAGGACGAATATTGTCATTGATGTAATGCTAGAATGTTCTACAAGGCATTGCAAATCAATGCATTGACTACCACTTTAGAATTCAAGGGATTTAAACCCCATTTAAAGTAATTCGAATTTGGGAATAGTTTTATTCATCTTGTATGGTGTAGTTGGTTTTCCTTGAATCCAGTTCTTCTTAGTACATCTGCCCTGTGTCTTAGCACTGCTCCCATTGATATGGTACCTCATACGAGTGAGGAAAAAATCTAGGCCTGGTAGTTTCTATCCTATAAATACATTAAATGACCATAGCTTTTTATTAATGCCTTGGATTCTAGAGCCAGAAACTAAGAGTGTAATAATCCAGGCTCTGACTTATTGAGTGAACTCACTCACTGAGGCTGATGTACTAAATAAAAGTGGAGCAAACCAACTGAACTGTAATGGATAACTAAAAGTCCTCCAAATTCCCATTTATGTAAATTGTCCATTTAACCCCTTAAATGCTAGAGAGGTTGTCAATGCATTGCAAAGCAATGCATTGGAAACCTCTCTAGCATTCAAGGTGTTAAAAGTTACATTTAAATAAATTGAATGTTTATCTGCCCCCCATGGCCGAGCTGGGTTGCTCCTGAGTTTCTGCAGTCTCAGTGTCATAATAATCAGATATTCACGATCCATTTCTTCTTGTTTAGCTATTTTACAGCTTACTTTGTGATTCCAGAAGTCATGCTGAATCTGAAAATAAACACACTCATGTTAAGCCAATATATATATATAGATGCTATTTTACAGGACCTTCAAAAACTAAAAGGTCACATCTGCTAAACAGCCTGATGTGATCTCAGCTGCTCATGAATATTATTCTCTAGAAACAGTTCTAATATTGGCTCTGTAAATAAAAAGTACTAATGCATAAAACTGTAAGATTTGGCTTATCTAAACCTGTGCACTACATGTGTCTTCCCAAGCTCTGAACAGAGCTAGAAAAACAGGTTTTACTTTCAGACAGTACATGTATCCAAGCTACAGGCATTCACTATTGCATTTTTTTAATTAACCCTTTGAGTGCCAGAGGGGTACTCAACGCATTGCTTTGTAATGCATTGCGTACCCCTCTGGCACTCAAAGGGTTAAAGATAACTACAAACATCAGAGTCATGTACTGGTGTTGAAGGAGCATTGTCACGTTCTAATAATGCCCCCATCGGCACATTCTAATTCACCAGTGATGTGTCAGGACCATTATCGGTTTCCTTGCCTAAAGGACCTGTGGCGGTCCTGGCACATCACGTGTAAAAGAAGCTATTGATAGACTTGAGTGCTTTGATAAAGCAGTCTGTGTGCTGCGAAACACGTAAGCATGTAAGCCTTTTTATTAATTTTACCTATTAAAGGATTTGCATACTATTGCAAATTGAAGCAGCCACCTTGTTTTCAGTTTGAGTTTGACTGTCTGATACCCGAGTGGAGACGGGTTTAAGGTCTCCACGTGCAGATTTGTCAGGTTTGCCTGGTGCTCTCTAACCCCTTATTGCCGCTTATTGCTGGGAATTTGGAGCTGTATACTGCAACTGGGGGCAGTCAATATTTTCTGAGCTGCCTGTGTGCTGGAATTGGCATATGCCACTGTCCGGCCAAAATTCTTGTGAGTGTGCATCTTAAGCGTGTTGCTGGTGGTTCTCAAAGTGAGACTGAAATACACAGGCTCGTCTGTGATGTCTTCTCCCTGTGTCTTTTCTGCAGATTTGTATGTTATCACCTATGTACACAAATGTTCTTGATAATCAGACTTTGCTTTTTTTTTTTCAAATACAGATTTTATGATGAGATTGGAACACCTCTGTTATCAGACATCAGTATTAATTACCCACCAAACAGTGTAAAATATGTCACTCAGAATTTGTTCTACAACTATTTTAATGGGTCAGAAATAGTAGTTGCTGGAAAGCTTGTTGATCCCTCCACCGAGACCCTACATGTTGAGATCAAAGCAAGCAACAGTGACAAATATGTTGTCCTTGAAGAGGACATAAAGATAGAAGGTGCAGGACTAGCTGAAATCACAGGATCTGAGGTCTTTGATCACAGTAAAGAACAAAAAAATCACATAGAAAGGTTGTGGGGTTATCTGACATTTAAGGAACTCCTCACAGCTTGGCATAAAAGTGACAGTGTCAAGGATAAAGAGGAGATAATGGGTAAAGCTGGCAAACTTGCACTAGCTTATAACTTTGTCACTCCGTTTACATTGATGGAAGTAAAAGACAATGGATATCAGGCAGATCTTCCAAAAGAAGAGTCAACCAGCCTATACACTGAGGGGATCGGACAGAAACTGCTGAGTCTACAAGGGAAAAGTACTCCGATGGGTAATTTACAACATGTATTACTTGTTTATATTCCAAATTTTAAGCAGTAACATAAAATCCATAAGTTTCATGACCGATATTGTTGTTTGAAAATCATATAATGTGAATGTAAAGCAAATTAAAAGAAGAGTGGAACAGTTATGGAACAAGCCGGCTGTTCCATAATGGAAATAAAATCCCCAAACTTCCCATTGTTTAAAATTGGGCTATAATTTGTATGGCAGAGCAATGTGCTGGACACCTGTCTAACATTCAAGGGCATAAATGGTCCATTTAAATCAATGAGAACTTTTATTTATTCCCTATGGTACAGTTGGTTTGACTGAGCATTGCGCCACTCTTCTTTCTATATATATTCCACATGGCAAATACAATTCTATATTTTTAATGAAACTTCTTGAACCTTGCTCTCTAAGTGAGGCTGATGAGAGTGGGGAGGGTTGAAATCTTTAAAATACTTACATACACAGTAACTCATTGATACATATACTTACACAAACACACACACACGGCTGGTGCAAGGATTTGTGGCAACCTAGGCAAAACCTTATTTTGCCGCTCCCTTGATGCCACCCCTTGTGTCCTTCTCCTATATGTGTATAAGTGTCAGTGTGTTTGTTTGTTCCCTATATATGTATAAGTGTCAATTTGCGTGTTCCCTATATGTGTGTGTGTGTATGTTCCCAATATGTGTATAAGTGTGTGAAAGTGCGTGATGTCTGTATGTGTATCAGTGTATGTTTCTCTGAATGTGTATCAGTGTGTCATTGTATGTGTTCCTTATATGTGTATAAGTGTGTCAATGTGTATGCTTGTCTGTATGTGTGTCAGTGTGAGTGCTTCTCTCTATTTGTATCAGTGTCAGTCCTGCATCCTACCTCCTCTATCACACACTTCTCTACACACAGACACCCCCCTCCTGTATCACACACTTCTCTACACAACACACTCCCTCCTGTATCACACACCCCTGTACACACAGAAACACACACTCCTGTATCATATCACAGACATCTCTAAACACAGACACACACTCCCTCTTGTATCACACACCTCTATACACCCCACCCCCACTCCTGTCAGTGACTCAGCACAGCTCAGGGAATTTCTGCTTCGCCCCTTTTTGTCCCTCTCCACTCCCGGTACCAGACGCCTCTGTGCTTATTGCCATCAGGAACAGACAGCAGAGACTAATCCCAGCACCACTGACACCGGGACCATGAACAGAACAGAGACTGACATGAGAACAGCGTGAGGGAGTGCTTGGTAGCGTAAATCAGTGCTCCCTCTCAGCAGATATATATATATATATATATATATATATATATATATATATATATATATATATATATATATATAGCACCGGCCCTACACACACACAGAGCAGCCACTCATTAATAGATATACTTACATACACAGTAACTCATTGATACATATACTTACACAGACACACACACGCTCACACACACACTCACACACAAAGCCACTCATTAAAGGGACAGTAATGTCCCATAAAACTTGTTATAGTTTTGTAGAGGACGGAAAAATAAGCTTAATGGCGCAAATCCTATCTCTCAAACTGCTACAGTTTGAGAGATATAAGCATTGAAAGTTCCCCCCTCCCTCCCCTTTTCCTGACGTCAGCGTCTAGCTGCCAGCAGGAGATCCCGGTCTGGGTATCAGCCTGCGGCTCTGCAGCAGAGCCGAAATTGCGTTATTGCAAAATAATTACTTAATTGGAAAGGTCTACAAAGTGTGCCTGGTATGCAAGCACACTTTGTAGACCTTTCCAATTAAGTAATTCTTTTGCAATAACGCAATTTCGGCTCTGCTGCAGAGCCTCCTCATGTCGGCCGACATGGATCTCCTGCTGTCAGCTTTACACCTGACATCAGGAGAAGGGGAGGGAGGAGGGAACTTTCAATGCATATATCTCTCAGACCATAGTGGTTTGAGAGATAGGGTTTGCGCCATTAAAGCAGAACTTTCAGATAATAGCAAGTCACCATGAATTCATTAAATGCATGGAGACTAGCTTAAAAATAGATGTCTTACCATAAAAAAAAGATGTGTCTAAAGGAATCTGTCCCATTTCAGGACTGACGGGCAGATTAGTGCGGTCTGTGTGCCTGCGCCGTCAGTCCCTTCCGGCGACCATATGGTGCAAAGCAGTCTACTCAATGGAGACCGGGACTGACGGCGCAGGCACACAGACAAGATGTCTGCGCTCTAGCCTCAGCTCCGGTCTCCAAACGGGACGGATTCCTTTAGACACATCTATTTTTTTACGGTAAGACATCTATTTTCAATCTAGTCGCCATGGATTTAATGAATGCATGTTGACTTGCTATTATCTGAAAGTTCCTCTGGCACTCAGAAGGTTAATACATATACTTACACACATATACATATACACACAAAGTGATCAGTGCAAGATAACTTGTTTAACCGTCCAGCTGCACAATGGGGCATGGAATAACACCTCTTAAAATTGTATTAAGATGTAAAATTGTTAAGCTATATTTGTGAATATTCCGGTATTACAATATGCTCTTTAATATTTGGTCAAGTTCTATCCTAGTACTAGTGTTCCTTTAATTCTAAAAGCACACAACTACTGAACCACAGATCTAAGCTAATTTATAAGACCTGAATAATCTCATGTTAATTGCTCCAATTTAAAGGGGAATTTTACCCAATAATAAAAGGCTTTTATTTTGTGACAGGTATGACTTACCTAGGTTGGCATCATTTAAAGGGATAGTAATACTTCGTTTTAACTTTATTTTATTTTGTAGGCATTAAAAAAACATGAAGAATGATACAAGTCTTATCTGTGAAACCTTTATGGTTTATGAGATATTCACAAGCAAAGTTTCCCCCTCCCGCCCCTTTTACCTGCTGTAAACAGTCTCTTCTCAGATGTGGAATACAGTCCATAGACTGGACAGATAACAGAAGGGGACACTCTTATTCCTATGAAAACAATGAAATCCCTGCCCCCCTTGACAAGCTTTTCAGGTTTTTCTCTTATCTTAATTGAAGATTGTCCCTCTCTGCAATCTACCTGGCCACCTCCCTTCTGCTCAGGCTGAGAAGTGTTACATCAGTAAAAGGGGAGGGGGAAACTTTGCTTGTGAATATCTCATAAACCATAAAGGTTTGAGAGATAAGACTTATATCATTCTTCATGTTTTTTTAATGCCTACAAAATAAAATAAAGTTAAAACGAAGTATTACTATCCCTTTAAACAGCAGTCCCATACATATACTAATTTATACTATTTTCTCTCGCTTGTAATCAATTGCTTGGGTCTCTTATGAGTCATTCAGATCTATGGACGCTCATTGTTTTCTGTGAGGAGGTGTGACCTAGAGGCAGGCTTTAACAGAGATCTCTATAAATAGGAAACTGCAGATAAGATGCAAAAAGGTGTAGTTACAAATGTCTTACTATTTTATGAAGGACATGTACCTGGGTAAATTAATTAATTATACAGATTAAGAGCCACATGCCACTATGTCATAGTTCCCCTTGATCAAATACTGAAAGCAAAGAATGACCATAGGTTATGAGAACAGAACATAGCTTTTGTCTTAGTGTAGCTATGTACGCATTTTTTGTGAATGAAACTTATCAGTAGAAAGGAATGAGATCTCAGCTGTTTTGGCATTGCAAGGTAATGTAATACACTGCACATTAAATCAATATATATTTTAATCTAGGTTCTTCCCCAGCAAATCAAAGCAAACAAAGAACATCTGTCTCCAAAACATCAGGTAAGGTGATAGCTGAAATTTCTTGAAACTTGGTTAAACTCTAGCTGTTTCTCAGTGACTGGGCCGTATGCACAAAATAATAGCCATTCTGTGGAAAGCCATCTGCACCATAGGGGTCAAATACAAATTTGCTTTTCTTTAAAGGGATAGTAATACTTTATTATTACTATCCCCCATATTGTAGGCATTTCCAAAATAATTTAATATCCCCCAGGTTCATCTCTCAAACCTTTATGGTTTGAGATATAAATGAAGGCAAAGATCCCCCTTCCTTGAAGTCAGTGTTGTACTGACTGCAGGGATATCCGGTCTGACTTTAATCATGCGGCTCTGCAGCAGAGCCGCAATTGCGTTAGTGACAAAGAATTATTTCACTGAAACGGTCTTCTACGTGTGCTTGCAAACCAATCACATGTAGAAGACCATTTCAATTAAATAATTATTTTTCACTAACACAACCTCGGCTCAGCTGCAGTCAGTACAACGCTGACTTCAGGGAAGGGGGAGAGAGGGGGGAACTTTGCCTTCTGTTATCTCTCAAACCAATTAGGTTTGAGAGATGAACCTGGGGGCTATTAAATTATTTTACAAATACCTACAATATGGGGGATAGTAATAATAAAGTATTACTATCCCTTTAAATGGGGTTTAAACCCATTGAATGCATTAGCAATCAAGGAGATAAGCCCCATTTAAAAGGAAACTTTCACCAAGAAATACATGTATGTTAATAAACATGCTAAAATAATTATAGTAGTGTTGGTATTTTTTCCTGTTTTTTGTATTTTTACATAAGAAAGTATTGATCTCTGGGACACAGGCTCTTATGCAAATTACTTTTTGTCTCCCCATCACTCCCACCTAGCCATTGTGAGTATCTCTGTATAGCTGCTGTAGAATGTAATGGTTGTTCAAGAAAACACTTCCTTGCCCCGTCACTCACTACCCTTCCAGGCTGTGTCTTGTTGTATGTTAATTCCGCATACATTGTGTAGTTTACCAGAAAATTACTTATACACTAGGCTTTACAGCAGAAGGGTGGGGATCGTACAAATAAAGCTGAATAAAATTATAGGAATTAGTAATAAAACTGGCAAAATAACATGACTTGTTTTATTACAAATGCTGTTGTATTAATGATCAGTTCAACATTAGTTTACTAATGAAGTTTCCCCTTTAAAGCAATGGGGAAAATTCCCAATGATTTTAATGGAGAATTTTAAATAATTGATCCGCAATGCATTGGAGACCTCGCTAGCATTCAAGGGGTTAAAATCCCCATTTAAATCAATGTGAATTTTTGAATATGTTAGTTCTCCTCTGTAGTTCAAATGGTTTGCCCCAGAACTTCCCCACTATTCTTTTCAACATACAACCTTAGTGAGTTCAATATTCTGCTACAGGAGGGATTTTGATCTGTCAACTTCTACTGTATGTTGGCAAGCCTGGAACAGTGTACCAGAAAAAAAATCAAATCTTTCACTAGTTTTTTTTTTTTTTTTTTTTTAAGCTTTATTAGGAAATTGCGCAATGTTACAATGCAAAGAAAGAGTAACTTCTCATCATATACCGAAGTAGTACAAGCAGTGAGAGTAACCCATAGAAACATTGTAATATGCATGTAACAATAAGGGATCGTTTACTAGTTTTAACCCTTTGAATGCCAGAGGGGTAAGCCGTGCATTGCAAAGAAATTCATTGCGTACCTGTCTGGCACTCATAGGGTTAAATCACTAAAAATAACTGTCTCTTTGTATATATAAGCATGCAGCTGTATATAAATGCTAATGATATTTTTTATTTTTCTTGTTTCTACTTGTGTATACATGTATAACTTTGTCATGTAAATGTTCTCCAAGAGACACTTGAAAATGAGGGAAATCTCAATATATTCTTCTTCCTAATAAAGCATTTTTTAAATAAATCATTGGCCTTACATAACTGTGTATATAAAAAGACTGTCTTGACCAATGGATTTTTGTCACGGTTCAAAACACAAAATGACTGCATGCTGTGTATTCTTTAACCCTTTGAGTGCCAGAGGGGTACGCAACGCATTGCAAAGCAATGCGTTGCGTACCCCTCTGGCACTAAAAGGGTTGATTTGAAGACAGTTAAAGGGACACTAATGTCCAATAATGTCTATGGGTTCATTTTTAAAACGTTGCATGCATAATAGCGTGTGGCTACATGCCGCATTCAGCATGTCGCCGTAATGAAAAAGGTGACATGAGAATCTCGCCCTGCATAAAAGCTCAAGATTTTCATGTTGCACCATGAAAAGTCGTCTTCAGTGTTTACTTATAATCAAAGAAGTTATAGGCAGAGGAGATCGAGAGACGAGGAGAGAGAATACATTGATCAGGTTTTCTCTCTGGGCAGCTACGCTGCACTGAAGTTAAACTGCTGCTTGATGGAATGCCTTACAGTGGTGCACTACAACTCCCATCATGCTGTGGTTGCTGGAAGAATCCAATAAGACTGAGCTTCTTGGGTTTAACACGTTGAACCAACTCTCCCCTGCTCCCCATGGGGGTAAATACCGGTAAGGCATTCCATCAAGCAGCAGTGTAATTCAGTGCAGTGTAGCTGCCCAGCGAGAGAACCTGATCAATGTATTCTCTCTCTTCTTCTCTCGATCTCCACTTTTTATAACTTCATTGCTTATAACTAACCATTGAAGGTGACCTTTAATGGCACGACATCAGAATCTCACACTTTTATGCAGGGCAAGATTCTTATGTCTCCCCTTTTCATTACGGCGACATGCTGATTTTGCTTTCTATGGAGGTTACAATTTAAATACAGTTAGGGACCTGACATTTGCTATGCACAATGAAATCATGTTGTGGTCTGATTTGATCCCTAAGCTTTTGAATTACGTATCTTTCAGCAGTGGGTTTGTATTTATTTGACTCAACAGAGAAAAATGACAAATTTAAACAATTAGACATTTTTAATTGCCCTTTGTGGTGCAGTTGATTTGCTCCATCACTGATTTTTTCCTTGTGCATATTGCACCATGTGTAGTAGTCTTTATAACACCATTGCAGGAAAAACATACTCGGGTGCATTTTATATGTGTATAGTTTCCCCATTAATACTCTGAATGTCAGAGAGGTAGCCAACACAATACATCTCTGGGAATCAAAGGGTTAAAAGATTAGTACTCTCTTTATGATTAAAAAAAAATGTTGTTGGGCTTTTCCTGTTGAGTTTTATATTAAGCCACTGTTTTTCTCTACATGAAAAACCCAAACATACAGTCCTGTGAAAAAGTATTTGTCCCCTGTCTGATTTTCTGCATTGTTGTAAACTATGAGAGTTGGTACCGTGTTAGCCGTAGAAATACAGGAGGCAAATATAGTCGTTGATACCTTTTTTGGCTAACTATACAGATTTAGGTCTTGAAAGGTCTTGAAAGCTTGCCTCCTAAATCTGTTTAGTTAGCCCATAAAGGTAACAATGACTATATTCGCTTGTTGCAAACTGACCACATATTCTGTTGTACAGTCATATATAAGTATACCATCTTTCAGGTCCATACACCATTTTATTAATTAATAAATTAGTAATTTATGGAACCCTTTGAATTCACCCAAAATGTTGGTGGAACTACAACAGCCAAACCATCTCATTCTTTGGGGGAGATGTTAGGGAGATCGCCAATGCAATGCATTGGAGCCCTTTCTAGAATCAAAGTGAGTGTTAACATCATACCATTCAATTTATTGAAACACTAGGGAATTGATTCTATGACCCATGGTAAAACAGATTCAAGAGCAAAAACAAACACAAGAGCGAAATATGCATGTGTTCTGTAGGTATTCTATTCCTGAACCAGAATACAGAACAACTAGCATAGGACACACAGACCACCGTTAACACAAAACCCACGTCACCTGTGGTTTTTTTGTGGCATGTGTTTATTTCTGCGTTAAGTAACATGTAAAATGTGAACTACAAAGGAAGTGGGCCAATATTTGACCTCAGAAATGTCACGCCAAACACTGTGAAGGCCAAATCCAAGTCCCAGCCCATCCAAAGCCAGCAAAGTATCAAAATCAGTCCTCAAAATGTATAGATACTCCCAAAAAAAACACCAAACCTTTTCTGTGTTTCACGGTTCTATGAGCCAGAGAACAGGGTCAGAGGAGTGGAGGATAGCTTTATAGAGAAAGAGGAGCGGACACTGGAGAGAGGTAGATTTGGAGTAGTTTGAGCGATTGACACTATAAATATAAACACATTACACTTGTGAAGGAAGAAGAAGAAACAGCTCAGGTATAATTCATAATTCACATGTGGCTATGTGAGGTATGTGATTTGAAGGGCAACACACACTCTCTGATATAACATATGATAGTAGGCAGTACAGACTTATCTGGGCAGAGGGAGACATAAACGCAGGAAGGACCAATGGTAGTTGAGAGGTCATCAGGGTCAGTTAGTCGATGATTTTTTGTTACATTTTGTAGGCTAATGTAGTTTGAGCAGGTGCAGAACATGACGTTTTTGCATCTCCCTTCCACTGCAATGAACAGGTGTGCATACCATAATTGTGGGATATGTGTTTTTTGTCCTGTGCTTTATCCATTGTGGACCAGGAGGTGTGTTTTAAGACATTGATTCCAGATGTTATGCACACACTTTTAGTATTCAAGGTGTTCTTGTCTTGCTGGTAAGTGTGCGGGAGTTAGGGCCACTTGGGTCATATTTCAGGGTTGTTTACTTGGGCTTTCAGGGATTAACCTGTTAGTTTTCCCTTTGTTTGTGACTCAGGAAGCATGCGTGTATGGATTCTAAGCTGCATTCTTTGAGACACCGATGGTTTTTATTGTTTCAGCTTCTACTCTGATAATGTATCCATTCAACATGCGGTACCTCTGACTGCATATAACAGACTGCTACTTGTTCATTGTTTTCCATTGATTTTGATGGGGGTTTTTTTGGGAGGTCGTTCCTCAAATATACAACTTGTTTGATATTAATGTGCGTGACAGAATACTAAGCTTTGAAAACCACTGTTGCCAGTTTTTACAAATAATGTGGGTCATAGAATCGAGCCCTAGTTTGTATATAAGCTTTATTTAAAACTAGATTATTAGGCTAATGTTTTGGGGATCCATTACCATAGTATTTAACACATCCACTGGTACTAACAGAATCACACACACTGACGAGGATGCACAGAGATAAATTGGTGACGCTAGAGCACACCAGATGCACCATAACAAATATTCCTACCTGTTCAAATAATTAGAATTGTGGATTTTAACCCCTTGAATGTTAGAAAGATCACTGTGTGGCAATCTCTCTAGCATTCAAAGGATTAAAAGCCCTATTTAAATCAATTGGACTTTCTGTATATTACTTACAGTGTAGTTGGTTAACTGTATAATATCAGCTTCATTGTCTGGCACCCCAGTCGTGTTCCACAGGTATATTCCATGGAACCTCTAGCACTTCTTCATTCAACCCTGGGGTTTCATAGAACACAACGTCAGAATCACAGCAATAAATATTCCCTTACAGTAGTCTATGACCAAATTTCTTCTTGTGGTATGAATGAGGCGCTTCATTAATAGAGCTGAATTAAAGTGGAAATTCCATGAATCAAGAGCTAAATTCCACAGTGTATATTCATTTATTAAACTGCTAATTGTATCCCGATATAAAATTAACTTGGACAGGTCTAACTTATAAATGTGGAAGATAAAACAAAAATAACACAAATTCAAGGCTCTCCAAATTATAATGTACCCAATGGGATACATGATGCAAAACAGCTATAAAAGTCCCAAACAAACCATGAATAGTAATAAGTCCTCTTGTGCACCACGCAGACACTTAGTACCAGGTTTGCCGGATTTTCAGTGGTGTTACCAGTTATACCAAATATAGAACAAATCTGAAGAACAAGAAAAATTGTAGAGCGCAAAACATTCTTATGAATTATCTCCCTCATGTTGTTTATACTTACGTCATCCTTCTATCCACGGAGCTGCAAGTTTATGGAGACATGGGACAATCTTTATTTAGTATATATATGTAAAACCCTGCACTCCTTCACCAAGGGCAACAGAGTTTTCCGTATACTGAATGGAGGCAGTTTGTGCCTTGTAGCTCTCTGCCTGGTCAAGCAACGGGACTTCAGATTTATGGAGAGGTGGCCTGGATTTATGAAAAGTGGAGTGAAGGGGATAATTCATAATATTATTTCACAAGATATTTAGTGAATGCAGCATTACTAACATAACAGATTGGTTGTATGCACCATAAGAAAGAATTGCAGTGTTATTGAAATTGAAACATTACTATCCCTTTAAATACACAGTTCCTGTAAGTATAATCACTCTGTTTATGACCTTAACCCTTCGCGTCCAGTGACGTACCCGGACCGTCATGCTGGTCCGGCACTTAAGGACCAGTGACGGTCCTGGTACGTCACGTACTATTACTCACCGCGCTCCTGTAGGAGCGCGGTGAGTAATACCGGGGACTTGATTTGATCACTCCAAGACTGGAGCGATCTCTTTCAGTCCCTCCGTTGGCGTGCCGCCCAACGTGATCAGTCACGTGGGGAGGCACACCGAAATTCCATATCTCGTCCTTAAAGGACCACACACCCCGGGACCTCTGGTCGTTAAGGGGTTAACATCTTACAGACTTTTGCTCTCAGATGTTCTTTCTTGTTTCATAACTAATGAATATGATCACACAGCTGGTTACATTCACTTCATCAGAGGGGAAGGGCCTGCAGCATTTTATATCATCTAATGAGAACTAGATATAATCTTGTTAGCATGCATCTTAATTTGGTACATATGGAAATTTTTTGGCACACTAGCCAGGATTACTCCATTGTTCCATGTTGAAATCAGAAAAGAAAAATATAGTACAAGCCCAATACAGAGAATACACTCTTCCATGTAACAAGAACTCTTGTTATCTGTCTCAGAACAGAGATAATATCTGTGCTAGGTACAAAAGGCTATTGGAATGGGACCATGGGTGACATTTAAATGACATCAAGAGTACTCGAGTTGAAGTTCTGAGAACAACAGTTTTACGGAAACAATTTTTTTAGAACTGTAACATAACATCCTTCTGTACTATTTTGTTAGCTGACCTTTTACTCTGTATATTTACATATCCTTTCAGCGGATGGAGACCCACATTTTGTTGTTGATTTTCCTATGAGTAAGCTAACTGTGTGCTTCAATATTGATGGTGAACCTGGGGATATCCTGAGGCTTGTGTCAGACCACAAAAACTCTGGTAAGTGAGCAATACTACAATTGTATATTGGTGATATGAACATTTGTAGGAAGTATACTGATTTCATACTAAACAGATCTAACACCTCAGTACTGAGGGGCAATCTGAAGTCAATATTCTACATAAAATGTCAAAATTGGCCAAAAGTCAGGAAGGGTACAGAGATCATGGATTTTTACACAAAGAAAATGTAAAGCTTTCACACAATTATTAATTATCCAAGGCATTTATAATTTATTTTTAACCCTTACAGGATCAGTGACGTGCACACCAGAGGGCTTTGCAATGCAATGCAGATCTCTCGGGCCCTTGAAAAGTAACCTTAACATGAATTTGTACACTGTATTCTGCACTTACATATGCCTCTCTTATTTACATTAGATTACATCTCATGAGCACCTAGCCCCACCCATGTCTCATCACATGACCGCTCCTAGCTCTTTCCACTGTTACCCAACATAGAAAATACCCTCAGCCTATAGAATGCCAACACAAATATACTGTCTAGTACATGGGGTATATAAACTGGTAAATAAACCAGACAAATTATCATATAACCTGGACATAATAGCAGTATAACCTGGTAATTAAACTAGCCACTGTAAATCCGGAGAAAGTGTCTGTTCAGGGGCATTGGGATGGCAATGGCTATACATAAATCTACAGTGGGCCTGGCCAGCCAGACTGAGGCTCCCATCACAATTAGATACCCTAAATCAGTGATGTCTAATCTAAGGATGGGAGACCATTTGTGGCCCCAGGCATGGCCAATCTAGATCTTCATTCAAATTAGATTAACCCGTTCGGGACCAGGGGGTATGCATGCACACATTGCATTGCACATCCCTCTCGACCATAAATGGTTAAATAATAAAAATGTGACCTACTGTAAAAGTCTCTATAATCTCTTATTTTATGGTGCCTTTCCATTATTCAGTAGTATGTGACCCTCAATTCATTGTTCTTTTCTCAGTCTGGCCGTTGAAGAAACCACTATGGACCCCTCTGCCCTAGGTAGTTGGTTATGTTGACAAATGGGTTATTCTACCTAATATTATTCCACCCAAAATGCAAATCTTCAAATTAATGAAAACAGTATAGAAATCAAGTAATTGTCTTTAGCTATAATCTTAGGATACCTTTAATAACTTATGCATTTTTTTATCTATTCTTCAAAGGAGTAACAGTAAATGGGCAGCTAATTGGTGCTCCTGCACCACCAAACGGGCATAAGAAACAAAGGACCTACTTTAGCAGAATCACCATCATCATAAACAAACCAAAGCGAGCTTATATTGAGATTACGCCTGCCAAGGTCATCCTGGACAGCAAGGACAGACTCATTCTTTCTTGTGACAAGAGTGCTACTGTTAAGAGTGATGACCTGGCGGTCTCAGTTAGTGCCAGCTCCAACATCACCGTAACCATTCAAGGCACTATCAGCTTTGTAATACTGGTTCATCACTATAAGAACCCAGCACCATACCAAAGGAATCACTTGGGATTTTATATTTCTAACAGCAAAGGATTGTCTACCAATTCACATGGGCTTCTGGGTAATTACAACTTTATTACTTCATTGTCTGTTAATTAAATGCCTGACTTGGATAGCACAAAAATAACCAGCACTGCATGGTCTACCGTGATAACAGAAGACTGTTAAAATGTTAATTATTTACCTTTTTGAATTACAGCTTGTTGACTTCTATAGCAAGGCTGAAATAGATCAGTAAATGTCATATCAAAAACATAAGCAGGACAAATAGTGCATTGAGCAACCACAGTTCTACCTTAAGGAAGTGAATAGAAGCGAGAAGTGAATAAGTTTCCTTTTTTACAGAAGTTTTTTAATAGCAGCATTTTCATATTCGTTATAAACTATATAATTTTTATATATAACAATTGAGTAGCCTTCTGCCACAGTTTTATCAACAGATCCTTTATTTCACGGACATATGAATGAGAAGTTGCCCTCTGGCAAATGAAAGATGACATAATTGAAGGCAGCTTAAAGTGGCACCATAAGACACATTTAGTTTGTTTACAGAGAATTAACATGTGCCTACATATTGGACTGGCCAAATTTTGGTAAAATAAATCATTTTTGAGAAACTTTCCTTACGTTTTGGTGACACAGTATGCTAATTCACTGAACAGTAGGTTAACAAGTACTATTTAAGGTTACAATGATCACTCTCTGTGCTATTATAAATGAACCCCAGCGCGTGTGTGTGGGGGCTGGATTATTTAATTACACAGCGGATGAGAATATGGGCCCAGCATGGGAACACATTTGCATGAAGTGCCACACTGTGCCACCAACAAATAAAGGTGAATATTGCAAAAATGACACATTATAGACAAGTGGCTACTACAATATAAAAGCAGTTTTCAGTTGTAATTCACAGATGTGCTGTACTGCATACCACAACATGGCAGTTCACCCCAGCCTGCCCACATCCGCCTCTTGTCACGAGGCAGCTGAAGCCTTGCAACAATAGGAAACCCTGCACATGTACAGTTATACACATACACATAACTGTGTGGTTAAATGCACATGTGCATAACTTCACTGTGGTGATTATTCAGTATAATAAAATATTACTCACCCTAATATTATTTAATTGAACAACTGAGTTAATTGTTTGGCTGTAACAATTAGTCAAACTTATCTTAGGGTGTAAAACAATTTGATTGCCCAGATCCAGCTCTCATTGGTAGGATTAATCAAATAGCTGCAAATTGATATACTGGGACAAACCTATTCCCAAGGAATGCTGCTTACAATCCTAATTCCACATACTGACAACCAACAAATTAATATAGTCACGCAGTAAATCATTAGAGATCAAATACTGGTCCTTTTATTGACAAAACTTCTGGACTAACATGATCCTATTAACCCTGAGTAGAGAACTCATATGTATATGTGTAACTCATGTGTTGTACCTGTGTTTTACATTCCATTCACAATGTCAAAACCAACTTTTATGGATAACTAAGATGGGGCACTGCAATAACTGCCCCATGAGCCACCAAAATTTGCCAGCCTGCCCCTGGAGAGATAATTGGTGGGAAGGAAAAGAGATTTATTTGTATGTACATGTAAGGGGTGCGGTAGATGCTGAAAGAAGTTCTTGAGTGGAAAAGATGGGGGAGCAGGAAAAAGATCTGCATGTGGGAAAGACTTGAATTAATAGAGAATGTTTCATGGGACAAGGTGGGTGTGATAACGGTGATAGGAAGAAACCTCAATGGATGTGGACAAGGAAAAGAGAAACCTCAGTGGGTGTGGATGAGTGAGAGAGATAGACCAGTGGGTGAAGTAAAAAGAGCAAGAAAAAGATCTGCATGTGGGAAAGAGGGACTTCAATTGATAGAGAATGTTTCATGGTGCAGGGTGTGTGGTAAGGGTGAGAGGAAGAAACCTGAATGGATGTGGATGAGGGAGAGAGAGAGAGAGAGACATGTGGGTGAAGTAAAATGAGCAAGAAAAAGATCTGTGAGTAGGAAAAGAGACCTGTGTGTTGAAGAACTTGAAGAGAAAATGACTGTTTCTGAATTTAAATAAATCTCTCCAGTAACTAGTACGTTTTAAGCACCTTTTATGGGGTAGTTTTTAATATTGGGATTTCTGAAATGTTTAAATTGTAATATGATGTAAACTTATTGTTGTTGCACATATTTATATGCAATTTTTGTATGTCTTTATCCACTTATACCATTTGTGCATTTCGGCCACCAGAAAAAATCCCTTGAGAACCACTGTTGTAGAGTTTATCCTCCTGAGTAAATCAAGGGCACTCCCACTGCTGATAGGTGTTGTATTCAAAAGTTATTGCAGCTGAATGGCCTGAAATTTGATAGTGGTGCTGTTGCCACACCATCCTATGGACAGCTCTGGTCAGTTGACCTTAAATTTCCATAGGATGTCACCACTGGACAATTTCAAGCCATTGAGATACTGTATCTGAAAAAAAAACAAGTTTGAGCTGCAATAACTTTGAATAAAACACCTTTCATCAATGGGAGTACCTGTGTTTTACTCAGAAGGATAAATTGTACAATATATAATTTTTTTACATTTTGTGTTACTATCCCATTTAACTAAGTAGCTTATGTCCTTAAACCCTTGAAAACCAGGGTGATGTGCAAAGCATTGCAGCGTGTTTTGCATCACCCAGGTCATTGAGGGGTTAAACACCTTACATAGTGAAAAATCATATAAATTTATAAAATCATGCAAATTTATCACATATCATACATTTTTTTACCAGCAGTTACCTTTTTCATTGCAAGCTGAATATTAATATTTTTATTCACTCAAACCAGCAGTTATTCAAACTTCTGTTCGCTTTTCCTTTTCAGGTCAGTTCCTGTATAATGAAGTTAAGGTTATTGAAGTACCACTCAGTACCAGTCAAGCTGTTAACAAAAACCCTAATGACAAGCTCAGTTCTACCCAGAATGTTGGCAACATGTTGAGTGTAAGAAATCGCTTGGTTCCTGTAATCAGAAAACAAAGAAAACTATACAATGGTCTTCATCAGGTGGACTGCTGGTTTGCAAAGAATAATGCAGCCAAACTAATTGATGGAACTTACCAGGACTATCTGGTGCCCCATCTCTTTGACTGTGGAAGTGATTTAATAACAAATGAAGTGTAAGAAAGAGCACACTGAGTGATACAGACTATTTCAGCTACATTCCACTGTTCAGTAACTAAGAAATGATGGAAGGGAACATTGGACTTGGCAAGTTTCCAACATATAATTTAATATTTTTTTCTTGAATGGATATTCCTTGCATCACATGGCAAAATACCGCAGCTGTCTTTTAAAAGATTAGGCCTAATGTACAAAAGAAAAGAAGAAATTCTGGAGCAAACTAAATGTACTGTAGGAGACAAACAACACTTCACATTGACTTAAATGGAGCTTTTACCCCCTTCAGTGCTAGAGAGGTCTCCAATGCATTTCGAAGCAATGTTTTGGAGACCTCTCAAGCATTGAAGGGTTTAAAAGCACAATTTAAATCAATGGGATTTTGAGGAGTATCTACAGTAATTGTCAACATTATTTGCACCCTTGACTATTTTGTACATCATGTACAATATCTTCAGAAATAAATCATTATTATGGGATGTCCAAAGGTATTCAACAAAAAAAGATGCCTTTTCAACTTACGTGTAGCGATTTCACAGAAGAAGCATAAAATATGACCTGGACAGCATTAAAGGCACCCTTCCCTAATATTTGGTTGCACAAAAACTTGGCAACAATGACAGCCTCCAAACATTTGTTGAAGCTGTCTATAAGCTTCTTGCGCCTGTCTGCTGGCAGTTTCTCCCACTCTTCAATTGCAGTTTGTTCAAACTCTTGAATGTTTGCTGGATTCCTTTTTCCAGTGTCAGATTTCAGCTCTCTCCAAAGGTTTTCAATTGGATTGAGATTCAGAATCATTGATGACCAGTCTAAAACAGTCAATGTTTTCCTTTTCAACCATTCTTTTGTGCTTTTGGATATGTGCTTTGGATCATTGTCCTGCTGGATGATCTTCAACCCATACCTAGTTTTGTAACACTGTGTAGCACATTTCACTGTAAAATGCCTTGGTAATCCTCTGATTTCATGATTCCCTTAACATGTTCAAGGTCTCCAGTACTGAAAGCAGCACCAAAACATTACGGATCCTCCACCATATTGAACTGTAGGTAGGGTGCTCTTTTCCTTATAAGCTTCATTTCATCACCTATAAACATATAGCTGGTCTGCATTGCCAAAGAACTGTACTTTGGTTTCATATGTCCATAGAACATTTTCCCAGAATGATTGTGGCTTCACTAGGTAGGGTTCGGCAAAGATTAGTTGTGCCTTTTTATTTATTACTTTCAGCAGTGGGGTCTTCCTTGCCCTTCGTCCATAAAGACCTGCTTGCTTTAGTGTGCGGCGTATGGTATGGGTTGAAACCATCACTCCATATTGCTCCAGGTCAGTCTTAAGCTGTGTAGATGTCATATGTGGTGTTTTTCCCACAATTCGCACCAACCTTTGAAAACTTCTCTGATCAATTTTCCTCTTGTCACCACATCCCAGGAGAGTCTTGACAGTTCCATGAGCAGCAAACGTCTTAGTAACATTGTGAACTGTTGAAACAGGAATTCTAAGGTCTTTGGAGATGGCATTATACCCTTTATAATTCTTATGTTTGGTGATAATAGCATTTCTGATGCTTTCAGACATCTCTCTTGTCTTCACCATTGTGAAAAAGAAACAGGGAATGAAAGTGGACTTATTAAGTATTAAAGCCATCATTGATTAGTTAATTCAAGCCATGTGAGCACTGACAGTTTTTCACAGGTGAGTCTAATTTCACAGCAATGACATTCTAGTTCTTGAATTCTTCAAGAGGGTGCCAATAATCGTGTCATGGCAAAGTTTCCATTTTTATACTTTTTCCTCCCATTTCTTTTTTTTATCATTATTGTTTTATTAGTGTATATAGACCAAAGCTGTTTCACTACACAGACTTTTTTCAAGAGATATTTTACATCATATATAAGATATTGAAGGGTGCCAATAATGTTGAACATAACTGTAATTGTACCCTACACTGCATTTAGCTTATTACAAAATTGTTCCTCTTTCCTTTTACCCCAGCAGTACAGGTTTTCATGATCTCCTCAATTAAACACAAGCAAACGCCAACATGGACAGATCCTTCAGAATGTCTGAGCCACTGATTGGTTCATATGTGTTCACTGAAGAGATCCTTTAAACCCCTTCATTGAGGGGGCCTGAGGACTGGTTTCAGCACTCCTTGCTATAATGTACTACCAAGCAAGAAGTTTGCTTCTTGGAAGCAATATTGTAATGGATGGATGAAATGTATTTCCAAGTAAAAGGGTTTTCTCCATAATCAGACTATTGTTATTCATTGTAAGTATTTACATGTAGCACTTTCAATCCAAGGGTCTTCTATGTATCCATAATTTTATCATATATGATTACTGTAGTTTTGCAGGTAAATGTTTCATTGTTTGCTAGGTGATCCATTGGAGCTCTCAAACAGTAAAATGCCTTCTCCAGGTTGTGTTGATTTTGTGTTGGCATTATGGCGTTATATTTCTTCATGCTGAAATACTACACAGTACACTGTCACATCATACACAACTTTTAATTGTTGTCAGTTACTTGGGCCTACTTATATGTTCCAACCAACATTTATGTACATTGTATCATGCAAGAAACTTTAACTGATTTACAGTATTACTAACTTGTTATTGTTTTGCCAATCTACATCCATATTAATGATGCAAATACTGGAGGAAGATCATACATTCTTACATGTAGACTCCTGTAATAATTCATTTTGGAACAGTTAACTTTGCTAAAGGCAGGCATATACTGCACCACTTAACCATCCACAATGTATAAACATACATATTTTTTTCTTAGTTTTATACCTCTGCTGGCTCACTGAGCATATAACATTTTCTGAATCTGTATCATTAGATAAAGCCTTTGTTGTCTAATTCATGAGTATATATCACAAAAGGGATGATTTTAGCCAGGTCAATGTTGTGAAATCCTTTTTTTACATGAGCCTGGCTGGACAAGACAAAATTTACAGCAATGGACTGTGTATTTGCACAGGCTTCATGTAAAATGCATTGCACTATTAGTTTTGTAATATAATAATTTTATGGTCTCAAGTAATGTGCATTGTCCTAATGATTCCATGTAATGATGTGTTGACCTGATGCCATCATAGTAATACTTTCCAGGTTTCAAGAAAAGCTGTGATGGAACAACAGAACACAGAATTTTGTTGTGGGCTTATTTTGGCTTAACCAAAGTAATGTTAGTGATTGTCTAACACAGATACAAAGCTTTCCCTGAACAAAAAAACATATAGATACTAATACCAGATCTAAAGCTGCCACAATCAAACCACACCAATGATCAAAACATAACACTATAATAATGCATGGACAAAAATACAAATAAAAATGTAAACCACCTCTACCTAACAGCCCCTCAGATGTAATATGAATTTTCTACAATACGGGCATATGGATATGTAATATGAATTGTCCACGATATTTAATGAATAAATAATAATAATTAAAAAAAACAGAAAACCAAAGCATGAATGTATGCTAGAAATTAATTATTGTAATGAATAAAACATAACTGGTTTCCCACAAAAATAATCTGAATTATTGTCCCAAATTATGAAATTGAAATTCACCGTCCTCCTGTGTATAATGACATTAATGATAATCTAAACAGATTATTGCAATAATTATTGCAAAGTGGAAAATGACTGGTATCTCACAAAAGACATCTATGTTATTGTCAAAATATGTAAAGTCAAATATTACTGTCCTCCTTTGTGTACTGACAATAGTAATATCAAAAACTGTAATACATATCAGTGAATCAAAAACAAAAACAAATTAGCTCTGTTAAAGGGATAGTAATACTTCGTTTTAACGTTATTTTATTTTGTAGGCATTAAAAAAACATGAAGAACGATATAAGTCTTATCTCTCAAACCTTTATGGTTTATGAGATATTCACAAGCAAAGTTTCCCCCTTCCGCCCCTTTTACCTACTGTAAACAATCTCTTCTCAGATGTGGAATGCAGTCCATAGACTGGACAGATAACAGAAGGGGACACTCTTATTCCTATGAAAACAATGAAATCCCTGCCCCCCTTGACAAGCTTTTCAGCTTTTTCCCTTATCTTAATTGAAGATTGTCCCTCTCTGCAGTCTACCTGGGCAGCTCCCTTCTGCCCTGGCTGAGAAGTGTTACATCAGTAAAAGGGGCGGGAGGGGGACACTTTGCTTGTGAATATCTCTTAAACCATAAAGGTTTGAGAGATAAGACTTATATCATTCTTCATATTTTTTTAATGCCTACAAAATAAAATAAAGTTAAAATGAAGTATTACTATCCCTTTAAGAAACTTGATTTGTTGTGACTTTCCAAATGCTAAGGAATGGTGGTAGTATATTATAGTTTCATATTAGTAGCACATTTTTATTGTGGCATCATGCCACATCCTCCCACCCAGACTTACAACTAGCCATGCTGCAAAATCTGACTGTTTACAGCTCCTACTTAAAAACGTAAGATGGCTGCTCCTCCTCCGCCAGTTTTTGTCAGCTGCTGCCTTCCTGGTCATGTCGGTGTCTGTCACCCACCTCCACTTGCAGCTCGGCACTCTTCAGACTATACTGGGAACAATGTTGTTCTACAGAGTTTGCATCTTGCTTCCATTTTCTTTTTACTTAATTATGCTGTTTTCTGTTCTCTCATCTCACATGTTCATCTTTGTACAAACTGCTGCACCCAGTGGATGCCAGTCACTGGGTCAGGGATTAAAAATTGCTAATCAGAACAAATGTGTCCTTTCATTCCTCCATGACTCAATGCATTTCAGCATATTCTTATTCCTTCATCAGGGTAATTTAAAAGATAATGGAATAAAAGTGTACTAGAAAACTATTTTCATGTAATACTCTGCTTGCCTTATGTAAAAGAACACAACCTTGCTGTTTTTTTTTCCAAATATTCTCCTTGTCTCATGTAGAGGTATTTTGCCTTGATGGATTCTTCTGTATCGTGTAATGGTATTTCCTATAGCTTGTATAATGCTGGTAGATGCACTTGCTTGTCTAACTACCTGCTTATTTCTCATTGTTTTCTTGGTCTCTCTTCTCTTTAACCTGTGCGCATTTCATTCTAGCACACATCAAGCACATGCTCTTTTCTGGAGTAATGCATTGTGGCTAATAAACTAGGGAATAACAGTCTTTTATAGTCAAGAACGAGGTAACTTGGGTCTTTCCTTTTTAGAAAATACATATATCACAGGCAGTGATGCATTTAGGCTTACTGCTGCCTAGGCCCAACCACGTACCCCCACCACACACACACACACACATAACCACATCACATACCTTGCCTTACTCTCGTTATATCCAGGCCCCAGACTTACAACCCTGTCTAAAAGGTATGATTAACCTCTTGGGTGCTAGAGGTCTTCAACATATTGCAAATGAGGCATCTGTAGCATACCAGGGGTTGTTTTACATAGCTTGTATTTGTTGACTGTGTTTATGTATAAATAAAAAATGGAAAGCACTCACTCCTAAAGTTAGTTATGGCCCACGTGTACAATCCCAAAAAGAGATTTAACAAGCTATAAATAAAGGGCAGCATTTGTTTTAGTCCACTTAAGGACCTTGAGTGGACCGAAATGTTGACCTGTAATTTGCTTGATTATTAGTTATTACAAGTCCCATGGATGCTGCCCTTTATTTCTAGCAGTTTATTTATAGATATATAACATAAGTGCTTTTTGCATATTAGTCCTCTTGAAGATTTTCCAGTAGAGCAATACAAGTCTGTCCTCATTACAATTTTTCCATGTTTCATTCAATTGAATGGACATACAGTTATTTGTTTCATTCTATTGACAGTGTAACTATGAAGCACTGGAAGGTGGCATTTCATCGTCTGAAGTCATTTTAACAAATATGTTTACCTGTAAACTTCCCACTGACTTACATTCCTTCTGAATGCTCCCATGACATGGTCACACGATGAAATGAAAAAATTGCCTCATTTTGGATACACTCAGCAGCAATGATCTCATACTGGCATCAAGCTGGGGCAGCTGAGAAAGATGACAGAAAATCCCAACAGGGAGTATTTTAACAGTAAGATCTGTAGCTTATTCTGAAAAATGTGAATCTGGATGCATTTCCTGTTTTAAAAGAAGTAACACAAGTGGAAAGAAGTGTATACATTTTAGAATTTAATTGTGTCTAGGAAAATACAATTCTCCTCAATCCCCTGCTTCACATGGGAGAAAATAAGTAGGAAATAATCATTAAAAATAATGAAAATCAGATAATAGTATTACAGCCAAACAATAGGTGTTTTAATCCAGATTCATGATTTTATGGCTGTTTTTAAGTAAATATTTTCCAACTATTACATTTTGCTTTCCCAGAACAAACATTAAAATTTGCTTTATATTTCTCACAAATTAACTACCAATTAATAGGCTTACATTTACTAATTTCAGTGGAAGCTTTATGCAGTATTGGGATGTTGAAATACTTAACCATTTGAGTGTCAGAGAGGTACCTTTCTGGCACTCAAATTGATAAAGTTATTGGTTTAGATCGGCATGATTCTTGGCTCCAGTCCTCAGGGAACATCAACAAGTCAGGTTTTCAGGATATCCCTAATTAAATACTGGTAGTTGAATGACAATGAGTCATCGTTTACTCTCCTGTGATTAAGCAGGGATATCTTGAAAAGAGGACATGCTGGTATACCCTGTTAGAAATAGTAACAAGAAATTTTACATAACCTGATGGTTTAGAATAAAGGTAGGTGACTCATTTGGGAGACCTGGAAAATTCTGTACACGTCTGAGTTGACAGGGAATCATGGATTGACTGGGGAAGGGGAGAGAGACAGTATGAAAGAAAGACAGGATTCAGGGGAGAGCAGAAGCACTGGAGATTATGAGAAAGAGGGGCTGGAAGCTGGGAAGAAGGGGCAGGAGAGAGAAAGGGGTAAGGGCAGGAGAACAGCAAAATGGGAGAGACAGAGAAGGGAAGAGACATTGTGGAGAGAAAAAGAGAGGAAGAGTCATCCAAAAGTCCTGGTAGCCTACTAACCTGCCAAAGATGTTCTCTGCCTTATTCAAGAATCAGGAACCTGCTGTGACTGACATTTGAAGGTAAGTGGACTTGCCTGTTTTTCTGGAGATTATGCAATTGCTGATTTAGCCAATCCACAGGGAAGCAAACAAAATATAGAAAAAAAAATATTGTACAAAACATGTTTGGGGTCTTGAAAAACAACAAATGTTGCTCATCCCAACCTGTGGCCCCCAGGCTGCAGTTGAACAACCACTCAGCCAATAGCCAACTGAATATGATGGATTTCCATCCCAAAAGAAACTGTACTTCAATTAACTGTAATTGTAACACCCCCATCTCCCACTATGGGCATTCAAATGGTGAACAGTTTATTAGAAGAACATTAAACAGCAAAAATAAAAGTTTACATACAGGTCAGTGTTAAAGGGATAGTAATTCCTCTTTAAAATACTTTCACAGAGTCTTTTGTATATTAAAATATTGCGCTATGTCTAAGATCTTACTTATTTGTAGCTCAAAAGTTATTCAGTGCTAAAGATCCCCCGCCCACCCTTCCTGGCTGCATCCCTCTGATTCTCAGATCTGGTCATGCAACTCGACAGCTGCAGCGAGGGACAAACTTCAGTAAGTATAAGGGAAATCCTGCCCTCTTGACGAAGGACAGGATTTCCCTTTGATTATTGAAGTTTGTCCCTGCTGCAGCCATCCTGACCAGACTGCAGCTTCTTCGTGGATGTGGAAAAAAGGGGAGGGTGGGGGATCTTTAGCTCTGAATAACTTTTGAACTACAAACAAGTAAGATCTTAGACATAGGGCATTGTGTTACTATTAATATACAGAAAGTATTTTAAAGAGACATTACTATCCCTATAAGTATCTCTTAAAGGGATAGTAATACTTCGTTTTATCTTTATTTTATTTTATTTTGTAGAAGAAGAACAATATAAGTCTTATCTCTCAAACCTTTATGGTTTAAGAGATATTCACAAGCAAAGTACCCCCCCCCTGTTCAGCCAGATCAGAAGGGAGGTGCCCAGGTAGACTGCAGAGAGGGACAATCTTCAATTAAGATAAGGGAAAAACCTGAAAACTTGTCAAGGGGGAAGGGCTTTCATTGTTTTCATTGTAAAAAGATTGTCCCCTTCTGTTATCTGTCTGGTCTTACAACCAGATTCACATCTGAGAAGAGATTGCTTATACTAGGAAAAAGGGGCGGGAGGGGGGAACTTTGCTTGTGAATATCTCTTAAACCATAAAGGTTTGAGAGATAATACTTATATCGTTCTTCATGTTGTTTTAATGCCTATAAAATAAAGTTAAAACGAAGTATTACTATCCCTTTAACACTACCCTGAAGGCGCTCTGTGATCATGCTGGTAGGCTGAAACTGACTGCACTTCACCTTTGGTTTACAGGTTACCACTTTATTTTAACCTCTATACTGAAAGCTCATAAAATGCTGTATGAATTTTGTACAGTAAAATAAACCACATACAAACTTCACATCTGCTCACATCACCAGACACACAAAGATACGTTGTGTATGGCCAGCAGTGCTAAACAGTGTGTTTTGTGATGTGAGCAGATGCCAATGGTTCTGCTTGGCAAAGTCATATCTGACTTCACCAAGCAGAACCACAGGTATCATCTCACAACATCAGACACAGTCTGGTGAGGTGACCGGAAGTGAATGGATTCCAGTGGATGCTTAGTCAAGCTGCAGTACTGCTGTCCGCAGCCCTGGTCCCAGCTCCTTCCCCATACCTACAGAAGCTTGATGCGCACACATGCCTCATTTCCTGGGCAGCTAATCAACCAGATCTGGGCTGCTCCTGCATGTCTCTGTTTCACTACTTTGATGGCTCTCCTGTTCTAAACTTCCTGAGAAATTGTTAGCAGTGGAACCTGGGGAGCCTCTGGGAGCAGGCAGAGTGTGGCACAGGAGAGACCAGACACATCTTATTGCTGCTGCCACTGCTTGTTCAGTGCCCAGGTAGCGCTCGGTGCTGTGCTCACACTGCAGGGAGGTGATTCATTGGAAGGTGCTGTGCTTACACAGAAATTCCAGTGGAAGTGCTGCACAGGCCCCCACCCCACCTCTGTGACAGCTCTCCGTGTCCCTCCTGCTCAGAGCTGGGGCTGGAGAATATCAAATCTGCTCAGAGTGCACCCCCACCACACTAGCAAGTATTAGCGAGGCCAGGAATTGTTTACATTTCTCAGATCCTTAGAACGCATTAAATACTTAAACAATGTTTTACTCCTTTCAGTACCACAGGGGTGTGCAATGCACATCCCTATGGCACTGAAAGCTTTACAGGATTGCAGCTGTTATCTCTGTGCTTAAAGGGATAGTAGTACTTTATTACTATCCCCCATCCTGTAGATATTTGTAAAATAATTTAATAGCCC
Source organism: Rhinophrynus dorsalis (assembly GCA_037306005.1). Lineage (NCBI taxonomy): Eukaryota > Metazoa > Chordata > Amphibia > Anura > Rhinophrynidae > Rhinophrynus > Rhinophrynus dorsalis. The sequence continues at coordinate 325,623,572 of CM074721.1, forward strand.
CCAGGTTCATCTCTCAAACCTTTATGGTTTGAGAGATAACCAAAGGCAAAGTTCCCCCCTCCCTCCCCCTTCCCTGAAGTCAGTGTTGTACTGACTGCAGGAGAAGTCTGTCGTACGACAGGCTTGCGGCTCTGCAGCTGAGCTGAGATCACGTTAGTGAGAAATAATTATTTCACTGAAACGGTCTTCTACATGTGTTTGGTTTGCAAGCACATGTAGAAGACCGTTTCAGTAAAATAATTATTTTTCACTAACACGATCTCGGCTCAGCTGCAGAGCCGCCTGATGAAAGTCAGACCGGACATCCCTGCAGTCAGTACAACGCTGACTTCTGGGAAGGGGAAGGGAAGGGGGGAACTTTGCCTTTGGTTATCTCTCAAACCATAAAGGTTTGAGAGATGAACCTGGGGGCTATTAAATTATTTTGCTAATATGGGAGATAGTAATAATAAACTATTACTATCCCTTTAAGCAGAAACAGCAAACTGTCCTCTGACTCCATAAAAAGCTACAGGGAGATCTCAACATCACTATCCTCAGGTAGGCGATGTTGGAACTCTGACGGTAGAGGCTGCTATCAGAGTTTAGTGCATGTGGCAAACAGCCACAGTAACATACAAACACACCCACATTAATACGACAATGGCTCATCATCCAGCATTTCCATATGGAAATCAGCCATTGTTGATGGGTTCTGTGCAAAATCGTGGCATGTTGGGTTCATGGGGATGATGGCGGATTGGTCATAGACTGGAGGGGATATGATAAGAAAGACATCTTAGTGCATATTGGCAATGTGCCCTCAACACTACCGGTCAAAAGTTTTAGAACAAGTCAATTTTTGCTACTTTTAATTATTGCCATATAACTTGGCAAAAACATTAGGAAAAAATGATCCAAACCTCCAGTCCTTATGGGGTTAAACAAAATGATTCAATGCTTTCTTTTTTCTACAACAAATGAACAATTGGATAGAAAGAAAAAAAGCATTGAATCATCTTGTCTAACCCCTTATGGACCTGTGTGCACACACGTGTGGACAGCAATTAAGGACCACAGACCATTTTTATTTTTGTGGATCCGATTCAGGGGTCCTCGAGCTGCGTGCAGACACACAGGGAGCCCTGAATTCCATGATATGCCAGGACCATCAATGGTCCTTATATGCCAGACAGCCGTGATGGTCCTGGCACAGCATTTGACATTAAGGGGTTAAGGACCGGAGGTTTAGAACATTTTGTCTTTCTGGACAATGGCTGTTTTAACACTTCTACTGTGTTTGTGTTTAGCTGTAATTTTCCTCTTACTCATTTAATGTACCCACGTATATCATATAACGTTTTTCTTGCCATAAGATGGGCTTTCTAAAGATACCATTACTTTCATATCATATAATTTACTATAAAAAAATTATAACATATGATGAAAAATATGTAACAAAAGCACTTTTTTTAGCTTTTACACAAAAAATCCTTTATACATCTACAAATCTTAAAAAAAACCTGCCAAATAGATTATATTTGTCTTGAGTTTAGAAATACCCAATGGTTCCAATAACTAAAAGTAGCAAAAATTGAGGTCTTCTAAAACTTTTGACCGGTAGTGTGTATATATATATATGTGTGTGCATATATATATATATATATATATATATATATATATATATATATGTATAAAGGTAGGGAGACAACAGAGATAGAGGTCAAGGGCCAGCAGCACAGGGTCAGAGTCCAGGTCCAGGAAGAGGTCAAGGGCATGAAGCACAGGATCAGAGTCCAGGTCCAGGCTGAGGTCAAGGGCATGAAGCACAGGATCATATATATATATATATATATATATATATATATATATATATATATATATATATATAAATATAGGGAGAGACACTGACATACAACGTGCACCCAATCGGAGACTATAACCACCGCCCAGCAGCAGAGTGTCCTTTTGGCACATCAGAGTGCCCGGTCAGCGCTGACAGATATGGTGTGCTGGTGCTAAGAGGTTTTTTCTTTGCTTTGACAATTTCTTTTCTATCTGCTATTTCACCATATTTAATTTAATTTCCCTGTATAGAATGAAATGCACTTAAAGCCTACATTTGCGTAGTTATTATTGTAAAAGAGGCTCTTATAGGCATAGTATTTGTCATTTTGTTTGGCTTGCTTGGCCTATGTCTATTTGTAATCAGGTTAATATAAAAGAGGACTGATGGATCTCCTGTCCATTCGGGTCTCCACCCACACACTGCAAGCTAATCCTGTTTAAAAGCATGTAAGTCTTATTTGGAGATATTAGATACTTTATTTTTTATGTTTTTAACTAGGTGCTTTTAAGTCAAATGTGTTTCTTCACAATAATTCCTCTGGGGAATTTAGGTCTTAGATAGGGATGGTAATATATTAGATAAGGCACACTTGAAATGGGGTACCTTGGAAAGATAAGGAAGCTTACAAATACTTTGGCCAAACTATGCAAAAAAATCCTAATTTTCTTGAAAATATATCAACACAGTGGTTTAATATATGCTTTATCCAGGGTTTAGATGTGGGAACGTGTACGGAGAAGTGCAGGTTTCTCAGTACTCACATGTATGTTTTCTTCATTTATTCTCTTCCTGGACTGAGGTACCGTTACACTTTTTAATATATGTCTCAATAAAAGATTGTTGATTTTAAATATCTGCATTTTTGGTTGGAATCACGTGTTAAGTGCATCTTTTCTATATATTCATGTATCTTCATGGAGCCGATGGGGAGGCTTCAGGTAGCACAAGCGGTTTCCTGTAGATTTGCCTGAGGAGTTTTCAGTTGCCATAAATGTCATCATGAAGAGGAGAGTATATTACATCATATTACTCTATACCTACGTTTGGTTTGAGCCGCTAATGCCCTTTTGTTACATGAGCAACATGGCTCCACTACTTCCATCCTACCCATACTACCGGGTAGGAGTGAGCAGGACTGGAGAAAGCATTCATGTCATTGGTGACAAGGAAGGCTTCCCCCCAATCCCACCCACTTCTACCCAGTACTTCCATGTCGCTTCACTGTGCCACCTTTATTGATCTCCCAATAACTGGGGGGAGATCAGAAGGGGTCCTACTCCTGATTTCCCCCACAAAGTCTGAATTAACCCTCTGAGTGGTATCCAATCCATTAGATACTTCTCTGACACTCAATGGGTTTAAACACATTTACTTATATATATAACTGCCATGGATCGATGAGTTATCATGGTGGGAGTGTTTGCGTGTGTCAATGAAACAGAGAACTATGTCATTGGGAGCATATACGTCTGGTAGGGTCACCAAAAGTGGACAGATCAAAGCTAAGACACCAGTCAAAATCAATTCAAAATCTGCCAATCCACACTGGACCAGCATGGCAGATTATGGTCCATTCCCTCATCATGGCTTCAACAAAAACAATGACCCTCATGCCCCGGAGGCTTATAAGATACTTCTTACGGCAGTGAGAAGATAAGTTCAATGGAAGAAGGGGGCTAAGAATTACAGGGTTCTGTCAGGCTGCCTTTGGTTTGTAGACATTGGAAATCTTAGCGTTCAATCTACGTGTACAGTTTCACACTCAGAGGAACTAGTACAAGAACTAAATAACATCAATTGTGACATTACTGGCTTATGTGAGACTCATAAAAAAGATGACGATTTAGTCAAACTAGAAGATGAACATTGGCTATACTATAAAGGAACCAATGGTGGGAGACGTGGAGGAATCAGATTCTTGATTAACAAAAGACTGACAGACTCAGCCATAAAAGTAGAAAGTATTTCCAAAAGAATCTCTTCCTGTGTTATGAAACGAAATAGTCACTATGTTCTCCAAATCATTCAAGTTTATGCCCCTACGATTAACCACATTTATGATTAAGTTGAAGAATTTTATGATGATTATGACAATTACCACTATAAATTTATAATGGGAGATTTCAATGCAAGTATTGGTAAGATCCAAAATGGTGAAAAATTTATAGGACCACATAGAACTGGAAAAAGAGACGAAAGAGGCAACCAACTGAAAAGATTTGCAGAAGTACAAAGTTTGTACAGGGCACACCCATTGAGATTAGAGGAAAGGAGGTTTAGACTTCAGCAGAGGAAGGGGCTTTTTACAGTAAGGTCTGTTAAATTATGGAATTCCTTGCCCAAGGATGGGGTTGTGGCAGATACAATGGATATATTTAAGAGAAGATTAGATACATTTTTTTTCAAAAGGGAACATGCAGAGTTATACTGTATATTAGTAGGCAAATCAGAAAGGTCTTATTTGGTAGCAGGAAACTTATATAATTCTCATGTACCTGGATTATGAGGCAAAGGTTGAACTTGATAGACTTGTGTCTTTAGTCAATCTAATTTACTATGTTACTATGTACATCATGAATTCATTCTAAAGAAAAAGTCCCAGAGCAAATGGACATGGAAAAGCCCTAATGGTAATACAAGTGAAATCGACTTCATACTTGCAAATAATAAAATGATATTCACTGATTGCTCAGTCTTAAATTGTTTTATTGTTGGAAATGACCATAGTCCAGTGACAGCAAAAATCACAATTGACTGCAAGAAAAAAATAAAATGATCAATTCAACAAACGTGAAGATCGACACTAGCTAGCTATTGACAAATCATGAGAATTTTGAGACAGCACTGTCAAATCTCTTCAGTGTGCTCAAGACCTTCCAGACACAGACATTTCAACCCACAATGCAAAAGTCATAGAAACTATCATAGGCACTGCTCATTCTCTTACACCTACTATAAAACAAGAAAAGACAACCTGAATATCAAAATAAACTGTTGTCATGATGCAAAAGCGATGAGAAATTAAGCAAAATGGTAATATTAGAAACAGGAATGGAGAAATGTGCAAGACCATAAGGAAGCACATAAAAGAAGAAACGTGCAAGTTGAATGCTGAGCTCATCAAAAGGACACTGGGAGAAAATCAAGGGCTAAAGAAAGCAAAACAAAAGATGGCCACATATAGTAGCTTGTGGATGGTATAACCACAAAAACTCAACAAATACTAAAACGAGTGGAAGAATTTGATCCATATCTGAATAAGGATGAAGGACAACAACTGAATGCAGTGCCAGATGCTGAAGCTGTGCCAGAAGTTTTGGAAGAAGAAGTAGAAGCTGCAATAAAATCAATGAAAAATAGTAAAGCAGCTGGACCTGATAAAGTCACTATTGAAATGTTGAAGGGCAGAGAACAACCCCTTTTTGAAGCCCTAGCTAAACTATTTTCAAAATGCCTACTACTCAGCAACGTGCCTGAAACATGGAAATGTGCCGGTCACCCTACTGCACAAAAAAGGAGATGGAGGCGATGAAGAATGAACACAATATTTAACACAGCACAAACTTAACCCCTTAGTGATCGGCCACCCGCTCGCGGTCGGCACTTAACGCCCGCCGAACTTTTTTCCCCATTGCCTTCAATGACTTCCGGGATGTACATGTACGTCCTCTGTCACTAAGTGACAGTTTCTGCGGGACGTACATGTACGTCCATTGTGGGGAGGGGGTTAAAGAACAAGCAGGAGCAGTTTTAGTACAATGGACCATATCCAGACAGTGTGTCAACTTATAGAACAACATAAGTAACACATTATCATTATCATTTCATTATCTATAGCCTTCATTGACTATGAAAAGGCCTGATCAACCAAGGAATAGACAGAGCTTACATCAATATCCTCCAGTCAGTATATGTAAATTCAAATGTATCTGAACAGCTGAACATTGATAAAGTCCAGATTAACATAGAAAAGGTGTCCGACAAGAAGACACAATCTCCTCAAAACTATTTGCTGCTTGTTTAGAAGACATTTTCTGCAAACTAAACTGGGACAAAAAGGACTTACGATCCAGAGACTACATACATCAATTACGTTTTGCAGGTGATATCATACTTTTTGCCAGTAGTCCTGAAAAACTGAAAGAATGCATTGAAGAGCTACAACAGGAAGGAAAAAATGTTGGTCTGAAAATAGATATCACAGAAATGAAAGTCATGTTTAACAAATTTACCAGAACGAGGAAAATCCCAGCAGATGGAAAAGACCTAGAAGATGATGACAGGTATATTTACCTTGGACAGGAAATGCAATAGATGGAAATGATAAAAACTGAGCAATGAATAAAGTAGGATGGCAAGCAATTGGAAATGTACTACTCTGCCCCAAGCTAAAGGTTTTTGACTCCTCCCAGTCCTTACATATGGCTGTGAAACATGGACACTGAATGCCAAAGCCATACAAAAACTTAAAGGGGATCTATCACCACTATTCAAGTATGTGTTAAATGTTAGGTTATATAGCGACTAGGTGGATTTCTTTATTAATTTTTTTAACCCTATTTGGCTGAAAATTAATGTTTAAAGAGTGCACTTCCAGACAGACTGTGGTTAGCTGCTCTGTACCGCAGTCTGTCACTCTTCCTCTGCTCCCCTCCCTCTATTCAGCCTCCTCCAATGATGGAGGCTGTCTGTAAACTGGAGTGATCTCATTGGCTAGATATCGATCTCTGCCAATGAGATCGCTCCAGCTTACAGACAGAAAGCCTCCTTCATAGGAGAAAGCTGCATAGAGGGAGAGGAGCAGAGGATGAGTGAAAGACTGCAGTACAGAGCAGGTAACCACAGTCTGTCCAGAAGTGCACTCTTTAAACAAAATTTTCGGCCAAATAGGGTTAAAAAAAATGAATAAAGAAATCCACCTAGTCACTATATAACCTAACATTTAACATGCACTTGCATAGGGGTGATAGATCCCCTTTAAGGTTATGCAGAGAAGTATGGAGCGGGGGATTCTAAACATGAAAAAGAGACCAAAAACAGGTGCATGGATTCCTCAGCAAACAAAGGTCCAAGAAATCAATGAAATAGTAATGTGCCTGAAATGGAAATGGGAAGGTCATTTCAAGGATTGCCTAAATAGGGAAGTGGATTTCTGTACTCTCCAATTTAGAAAATCCTTTTCATTCTTATGTGCATTTGTAGATTTCTTGGTGGAGCATATAGCTTTATGTTGGCATATGGAAACTGGTTTATTGTCCTTTTGGATGCTGGAGAGATGCACATTGCATTGCTATTGCTCTCCTGTTTGATCATGATTAAGCACCTCTAAGGTGTGAAGCACTTTGATAAATATACCTGCACCACTTATCAAATGGTCACTCCATCAGGGTTTACTTTTAAAAGGTTGCATGCGAAAGAGTGTGTGACCACATGACAGAGTAACCATGTCGCCATAATAAAAATGGCAACATGAGAATCTGGCACTGCATGACAGCACGAGATCTCATGTCGCCTACTGAAAGGTCGCATCCCAGCCATACCTTTAACCCGTTCATGCCCTCCACCAAACTGCACAATGTCTACCATGCTGTGTACCAATTTTTTCATGTATTTTCACGCCTTTTAAAAAGATATCCTCCATCAGTCTTCCCTCAGTGTGCCTTAGCATGTGCTGCATAGCAGGTATGATTTTTTTTTACTTTGAACCTTAATAAAGTCATATTGATTTTAACCATTACAGATTTTTTTCTGTTGGAGGATACTGCTACACTATGGCAGTGCAATCTATCCTTTTTACTGTGATTATGTGGGATGATGATTAAAGACTTTCATGATTAGCATGACAATGCAAGTTACATCCTTAAATATTAAAAAAAAGGTTCCTTTTTTGCCTTGTGTTATATTCATTTATTGAAGCCAGTTGAAGTGGCTAGTTTTGGATTACAATCACACATATACTGCCTGGTCCACTAATAGACGTGCTCCTGGCACACTATAATATGTCTGCCCATACCAGTGGGGTACATTTTTCTCAGGATGGCCCTAGGTTCGGGATAGACTAGGACATCCTATATGACATTGAAAGATTTCACTGTCTTTGAAGGGACTGAAGTATAAAAAAAAGTATGTGTTTTTTTCCTGTAGAAACACGTTATGGAAAGAGTTGTATGCACTAGCCTAGGGGTAAAAAGTCAAGTGGCCCCTCATTTGAGGAGGTAAATGTCTATTTTCTTCTTTTTGTTTTCTTTCTTTCCAATAGTGTGTTTAAACATTGCAGTAGGTCACAATAATCCATCTATTCACATATTAGAGTAGGTCACAGTAATTATTATTCGTCTTAGTCAGTCCACACAATATTTGCATATATGTTCATACATCAAAGTAGGTCACAATAATTTACCCATCACTAGAGTAGGTCACAGTAACCACACACATTTATCATTTGTTACAGTTACTCAATATGTTTATTTTTGATTTTTCATTTCAAGATAAATTGATTTAGAATATTCATTATCATTAATTAACTTACAGTCCACTAAGAGCCATATGTTCAAAGAGATAACGACAAAACAATGTTGTATGAAAGCCAAAAGTAAGTAATTGTATGCATGAACGACATTTTCTATAGAGTATACAACAAAAAAATAGTAATATCTGCTGTGTACAACACAACTCCAGAATTGCCAGGCAAAGGGGTGGGGCTAAAATATTTTCCAGTGTCGTATAGAGGAAAATAAAATTTGTCGTAACTAACGGCAAAAAAATGTCTTTCAAAAGACAAAATTTGTACATTAAGTAAAAGGTGGAGGGAAAGTGAAGTTCTGAATGGGAGTATTTTTGTCTTTAGTTAAGACATTTTTTGTCTTTAGTTAATTGTTTGTCTTTAGTTAAGACATTTTTTGTCTTTAGTTAATGGTTTGTCTTTAGTTAAGATATTTTTGTAGTTAAGACATTTTTTGTCGTTAGGTAAGACAATTTCAGTCAGGACAAACAACATATTTCCTATCACAACCGACACTCTCTGAAAATATTAATGATCCCAACGACAGTATTCCTTGAATATTAGTTACAAACAACAAAAGCTATTTCGCTACTTCTTTGAACATTTGGCCCTATGAGTATATGTTAGCATTTATATATATTTTTATACATTTTTTATACATATTTTACATATATATAAATGAATCATCATTACTTCATTATTATGTTGCATTTGGTTATGCAGTTATTTAACCCCTTAACGGTCATGGTACGTCATGGGTAAAAAGTGACTGAATGACCCATAATGTACTATGACCGTCATGAATTTCAGGGCTCCCCATGCAGCTGCACGCTGTTCGGGGGGCCCTGAATCGGATTGTAAAAAAAAAAAAAAAAAAAAAATGCTCCGTGGTCCTTTTGTGACCGCCGTGTGCCTGCGCGGCCAGTCGTTAAGGGGTTACTGTTTCCCTTTTTCCATTCTCATCTATCAAGATGGATATATTTGTTTGTATGTATTTTGGAATTTTTTTTGTTTCCTTGTGTTTTCAGATGGGGAGGAAGAAGGAGACTGTATAAGTATGACTGTATATGGTTTTTGCTTATAAATGTTTAATTGTATGGTCTTCATTCACTTTCGTGTGCATGTTAATTGTATAGGCACTGTCAATTTGCTGTGCTAGTTGCTTTGTCACAGTAAATTTTTACTGGATGTGTCTATAAACTAGTTACGGATTGGATCAATTCCCTCTGTTATATTTTTCTTCACTTGAGTGGTACTCTAAAGCTGGTAGTTGGATGTCAACAGAGAGGCTTTTCCGAACTGGCCAATCAGGTAAAAACGGGAGGGTATTTATTAAAGTGGGTCTGGTGGCGGTGTCTCTCATGTTTTCATTTTTGGCTTTCTTTGATAAAGCGGAGTCTCTGAGCAGTGAAACCTGTCAGAGTTTGAGCCATTGTTTTTTATTTGTTTAACAAATTTTATTTCACTTTGGAACCCCAGCCCCCTGTGTCCTTTTGATCTGAAGCTTACCAGCTTGATGACAGAAATGGAGACAGGTATGTTCTCTCCATATGCACATTAGTCAGACTTGTTGGTATCACTTGTCTGACCACATCTAAATGTGAGCACATTATAATTTATTTTTTATTTTGTAATATTTTATCAATTATACTAAACTATTGGGTGCATCCTGTATGTTCTTTCACCTGCAGCTATGGGGAGCAGGTTCCTGGGAAAGCAGGCTCATGTTTTTTGTACTGGTGTACTGCAACTGGGAGTAGTTACTTTTCCAAGTGAAGAATTTTGCTGAGACTGGCATAATATTGTTTTCAGCCCTTCTGTCTTGTGAGTAGACACCCAATGGTGCTGGAGGTTGTGATCCCCAATTCATCTGTGATGATTTGCACAGGGTCACCCTTGTGTTGTTTCTCCTTTTGTCTTTTACTTCAGTACTTTCCTAAATTGTATTGCTTACTGAACTTTTCTTTGCATATGTAATGGTTATGACCAGTTTAGTGCATGTAGGTTATTTCACAATTGAAAAGTCACAGGTGTAGGTTAATGTTCCTGGCACTCCCTACAGTATGACAACCCATATCAATGGAGTAGCATCTTTCTTAGGCTGGTAGAAAGTACTGAATACAGTAGGAAATTACATAGTTTTTAAAGATTTGAGTATTTTCGAAGTGGTGGAAATGAAAAAAACAAAACTGAAAAACAAAAAAATCCCCTATAGTGCCAAGTTATGGAAATAAATCTGCACACCAGCCTAGGGGTAGAAAGGCAAACAGGATTCAGGAGAATGTCTACTTTCCAAAATGTTATATCTTGCAAACCTTTTCTTCATAGCTCTAATGATTAGGACCAATTTAATGCAGGCAGCCTATTAAAAAAAATGAAAACAGGTAGGTGTAAGTTTTTTACTTCTGGCACCCCTATATTATGTAAAGCCATACCAATGGGTACTATATTTCTTGGTGGAGTAGTAGCTATCTATGCAATAAGAAATTATATAATTTTCAAAGATTTTAGCAGATTTGAAAGTGTGGAAACTGCCTATTTTTTCCTGTAGCACCACATTCTCGAAACATGTGTGCACACAGCAGGTTAGGGGTAAAAAGCAAGTGACCCCTCATTTGATGTGGTGGGTTGTCTTCTTTCTAAAATGGTGTTCTTTGTCTACCTTTTCTTCATTTCTATAGTTGGGACAAACCTTTAGTACAGGCATGTCATGTCTGAAAAAAATAATATAAGCAAGCGCTTGTAGTTGGTGTAGTTTTCTGCTTTTGGTATTCCCTGCATTAAGTCAACTTATATTAATGGGGTGCCATATTTCTCATAACAGCAGTAGCTAATTATACAGTAGGAAATTCCTGTGTTTTCAAATATTACAGTATATTTGAATGGTGGAAAGGAGAAAGAAAAAAAAATGCCTATGTTTTGTCTTTAGCCCCACATTCTGGAAACATTTGCACACACACCACACTAGGGATAGAAAGGCAAGTGATCCCTCCTTTGATGCAGTAGGAGATCTACTTTCAGGACATATATAGTTTTATATATTCAGTTGTTTTTGGGTAGTTTTATCATGTAACCTCTGGAACATGCATTTTAGTTCATAAAGTTGAAAATACCATTTTGTACTCCTGGTATTTAGGGGTCTGCGAAGTCCATGCACATAGATAAAACTATACATATTTGGTATTTTTTTTACTTGGAGGATTAAGGGCTTTTTCACATAACTGAATCTTTCACAATCAACAAATTGTTTTTGATACATTGTGCGATATTAGCAAAATAAATAATTTTGTTCCTTTTTTACTTAGATTTATGCCATCATAGCATTTCACAGGATTCAAAATGTAGATCTTGTGAGGTGCCATGAAAAAATATACTTTGTTTTGGAAAAAATGTTATATAGTTTTTCCATATAGATCTAGAAAGTTACCAGAGTTAATCATACCTAAAAAGATGGATAGCAAAAATGCTGAAAACGTGTTTGGCCTACACGGTAAAGAAAAATGCCTAAGCCTCTAGCACTGAAGGGGTTAAGGATCTGCCCGGTGTGCACCTCATTGCTTGGAATGAGTTGCATACCTACTGGTACTCAAAGAGATACATAGGTTTATACACTAAGCCCACTTTGGTTTGAAGAGAATTGCCATCACCTGTCATGTCTTCCTCCACGGACATGATATCCAGGACTGAGTGAATACGTTCTCTCTTGCACAAAGGCAATAATTAATAGGGGCCATTAGAATTTTCTGACCATTGTAAGGCAAGTCCCCCAACTTACCTTATGATGGCCAGAAAATTCTAATGTCCCCTTTAATTATTGTTAGGTGTGCTAGCTCTTCTTTAAGTCCATTGAGCTACATAAAACCATGAACACACCAGCCAGCGGGTTTGGGGTAATTGTAACTCAATACAAAATAATTTCGACCCTTTGAGTGCCAGAGATATCCAACACAATGCATTGGATACCTCTCTGGTACTCAAAAGGTTAATATAAAGACCACTGTAGGACTTCTACTTCTATCCTTAGGCTAGCTTAATGCTACTGCTAATGGAACCGCCTGCAGATCCTAACATGCTATTTTATTCTACAATGAGAGATACTTATCTGAACTGAGTAACTGTAAGCAGCTCAAATAAACACTAGGAGGGTGCAACCACACTGGAAGAATGGTTATCATCTGCTGTAATCCTGACATTATTATTCCCAACTGCAGTGCCATTACTCATAGGAGAAAGCGAAGATGATGTAACATAACAATTATGTGTTGGTGTGAAGTCATCAGGTTAAGTGTAGGATAAACAGATGTTTTGTGAATATTCAGAAAAATTGGTAAGAAATTAAGAGCTTTTTTTGATTACATGTACAAGAGATGGCATACCTTTATAGAACTTAAAGGAACACCAACAACTCTTAAAGGAATAGTAATATTTAAAATGTTAAAAAAATATACATATATCCAAATCAGCTTGCCTGGGTGTCCATCCTCAAAACAAGCAAGTAATACAAATGTGAAAAAAGAAGAAAGTACTCACAGGTCTTTGTAAAGGTGAACAAAATTCACTGGTTTATTCCATCAACATTTTGGCCCTACTTTGGGCCTTTGTCAAGATGCTTGCCTTTAGACAAAGGCCCAAAAGCAGGGCCGAAACGTTGATGGAATAAACCAGCGAATTTTGTTCAGACCTGTTAGTGATTTCTTCTTCTTTCAGATTTATATATATATACTAGTTGTAAAGCCCGTGTATGCGGGCCAACACTGGCGGCGCTGCAATCATGCGCAGTACTGACTGCCCGCGCCGCGGCTGATACGGAGCGTGGCACTCCGAATTCAGACCGTAGTCCTCTCTGCGCACCCACTTGGTCACAGGAAGGTGCGCTGAGAGGACTCCAGGCTGAATTTGGAGCGCACCGATCCGCATCAGCTGCGGTGCTGGCAGTCTGTACTGCACATGACTGCAGCGTGCGCAGCCCTCACTACTGTGCATGACGGCTTCTGACAAACATCCTTAGCGAATTATAATATAGGATATATGTCCTCCTGAGTAAAACAAGGTTCTCCCAATGTATTTTATTCAAAAGTTATTATAGTTCAACATTTTTATGTGCAGCATCACAGTGGCCTGAAATTGCATAGTTGCTACTCCATCCTATGGACAGGTCTGGTCAGTTGACCATAATTCTCCATAGGATGGTGTAGCAACAGCACCACTGTACAATTTCAGGACACTGATACTGAAACTAAAAAATTCAAGTTTGGGCTGTAATAACTTTTGAATAAAACACCTTTCAGCAGCGAGAGCACCACTGTTTTACTCAGGGGAAAAAACCCTACAACATATTTTATTTTTTACATTTTAAGTATTACTATCCCTATAATACACTTCCAATTACCTTAATATGGACAACAAACAATAATGCCAATGATGAATCAATTCTGGGTGGATTGGTCCCCCTATATTAATGTTTAGCATTATATATTAAGTCCATGAAGGTGGACATGGTTCTTTGTCCTGGAACCCACGATTCCAAACGCCTCCTACTAAGGTTTTCCTAGGAGTACTTCAGTGGGAAAGTGCAGGATTCTGGAATCAGTCAAAGTATCATGTCTGTGGATATGGTATCTATTACACATTCAAGAAAAATTTTGGGGGTCACTCCATGCAGAACTAATTATTATGAGGAGTTAAATATACAAATAATTTCATAGAAACAGTTACTGACAGAAGAACGATCTGGTCCACCCAGTCTGCCTATTTCCCTATCTAATAAAACATCCAGTCTTACATACTTCTTAGAATAGACTTTTGTATAGACAGGGCATTTTTGAATTACATAACAGTATTTGTCTCAACCACCTCTGCTGGGAGGCTGTTCCATGAGTCTAGCACCCTTTCTGTAAAGTAGTACTTACAAACATTACTTATATGATCTTGACCACTTGTTATATTCTTCTTTTTTATGCTTTCTTACCAATGTATTGGAGACTTCATTAGCATTCATAGGGTTAATTTGTGTATGAGTTTTTCAGGAAGTTTGAGGAAGCAAATTTCCTGTTCTGAATAACCACATAAGGGTGAATTATGAAAAACAGGAGTGTAGGGAAATTACCACCCCCCACCCCTGAATACTGAAATAACGTGTTTAGTACGGGATGTGCTGGTATTGTATATGGAAATGTCACTGAATGCACACTATACTTTTTGTCATTCATTTTCTTTAATATTTCAGTGCAATTAATTAATTTCCAACTAATGCAACATGCTAATATTAAAGTAAAATAGAGGCAGTGAATCATATCTTTCTCATCCAGGAACAGAACAACTGAGAGCACTCCAAATCAATACACTGGGGTGAATGTACGCCACTGATGCCCTACTAATGTGCTGAAATTTATTTTTAGACTCTGTCCTGTTTGTGCCAAAAAGGAAGCCTATGGGCATTTCAGAACACTGCTTTTCCTAGAAAAAAAAATGGCTTGAGTGTACGTAATTGCCCTGCACGTTATGGGGCAGGCATACAGGGCTTTCTAGCATTAACGTCCTAACAATGGAGGAGTTTGTGACACAGAATGTGCTACAGTGATCATATGCTCTACAGCATACCTTTAACCTTGTCCACTGGCATTAGAACCCAACACCAGTGGAGCTGTGCTGGTGAAGTCTTACATTCATCCTAATCAGACTGATCTACGAAAATGGAGCAATGATGGAGCAAACCAGCTGCATCACTGGGGAGAAACAGAAATTCCCATTTAAAGGAACAGTAAAATCACATTTTGAAAAAATAAAACATATATTATAGGACATTTCCTGCTGAAAAAAACATTGCACTGCCACTGAAAGCTTTTGCTTTATTCAAGAGTTATACCAACTCAAACTGCCACAAAGTGGTGGTGTTACTATGACATTCTAAAGAGAACTGTAGTTAGGGACATACATATATATATATATATATATATATACACACACACACAAACGCACGCACACATATACACTAGGAAATAGAGAACGGTGTTGTCTGTATTATGTCAATTATACACACACACAATAAGGTCAGATATACACACACACACACACACACACACACACACACACTTATATATATATATATATATATATATACATATACATATCCTGTGTAGCTTCTCCTCTTGCCTGCCACAACTGAGCTTGATGCATGGGGAGGCTGTGGGATACAGAGAGGTGACAGGAAGTGCAGGTGTGTGTGAAAAAGATTTTGAAATAAAATGTAAGCATGAAGGGTGATTGAAGTGACTTGAGCAACTCTTTCAAACATTATTATTATTCTTTATTTATATAGCGCCAACTAATTCTGCAGCGCTGAACAATTGGGAATAGACATACAGAGGTATTAAATAGTACAATCAGATGTGGAGAACAGAAGGATCAGAGGGCCCTGCTTGTGAGAGCTTACAGTCTAGATCATGGAGACATAACTGGGAGTTATGGATGGGATGGCATAGATTGCGGGTGTGGAGGGCAGGACTGGTGAAAGAGAGGGTGGGAGAGGACATTAGGAGCGGATAAAGGGAGGGTGGGAGAGGACATTAGGAGCAGATAAAGGGAGGATGGTAAAGGACATCTAGAGCAGTGAAGGGAGGGTGGGAAATAGAATGAGTGGTAAAAAGGAAAGGCTGGAGAAGACAGAGTGAGCTGTGAAAAGGAAAGGCAGCAGATGACACCAGAAGAGGCAAAAAGGAGGCTGGAAGAGGATGGCAGACCATCCTGAGCAGCAAAAGGGAGGGTGGGAGATGAGAGCAGAAGCAATGAAAAAGAGGGTGGGTGAGGAGAGCAGAAACAGTGAAAAGCACAGCGGGCCATGAGAGCAGGAGCAGCAAAAGAATGGACAGGACAGGAGACCAGGGGCTGGATTCAAATGCAGTTGATAATTTTCTCTTTACATTTTTTTTTATAAAATGGGAGGTAACATTTATCTCCTGCAATTTAATCCAGCCCCAGGACTGGTGAAAAGCAGGGTGGTAGAGGACAGTAGACCACCTCATTGGAAAAAGGGAAGGTGGGAGTGAGTTAAGAGCAGCTATAATCCTGCAGTGATTTGTACACGATTGGGCAAAGCCCCCCTGCCCAATAATGTCCAAATCAAAGACCTAGTGATCATGTTCCTGCAGAGATTTGGCCAAGATTGTGTAGGAGGACATCTCCTGTCCAAATCACCATCCCCAAACATATGTAAATTGTGTTAGCAGTGGGCAGGCATTTAAATAACGCCTCCTTCTGTTACCCCTATGTGCAGCAAGGACACAGGATGAGCTTTTATATCCAAATTATATATAATTATATAGATAGATTGAGCTCTAATAACTTTTGAATGAACCAACTTCCAGCAGGAGTATCATATTAAAAAGGAAAAACCATACAATGTTTATAATATATATATAAATATATATATATTTTTTTTTTTCCACCTCAAGAAAAGTTGTTTAAATTGGGTCTTTAACATGCTGAATGCTACAGGGGTCTCCAACACACTGCAGATAGTATAGTCTTAAGAATGAGATTTGTGCTAGTTTGCCTAATATGTTTTTGGCATCTGTATTCTGATTAATTTTTATGTTCGGCATTGAGGGAAGCTGGGTTGCAAAAGGAAGCCTGACACATGACAAATAAGGGTTAGATCTAAAGTCCTTCCTTTGCAAATATAGCTAGTGCAAATATTAACTCTTGGATTGCATAAGCCTATAGAATATGGCTTGGGAATTCCACTACTGATCTACTATATAGAAAGTGTTCACAGAATAATAGAGCTCTAATCGGGCATACAATTTGTCAAGGTAACTGACTTCCCCAAGAACATGCAGTTTTCCTTAACCCCTTGAAGATCTTTTAGTATATTCAGTTCTGCAATATCCTCCCATGCACAAAATATTTGGAGTCGTTTACACAAAAAAGTAGGGCTATTCAGTAACAAAGCAAGTGTACTATATAATATTTATTACTGATTTACATGTGCTTTTATGCCCTTGAATGCTAGAGCGATATCCAAAGAGAGGTACTGGGTCACCTCATTCTGTCATAGTGTATCTCACTACTGGTCGCATGTAATATTGCATTTCCCTGCTGCTGGCCCTCTGTAGTGGTGTATCTCTACATCGTAAATTATGTTCAAAAAGAAAAAGCCATCAAGTTCATCCTTTGCCACAGTATAACCCAGAACATGAGACTCATGTAATCCTTCCTAATTCTAAGAGGAGCGTTAGTCTACCAACCACAGCTTCCAGTTTAACTTTCTAGTTCATTGTACATAACCCTGTATGTTCCCTTCTGTTAGAAATCTATCTACTCTTCTCTTATATGCATCCATTGTATCTACCGTTACTAAATCCCTGGGTGAAGAGGTCCATAATGTAATTACTGTAAAGATCCCCTTCTCTGCTGGTTAACCTTTTAAATGCCAGAGAGGTATCCAACACATTGCAACGCAATGGCACTCAAAGGGTTAAAACCTTATTTCCTCTAACTGTAAGGTGTACCCCATAGCTATTTGATCAGGCCTTGGAATGAAAATCTTACTAGCGGGATTCTTGCTATTGCTCTGTGGGTAGCATGTAATGATGTATTGATCTTGTAGTGGCATTTAATTGTATAGAAACTACATTAAATTCATTGGAATTTGTATTTATGCTTGCTCCAGAATTGTTCCTCGTTAGCTTGCTGTAGTCCCCATCTCCTCACAATACATATCCACTTAAAGGGGAACTACCACCCCGCAAAAACTTCATCTTAATTAAGTCTTCATCTGGCGACTAGCTGCTTAGTAGCGCTAGTCGCCAGAAATATTACCTGGTTTAAAAGATTTTTGACTTATTCGGAGGCTGACAGTAGCAGGAAGCACGGACATCTTGCCACAGTGACGTCCGTGCGCCTGCGCTGTCAGTCCCTTTTGGAGCCGGACGGGGTTTTTGCGGGGTGGTAGTTCCCCTTTAAATACACCAACCATTGTTCTTTAGAACATTTACAGCATTTTCATGCCCCACTACTAATGGCTGCAGAACTGAAAACTAAAACAGATGGAGTTAAATCTAAATTATTGTATTATACAAATCAATTAATCCTATAGGTATAGTTTCATTTAAAAGATGTAAACACAGACACCTAGGATCCGACAGATGTAATCTGAAACGTTTACATTTCCAATGATCTGGTTTGGTTTGCATGAATGAAAACACTGAAATTGCTGCATGAATAGTGCTGTACAATGTAACATATTTACTCCCCAAGAGCTATGACATATGTTGGAACAACATTCCCAGAAATTGATTTCCTGCTATGTATGGTGTTGCTAAATGCATGGTAGGCTTCAGTCACCACTCACAATTACAAATAACCTAGCACCACACATCTGCTTCTCATTTATGGTGGCAATTTAGTTACTAATATATATTGCTATAATGGCCAGTTTACATAGACATTTGGAAGGTTTTTTTTTTTTTTACCAGTTTGTATATCGTTGTACTGGCCAGGTTATTTGACATCTTGGATGCAACATATTGGAGACATCTCTATCATCCATGTAATACCTTTTTCAGTGTTTAATAGAAAAGGATGTGTGGTGTTGCCCATTTGATTGGGCACACAGTGAACGTCAGAGACTCACTTGACCACTGCAGTGGCGAGACTTGCTGCAGCGATTTTCACAGGACTGGGCAGTGTGAAAATCACTTGCCTAATTTGCTGCGTATGGCCTATATCTGCCCCCTGCCACCTCATGGAGTACAGCAAATCAGAATCCACTTACATTTTTATATATAGAGAATAGGGTAATGACATCATCTGTGCAAGCAACAGTCAAGTTCAGTGGGGAAATGCATAGAATGGGAGACGTTGCCATGGGCGGGGCCGGGGAGCCCCAACCTTGATATGTCCCATTTTTATACAGTAATGCAGTGAATGTAGATATGTGAAACTCCCTCTTATCAGTGAATACAATGGTCTACAAATAAACCCAATCATTTCAAATTGCCATTTAGAAATGCTTTATTTTATTTACAAAAAACAACACAAAGATTTGGTTCAATTATCATATTTTCTTTATGAAATGTCTCGCATATATAAGATAATATTTTTAATAATTATGAATTATATTAAATATAATAAACAAATGGTATAATAAAATATCAGATACTGGCAAGGTTTTCTCAAACACCTGTCACCCTAGTGGTGAGCAAAGTGATGCCTCCCTGCTGTTGCTGGACTACAACTCATTCTCCAACAGGTAGCAAAGCAATTAGTTGCACACTCCTCTGGCCCTTATGGGGTTAATGCAATGGGAATCTGAGGAATGTTTTTATATGTTCCAGATATGCATCTCTATAGCTTCCTGACCATGGCCCTATGTGGCAAATGAAAATGTATAAAGAATAATAATAATAATAATAATAATGTATAACACTGTGTCAGCATTTTATCTATTTGCATAATACAGCATAATTTTAACCTTTTGAGTGTCAGAGGTATGCAGTGTCTTGCAAAACAATCCTTTGCATACCCAGGGTTAAACCGTTGGCTGACAGAGTCATCTTCAACACATTGCAAAGCAATACATTTCTGATGCCAAGCATCCAATTGCTTATTTTAAAGTGACAGTAATAGCGCAATAAAACACACAGTTACTCACATTTCTATAGTTCAACCGCTACTGAAGCTGAAAGGATTCCCCCTCCTGCCCCTTCTGGCCAGTTCACTTATCCGCTCATGAGGGTCTGGATGGAGTGTGGAGAGGGACAATCTTCAGTATGCAAAGGGAAATCCTGTCCTTCTTCAAAGGCAGCAGGATTTTCTTTATACTTACTGACTGAAGATTTTCCCCTTGCTGCATCTGTCCGGTCCCAAGACCGGATTCCATATTCAATGGGAGACAGCCAGAAGAGACAGGAGGGGGATCCTTTCAGCTTCAATAGCGTTGAACTACAGAAATGTAAGTAACTATATAGAGCAAAATGTTCAAAAAATTTTAAGTAATAATCAGAACTAAAGTTTTATTGCACCATTACTATCCCTTTAAATATACCCTTCATTAAAGGGACACCAAACAAATGAAAAGGGTTAATACACATTTAAATATTAAGTACTCCTAGTCAGCATTTTTTACACTATTTTGTATGAAAATTCTACAATCTCGCAAAGATAAAACTGGCTAAGTGGCTACAGTTTGGTTATAATTCTTATCAGGCTTGTTACAAATCTGATACAGTTCCCTTATTACATATTTGGAGTTTGCATAAGCACTCGGGGCTGAATTGGTCATTCATAGCGGTTTTTAATATATATAAGAAAAATAGGTTCCTCACATTATTTTGGAGCTTATGTACATAGCTTGGAATGCTTTGGGTATGACTCCCAGACTCAGGGGAGTGGCCAAAGTCTCAGGGTGAAGGCTAAAATCTCAGGTAGAGAGAGCCCTGTGTTACTGCATGATCTGCACTAATTAACTAATACTTTAGAGGGAGAAGTCGTGATTTTCTTGTGTGTGTGTGTGTTAAGGTAATGATTGAGATATCCAAGTTATAGCACAATGCGGGTTTCTTGAAGGGATAGTAATATATATCATTTAAACTTTAGCTCCGAGTATTATGTACAAGTTTTTTAAAGGGATAGTAATACTTCATTTTATCTTTATTTTATTTTGTAGGCATTAAAAAACATGAAGAACGATATAAGTCTTATCTCTCAAACCTTTATGGTTTATGAGATATTAACAAGCAAAGTTTCCCCTCCTGCCCCTTTTACCTAGTGTAAGCCATCTCTTCTCAGATGTGGAATCCAGTCCATAGACCAGATAACAGAAGGGGACAATCTTCTTCCTATGAAAACAATGAAAGCCCTGCCCCCCTTGACAAGCTTTTCAGCTTTTTCCCTCATCTTAGTAGATGATTGTCCCTCTCTGCAGTCTACCTGGGCACCTCCCTTCTGATCTAGCTAAGCAGTGTTACGTCAGTAAAAGGGGTGGGAGGGACACATTTTGTCATTGAATTACTCTTGAACTATAACTCTGACAGTATTGAAATAACACTCTCCAAAGTCCAAATACTATGATGATTGATTAGAGCTGCTTTTATTATGAAACATTACTATCCCTTTAACATATTGCGGTATGTATATTTACTTAGATCTGTAGTTCAAAAGCAACTGAAGTGGAAAAGATAACCCTTCCACACCTTCTGGCCACGTCACTGATCCTCTGTCTGGTCCAGATGGAGAGCAGTGAGGGACAATCTTCAGTAAGCAAAGGAAAATCCTTTGTCAAGGTGGGGCAGGGTTTTTCTTATATTCACCGACTTAAAGTGATAGTAATACATGGATTTAAAGAAATGTAATTCAGTAGATATAAAAAAACTGAATTAATTGTGCTGTTTCCGATCTCCCAAGCCTTTATGGTTTGAGAGATATCAGTTTGCAAAGTTTCCCCTTCCCTCCCCTTGAGCTGATGTCAGCTTTCTAGCTTACAGAGATCAGAGTCCGCAGACTGTCTTGCAGCTCTTCAGCAGAGCCGAAATTGCGCTAGTTACAAAGAAATACTTCATCTGAACGGTCTATAATGTGTACTGGAGCAAACTGATATCTCTCAAACCATAAAGGTTTGGAGATCGGAAACAGAGCAATTAATTCAGTTTTTTTTTAATATCTACTGAATTACATTTCTTTAAATCCATGTATTACTATCACTTTAAGTTTGTCCCTCGCTGCATCCGTCTGGTCCCATGACCAGATTGCAGTCCTAAGGGGAGGAGACCAGAAGGGGCGTGTGGGGGATCCTTTCAACTTCAATTGCTTTTGAATTACAAATCTGTAAGTAATGCACATAGAGCAATATGTTAAAAAACTTGTACTTAATACTTGGAGCTAAAGTTTAAATGATATATTACTTGAGGTCTGAGTCTTCTTTGTGGTTTTTTTTTTAAACACATAGCCCTGTATTTAAATACTTACAGTTTTATAGTTCAAGAGCTATTCAATCGAAATGATCCCCCTCCTGCCCCTTTCCACTGCTGTCTCTCAGTGTTGTCCGAATGGAGCAGGGCGAGCGACAATCTTCAGTACGCGAAAGGAAAACCCAACCCTCCTTCATCAAGGGAGCAGGGTTTTCCTTATACTTACTGACTGAAAATTGTCCCTCGCTGCATCTGTAAGGTCCCACAACTGGATTACAGATCTAATGAGAGGGGGCCAGAAGGGACAGGAGGGGGATCCTTTCTGATTGAATAGCACTTGAACTACAAAACTGTAGGTATTCAAATATATTGCTGAGTGTTAAAAAAAAAACAATGAAAACTTGGACCTCAAGTTTAATACAAGTATTACTATCTCTTTAAAGGGGAACTACCACCCCACAAAATCTTTGTCTTAATCCAGTGACCGGCCGGCTCCAAAAGGGACTGACAGCGCAGGCGCACGGACATCACTATGGCAAGATGTTCGTGCTTCCTGCTACTGTCAGCCTTGGAACAAGTGTAATAATTCTGGCGACTAGCGCTACTAAGCAGCTAGCTGCCACATGGGGACTGGATTAAGACAAAGATTTTGTGGGGTGGTAGTTACCCTTTAAGGAAAGATTTATAGTAACAGGGAACACATTACCTAGAATGTAATAGTCAATATTTTCGAAATGAGCTGACCCTGAGATCTCTAAAGTAACCAGGTGTTCTCACACACCAAAGAAAGGGGCTCAATGTTTGGGCATCTTGGGGCGAAATGCACTAAGATGTGGTAAATACGTGATAAAGAGGAAATAACATCTCCAGTGATATCATTCTCCAAGTCCTATGTTGTTCTATGGAGCCTATGCACTAAGTAGGAGATATACAAGTCATCCTATATAATAATTCGCTAGGATGTTTGTCACGATGCAGCCATGGGCAGTCTCTACTGCTCATGATTGCATCGCATGGAGCAGTGAGGTAGCGGCCTCTTAACCCTTTGAGTGCCAGAGGGGTTTGCAATGTGTTGCGTACCCCTTTGGCGCTTAAAGGGTTAACATTACCCAGACTTTGGCCTGTGTACACAGGCTTTTATACTAGTACAATAATATAGAACCTTGAAAAATTATAGCACTGGAGATTTTATTTCCTCTTTATCACCTTAGTGCATAACCACCCAGTTGCTGGAGATGACAATGCCCATTATCCCCAACAGTTAGAGGTCCAGCAAGGAACTAGGACATTTTTTTTTTGTGCCATAAATTTTGGCTAGGAAAGCCTTAAATAGGTTATTAACCCTTTTCATTCTCAAGTGATAATACTTTACAGTGCTGAAAAAATGACATTCAATTGAAGTTCTAGTGACTTATAATTAATTGATGGTTAACCCTTTAAGACCAGAGGGCTTCCTTGGCCAGATACTTACACTCGCTCTCAGACATATCTGCATCTCCGCTCACACACCTTTGACTTTATATAATTATATACATAAAAAACTTTTATCATTTCCTGTAAGGGATTGTCGTATCAGCCCAAGCCCAGAAGGTTGTGGCCTAAATATAATTTTAGTCTATGCTTTTTTTTTTTTTTTTTTTAATTTCAGTATAAAGAATATTTGGCACAGACAATGAGACAGCTGAAAACCATGACCCCCTCCCCCAAGTGCCAGTGGGGTGCAAAACATATTGCTCACCCTCCTGGCACTCAAAGGGTAAAGACCTGGGTCCATTAGTACAGCAGTGGTAACAAGGAAAGAAAGCAGACAGACATGATGTGTATACATTAAGGATAGGTAACCATTGGCTCTTCAGAAGTTGGGGACTACAACTCACATCATACAGTTGGGAGTTTAATATTCAACAGCTGGAGAGCCAAAGGTTGCTCATCCCTGGTGCGTAGTAAGATCTACTTGCAGACTAAAAGCTTACAAATAGCGTGGATACTTAGGACTATACTCATGAAGAAGTGCATTTCTGGGGCAAACCAACTGCACCATGGAGGAAAAATAAAAATTCCCCAAATTTCCAATTATTTAAATGGGGCTTTTGAGCCCCTGAATGCTAGACAGGTCTCATGAATTGCAGAGTAATGATTTGGAAACCTCTTTATCATTCAAGGGGTAAAAAACCCAATTTCAATCAACAGAACATTTTTATTTTCTCCCCTATAGTTCAGCTGGTTTGCTCTAGAATGACTCCTCTTAATGTGCACTGAGTGGAATTTTATTCAGAGGCAAAATCTTCTTATTGCAAGAGGTGGTAAATGGAGGTTTCTTACAGGGGAAGTATACAAAGAATAAAGGACTCATAATCACTGTAATACAGTGGTTTTCAACCAGGGTGCCATGGAACTTGTTATGGGCAAGAGAAGGGTGCCAAGTCTTTTGTATGGAAATGCTGACAAATGTCAGTGTTGAGCTTAAAGTATGTATTTATGTAAATTGTTACACATACATTAAGACTGTGCAACCCAAGAATATTATATTTTATATATATACTATTTGAAGAGCCCGTTACACGGGCCGCAGTGTCACAGCCACCCGGTCGCGGGGCAGTCACACGCAGTAGAGACTGCCTGCGCTACGGCTGATACAGAGCTGGACGCTCCTTCGGAGTGCCCAGATCTGTATCAGCCGCGGCGCGGGCAGTCTTTACTGCGCATGACTGCAGCACGCGCAGCAGTGTCTACTAAGCATGTTGCGGCATTACACACGAATTAGTGAATTATTATATAGTATATATACATGATCTATACTACTTTAGGGGTGCCTTAAAAATTCAAGATCACAAATTAGGGGTGCCTTGAGCAAAAAAAATTAACCACTTTAACCCTTTGAGTGCTAGAGGGGTGCCAATGCATTGCAAAGTAGAGACACTCCTCTGGCACTCAGAGGGTTAACAGAAGGACTTAGGTAGGACTCCTTCATGCAGCAGGCTGGTAAATCTGTTTTTTTTTTGTTTTTTTGACATTATATGTGCAGTTGATTGCATCTCCAGAGCTAGTAAGGTTTCAAAATAAATGGAGCTCCAATTATTCTTTATAGGGTTTGGGCCATGTAGAGAGTTATCATTCTCTACGATGTAATTGAATCATAAAGTGTCCCCCTCCAGCCCCTTTTACCTATGTAAAGCTGCACATCAAGATTGTCTGCATGGATCACAGTGAAGGACAAACTTCTGTTAGCATAAAGAAAAGCCTGCCCTCCTCCTTCAAGGGGGTTAGGGTTTTCCTTATGCTCACAGCCAGAAGACTGTACCTCACTGCAATCCATCCAGTCAAGTGACCAGATTCCACATGTGATGGGAGGTGGCTTACAAGGTAAAAGAGGCAGGGATACTTTATGATTCAATTACTCTGCAACGACACATCATAGAGAATGATAATGCCTCGCTACATGGCCTAAAAACTATAAAGAATAATTGGAGCTGCATTTATTTTGAAGCATTACTATCCCTTTTAAACGTGACAGGCTTTAATAGACTGAATAAGAAAAGCAGTATATGCCCAATCCACATCCTTTTAGAACCAGGAAATACTTTTTTCAGATTGAAAAATGCTGCTGTCCAAATACATACTACAACACAGTTCAAAAGCGAAAATAAGTATATAGATGAACCAGATTGTTGTATGAAGGACACAAAACTAAGGATGTCCTTGTGTTAAGACATACTAAGTGCTAGGTTGTAACTCCTGTTTAAAGGACAAAGGCTGTGTGGGGATCATAAGAATTTTAGTTCTAAACAGATGATGTGTTTAACACTTTGACTGTCAGAGGGGTGTGCAATGCATTTCTCTGCAATGTGTTGCGTACCCCTCTGGCACTCAAAGGGTTAAAGGAGAACTAATTCCTTTTAACCTCCTGAACACCTTACTGTTACCCATAAAATCCAATAGCCCCATAATCATAATAACCCATGCTCCACTTACCTTACCATGGTCAAGACAACCCAAGAGCCCCTATGATGCTAGTAGTCTATTTCTCCACTTCGTACTGCCAGAAAAACCCAGTGGTTCCCATGAATATCCCCCCTTGCTCCTTGGTTTAGAGAGAACATCTTCAACCAGTCCTGGATGGCATGACCAAAGTGCCTCAAACTAGGCTTACTGCACATGGTAATCTTAACACTTAAAAGACCAGAGAGGTTTGAAATACACTGCTACACAACTCTGGTCCCGAAAAGGTTGACCGCTTGAGAAACAGAGGAGTGTGCGATGCATTGCTTTGTATCACGTTGCATACCAGTCTGGCATATGAAAGTTTAAGAAGGATAATGCAATCTGCCTGTTTCAGCTGAGGAAAAAACCCTGCCATTAGCTGTCATGTACATCTCCATAGGCATTACACATGGGACTGACTGAAAATATTATCTGTTGAACAAAAGCAAATGGGCAAAATTCATAGAGGTCCTTAGGATTTTCTGGCTATGGTAAGGTAAGTGGGGTTTATCATTACTTCTCCTATATTTTAAAGGGATAGTAATACTTCATTTTAACTTTATTTTATTTTGTAGGCATTAAAAAAACATGAAGAATGATATAAGTCTTATCTCTGAAACCTTTATGGTTTAAGAGATATTCACAAACAAAGTTTCCCCCCCCTGTTCAACCAGATAAGAAGGGAGATGCCCAGATAGACTGCAGAGAGGGACAATCTTCAATTAAGATAATGGAAAAAGCTGAAAACCTTGTCAAGGGGGGAAGGGCTTTCATTGTTTTCATACAAAGAAAATTGTCCCCTTCTGTTATCTGTACTGTCATACAACCAGACTCACATCTGAGAAGAGATGGCTTACACTAGGTAAAAGGGGCGGGGAGGGGAACTTTGCTTGTGAATATCTCATAAACCATAAAGGTTTGAGAGATAAGACTTATATCATTCTTCATGTTTTTTTAATGCCTACAAAATAAAATAAAGTTAAAATGAAGTGTTACTATCCCTTTAAAGACTTGAGAAAGAGCTATATCCGCCGATTTAGATTTTGTGGTTAGTCACTCATAGATAGATGTCCAGCTTCATAGAGTGCTGGTCGTGGTGTTTAACAATGTTTAAAAGATATACTACAGCCTAGACACATGTTTGTGCTATTAGGACAAGCCTGGCTAATACCTGAGTAAGCACAGAGGCTGATGTAATAAGATGGACTGAAGCAATTCTGGGGTAAACCAAGTGCACCATAGGGGACAAATAAAAACTCTCTAGACTCTCATTCATTTATTTATGGGGCTTTAATCCAGTGAAAGTAAGACAGGTCTCCAGTGCATTGAAAAGCAATTATCTAAAGTCCTCTCTAGCAGTCAAGGTTTTAAAAGCCTCTTTAAAATCAATAGAAAATGTGTACTCCCCCTTCCCCCATGATGCAGTTGGCTTTCCCCAGGACTGCTCTAGCTATTCTTAGTACATCAGCATCACAGACATTTATTGCAAAGTTCTTAAATGATATATATATATTATATACACTTTTTTGTACATAATAATATAGTTTGAAGGGGGAAGTAACACCCCCCCCCACTTACCTTACTATGGCCAGAAAATCTTAATGGCCCCCATTAATTCTCCCATAGTTCTTTCATTCAAGAAAATATCTTCAGTCACTCCTGGATGTCACATCCATGGAGGCAGACATGACAGTTGCTGGTGAAATGAAGCAGGCTGAGTGCTTGAACCTACTTAACTCTTCAAGTATCAGAGGGGATCTACAAAGTATTATGAAGCAATGTGCTTCTCACTTCACTCTGGTCCTTAAAAGGGAACAGTTCCTATATGTGCAGAAAGCAGAGATGGAGCTTGCTAGCATGACTACAGGGCCTCTATTGACCCAATATCCAGAACTGACTGAAGATGTTATCCCTTAAAGGGATAGTATTACTTCAAAATTACTATCCCTCATATTGTAGCCCTTAATAAACTGAGTTAAATGACACCAGCGGCATCTCTCAGACCTTTATGGTATAAGAGATAGCCACTTTCAAAGTTTCCTCTCCCCTTGCTGTCAGCGTTCTGCTGCCAGCAGGGAAATCCGGTCCCGGGACAGGCGGAGACTCTTAAACAGAGCCGATATCTCGTTATGGAAGGAAAAATGATTCATTGGAACAGTCTTCTATGTATGCTTGGTTACCAAGCACACGTAGAAGACTGTTTCAGTTAATCATTTTTCTTTCCATAACGAGATATCGGCTCTGCTGAAGAGCCTCCTCTTGATTCAGAGACCGGATTCTCCTGCTGGCAGCAGAACGCTGACAGCAAGGGGAGAGGAAACTTTGAAAGTGGCTATCTCTTATACCATAAAGGTTTGAGAGATGCCGCTGGTGTCATTTAACTCAGTTTATTAAGGGCTACAATATGAGGGATAGTAATTTTGAAGTAATACTATCCCTTTAAACATAGGCATAAGGGCCACATTCATAGATACCACTAGGATTTTGTGGTCGTAGTAAGGTAAGTGGTGATTATTATTAAGGGTTGAATCTCCTTTAACCCTTTGAGTGACAGAGAGGTTACAATGTGTTGGATACCTCTTTGGCACTCAAAGGGTTAATGGGCAACCTCTTCCATTTCCATGGATTAAGAGAATTGGCGAGTAAAACCAAGTAAGTAAAGTGCAAATAGACACATTGGGGCTGCTGTATTAAACACTGTAGCAATTCTGGGGCAAGCTAGCTGCATCCCAGGGGACAAATAAAAATTCTCATTGATTTAAAGGGGGATTTTAACCCACTGATTGCTAGAGAGGTATTGAATATTTTGTGAACTTTGATGATAGAGTATTCAAGGGATCATAGGAACAGGGGCCCCCTAGATCATGAGAAAAATACTTGTTTCAATAAATACAGCATCAAGGAGCTTGTCCCCGATACCCATAAATGGCCTCACAATCATGCCAAATGTATACATAGATTTTGATATTTTCATCAGGTTTTGAATTTCTCTGGGACCTCTAAATTCAGCTGGTTTCCTCTTCCTCCCAACTCTTTCTTCCTTTAAACATGATGATCAAAAGCCGGCCCACTGCTGATCAAAAGCCAGCTAACTGAAGGAAGTTTACAGGGGAAACAGCGTGAGCCAGGAGGGCTGAGTGGGATTTGAGCAACTGATATCAGAGTAGATGAAACAACAGTTTCCATAGCAACATAACCTTGTTAAACATTTTTCAAATATCTTTATGGGAATAGTAACAGATTTGATTTATTTTCTCCACTATCACACTTATCTCTGTTTTATCCCAATGGGGTACTGCATCTTTAAAATTAAAATCAGTGAGAATTTTGTGAATTGTAATTGACTTCTATAATGCAGTTGATTAGTCTCAGGACTGTTCTACTCTGTATTTGGGGATGCAACTCAGGAACAAAAATTCCTACTCATTTTAAAGAGGGTATTGTAATGCACTAAAGACTTCTCTGTCATTCAAGGGGTTTAACCCTTTGAGTGCCAGATAGTTATACTGAGCAATGCCTTGCGTACCCTTCTGACACACAAAGGGTTAAATGCTCCTTTTAAATCAATGGAAATATCTGGCTTTGTTTTTGTTCCCTATTTTGCTGTCAGATTGCATCAGACTTGCTCCCCCTTCTTAGTATATTAACTTTTTGAGTGCCAGAGGGATACCCAAAGCATTTCTTTGCAATACGTTGGATACCTCAGTAGCATTCAGAGGGTTAATCTCATACTCTCTGTTCTTGATATAATGAGAAGCACAGATTTGTCTGTTCTGCAGTGTTGGCTCTGTGCAGGTAGTAATATCTGCATTCACAAACAGGTAGTTCTTTCTAGATGCTATTAGATTAACATATAGAACTGTTCCTTACAGAGCTTTGTGCAACTTCCTTAACTCTTTGAGTGCCAGAGGGTTACACAACACATTGCAAAGCAATGCATTGTGTACCCTTCTGGCACTCAAAGGGTTAATAGAGGAAGATGAAACTTTTTTTAATGAAAAAAATAGGTTATATGTCTTTTCCTGCCAAGTACAAAGGATGCTCTCACTGCTGGAGATTTGTTATTCAAATATTATTACTATTCAGACTTACTTTTTAAGTTAGCAATAGCACCAACTAGCGTCCAAAAGGCATTTTTTTAAATAATACATTTAATGTGAGCTCTTTATTTTTAGACTAGGTTTTTCCATAGTAAGTGATAGGGTCAGCACCCCCTGTTGACCATACTAGAAATGGCAGCTTTATAAAAAAAATAAGTTGTAAATTTCTGAATGAAGTATTCTCCACCAGTGGGGATACCCTTATTTTATTCAGTAGGAAAAGTCCTAATATATATACTTCTTAGAAATGAGAAAACACTCACAGGTCTTTTTCCAGGTGAAATGAAGTGCTGGTTTATTCATCAAAGTTTCAGGCCAACTTTGGGCCTTAATCAAGATGCTTGAAATGTTGATGAATAAACCAGCACTTCATTTCACCTGAAAAAGACCTGTGAGTGTTTTCTAAGAAGTATATTATACATAATTGTGTATATATATATATATATATATATATATATATATATATATAAACAGCCGTGTTCCAGCACTCTCCAATGTAATGTGTACTTGCCTGGGTGACAATTCCAATATACAGCATACAGATTGTAGTTCAAAAACCGCACTCACAGGACTTCCAAAGAATGTAATTTATGCGAGTTTTATTATCAACGTTTCGGCCCTATCTTGATAAAGGCCCAAGGTAGGGCCGAAAAGTTGATAATAAAACTCGCATAAATTACATTCTTTGGAAGTCCTGTGAGTGCGGTTTTTGAACTACAATCTATATATATATATATATATATATATATATATATATATATACACACACACACACACACACACACATATACATACACAATTGATAAACATTTGTTTCTTTTTTACCCTAAGTCTGCACCTACAGATGCAGTGTTAACACAATATAACAGTTGCCCATTTTGGGCTATACAGGTCATATGTTTATCTCAAATTCTAACTGAAGTTTATAGAGACATCTGTAGATAAAAGCAGTGATAAAGGAATCATGTCACCAGGCAGGAAGTCCTTCTTTACATAGTCAGGACTCCAGTCCCAAGGTTAGGGTCTCTTGAGTAATATTGTGCAGCCCTGCAGTTTCTTGATTCCTTAACAATGACCCTTGTAAGACTCTGAACCAAGCAGCAACTGAAAAAAAACAGAAAATGCATAGTTGTATGTGTGGAGTGAACAGAAGAAACAGGTACTTGAAAACGAGAGAAATCTCAATGTATTCTTCATGGTAAAACATTTTCTAAATACAAGACGATTTTAGTGTTCTTATCAATAAATCCTTTTATCTTAGTCCATGTAGAACACAGGAACAAGGGGGTAAACTCTCCTCCTCCAGGAGGCAACTTAACAAAAAAAGGTCTCTGAGGCAGCAACTCCCTCCTACTTGTCACTTCACTCCCAGCCTGCTAAGCCCAGTTGCATCTAGGGATAGGTGAACATTTTCACCTCAAACCACAAATCTGTGAATAATGGCACTTCCCATTTGGCGAATGATTTCCTGTGAAAAGTGCAGTTTTTCTGCTTTCTTGCCTAACTCATTCCATTGAAATCAATGGGAACACTGCATTTACACACAATACATACCAAATGTTATTTATTTCCCAAAGGCATAGTATAAAAGTGGCATGAGGGTACATGTGTTCATGGAGTGCGGGGAAACCATCAGTTGAAGAGGGAATGTTTTTTGAATGTTTGAGGATCAATGATATTTACCGTATCATGGGAAAGCCATGGGATTAAATGTCACACCCACATATGTCATTGGTTTGAGGTTCACTATGTATTTTCATCTGTACTCTTTCAAGAGTAGGGCATTATGTGGATGCAATATGCTGATATTTTTTTGATTTGGGATGGTACCATTGCTATGTTGCACAATTTTATTGAAGAAATTGATAAGTCCAATCCAAGTCAATACTACCATATATAATCTCAAAAATGTACAAATTAACGAACCAGTGAGACCCTGGTAAACATGAAGATCCCACATCCGCTCAGTGGGGTGTTGTTAAATATAAATAACTGTAGATAACATCTGAAAATACCCATACAGTTATGTGTCACAAAGGTGCTACATAAATATGGACAAAAATATGGGCATATAAAAAGTACATATTACAGACTAGTCCATTGAACCACGGTTCACCTATGTAAATATAATACATAATACAGACACAGGGAATAAATGCAGAGGACAACAGGCACCTGTAACACACAGATACAAGTTGCCCTGATGACAACGGTGTTGTTAAAATATGCTGGTCACATAAAGTAAAGAATGTCTAGTTACAAATGTACACAAGATGTAATAAAGCTGATATTGGACCACTAAAATATATGGAAAATGCTATAAAAAGGTAACTAAAATATACATATAGGATGTAAGATGTAAAAAACAAATATAGATTATAATACATTTCCAGAAAACTGTAAGTAGAAACCTTACACCAATACATAAATTATATTTGCAATTTATGCATGATAAAATAGGGAATAATAAGAACATACAGGAATACTCAAGCTTGGAGTGTATATACACTCTCTGGGGGGGGGGGGGGAGAGACAAAAAAAAAAGAATATGCCCCAATAAGGCCAATAATAAAAAGGAAATTAATTGAAGGGAGAGATATCGCTGTGCTATAGATATTAACAAACAAAGAGGGTACTGGATATATAGACATAAACATAAAGAGGGAACCTAAGGTGACTAGTTGGACAAGCAATTTTTGTTGTGCGATGGGGTGTCAGTAGAAGCTAGCGTATAGATGGTCAGAACCCAGTCAACTAAGAAGCAGCCAAACAGCAGCTAAAGGACAAGCCATATGGGAGTAGTCTGGGGCAGAAAGAGTGGGAATGTGGCCAGCCAATGCCGCATAGGTCTTGGGGACCTTGCAAATACCTCCAAGTCCCAGTAGAATTTGTGTGTGTCTGTGTGTGTGTGTGTGTGTGTGTGTGTGTGGGGGGGGGGGGCTGGTAACCTTGAGTAGGTTATGGACTCCCTCAGCACAGACATTGGTTAGCACATTATAGATCATGAGAGTAATTGTGAACAGTTTACTAGTGTAAATCTTTATAATACATTTCAATAATGATGTGTCGAGGTCACAAAGGAGATGAGCGAACACCAGATTCATGTGAGCATATGAAAAAATGTGGGATATGTTCCTGCCACTTTGAGGATGATTGAAAGCCTACCAATGCATAATATGTTTTGTAGTGAAGAGCTCGATACCCATTGTCTATCTAGAGTGTGTTTTAGCAAATGAGGAAATAGCAATATCAAGGCAGGCAAATAGATGCCCCAGTTTTCACTATGACGCCCGAGAGGAGCAGATCTAGGAGATCCCCTAGACCGCCAAGTGAATATACAAAGCTTCCCAGGTGAAATCCTGCTGCACCTCAGGAGCCCCAGAACCGACAAAGTACAATAAAAAGCATGTAGAAATACACAACAGGCCCCTGTAAGGGCTGTAGTTTTGTGAACATCTACAAATAAGAACATGCATACTTGAGGACTGGATAGCATCTGAGTGGATATGGGATGTAGAGTCACATCTGAGGGGTGGTGGGTTGAAGAGTCACCAGAGAATGGGTTTAAGATGTAGCTGGAGATTGTTTTTTTTTTTTTAATTTACATTTTTTATATTCTTTTTTATTGTTAGTTTTATTTATATTTTGTAGCCAGATCTGCAGATTGGAGAAAGGATTTTCTTTGTTATTATATTTAAATAAGATCTACCATATAGTTGGATGAGATAGCTTCTTCTGCCCAAACCAAATTATATATGCCTTTTTGTTTGTATTAGTTTTTATCAGTGTTTAATTTGAATTTTACTACATGACAGGAGGCTTTGTATTTTGCATTTCTTTCTTTACTGAAATCTCCATAGCAGCACAGTAACCAATCAGAGAAACAGAAACCAAAAGCATAAATAGCCTGGTACATCTAACTACTTCCTCTTTCTTGCTGCTCCAACAAGCTGCACAGGTCAGAGTGTCTGATTTTTCTCCCTTACTTGATTTTGGGGGTGTTTGGGTTATGGGACAGTTTAAATTGTTACTGTTTTACTGTGTTTCCTAAACTGTGTCTCTTTATATGGGCTCTTTTAGGAATGTGTTTTACTTTAACTTAATCCTATTAGCTACTGAATAAATGTCTTGCTCTCTTTTTACTTAGACCTGTTTGTACTCTAGCCTTGTACATGTTCTTGTTTTCCCTTCAATGTACCTAATGCTTTAAGTAAAGTATACTTGTTTATATGTGGTTTCCCCTGACTACCTCGGCGGCCATCTTTGTTGAGGGCTCCGCTCCGTGGCTGGGCTGCTCTGGCCATGGAGGGGAATCCTCCTCTGTAAATTCCTTCGGGGGCTTTGGCCTATTACTGTTTTAGGTTGGGACTGGCTCCTGTGTCTTCCTGCCCTATTCTGGGGGGTTTCCTTCCTTGCGGTGGTTTTTCTCTTAAGGCGGCTGGTTGGCCTCTGGTTGCTAGCCGTTATTTCTCCTGTTTGCTACTGTTGCTTAGCGGGGTGAGCCCCCGTGGTACAACTGGGGTGAGCCCCCTTACATATTCTGCAGCCTCCTATTGTTGCATGCCTCTGGCTATTGTGGGTGAGCCCCACTGTTACTTGGGGTGAGCCCCCTGTGCATTTACTACTATTATGTAGTCATGGTGCCATGCAGCCTCCTATTGTTGCATGCCTCTGGCTATTGTGGGTGAGCCCCACTGTTACTTGGGGTGAGCCCCCTGTGCATTTACTACTATTATGTAGTCATGGGGCCATGCAGCCTCCTATTGTTGCATGTCTCTGGCTATTGTGGGTGAGCCCCACTGTTACTTGGGGTGAGCCCCCTGTGCATTTACTACTATTATGTAGTCATGGTGCCATGCCTTGCATGGGTGTTCCCCTAGTGGGGTTTCTGTAGGCTTTGCTGGAGTTTGGAACATTTGTCCGGCTGCTTGGCAAAAAAAAAAAAAAAAAAAAAAAAATCAGACGAGGATGCTCCTTCTGCTAAACCCCTGGAGGTGGTTGACGAGTGGTGTGCTTCCGGTTCCGAGGACGACTGTTGGGATGCCGATCCTGGGGAATCGGCCATTTATGTTAGAGAGGCCATCGGGGCTTTTCCTCCTTCCGATTCCAAGGAGGACTCTCTTCTGGGTGATGCTTTCTATGACGCAAGAGGGATGCCTCTTTTTGCTCCTCGGACCATTCGCCATCCCAGGGCTTCGGAGTGGTGCATGCCGGACCATCTGGCTCGTTTTGTCCATTTTTGGTTACGTCAGTCCTTGGACCGGGAGGTTCGAGGTCGACTGCGTGCGGAATGTCCTCGACCAGTACTGCCAGACAAGGTGGCCGTCACGCCAGAGTTCGATCAGACAGTCCTCACTTTCATGGCTCGTTCTGGACGCGACCCGCGGAAGGGTATTGAAAAAGGTTTGAAGTCCGCTCTGGACAAGATGTTGGATGTTTTGGGCCCCCTTGCCAAGATTTTGTGCTTTGCAGACCAAGCACTTGAACATGGTGATCATCTGGATGAGGCTATCCGGGAGTGGGCTCCGCGGGCTGTCTGCTTGCTGGGCAATGCCAACGCAGCTATTTCATCGGTATGGAGGAAAGCGGCATTACTCAGAATCGATCCTAAGTTGGCTGACCTAGGGGCTAAAGAGCTTGGTCCTTCTGCCAACGGCCTGTTATTTGGTGAGCCTTTTATAGCAGAACTTAAACGGCATGTCAACCTCTTCACCACGCTCAACAAGGCTCCATCCTCTATGCGCCAGGTGTTTTGCCCCACACCGTCCAGGGGTGTTTTTGGGAGAGCTGGTCGGCAGCGGGGCTGTGCCACCAGCAGATTCTGGGCCTCTGGCCCCCGCACCGTGCCTTCATCGTCCGGATTTTTCCCCTCCACTCCGTTCCGGAATACCAGTTTCTCCAGAGGAGCGGACAAGTCCAGGCCTGCCAGGGGCAGAGGGCGTGCCAAGTTTACAACAGGTAGGACTGCCACTGTTAAGTGTTCGCACTCCCATGCCTTTTACTGCAGGAAAAATTGCTTCTCATTTTCAGGCTTGGCAGGACCTCTCTTCGGACGCGTGGGTCCTTCAGTGTGTTCAAGGCTACGTGATAGAGTTGCAGTCTCCTCCGGTCCAAAGGTATCCGCCACCACCTGCGATTTATTCGGTGAGGGACCAGGAGTTGATAGACGCCGAGATTGTCTCTCTGTTTTCCAAAGGCGCAGTTCAGTTCGCGCCAGACGAGACCGGGTTTTTCAGCAATATCTTCTTGGTTCGCAAAAAGACTGGAGACTATCGCCCGGTCGTCAACCTCAGGTCTCTCAACGGATTTGTGGTTTATCGCCACTTCAAGATGGAAGGCATCCATCTTTTGCGAGACCTTTTACTTCTGGGAGATTGGTTTTCCCGTCTGGACTTGAAAGATGCTTACCTGTCGGTGCCGATTGCTCAGTCTTGTCGTCAGTACCTTCGCTTCCATTGGAAGGGTCGTCCATGCCAGTTCACTTGTCTTCCGTTTGGCCTCAGCTCTGCTCCTTGGTGTTTCACCAAACTGCTGAAGCCAGTGGTTTCGCGTTCTCGGTCTCTCGACATTCGTTGTTTGATTTACCTCGACGATCTTTTGCTGTTTTGCAACGATGTATCGAGGATTCGATCTCAGACGCGCTTCGTGGTGAGCTTCCTGGAATCCTTGGGATTTGTTATCAACGTTGAGAAGTCGGCGCTAGAACCTTCGCAGGTCGTCCAGTTTCTGGGTTTCGAAATCGATTCGGTTCGTTGCCTGCTACACCTGCCTTTGACGAAGGTTGCGGCTATACGCAAGGAGATCCGTTGCATACTTCGTATGCGGCAGGTTCCTCTGCGTTGGTTAGCTCGCATCGTAGGTCTTCTCTCATCTTCCATCCAGGCTATCTTTCCGGGACCGCTGCATTATCGGGCGATGCAACGTTTCAAAGCATACCATCTTCGGTTGGGGAGATCTTACGATCATTTGGTGGAGTTGCCTCCGGAGGTTCGGTCCGAACTTCGATGGTGGCTTCTGCATATGCAGATCTGGAATGGCCGAGCGGTCTTTGGTCCATCCCCAGATTTCATTGTGGAGTCGGACGCCAGTCTGTGGGGCTGGGGCGCCCACTGCGCAGAGCAGGCCACGGGAGGCCCTTGGTCGGAAGCAGAAGTGGGCCTTCATATCAATTGCCTAGAATTGATAGCGGGGTCCTTTGCGGTTCGCAGTTTTGCCAGAGACGAGTCAGACTGTTGCATTCTGCTGCATATGGACAATCTATCCGCAGTCCAATACATAAACAGGTTGGGAGGAGCCAGATCTTGGGACCTGACGGAGGCAACGAAAGACCTTTACAGGTTTTGCTTCAGGCGCAACATTTCTCTAGTGGCGGAGTATCTTCCGGGAGTATCCAACCTGACAGCAGATTGGTTCTCTCGTCATTGGAGAGACACCAGCGACTGGAAACTGGACGAGGCAGTGTTCCAGCAGCTGTGTCTCCTCAGAGGTCCGTTCCATGTAGATCTTTTTGCTTCCAGGACCAATCGTCAGCTTCTGGCGTTCTTCAGTTGGCTTCCGGACCCAGATTGTGTGGCGGTAGACGCGTTCTTGCAGACGTGGCCACAACAGGGAGCATATGCTCCCTCCATTCACGATGCTGGCACGGGTTCTACACCAGGTGCGAGTACAGGAGGTAAGTATTCTTCTGGTCACTCCGTTGTGGCCAAGTCAGCCGTGGTACCCGGACCTTCTGGAGTTATCGGTGGAAGATCCTCTTCTCCTCCCTGTGTCTCATCCTCTCATCCTTCAGGGTCGGCTTCGGTTGGTGGCCTGGGCGATTTCAGGGGTGCCTGGTCAGTCGGTGGCTTATCGCAGGAGGCCAGGGATCTTTTGTGGGACTCCTGGGCCCCTGGTACGAGAAGATCTTATTTGTCCACCTGGAGGGCCTGGTCTAGCTGGTGTCTGGAGAGGGATTATGATCCCTTTACTGCACCTGTGACGGCCATCCTCAACTACTTATCTTTTCGGTTTTCTTCTGGTCAGTCTTTTCGTTCTCTGAATGTTATTCGTTCGGCTATTTCGGCCGCGCATGTTCCAGTTTCAGGCTTTCCGGTGGGCCGTGATCCTTTGGTCTGTCGGTTGTTACGAGGGATCAAGTTGTCTAGACCTCCTGTTCCTAAGTACTCCAGTTTTTGGGATGTGGAGGTGGTTCTGTTTCTGTTTTTTATCCTTTTTTTAGGGATGTCCCTCAACTTTGTGTGGTGGAAGTTTTACTTTGCTACGTTCAGGTTACTGCTTCCTTACGTTCAGCCCCTTCGGGGCAACTCTTAATTTCTTATGTGAAACCTCACAAACCTGTTTCGTCTATCACCTTGGCTAGGTGGATTCGTTGGGTTTTATCTTTGGCGGGTGTTGACCCTGCTTTTGGGGCTTATTCCGTTAGAGGAGCGTCTGCGTCCGGTGCGGTCTCGGCCGGGGCATCGTTTGCTGATATTTTGCGTTCGGCTGATTGGTCTAGGGAGCACACTTTCCGGCTCTTCTATTTTTGGCCGCAGGGTCATGCGTCAAATTTTTTGGTTTCTTAGCGTTAAAAATGCAAAATACAAAGCCTCCTGTCATGTAGTAAAATTGTAGATTATGCTAGCTTTAGTGTACTCATAATCTTAATTTTAATAATGACAGGAGGCGAGTATTTTCCCTCCCTTCCCTCCCATGTTCTTTATAGGAGGTCAGTATGTAAGTACTGTTCTGGGGGGGTTATCTGATGCTAAATGTTGGTTATGTTGTTCTTGTGTTTATTAAGTGATTATTAATGTTTTATATTGTTCTGTAATGTTTATCCTTGTGTGGAGACGGTCTGTTTCTGTGTTCTTTCACGGAGTTTCCATGTTTTCCAGTGTGACCTTCTCCCAAGGACCGTCTGGAGACCTGATGAACGAAGAGCGAATGCTGTTACTGTTGGTTGACGGAATCTGAATGTTATCTTGTTCCTGTTTAGTTTCTGTTTGCTTGTTGTTTATACTGCGAAAGAGGAAGTAGTTAGATGTACCAGGCTATTTATGCTTTTGGTTTCTGTTTCTCTGATTGGTTACTGTGCTGCTATGGAGATTTCAGTAAAGAAAGAAATGCAAAATACTCGCCTCCTGTCATTATTAAAATTAAGATTATGAGTACACTAAAGCTAGCATAATCTACAATTCTTGTGGTATCTGTTTTCCTTTGCTATCCATTCGGATCTCAAGCATGTGGAT
Source organism: Rhinophrynus dorsalis (assembly GCA_037306005.1). Lineage (NCBI taxonomy): Eukaryota > Metazoa > Chordata > Amphibia > Anura > Rhinophrynidae > Rhinophrynus > Rhinophrynus dorsalis. The sequence continues at coordinate 325,663,120 of CM074721.1, forward strand.
ATGAGAATCCGAATGTTGTTATGCACCACTGGAACACATGCATACTGTGGAATGCATGCTTCCTGTGGTTACCTTTGGAAAATTATTTAACATCCAAAGCGACTAAATGAGATACACTATATATATGCTTATATTACTTAAGGTAGATGCTAGTACACAGTATGTTTCTATGGAAGCAGCTTGAGAAACCTGTTGCATTGGACTGGATTAACAGCCACCCGACAACTGGGACCACGTGGTGCTTTTTCTTATATTGGGACATTTTGTCTTTTGCTACACCGGGATCCTTTTGATAGATATGGACTGATAATTTTGATCAGAGGATACTGCAAGTATTCTGATGAACTGTGAATTTGGTTCATGATGGGACTTTCTTTTTTGGCTATATTTGCATATATGATGTTAGATTTAGGTAGAGTTAAAGGGATAGTAATACTTACACTGTAAAAAAACGTATGTTGTAGGGTTTATGTCCCTGAATAAAACAAGGGTACTCCCACTGCTGAGAGATATTTTATTAAAAAATTATAACAGCTCAAACTTGAATTTTTAGGTGCAATATCACAGTGGCCAGGAAATTTACAGTGGCGCTGTTGCTACACCATCCTCTGGAGATTTATGGTCTACAGACAAGAGCAGTCCATAGGATGGTGTAGCAACAGCGCCACGGTATATTTCCTGGTGATATTGCACCTAAAAAATTCAAGTTTGAGCTGTTATAATTTTTTTAATAAAATATCTCTCAGCAGTGGGAGTACCCTTGTTTTACTCAGGGGGGATAAATCCTACAACATATATTTTTTTACATTTTAAGTATTACTATCCCTTTAATACGAATACCCTTGTGTATTAGGTTTTGATATGGTATTATGGGTGAGTGGGGGAAATTATATGATAGTGTTATTTTTGACATTAATAAATGTATATTCTGGATATTTATGTCGTTTGGGGTCAATTATATTTTTATACTACTCTATATGGGGGTGAGTGGGTGCCCCCTCTTGACTCTGGCATGTTATATTACACTAGTGTAAAAGCCCGTGTACACGGGCCAAGGTCAGGGTGATGTTAACCCTTTGAGTGTGTTGCAATACGTTGCGTACCCCTCTGGCACTCAAAGGGTTAAGAGGTCGGTCCTGCTCTGTGTCCTGTAGCCGAAGCAATCATGCACTGTAGAGACTGCCCGAAAGCTCAAAATGCTCCCAGCACAGAACTCCCAGCATTCTGTGTGTTCGGGCAATCTCTACTGAGCATGACAGCTTCTGACAAACATCCTAGAGAATTATTATATAGGATTTGTAAGTTTGATATATTTAGGGGTGGTGTGGTTCCTTTTGACATTTTGTATCCATGCTTTGTTGGGGTAAATATATTTAAATGCATCTATTTCACTTTAAGTGGTTTATAGCATAGTTACTTTTTAATAAGATGATTCACAGGGCTTAACCCTTTGAGTGCCAGAGGGGTGCGCAACACATTGCTTTACAATGCATTGCATACCCCCTTTGGCACTCAAAGGGTTAATGCAAACAGCAAAAGACAAACAATACTGGTGCATACAAGCATCACCATTATTTACTGTAGACCTCTCTAGTATTCAAGGAATTTAATTAAAACCCTTTAAGTGCCAGAGCACTGGGTATCTCTCTGGTGCTCAAAAAGTTTAAAGCCCCATTTAAATAATGTAATTTTTACTTTGTATATAGTGCATTTGGTTTGCTCCATAATTGCTCATCTTTTCCTTATTGCATAAGGCGGATACTCTGGGGTGTGTATAATCACTGTTCATGCTATACCCAATGTATGTATTTGAAGAAAAATAGAAAATTGAAATCTTTGTCCAATCTCGTTTGTATGCAGTGCACTATCTTTTAATGAACAAATAACGAGATGCAGATAATGAAATAAAATAAGAAAATGTACAGTACTTATGTCACTGTAGTAAGAACATTCTGAACAAGTAAATTACCATGGAAACTACTGGATAACTATGACTCCAGTCAAAAACACAGAACTAAAGAGGTCCATTGTTATATTGATGGAGCCAGTAACGGAATGGGGGGAAATAGGCTCATTTAGAGACATTGCAAGGTCATATGGACCACTATGGGAGATCCATTTCTGCAAAGTATTACATTCATCCTCTGAACAAGGCAGAAAAGCAGAGGGAGATCAAAAGAGAGATTTTATTCAGCCTGTATCACAAAGGACAGTGTCTTATTGAGATCACTTGGCATGTGCTGGCATCAATTCAGAATGAAGACATTAGGAAAGATTTGCCATCAATAATAATCTGTAAGGCACTTATGTGAAAAGAATTCATATTTAGCCTCAGTGTGACTTAGAAAATATGATTCATTTAGCTTAAGAGCAAATTCAACAATATACTTGCCAATGTGGTTGATCTTTCAGGTGTGCATTATTAGGATTCAGTTAGATGGAAAGTATCATGAACAAATGTTCACACAGTTTTTGTTAGGTCTTTAAATCTAAAAGGTAGAGGTGGCAAACAGGGGCATTGTTAGGCACTAGCTGGGGGAGCTCAATCATTGGGACTGATGTTTGAAGTTCTGCTTCTGGCTGCATAAAACAGAAGCAAACACAGAAACACAGAATTTGACAGCAAAGACCCACCAATTGGCCTATCTAGTCTAGGGAACCATTGAGTTAGCTCAGACTTGTTTTATTCTTAGAATAGCCATATGTCCATCCCAGGTGTTCTCAGATTTAGAGAAGCTATCAAATTTATCTAGCAACCTTTCCATAAAAGGTATAATGCTCTGCTGCACACCTTTTTTTAATTGATCTGGACAGGTATTTTTGACTCGATAGTGTAGAGGGCAATTCCCTATGCTGTAAATAATTTTTTGCCGATGTATGTATTTTGGTAAGGTGACCAGGTTTTTAAAATGAAATACAGGGACATTTTTTCCCTCCATACCCTGTCCACACCATATCCACCTCCACACCCTGTCCACACACTGCCCACATAGTTCCCACCCTCACACCCTGTCTACCATCACCACACACTGCCCTCACTGTGCCCACCCTGTCCACACACTGCTCACACTCTGTCCACCCTCACCACACACCGTGTCCACCCTCACACCCTGTCCACCCTCACACCCTGTCCACCATCACCACACACCGTGTCCACCCTCACACCCTGTCCACCATCACCACACACTGCGCACACTCTGTTCACCCTCACACCCTGTCCACACACTGCTCACACTCTGTCCACCCTCACACCCTGTCCACACACTGTCCACCCTCACACCCTGTCCACACACTGCACACACCCTGTCCACCCTCACACCCTGTCCATACACTGCACACACACTGTCCACCTTCACACCCTGTCCACACACTGCTCACACCCTGTCCACACACTGCTCACACTCTGTCCACCCTCACACCCTGTCCACACACACTGTCCACCCTCATACCCTGTCCACACACTGCACACACCCTGTCCACCCTCACACCCTGTCCATACACTGCACACACACTGTCCACCTTCACACCCTGTCCACACACTGCTCACACCCTGTCCACACACTGCTCACACTCTGTCCACCCTCACACCCTGTCCACACACTGTCTACCCTCACACCCTGTCCACACACTGCACACACCCTGTCCACCCTCACACCCTGTCCATACACTGCACACACACTGTCCACCTTCACACCCTGTCCACACACTGCTCACACCCTGTCCACACACTGCTCACACTCTGTCCACCCTCACACCCTATTCACACTCTGTCCACTCTCACACCCTGTCACACACTGCTCACACTCTGTCCACCCTCAAACCCTGCCACACACTGCTCACACTCTGTCCACCCTCACACCCTGTCCACCATCAGCACACACTGCCCACACCGTGTTCACCCTCACACCCTGTCCACCATCACCACACACTGCCCACACCCTGTCCACTCTCACACCTTGTCCACCCTGCCCACCATGCCCTCCTCCACACACTGCTCACCCTGTCCTCCACACACTGCCTACCTTCACACATACTGTCCACCCCGCACCCCTCCACACTGCCCACCCCATCCTACTCCACAAACTTTCTACCCTGTCCTCCTCCACACACTGCCCATCCTGTCTGTCTACTTCCACACGGTCCACCTCCACACTACCCACATTTTCTACCTCAACACTGCCCCTCCCACACACTGTTCAACCCCACATTTTCCACACTGTCGAACTCCACATTGCCCACCTCCACACATTATCCACCTCAACACTGCCCAACTTTACATTATCCACCTCCACACACTGTCCACCTGAACACTGCCCAACTTTACATTGTCCACCTCCACACTGCCTGTCCTGTCCTCCTCTACACACTCCCCACCTCATCATGCATTAAAATTCACACCTTGGGCCTCATTTATTCAGGTTGTCATAGTCATGGTGTTGTGTTAGAAAGTATAGGACATTAATATTTAAGTGTAGAAACTTTTGCAGTATCAGGGTGAGTAGTCCAAAAAGGCCTTCTAATGGTCCCTTTTAAATATATTGCCAATTTTTAACTTTAGTCCCCACGTTTGGTGGGTTCAGGAATGCTGATGGGAAGAATGTGATATGGGTTTCTGAGGCAAGCATAAACATTTGTCTCATGAACCATAGCACCTTAAAAATTAATGAGATGAAGGATGCAACATCAAACTTTATACCGCCAACGGCTGTAATATCATTCTTTTAAGAAGAAAAAAACAAAAAAACCTGAAACAGTTATTAACCCATGACAAACCAGCCCCATACCCTGTAATGCTAGCTTTGTTGGGTTAAACCTCTACTGCCTTACTGATGGTTCAGCAGTCAACTGATGCATCAGTTAGTGTCACTAAATCCAGATCAAAACAAACCCAGAACAATTACTGCCTGGATCAGATAAAAAGAGCATGGCATATGCCAGGTCAGCAGTATATGTCTGCTTGTCATTAAAATAGTTTGTTTGTTTTTTAAAAAGCTTATTGTTAAGGAGGAAGCAAAGAGAAACCAGAAAATAAAAGTAAAGAAAATACTGCACAATGTTTGCAAACCTCTGACACTTTTACAGTCATTTTCTGTAGTGAATGGATAACCCAGAGCCGTATTAACTCTCCACGGGGCTCTAGGCAAGGTATCAATTTGGGCCCCCCCCTCTCCCCATATAATAGCCCCCCATACCTCTCTAACTTTGGCTACCTACACATTGTTTAGTTTACACTACAATTTTGTGGGCACAGGCACTCAAAGGGTTATCCTACAGTTTTGTGGGCACTATCACTCAAAGGATTATCCAATGACTGGATAACCCTTTGAGTGCCTGTGCCCACAAAACTGTAGTGTAAACTAAATACTGTGTAGGTAGTCAGGGTTAGGGAGGAAACCCAGGATACATTACTTAATTAATTTTTGTCCTCTCTCTGCCCCCTGGGCCAGTCTGCCCCTGGTCTGGAGATGCCTGTAAGAGATATCCCCCATCAACTCCAACTTGCGCCCCAACCAGCTCCACTTTGCCCCACCAGCTCCAACTTGCCCCCACCAGCTCCAACTTGAAACCTATCAGCTCCACTTTGCCTCCATCAGCTCCAACTTGCCACCACCAGCTCCGATAACCTGAGGGCACTGTTGCCGCGAGCCCGCAATGACATCCCTTTAAGACTGTGCAGTGGAGCAGTTCCATGGGTTCCTTCATTACAAGATACTCTGGGTTACAACCTGGCGGTATCTTGCAAAGAGGGAGCCAATGAAACTGCTCCACTGCGCAATCTCTAAGGGAGGTCATCACGGCAGCAGTGCCCTCAGGTTGTCCAATCACTACAGGAAAATAATCATAATGTGCCCAGTCAGTCTGGGGCCTTTTGGAAGGCACTGGATGGCCGATACAGCTGAGGTAATGCCGTTCATGCCTTCCGAATGATATTGCAGCTGCATTTTTGATCCAGGGACACATTCTGTCTGGGGACAGTGCCCTCAATCCGGGGACTGTCCCCGGCGGAATCCGGGGACTTCTGGTCACCCTACTGTAAGAGATACCCCCCACCAGCTCCAACTTGCCCCCACCAGCTCCACTTTGCTACCATCAGCTCCAACTTGCCCCCTATCAGCTACACTTTGCCCCCAGCAGCTACACTTTGCCCCCAGCAGCTACACTTTGCCCCCAGCAGCTACACTTTGCCCCCAGCAGCTACACTTTGCCCCCAGCAGCTACACTTTGCCCCCAGCAGCTCCAACTTGCCCCCATCAGCTCCAACTTGCCCCCAGCAGCTACACTTTGCCCCCAGCAGCTCCAACTTGCCCCCTATCAGCCCCAACTTGCCCCTTATCAGCCCCAACTTGCCCCCTATCAGCTCCAACTTGCCCCCACCAGCTCCGATAACCTGAGGGCATTGCTGCTGTGAGCCCGCAATGACGTCCCTTTAAGATTGTGCAGTGAAGCAGTTCCATGGGTTCCTTCATTACAAGATACTTCGGGGTTACAACCTGGCGGTATCTTGCAAAGAGGGAGCCAATGAAACTGCTCCACTGAGTAATCTCTAAGGGAGGTCATCACGGCAGCAGTGACCACAGGTTGTCCAATCTCTACAGGAAAACGATCATAATGTGCCCAGTCAGTTCGGAGCCTTTTGGAAGACACTGGACAGTCGATACAGCTGAGGTAATGCCGTTCATGCCTTCCGAATGATATTGCAGCTGCATTTTTGATCCGGGGACACATTCTGTCTGGGGACAGTGCCCTCAATCTGGGGACTGTCCCTGGAATCTGGGGACGTCTGGTCACCCTAGATTTTGGTGTGCATTTTTGGCCATTGTTTGTGTATTACATTTCCAAAATTACCTTTAATGCTGCACATTAAATCATCATCTAATTGTACAACTGAACTCCCACTGTCTAAATGTGCAAGAATGGAATGATGCACACACAAATATCTCCAGTACCAACATAATGGATTATGGGGAAAACCAACTGCACGATAAAGAGCAAAGTACAAAGCACCCAAACTCTCACCGATTTAAATGATGCTTTTAATCCCTTTAATATTAATAGAGAGGTATCCAACACATTGTTACTCAATGCGTTGTAGACCTTGCTAGCATTCAAGGGTTAAAAATCAACACCACCACTTATTAGCTTCAGCGCTAGTATGGGAGTACAACACAATATATTGTTTCAAATAAACAACAAACATATACCAATTAGAAATACCCCTATAAGAATTGGAGTTCTTAGTTTTGAATCACTTGACGTTGAGGACAATTCTCTCCACGAACCTCTGGTGTAGATTCCTCCCCAATAGGACAATGCAAAAAACAAAAAAGGAGAGAGAGCGCAAACGCTCTAAGTGTTATCTGTTTATAATCAGATATCCACCTGCACCGTGTTTTAAAAAAAAAAAAAAAAAAAAAAAAAACAAACACACTCTTTTTCCATGTGGGTAAATATCCCACTCACACTCTGCAGATGCTAAATCCCGCCTCTAGGTACCAACGCCTCTACTGGATCACCCCCAGTAATGGTATTATCTGTTGTCTCCTTTCCATGCTAGGTCTCCCGTCGTCTCAGCTTTGCTTCCTTAATCCGCCACAGATTCCCCGTACCTGAGGACTGCAGGGCTTGGACAGAGACCAATATAATGTGGAAACACTTTGAACACGACAGTACCAATATGGGGCCAGTAAATATGAATTTATTTAAAATATAATATTTAAAATTGTGGTTCTCCTCTATAAAAGGATATCTATTGTATATATACAAACACCATATATTTAAAATATTTGGCCTTTTCTCCCAACGCGTTTCCCAGCTCACAGGCTGCTTCGTCAGGGTTAAAAATCCCATTTTTAGCAATGGAAATTTCATTACCCCCTATGGTACAGCTGGTTTGCCCCAGAATAATGGCACTTTTCTTATTTAGTATAGGTCTCATAGGGCCCTAAGAACTTTTTTTCATACTGATATGATGGTAAGAAGTATATTCTTAGAACAGATCTATTTTTGGATGATAGTGTAATGCCTAGAAAACTGAACCAAACACAGAACTACTATTACATGGAAAATAAAACATAAAATAAGCTAGTATTAATCCATTTTAAACAGAGACAGGCCATATAAAAAGCATGTTCAAAAGTCCCTCATTGCGACTCGGACAACGGCTTGCAAGGAATGGAGGTGGGGATCTGTGCCACTAGACATTCCTGCTGCTGCCAACGGAGGCAGCAATATTTTTCAGCATTGGATTCAATTTTATTTCTTGCCCAACAGAAAGGACATATGTATTTAAAAATGGAATTGCTGAATTTTACTTTTCAGAGATATGCCACACTGCATTTAACCCTTTCAGCACTGGGGGATACCATTCCAGCATGCAAAGTTTATTAACAATTTGAGTACCAGAGTGCTACGCAAAGCAATGCATTGCGTACTACTCTGGCACTCAAAGGGTTAACTCTGGCATATACCTTGGGGGCAATTACATTTTTAATACATCCACTGACGCTTTATTTTATAGCAAATTTGAAAAAGAAAGAACGAAGAAATAAGATTATTGAGAAAAGAAGAGAGAAGATTGAAGAAGAAGATGGACAATGGATGGCAGGTGTTACATACATCTGGTATTAGGCCAGTGGGTAGGGGTAGTATTGTTGCACTTTACTGTTAGGGGTAGTGTAGGGTTAGTGTTTGGGACAGTAACTGTGTTTGAGCTAATGACTGGTGTTTGACAGTGTAGCTCTTTACCTTTGATGTTCCCATTATTCAATCTATTTAGCAGCGTTTTGGGAACTTAACATACAAAACAGACGTTTGGCCACAAGTCCGTTTATGTGGTCTCACTTCCATTGTAGTTTCAGCTGGTAGAGCAACAGGATACCAACTTAGACATTTTTTTTTGTTGGTCGGTAGCCATTTTTGCCCTACAGGCTGTTTAATGGGGAAAATTGAATCAAGCCCTAAGTATGCCTTAATTAGAGTACCAAAATGACTCAGCATGCCTAATTAGCAGTTTCTAAAGGCCTTATCTTATTTCATTGCTGGAAAACAGTGGTAGGCAATCTTGTCGATCCAGCTGTTACTCCCTTGATCAGGTTAAAAAGAGAATTACTGTGTATTGCCAACAGAGATTCACTGACAGTAAAGGGGAAAGTGCTGGTATAAACATTACACTTCTGTTTTGTTATCAGGAGGTATCACATAGATGTCCACTAACATTAAAAATATGTTCCTAAAAGCAAGCATTAAAAACAGACTATACATTTTCCAGCCATGCACTAACATCACAAGTTCTCCTAAGAATAATAGTGGGCCCAAGCGCAAGCCACCACTAACTTTAACCCTTTGAGTGCCAGAGGGGTACAGAATGCATTGCACTCAAAGGGCTTAAGGAGGAGGAACAAGTGAAAGTCTGAAAAATAATCCGACTGGCACCTTTTTTCACTATGTCACTAAAGGTCTCAGACATTCTTAAAATGGCCCTAGATGTGATCTTGAATTTAATGATGTCATTGCAATCTAATCTTATAGGACTAGATTGCAGTCATTGTAATCACCAATTTAATAAATCTGTGATCACTAATTTAATGATGATGTGATTGCAATCTAGTATAAAAAAGGAGTTAAAAAGGAGGAGTGTGTCTTTCTGCCCTTCTGAGAAACAGATCGGTCCTCTGTTAAAACCCTGGGATCCACACTAGAGACTAGCAATGAGTCAACAACATTTAGAGACTAATGCGCAAAAGAAAAGAGGAGCAATTCTGGAGCAAACCTACTGAATCTATGGGGAGAAATAGAAATGATATTGTTAAAAACAGGGCTAACATTAGTCTTTTAAAGGGATGGTAATGTCCCAGAATTTTTTTAGCATGTAGTAGTGCTTAAAAACTTGAATTGAATGCAAAAAAATGTATGGGTTGAGAGATATCTGCATTCAAAATTTGACATTTCCTGCTGTCAGCTGTAAAGCTGTCAGCAGGAGATCAGTGTCGGCCGACACGGAGACTCTTCAGCAGAGCCGCAATCGCGTTTTTTTTTTTTTTTTAAAGAATTATTTCATTGGAATGGTCTACAAAGTGTGCTTGCAAACCAGGCACACTTTGTAGTCCATTTCAGTGAAGTCATTCTTTGTAAAAAAAAAAAAAAAAAATAAAAATAAAAAACAAGATTGCGGCTCTGCTGAAGAGTCTCCATGTTGGCCGACACTGATCTCCTGCTGACCGCTTTACAGCTGACAGCAGGAAATGTCAAATTTTGAATGCAGATATCTCTCAAACCATACATTTTTTTGCATTCAATTCAAGTTTTTAAGCACTACTACATACTAAAAAAATTATGGGACATTACTATCCCTTTAAATACTAGCAAAGTCTCCAAGATTTTTCAGAGTAATGCACTGGAGACTTCTCTGGTAATCAAGGGGTAAAAAGTCCTATTCAAATCAATGAACATTTTGGGAAGCGCTATTTGTGCACCAAGTTATTGTTGGTTTCTTCCACAATTGCTTCTTGTGCATAATGCTCTTGGAGCAATGCCCAGGGTCATTAGACTATAAAAACATCACAGCCAATATTTTTATTAAAGTGGTGTATTTGATAACTTTATTTTCTATGTAATTAAAAGTGATCATAAGCAATAAAAACATTTTTAAAACAATATTAAACTTTTGAATACTAGAGAGGTCCTCCATTCCAAAAAAATATTGTGCAATGCTTCAGAGACCTCTATATCATCCCAAAGGTAATGTTTGTAGTGGATAGTTTCCAGAATGAAAAAAAAAAACCATTAAAATACAGGATTGCCTTATTACCGTTACAGCACAAATATCTCATTACCCATTAATTAGCTGAATTATCCAGGGAGATGAAGAGGAAGTGGAATGTCTAGCACAACAGTACATGGACATTAGTGACTCAGATTCTTGGCTATGTTACACCCCAACACCTGCTTCTCTCACCATCAACTGCTCATCTGCACAACACAGACCAAAGCCAAATCTTACTTGGAGTGCAGTTTTTAACCTTTTAAGGAACAGAGTGTATTGCACACCCTTCTGGTCTTTACAGGTTTAAGCTGTTCTTGAATGTCTCACAATATGAACAGAGAAATGCTCCAATATATTTTAGCTGCTATTTCACACGTTCCTACTGTATTATTGTTTTGGGCTCAAGCGCATACAGATGCAAGAGTATAGTGTGTTTTGGTATTTTCACTGCCAGAGAAATCTGGAATAAAACAAACTGTTCACTCTCAGCAAAATTTACATGGGACAACACTGGAGCTCACGGATACCCTGAAGACCATGGATTTGGACAGATTGTGGAGTATCCTGTCTGCTGATCTTTATCCGGGACATGACTGGGAGTACATAGATGCAGTGATATATCTTATTTCTAAATTTTGCTTCAACTAAAATAAAATGTCCACGGTCCACACACAGATTAAGTATAATAAAGGCTTTTGCCACTTAAGCATAGCACCATAAAAAATAGGCATCAGCAGGCATACATAAACCAGATAAGATTTATTAGTTACAGTCAGAAGAATATTGTATCAATGTCCATGTATTTATGTATTCATTCAAAAATGTATAATTGGAGGTGTACAATACATGCAGAAATGATTTGTCAAATGTAAAGATATCTAATAAATTAAAATGTAGCTTATAAAGTAAAGGATAAAAAAGATATACTGAAAAAATAAAATAGAATTTGATCTTATCTGGAAGTGAGACTTGCAATATTCACAGATCTAGATGTAAAAGTCCATATCAGGACAGACAATAACGAGATAGTAATACTTCAAGTTTGTTTTTCTTTACATACATTGAAAAGTAATAAAAGAACGCTGACACCTAAATATGATCTGAGGTTACAAGCACTTAAATACCCTGTACCACATGCTGTCATCTGTAAAAATGATTGGTTTCCTGAGGTCTAAAACCAAACTGTGTCTACATAGAACACTCTATATATGCATTAACAATGCAAGTTCAGGATTATATATTAGAGATCTAACATAAAAACCTCTTGTAAGTCTTTCAAATGCTAGCTGGAAATACATGATTTTTAAAATTCTATAACCCACTTTCATTTTAGGTATTAGAGTTCCTTTATAGGCCAATGATAACTCAGATAGCACCTTATCAGCAGGTTTGCTACCCTGCAGAAGACTTGCTCATGGACACAGGGCTCTAGGGCGATTCCCGGCTGACCAACAGGGGTCCAGAATGAAGGACTGGAAAGAGAACCCCAGTGCTCACTCATTGGTCCCCTCGATGCTACCTTGTTGTTTGGGCTAGAAAAGAATGAAATCTCCCATTGCATTCTCTTGTCCTGGGGGACGCACTCTCCATAGACCCTCTGCACTGGACTTGAAAGCCAGACAGAGGGTCTGTGGAGGCTGCACACAACTCACAAATATTGTGGCTGAGAACCACATACCTCTGTCTTGTGTCCCAGCTAAGGGAGTCAGTTTGCCCCACCCGCCCCCAAACAGCAGAAAGGGGATGTATTGGAATGCATGGTTCAACCCCAGGGTTTTTTTTTTTCTTCACTCTCTTTAATAAATAGAACTTTAAAAAGTATACTTGATTACATTTCCCCCTCCCTTAACTTTACCTTACGGCAGACCCTTCTCCTGTGAGGTGATTATCCATAAAATTGAGTGTCCGAGCTATGATGTCATGACAACCAGATTTGGACCTCATTGAAACAGAATCTTTTGTCCTGTGCGAGGCATTCAATGCACCTGGAGCACTGAAGAGGCTCAGGACACATTCAACCAGATCACATGTAGATGACAATCTCCATGTAGGTGATCTCCAGGTTAGGTTGCTATGGGACCAAGGAAGGAAACGCTTTTGGTTGCACCATCTTCAAGAAGGGATTCAAGCTATGGCTGAGATATTAGCTAGTTGGGCGCAAAGGCAATACCAGAAAATGGTGAATTTCGTGAAAAAAAGAAGAAAGAAAAAGAATGCCCTTTATAATTGCACTCCTGAAAATTTCCCTGATATGTATACGGTCAGTCAGTACTGAATAATTGGAGATATATCAATGAAATGTGAAGCAGTTTTCAGGTTCTGTGTTAATCAGCTCCCTGTCAATTTAATTGTGAGGATACTCGTTGCAAATCCTGTATCGCACACTCACATAGTCCCTCAATCTCTGGTCTTATAATCAGACCTGTGGATGAAGGAATAGTTTATCGTACCTAAATTATATTAAATAAAACTTAAACTTTAATAGTAATAAAAATAAAATATCATGGACCTAAAAATGGTCAGCGAAGCTGCGAATTGTTAGTGCTACAATTATGTGTCCCTGTGTATGATGGGGGTAACGACAGTTGAACCCCTCAAGAATAAGAATTAGTAGGCACCCTGACACAAGAGGTGTAGAGATGATGGTCAATAGCGGAATTGTATGCAAAGAAATAGCCCAAAATCCACTAGAAACAGTAAAAATCCCTGAGGAGTTGTTTCTAATGGAGTAAAAAGATGTGTGATTCTTAATGATCCTGACATAAAGATCGGTTGGATCTTGCTAATCGGTAGTGGTACTCTTGTAGTTTAAAGGATATGAACCCTGTAACCTAACTTGAGTTAGAGAGGAGACACTCTTGTTCCGTATAGTTCTTAAACTTGGGTCAGTAACGGAAAAGCCTACTAATGGTGTGTGCCCGTGGCGAGCCAGACTCGAGACTTAATATGGTAATAGTATTACTGACAGATAGGTATTAGCAACTAAAGTAATCCATATAGTTTAAGGGAGACCCGTTTTCCCATAATCTGTCAGTTAGATTAGACTACGTCTTTTTATCACCCAATTTATGAGTGGAAATCGGTGATATACTGCTCATGGATTTACTCCTGGTCGTAATGGAGCTGTAGCTCATCAAAATATCCTATAGCGTTAAGTGAGCCTGTTACGACTTAAAATATTTCTTTTCAGCCTCCAAATCTAAGACTCTGTAGGCATAAATATATGACTGATCAGTGTTTTGTTGCGGAGTCCGTCATGGTTATCATATTAATGCAATCACTCGTGGCTCGGACAGATTCTCAGAGGCTCTAAGTCGTAACATTCATTCTTGATTACTGCAACTTATAATATCACCTCATCCACCAAAGGGTTAAGATTGAGAGTTAATGTGATATTCGCTTTGTGAAAGTGGCCTCGATCGTACTGGAGTTACACGGTTTGGTAACAATACACCCACTGTATCAAAGGCCCTAGTCACCGGGAACCTTACATGAGCTCATGGTCCTCAAGGGTTAATTGTGAGTAAGTATTACCGCTAGTATATATAGGCAGGCACGGCCCTTTAGATCATACCGGAGATGGTCTAGTAGTAAATGGTGTATAAAGAATACTTATTCCTACAGAGTCTTAGATTAGGAGGTTGAAAAGAAATATGTTAAGTCACTCATGCAGATTGAGGGTAACAGGCTCACTTAACTCTATAGGATATTTTGATGAGCTACAGCTCCATTAAGACCAGGAGTCAATCCGTGAGCAGTATATCACCGATTTCCACTCATAAATTGGGTGATAAAAAGACGTAGTCTAATCTGACAGATTATGGGAAAACAGGTCTCTCTTAAACTATATGGATTATTTTAGTTACTAATCCCTACCTGTCAATAATACTATTACCATACTAAGTCTCGAGTCTGGCTCGCCACGGGCACACACCATTAGTAGGCTTTTCCCTGTCACTGACCCAAGTTTAAGAACTATACGGAACAAAAGTGTCTCTAACCTCAGCTAGGTTACATGGTTCATATCCTTTAAACTACAAGAGTACCACTACCAATTAGCAAGATCCGACCGATCTTTATGTCAGGATCATTAAGAATCACACATCTTTTTTACTCCATTGCAAACAACTCCTCAGGGAGTTTTACTGTTTCTAGTGGATTTTGGGCTATTTTTTTGCATACAATACCACTATTGACCATCCTCTCTACACCTCTTGTGTCAGGGTGCCTACTAATTCTTATTCTTGAGGGGTTCAACTGTCGTTACCACCATCACACACAGGGACATGTTACATTTGCTTATAATTGTAGCACTAATAATTTGTAGCTTCGCTGATCATTTTTAGGTCCATGATATTTTATTTTTATTACTATTAAAGGTTAAGTTTTATTTCATATAGTTTAGGTATGATACACTATTCCTCCATCCACAGGTCTGATTATAAGACCAGTGATTGAGGGACTATGTGAGTGTGCTATACAGGATTTGCAACAAGTATCCTCACAATTAAATTGACAGGGAGCTGATTAACACAGAACTTGAAAATTGCTTCACATTGCATTCATATATCTCCAATTATACACTAGCATTTAGCCGGATTATTATAGATGTTGACAGCACCTTCTGTGTTACACTCAGGAGCCCCTCTGTTAACAGTTTCACGTCTCTGGTCCTTCATACAGTACTCTATACATTTTCATTTTGATAAATTAATCTCAAATACTAGAAGAATGTAAGATAATATCTCATTCACTCTCTCCTAATTATTCTGTATTGACTGACCATATACATACCAGGGAAATTTTCCAGAGTGCAATTACAAGGCATTCTTTTTCTTTCTTCTTTTGTTCGCTAGGTTGCTATGGGAGCAGAGCAATGCAAGCCGACTGACTGGATCAGCCCATTCACTGAAGAAGTGGCTGATATCAGAGGAAGGCGAGAGAAGAGTGATGTTTAATCAATTATATCAATGACATATTTTACAATACGGAGTTTTAAATAGTGTGGCTGGAAAAAATTGCATTATTTAATACTTTAACATGTATGTAAGGAAAACAAAACTAAAGCATCACCATCTCTTTACTGAATATTAAATCTAATTAGTTTTTTTGTTTCTCAGGAAAGCAATTTTCCTTGCACTGAACTCTACAAAAGGTTGTAATCTACAATTAGCAAAAGGTTGCAATGAGTCTAAAAAAGTGTTTAACCCAACTTATTACTAGCACATGCAATATTATAATTATCAATTATTCCCAACTTCTACCCACAGGGACCACTAACAGGCCAGGACATGGCAATATACCTGCTTGAGCTTACTTAAACACTTAGGAACCAATGACATGCCAAGACAATTTGTTCTTTGGAGAACCAGTGACAGTCCAGGCACACCATGGGTTAATCATCCCAGTGCATCTCAGGGCAAGCTGTGATCATGGCAGGGAGGCTGCAACTAACTGCTTTAGTCCTGGATCAGTCAGTGACAGTGAATCACATGTTGCAACAATGTTGCTACTGGCTGTAACTAAGTCCCCTGGTAACGGAGGGCTTAGTTACAGCCATCCCGCTCTCCCCCATCGCTCCTTGTGGTGGCGATGGGAGAGTTTAACCCATGATGGTCCAGGACCATCATGGGTCCTTAAGGGAAAACAACCCTATGATGGTCATGGGTCTTTAAGGGGTTAAAACAGTATATAAATTGTGTCGGTGGACTAAATAAATGAGATGGAAAATACAGTTGAACGATGACACTAAAAAGTCCAAAACTGCTCCGGTCCTCTACTAGGAAAAAAAAATCCTAGTAACCAAGTTGTTAAAGGTAAATAATACCTACTAATAACCCCCACTAACCTTACTATGGCTAGAAAATCCCAGCGTCCTGTATAAATTTTACCTGTGTGATTTTCTTCAGGAGATAACTTCAATCAGTGCTGGATGACATGTCCATGGAGGCAGACATTACTATTGCTGGCAGATTTCTTTTTTTTCTGTCAAACTGAAGTAGTCAGAGTGCATGAGCCTACTTATAGCTTAAAACTTAAAGTATTAATATTACCATGTGCAGTGAGAAACTGTCATGTCTCCTTCCATGGATAGGACATCCAGGATAGATTGATGTTCTCTCCTGAACTATGGAGTAAGGAGTAAAACAAGGGTACTCCCACTGCTGAGAGTTTTTTTATTCAAACATTATTACAGCTCAGACTGGAATTTTTTTAGGTGCAGTATCACAGTGGCCCGAAATATTACAGTGGTGCTGCTGCTACTCCATCCAATGGAGATTTACAGTCAAGTTACCAGAGCTGTCCATTGGATGATGTAGCAACAGCACCACTGTACAATTTCAGGTTACTGTGGCTACTGTGATACTGCACCTATAACAATTCAAGTTTGAGCTGTAATTACCTTTGACTAAAACACCTCTTGGTAGTAGGGATAACCTTGTTTTACTCAGGATTATAAAACCTACAATATATTTTTTTACATGTTAAGTTTTACTCTCCCTATAATGCTTTTTTAATTAAACAAAACAAAGCCTTTCTGCTGCTTACCTGTGATTCTTCATCCTTGGTGGACAGTGATCGGTCAGTGTCAGATGTACTTTCCAAATAATCGCAATGTGTCACTTTCTTGTATTTCTTCATTATTAAACTGTCAACAACCCAAAACATGATGGCCTGCAGAAGAAATACATTGTAAAATAGCATATGGAAGGATTTAATAAAAAGTGCAGCATCATGTGTGAGAAAAGGTTGAATCTTGAAGATGTTTTGAAATTGGAAACTGTAGGATTTAGTGAGAGAGTGGATGTGTGTGTGTGTGGGGGGGGGGTAAAGGAAACGGCGGAATCTAGTATAACGCTGAGGCAACGGAATTGGAACCTCAGTCTGTCTTGTCTGTCCGAAAAGAATGTACAAATGTATGTCTCATTCTTTGTTCAGGTGTTGGAATAGGTGACCCTTCTTGTCTCAGTCAGCTACCAGCAAAGTTTATTTTTCTCATTTAAAAAAAAAAACTGTCTGTCAGTGTCATGGAATACAAATCATGCCCACGCTCTCTGCAAATAACCAGAGAATTGGCTAGCACCAATACTCATTAAATCAAGCAACTCCAGCCCCCTTCTTGTTCTTGCAGTTATAGAAGGGAGTGAGTGAGT
This sequence comes from Rhinophrynus dorsalis, assembly GCA_037306005.1. NCBI lineage: Eukaryota > Metazoa > Chordata > Amphibia > Anura > Rhinophrynidae > Rhinophrynus > Rhinophrynus dorsalis. The sequence goes on from CM074721.1 coordinate 325,681,036, forward strand.
GTGTGTGTAAGTAATACAGTATGTCCAGGTGTACCTGTCTGTTTGTCTCAGCAGAGTCTCAGACTCAGCCAGGGAGCTTAGGTAAGAAGGATCACTAAACCTGTTTGTCTGTCACTTATCAGTCCAAGATGATTATATTTTAAACACACCTTATCCCTTCACACCCACACCCAGAGGACATCTGGTAGAGGCTAACACCAACACTCCTATCAAGCAACTCTAGCTCAGTCACTTTGCATGTCTGCCTTCACTATGTAGCATCAAACATTCAGCCGATTTCTCTCTCACCCAAGCACAGACTGACTCACAACCCTTTTTATTCTTTATAATGGCAGCCACATATGGGGAAAATCAGCACAAGGGAAGAAAATACATCATTATCAATGAATTCAGTGAAGCGAAAGAAACTAAACAAAAGTGAAATTGGCACTTTTCACAGCATTACCTGCAGAAGGCAAAAAGTGCTTTTTTTCGCATCTTGTTTTTGAGACAAAGTATTGAGCATCCCTAGTCAATAAAGATAGGAAACTGCAGATATGATGCAAATAATTATATAAAATACATGCGCGCGCGCACATACACACACATATACAGAGAAAGAGAGATACCCAATTGCTGTATGAAGGACGCCTTCCTAGATAAATGAATCTGTTAAATTAGGAGCCACTTATTCTGAGGGTATAGTTTAGTTTACCTTTAAGTATAGACATTGTTAATGTAGATTTTACTTGTACAAGTGCTCACATAACACTCTAAATATAGGCATTAAATTGTCATCATAAGTGTCTGACTTACGTTGACTATAAATGGTACCACCAGCATTACCAGGACCAGCTCCAGCTGAGGATCGGAAATGTAATCCAATAAAATTTCCTGAAGCTGCACAGGAAAAAGCAGAGGGAAGACATTATAGAAACAAACGTGTCAGCCTGGAAGATTCCCAGCCAGTCAGAAAATAGTTACTGTGTCTGATACATTAGGGAATGGACATAGATCAGGGAAATTAACAATGAGCAAATAGCAAAATAAATCTTTTACATGCAGAATTGGTTAACCCTTTGAGTGGCAGAGGGGTATCCAACGCATTGCTTCAAATTAAAGCATTGGACATCCCCCTGGTTTGCAAAAGGTTACAGTAATACCAAACCTAAAAATTAAATGGTGCAAGACAATCTATTATATATAATACATATCTGTCTACCTGTATTTTATATATATTTAGAGAGAGAGAAAGTGAGACAGAGAGAGAGAGAGAAAGATCTCAAATACCTCTTTTGTATTCCAGGTTAGGGTCTGGGGAAAAATATATTTGATTCTAGATCCCCAAAGTTTAATAAGTATTGTACTGCATGTGCAGTCATCTGGATTACAGTTCTACACAGTGATTATCTCAACCCTTGGATGCTAAAGAAATCTGCTACACCATGAACTAATAAACTGGAGATGTGAATGCTGGAGGGTTCTCCAACATTAAAAATCCCCATTAAAATCATTGTTATATGTCTCCTATGGTGGACTTGGTTTTAGAAAGAATTGTTCTGCTTTTCCTTTGTAGATATGGCCCCAAATAGAAAAAGTTATCAGATGCTGGCTGGGTGTACAAGGCACTTAAAGGGATAGTAATGTTTTGTTATTAAAGTACAAATCAAGTCTTCTTTGGTGTACAAGGCACTTAAAGGGATAGTAATGTTTTGTTATTAAAGTACAAATCAAGTCTTCTTCCTATTTTTTTTTTTATAACGGTGTGTAGCAGTAAAACCTTATAAAACATTGCCACTTTATATTTATTCTCTAATAAAGTTTCTCCCTCCTGCCCCTTTTACTTACCTCAAGCAGCCTCCCCTCAGATCTGGAATCCGGTCCTGGGACCAGACAGATCACAGCAAGGGGCAGTCTTCCCTCTTTCAATATAAGGAAAAGCCTGTGCATTGACGGAGGGCAGGTTTTTCCTCATGCTGGATGCAGGTTGGCCCTTGTTGCATTCTGTCCAGACCAGCAAGGTGAGGCAGCTGAGGTCAGTAAAAGGGGCACGGGGGGGGGAATGTTATTAGAGAATAAATGTAAAACTACAAAGATTTATAAGGTTTTACTGCTACACATAGTTATAAAAATGTAGGAAGACAACTCGACTGTACTTTAATAACAAAACATTACTATCCCTTTAAGTGTATACAAGATAATCGTCCACTTAGATAAACACCAGCATAGCACAGAAAGTGCCCTTAGCCTACAACATACAAAGGCAAAATAACCGATTTAATTCTTGAATGTTAAAGTGATAGTAATACTTCATTTTACCATTATTTAATATTGTAGCCATTAAAAAAACATTAACGACGATATGTCTTATCTCTCAAACCTTTATGGTTTGAGAGATATATGCAAGTTAAGTTCCCCCCTGACTGACATCAGCGCTCAAGCTGACAGATTTGGTATCCAGTCCGCAGACCAGCCAGCGGCTCTTTAGCAGAGCCGAGATCGCAAGATATAAAAATAACTACTTCATTGGAATGGTCTACAAAGTGTGCCTGGTTTGTAAGCATACTTTGTAGATCGTTCCAATGAACTAGTTATTTTTATATCTTGCGACCTCGGCTCTGCTGAAGAGCCGCCGGCTGGTCTATGGACCAGATTCCAAGTCTGTCAGCTAGATGGCAGACTTCACCGAAACAGTCAGGGAGTGGGAAACTACTTGTGAATATCTCTCAAACCATAAAGGTTTGAGAGATAAGACTTATCGTTCTTAATGTATTTTTAATGGCTACAATATTAAATAAAGCTAAAATTAAGTATTACAATTACTTTAAAGACATTTCCAACACATTGCTTTGCAGTTTACTGGAGACCTCAATAGCATCTAAGGGGTTAAATAGCGTTCAGTTAGTTTTACTAAATGGCAAAATGGACAGACTAGGAAATATCTGGTAAATAAAATGGAAACCATAAACCAGAAGTAGAGGACTGGTCCATTGCTAGTGGGATCACTCTGGGACGCCTATAACTCAGAATGTGGGAGTGGCCAGCACAGCTGAAGTGCCTCTCAAAATGATTAGCTCTAGGTCTCAGTCTAATAGTGAATCCAGTAATGAATTTATATGAACACGTATTTGAAGTGCTTAGTGTTCCAGTAATAACCATCTGTAAAATATTGTATTCTCAGTCTGTCCAACTGACAAACAAGAACAAAACATGTAAGTCCCTCTGTGCTTTAAATCAATTTCTTTTGTTCGCAGAGGAAAATGGTATATCACAGTATTAATGTTAGAAGGGCCAAATAGCATTTATTCAGAAAAATGCAAAACATTTTGTAGGATATCAGGGATTTGTCTTCAGTACTGTATCCAAAGAAAAGCAGAATGAATCCAAGTCATATTATGAATAAAGTATATGAAGGAATAATATGTAAAAAGTACATCAAAATAAAGAAGTGACTATCCTTTCTATGAAGATGAACAATGATTAATATATGGGAATCCAACAGAAGAAACCCTGGGCACTAAAATGTAATTATTAAGTGTCAGAGGTGTGTCCAAATTGTTGTATCACAAAGCTCTGGATACCAAATTATCAATCACAGTTACATAGTTGACGAGGCTGAAAAAAACAGGACATGCACCCATCAAGTCCAGCCCATACCAAAAACACCCCGGTTGATCCAGAGGAAGGTAAAAAAACAAAAAAAAAAACCTCAAGTCATTTCAAATTTAAGTAAAAAAATGGGTAAAAAAATTCCTGCATTGAGCCCACCTGTCATAATTTTCAATATTAACAACAAACAGAAAGAAAAGAAAAGGCTTTAACAGCACCAAAACCCCCCTCTAATCTGCTCCATAGTCTATTCCCCGCAGGGCTGAATGAGGGAATGCGACTATCAGACCATATGAGAGGTTAGCAATATCAAGGGAATGTTACCATGTCCGATATAATATCATCTACTAATGGAGCTGAATCTCCTGGTATGATATAGGAGCAGTATGGAATAGAATTACTGTTGTTGATATATGCACAAGAACTAGCTCTAAATAAATACTAAGTAATATATCAGAAATGCTTTAGGAGGATTATGAGATCATATCTTCATATGTTAAGGAGCTTAATGGTTAAATGGATCCAATCCTGTCTGTGTATATATGTAACCAAGTAAGATCATTGTTGTTGACGTATATCCATGATCTGGTTGCGTGTAGATACTGTGTAATATACCACGAATGTATTGTGAGTGTAATGAGAATGAATATTTATTTTGTTTTGTGTGGCATGACAGATGGAAGGATATAATCTATTCTGTAACCTTCAAGATCATTTGGTAGGAGCGGGCTGTTAACAAGATGGATGTATACATGATCCTATCAGATCTGGTATGCTCTAATTAGGAGAGGGGATTAGGGTATTTAACCGACCAATTCAAAGCAGCCGGCGTCCTTTGAAAAAGCTAAATTGATGCGAAACGTATGTCAGGAAAATGCTGTGTCCTTGACACGTGTAAAGATTGCTTATAACAGTTTATGTAAGTTTTTGGATACTTATTAGCAGTCAGTTTTTACTCAGTTAATTTTGGGATATGAGCCAGGATATATACGGCTGACACACTTTTTTGATGGCAGTTTGACCGACGCTCCCCGCTGAGTCTCTCACCGGGCACCATGAAGTGCTTGGCAGTTTAGTTTTAGTGTTAGTATGTTAGCAACAGATGGTTAGCTTGATAATCAGTTCAGTATTACTTAGGTATATGTGACCTGTTCATGAACAGCAAGTAAATCTTTAAGTAGGGCATATGACAATCAGCAATGAAGAGGTCAATGAAAGTGTGCTAATGGATACTGTGGGTCGTCAACATATAATCTGTGACACACAATATCCATGAGTCTTGACATACCCTAAATCTTGGCAAAGAAAAGAGCTGAGAGTGTACAATCAAATTTGCTAAGAGACTTACCAGAGTAAACCTGATAACTAATTGCCGTCCAAATAGATGCAGATACATACAAAGGTGGGGGTGACATAGGGAAAGTAATGGTAAACAAAGGGTAACGACATTCAAGTGAACCCTGAAGAAAGAATTATCCCTTCCTGAATATTGCCCCTCCTTAATACACTGAGTAAGATAAGGCAATCTTGGCAAATATAGGCTTAATAGGGTTTACCGTAACCCATTGGGATACCTGCCGAAGATAATCCAAACACGCTCTTAATAAATGCTAATATATGTCTGGATGGGGGAGGCATAGGGAAAATGGATGGAGAATAAGTGAGGTCGTTGTTATAAGGAACCTCCAGTGATTAATCCCTTTTTCCCTGAATATTGCCCCTCCTTAATATGCAATAATACTAAAAGCCCAAAAATCAGAGATGACTACAATAGGGACAGTTATGGTTACTTATGATTGACAGAAAACTGCTGTATCAAATACATGGGATAGCAACTGTACAATTCATATGGATGTGTGTCTAATCATAATTAATGAACATAGTGTAATGTGTTTAGTCAAACAGAATGCTAACAGGCTGACTATTAGGGGAATTGATCCCTATATTATACAATACAACAAATTTGCATATATATATATATATATATATATATATATATATATATATATATATTTTATATTACTAGTTTTGTGAATTAATTCCTATTTTATTTGTGAATAATAAAAGTTAGGTTTTATTTGATTTATTTCCTTTCCACCCTCCCCTTTTTCTTCTCTTGGTGCCCTTTTTTTGCCGCTTGGAGCAACCTACCTGTAAATTAGAGGGGGTTTATTTTCTTTCTATTTGTTGTTAATTATGTGTGATTCGGCCTAGCACATAACCCAGTCCGTGTGACACCTCTTGATACACATGAAATTAGGTAGTGCCACACTGAATTTTCTATATAATTTTCAGTGTAGTTCTGTGCTAGATAATGTAACTGCTTTCAGAAAGCAATGAATGCCCATCTGCAAGTACAACATCCCAGGGCAAAGAATTCAATAGCTTTACCTCTCTTACTGTAAAAAAAAAAAAACTCCCTGCCTTTGTTTTAGTCAAAAGTGCCTTTCCTCAAGTCTTAATGGATGACTTCTCGTTCTTAGATCAGCTCTTTGCGTGAACAATTAATTCACTCAAAGTGTTAAATGTTCCGACAACCTGGAACAGAACAGAACAGCTGAATATTCAGGTAACAAATGTAACGAGAGATCTGTCCCTGAGCTTTAAAAAAAAAAAAAAAAATCTGTCTTAAGGCTGAAAAATTGGCAAGAAAGTCAAAATACAGAATGTAATTCACAAATGGTTAGTTAAAAGAAAATTTTTTTGTATTCTTGTTACATTGCCGTCACACTGTACGAAGCAGAACAGTTATTGTTATATGCTTCAGTTATGTCTCTGGGAGATTTTTATGATTATCCTATTTGCATTTTATTCAATTCCTCAATAAGTCATTCATGGGAGGACATGAGTACCAGGTTATTTCCTCTGTGGTTGCACAATGTTATATTAACATTGAGTGCCAGAAATGTATCCAATGTGTTGCATACCTCTCTGTTACTCAATGGGTTAAGCCATCTGATTTCCAACAATGGTGTCCAACGCACTGCTTCGCAGTGAATTCAACACACCTTTGCCATTTCAAAGGGTTAAAGCAACTTTTACTGCACAGTTTATGAAATCACATTTTATTGCAGTATGATAATTTTAACTTGTTTTATCACGTTTTACTGATGCACATTGCATCTTTTTTCAAATACATGATGAATCAAGAGTTACTTCCTTGTATAACAAAATTTGGCAGCCAAACTTTAACCCTTTGAATGCCAGAGGGGTACGTAGTACACACAAAGGGTAAAGGTGTAAATGAGAGGTGCAATCCTGGAGCGAAGCAGCTGCACCATAGTGAACATTCTCCAAATTCCATTTAAGGTTAACAGTGATATTAACAAACAGAACTGTGAATCACAGAAATCAGGGCCTGATGCTGATGCTATGACATCCTAAAAAAGATAGTAATAGATCATTTTACAAATGTGTATCTTGTAGCTATTAAAAAAAGAAATTAAATGACCCCAGGTTTGCAACCACACTTTGTAGACTGTTCCAGTGAAGGATTTCTTTTTCAGTAACGAGATCTCGGCTCTGCTGAAGAGCCTCAGCTAGTCCCAGGACCGGATTCCCCTGTAGTCAGCTAGAGAGCCGACGTCAGGGAAAGGTGAGGGAGGGGGTAGCTTTAACTACAATTATCTCTCAAACCATAAAGGTTTGAGAGATGGGACTGGGGTTATTTAATTTCTTTTTTAATAGCTACAAGATGCACATTTGTAAAAATGATCTATTTCTATCCCTTGAAGGTCTATAGTTGTATAAAATGCTCTTAGAGACACAGCCTTGATCACGAAGGATATCAACTCCATCTTGAGGTGTCCCAGCTTTATAAACCTGTTCTTTGTTAAATACAAGATGACGCTGAGGCTTTCACTGCTATGAACTAGACTACTATGAGCAGGTACCCATAGCATTCTGATCTGGAGGTACCTGTTCTATCACCCTCTTATGTAACAACTCTCCGATGGCATTCTTTAGAGCCTCCAATTTAGCTGTATTTGCAGGTAACATGGATGTTTAGAAATAATCCCTGGTTGGGGCAATCCTGAATCCCAGTAGATACCCTAGCTCCAGTATATGCCAAACCCAGGAATCTAGATTTGAACAGATGACCATGTCTGCAGAAACTATCCCCAGTTGCCTCTTATTGGGACAGAAGTCAGGGACTGCTTCTCTTCATTGGAATTCTCTTTTGAACATAGTTCCTTGAGAGAACTCCTTCTTAAGGTTCCTGTAACGGTTTTTATGGACACTCAGACACGTTAGGTTCAGGTTAAAATGCAATTTTATTAAAGAATCACAGTACAGAATAACCCTCACGGGTCCAGTAGGTATGAAGACAGAACACTACTGACACAGGTCTGGTTACAGTATAAGTACCCACACAGGTCCAGTATATACAAATACACAATATAATACTGACGCAGGTCAGGCACAATTCGTGTGAATCCAAACTAGAAAGATAAATATGGTTACTATTAGGCCGGGAGGACAGATAGGCCCTAATAGTGCAATGGCCCTTAGTACACTCTCTACGCAGAGAGTAACACAATGGCGACTAAGGCCATGAAAGCAACGGAGGCCCTGGACAAACGGTAGACTACTGGAGCTGCCAAAGGAGGACTGCCACAAAGGCACGGAATGACGGCAATCAGGAGCTGTAACAACTGTACCCAAAGTGCCAGGCACTAACCCATAAGGGGTTAACGAACGCACAGACCTACCAGTGTTGACTGCCAGAATAGATAACGCCTGAGGCGCCCAAGATAACCCAAACTCAGCTAGGGCAGTATAGGTCAAGTGTACTGTGGTGTTACAGAATAGGTGCTACGAGCACCAGATGAATAACGAGGCACAATACTGGTTGGGTAACAGTACAAGACTGCCGGAGCAGCAACGGAGGCAACAACGGATCTGTCCATGGACAGATAGATCGGAAACAGGCCCTTAACCGGATGGAACAATAAGCAGACCTGGGTTGGCACACAGAGCAGGAGCGACAGCCAGGCCGGGTCGGTACACAGAGCAGGAACATCAGCCAGGCCAGGTCGGTACACAGAGCAGGAACGTCAGCCAATCCGAGTCGGTACACAGAGCAGGAACGTCAGCCAGGCCAGGTCGGTACACAGAGCAGGAACGTCAGCCAATCCGGTTCGGTACACAGGGCAGGAACAATACAGGCAGAGTAGTCAGGCAGTCTGGGTCATACACGGGAAACACACGAATACTGCAGCCAGCACTTAGCAACGGGAACACCACGAAAGGACAAAGCTGAAATGACAGGGCTCAGTATTTAAGAGTTATCACTGGGCGGAGCAACACTACGTTAGCCAATAAAACTGAATCAGGAAGAAGCACTGTCAGAATGTCGCACTGTCAGAATGTAATAGCACGGGCATCCTTGAGCTAGATTTCACTTCCTCTGGTCATATTACCTACGTTGTTCTAAGGCCCTTCTTTCCAGTGGTAAGAATGAACTCTTGCCTCCAGAGGCCTGATTTATTATGTCTTTCAGTTGTTCCCCAAACAACATAGATCTGAAGAAAGTCAACAATATTGGTATGATGTTTGTCGTCATGTCTACTCCGCAGGCTTTGAGCCATAAAGCTCTTCTAGAATCCCGGCAGGGCCAACTCAGCCCTTCATCCTTCCGAGGTCGATTAATGAGTACCATTGATTGGGTAATAATAACACCTATTATTTCAGCTGCCGATTTGGTTAATTCCAAGAGCATGCGCAGACAGTGCTTTGAGTCCCACTGGGAGAAAGGCGCTATATAAATACTAGTTATTATTATTATTATTATAGTTGTAAAGGAAAGGACTGATGACCGAGAGATCAGCTTAATGAAGTTTAGAGAGGCATCACAGGTGAAGTTAGTTGCTTGATGGCCTCAACATCCTTCATAAGTTTACAGCTCAAGACTGGGGACCCAACCTTCTCCTCTAGTTTGGATAGTCATATGTACAGGATACAGGAAACAGGTCACAACTGCCCATCACAGCAATTTGTATTCTTAGAGCCCCATCCATTTTACGAACCATGGGATTGCTTAATGAGGTGATGTCTTCCAAATGATGAATAGTCCTCTTTGACAGGTAGGCTACAGCTGCATCTATCTTAGAAGGCGCTATCCATGATTTGATATTCTCTTTGGCAAATGGATACATTTTGACAAATTGGTAACATTGGTTCCCCTATTCCATTCGGTCTGTGCCAAGTCAGAGATGGAGTCATCATGAGCAGGAAAGATTGGTAAGGATTTCTTATTCTCCATAAAAGCAGAGCCCATAACATTGAGATCCTTGTAGGATTCTTTTAGTCCCAAAGTCTTCCATAGATTTTTCAGGGAGGAGTCCATTCTTTCCTTGTTAAAAGAGACAGGGCTTTCCACTATCTCATCTTCTTCTTCAAATGAGATCTCATAGAAGAGAATCTGTAAACTTAGATCTACATCTTCCTCATGCAACAAGATGACATACTTTTCCTGGATCAGAACACTGCCTATTCCTATAAGAGAGTCTCCTGCATGGCTAATTGATGAATTAGTCTGTAGCAGATACAATCTGTCCATTAATCCTTTAAGGACCAAAGGGGTGTGCAACTGATTGAGAATGGCACATGAGCAAGAAAATTAGAGTATTTCATTGTGCATTTAGCCATGTGCTGTATGATAAATTCCATCTTACTATTGTATAAAGTCTGCTCTGCACAGAGATTTATCAGGAATCTGACACAGCAGTATCTGATATACTACTTTCCACCACTTCTCATATCCAGTCATTTAGGTATTTATGAATGACTAACAAGGGGAATATTCTAGAACTCAGTTTAAGGGAAACTTCCCAATGGGAAATATGTCAATCAGGGACAAAACAGGTATTTCCCGATCAAGGTATCAAAAAATAAACTAGAATTTGTTTTGTGCCCTGTTACATGCAATAGCTATTGCAGTTTCCTGTGCGTAGGCCAGGAGTGAGCAACCTGTGATACTTATCCAGCAGTTATTGGATTACAATTCTTATCCCTACATAGCCAAAGTCACCTGAGGATGATGAAAAGGGCAATAGTTTGCCCATATGCACAGCATTAGGAAACATTTACAATTAATGGAGTGATATAGCTTTTGTCTGTCCCCAATATGAGGAGGCAAATAAAGACAACTAGAACCCCCCTGTAGAATGTTTCCTTGCCAAAGGCTGAATACTATCAAATAAGTGTATTTACCAGTGTGATAAGGGCATATGTGCTGTCCAGCAAAGCCTCTAAATCCACTTTTGATGGTCAAAATGCTGAGCTTCATGTAGCAGTTTTCAGTCACAGGTAGTTTCCAGACTGGTGCACACTTGCCTAAAGGGAGCTGTTCTATATATACATCAATGAAATGTGTGCGACAGGCAGAACACATACTCCACTGAATGAATAGGAGACATTTATGGCTGCAAGGGGAGCCTGACACTTTTCATCCATAGACATCCTGTAAGCCTGCCTGAAAGCAATCAGCAGGGGCAGAACTTAGAAGCATCATAGATCTTATGCCATCTCTAAGATTGGGCAGAATTTATAAAACATTGCAGGGAAAATGCATATTTTTATTTAATCTCTTGGATGCTAAAGAGTTCTCCAATGCTTTGTGAAACCTCCCTAGCATCCGAGAGGTTAAGTTTGTCATGCATTCAGCAGTAGTTGAATTTGTTGTCCCTGTACACAAACAGTCACAATGTGGCCTAAAGCTCTCATACAAAAATGCATTCAACTTTAGATACCTTGAAACTTATGTAGCAATTGTTTTTTTTAGGGCACAACGCAAAGCATTAGACACTTTTTATTTTTTTAAACCAACTGTTATATACTTAACCCTTTGGGTGCCAGAGGGTTAAAGGGGATGTATAACCTCTATATAACTTGGGCTAAATAGTTAGGTTATATAGCAAATCTGACTAAAAGTGTGTTAATTTTTTTAAGCTTTAGTTTATTTAAATTGAAGTTATAAAGTATTCCCTGCAGCTACTTCCGCTTAGACTGTGGTTACCTGCTCTGTTACTCTGCCTCTGCTCCTCTCCCTCTATTCAGTCTCCTCCGATGACGGAGGCTTTCTGTCTGTAAGCTGGAGCAGTCTCATTTGCAGGGATCGATATCTAGCCAATGTGATCTCTCCAGCTTACAGGAAGAAGCCTCCGTCTGTGTGGTACAGAGCAGGTAATCACAGTCTATGCGGAAGTAGCTGCAGGGATGACTTTATAACGTCAACTTAAACAAAATAAAGTTAAAAAAAATATATATTAACACACTTTTAGTCAGATTCGCTATATAACCTATTTAGCCAAAGTACTATAGAGGTGATACATCCCCTTTAAAAATACCAAGCATGATTGCAATTTATTTTGTTTACCTCCTGCTAACATGGTAAACACTTATTAATCCTTTGAGTGCCAGAGGGGTGTGCAACACATTGCTTCACAGTTTTAGACTAGCTGCTGAGGACAGGCAAGTCCTTAGCAGAAGAGAAAGATTAAACTTATTTTTTGACTTTATATTTTCAGGAAATGCATTTATTTGATGTTAACCCCTTAATGACCAGCCGCAGAGGCACGCAGTGGTCACTAAAGGACCACGGAGCATTTTTTTTTTTTTTTTCCGATCCGACTCAGGGCTCCCTGAACGGCGTGCAGCTGTGTGGGGAGCCCTGAAATCCATGACGTTAAGGGGTTAAACCAATTTCCCAAAAGTTTATGTCTCTGACACTGAGCCGCCTTTGCCAACTCTTTGTCAGTAAAGGTGACAGGAATAGTAGCACAACGTAAAACTATCCCTGCAGCAGAACAGACTGGAGGTTGTCAACTAAGAATGTATTTAACCAACTGAAAAAAACCTGTCGCAGGATACTGAACACAGAGTGCTCTGTGTGATGAATATAATGAATTGGACTGGAGGCAGAGAGCTTAATAACTCACTCCCAACATTTTTTTCTGCTGCAAAGATAGTGTCCCTGCATTCACTGTCCTTTCTGGAAACAAATTAAAAGTGTTCATGGTCAGGAACATACATACAAAGGGATAGTAACGTTTCAGAATAAAAGTAGCTCCAACTAATCTTCATAGTATTTGAGCCATGGAGAGTGTTATTTCAATACTGTCCAAGTTGTAGTTCAAGAGTAACTGAATTACAAAGTATCTCCCTCCCAACCCTTTTACTGATGTAACACTGCTCACCTCAGAGCAGCAAGACTGTCCAGATGGATCACAGAGAGAGACAATCTTCGAGTATAAGGAAAAACCTGAAAAATCTGTCAAGGGGGGCAGGGTTTTCCTTATTCTCACAATAAGAAGATTGTCCCTTCTGTGAGCTGTCTGGTCTCAAGACCAGATTCCACATCTGAGGGGAGGTGGCTTATACTAGGTAATGGGATGGGGAAATTTTATCATTCAATTACTCTTGAACTGCAACTCTGACAGTATTGAAATGACACTCTCCGTGGCCCAAATACTATGAAGATTAATTGGAGCTACTTTTATTTTGAAACATTACTATCCCTTTAAGATGAAAAAAATGATGAAATGTACTTGGGAGTGGTGAGTCACTGGCTATAGTGCAACATAAAAACTGCACTTTAATAAGGGCCTTATGTTCAAAAGAAAAGTGGAGGTACTCTGGGGCAAACTATTTGCAATATAGTGCAGAACTAAAATTCCTATTGTTTTAAATGTGGCTTTTAACAATTTGAATGCTAGAGAGTTTTCCAACACATTACAAAACAGAGAGGTTTTATTCAGAAATGATTCCCACTAAAACTTGCATTTTTTCATGTAGTGCCTCCACGGCCTGAAATGGTACAGTGGTATTGTTCCTACAGCATCCTATGGAAGTTAATGGGCAACGGACTAGAGCTGCCCACAGACTATTGTAGGAACAAAGCCACCATAACATTTTAGACCATGGAAGTACTGCACCAAAATAGAAGTTTGAGCTGCAATAACTTCTGAATGAAACCTGTCAATAATGGGAATGCCTTGCTTTGCTCAGCAGGCTAAATCGTGCACAATATATTTTTTCATATTTAACGTTACTACCCCTTTAACAATTTTCTAATAGAAAAATCTCAAAAATGCTCTTGCTGAGGAAAAAAAAAACACTAAACAGGCATACACGTAGTTTTCAGAGCATGTGACAGTGTAACAAGCTTTTCTTTCTTCTCCCACAATCCCTTTCGCCCAACCAAAATAGCAGAAACACTTAATTGGAACCTAGCTGTGATGTTTGTGTAATTCAATTGAATCTCATATTACAAATACGTAAGGTGCATTAATGGTCAGTGGCAAATTGTAACAACCGCTGAAACTGTCACCTGTGTAAACAGCCCCATACAACGCAATAATAACTCTAGTATTTTCTTTAAAAAAGTAGCCCAAGTGAATGTGGAGTTATGAAAAAGTAAAATGTCCATTATTCGAATAATTTACTGGGCAGCTATAAAGGGAAATAGCAAAATGGTGCATGGTAGAAATAAATCAGGAAAGATTCAAAAAGCTTGTTTAGTTTCATTGGAAGTATTTATTTTAAGGCATATAACTTGTGCTTTTGTTTTGCAAACAGGTTATTTGGTTTAGAAATTTCTGATGTAGAATTTGGGGAGCCTAATCTCAGCAAAGTTTTCTTCATCAGATACCACATGCATATGTAAGTACTCATGTACAGAAAAGCAGTTCTCTCCTCCTTCCAAGGCTGCTAGAAGGGTGGATTAAACGGGGTAAATTGATAAGGACAAAAAATTGTGCAAATAATGTCAAGAGGAAGCTCTTGCTAAGGGGAGGATTTGTAAAGGAAATAAGTTCCCTTTACCCCATTAATGACCAATGACATGCCTCAGATGGATCCACCACCACTATACAGCACAGATCTGTATTGGTGTAATAGACTTCTAACTATATAAGGTAAAATAAGAAATACCTATCTCTCCTCAGATGAGGATGCTATTATCATCTTTATTGTGGTTCTCATTTTTATTTTTTGCCGCTGGGTGCGCATTATGGGTCAAGTTCTCTCGCTGAGCACCAGACTTTATAATGATTTATTTTTAGACTAAAGGATTGAGAGTCGTCAGGCTGCACAGGACTGATCCTTTTTTCTGTTTTTTCCATATTCTGCACCACCAACATATTCTTTATTACATTTAAAGTGGATCTATCGCCTCTACAAAAGTTATAGAGTGCCCTGCACCCTACTTCCTCCTAAACTTCCGTTGCCGCACTGCCCCTTCTCCTTTCCCATTACCCAGCCCAGCAAAGATATTGAACACTGCCAATGAGATCGCTCCAGCTTACAGACAGAAGCCTCCATCAACAGAGGAGGCTGCTGGGCAACGGGAAGGGAGAAGGGGAAGTGCGGCAATGGAAGTTTATGAGGAAGTAGGGTGCAAATAGTGTTTTTTTTTTTTTTTAAATCAATAATTTAATATACAGTCAGACATTCTAAAATATAGTTGTATACCCATTCACTTTTTAATACATCTTGCCCACAATCTGAAGTTAGAGAGTGGAAATATACTTTATGGAAAGGCAGGTAGATTATGGGAATTGCCTGGTATAGAATGGACAGGCTAGAGCAGTTTTGCTGAAGGCACCCCTAAACACACAGTCTGGAATTTGCCTAGACTAGAACAAAATCTACTAATATACAGACATATAGGTATTTTTGGTCTCTCAATAGAATTTATATAATATACATTTGAAACAGAACATTCACACTTTGTCAAATTTTTCATAGAAAAAAGTGGTGCACCAAAGTGTCACAGCAACCTGAGTCAGAGCTACATTACCAGACTGACAAACTGATTCTATGAAACGTTTTATATGACCATGATAGTTTACCTTAGTCCATCCAGGGATAAGGAGAACAAGGCTTATTATGGTCTTCTCAACAATCATTATTAGGAGATACAAGACACATTGTCCTAACCAAGCAGCAGCTTGTGGAGGATCCCCTGGAAAAGATAAAATGTTGTTCTGAATATTAATAAGCAGTAACACATATGATGGAGGGGATCACAACAAATCTACTAGTGCAAATAGCAGCCCAGGAAAGCAACTTTAACTCCTAGTATTACCATAACATAAAAGTATGACAGAAAAAATATGTTCGCTCTCAGGAACCAGTGGAATATCTCAAACTATAATTCAGAATCTATTTAATAAATAAAAAATAAACAAATCAATGAACAATACAAATATTCTATACAGTGCATAAATTAATTTATGTACAGACTCTGTCAGGCATACAGGATAGCTCCCCTATCAGGTAGCAATAATACATACACCTACGCAAGCATGTACATCTAAATAAACCCAGTATAAATATAATAAAATGCACAGGTCCCGGGTCTCTCCAAGATCACCCAAAACAAATGTGGATCAGCAATCAGCCTCTGTGCACACATATGTGAACTGCATATCTGATCAAGCGTGGCCTTAATAACACACTGTAATGCAACAGTCATAGACAATACCCAACCTATACAAAATAAAATCAATCAAATCAAAAAATATACCTTTATCAATATAATATACCCTATAAAGTTATCTACAGAAAAATATGTGCAACACAACCACACAAAAGGTCTAAATGCCCATCCTAGACGTTGGTACCTGCCGTCACGCACTTTGGCCTGTGTACATGGGCTTTTACACTAGTCCTATATAATAATTTGCTAAAATGTGTGTAACGCCACAATCATGCGCAGTAGAGACTGCCAGTGACGAGGCCGATACAGAGCGGGGTGCTCCGAAGGAGCTTCCTGCTCTGTATCAGCCGTGGCGCGGGCAGTCTCTACTGAGCATGACTGCACTGCGACTGTCTGGCACTGTATCAGCTGCGGCGTGGCCAGTCTCTACTGTGCATGACTGTCCTGCAACCGGCTGCTAGTGGCACTGTGGCCCATGTAACGAGCTCTTCAACTAGTATCTAATAAAACATCACATGAAACCGCAATCCATGTATGTACTTATATAAAAACAAGTAAATATGTGCTCCAAAACTACTATAGAGATCAGAATGCCCACATGATACCAGTAACCCCATGAAACAAAATCAATGTAGGTTTCAATAGATTACTGTACATAAACATCTAAAATTAGGAAAACCCACAATCTCCAAAAAAGAGAAGCTAACTTATCTCATATGGTGCAGTTCACAACAGTATTGTCCAGGGTCAATACAATGAAATAATGTTACTGATATGAGACAAACTGAAAATAGTTCAGTCATAAAATTGACCCAATATAAAACTCTCTCACAAAAATAAAAATCTATTATATAATGTATACTTATAGAATAAAAAAAGAAATTGTAGAGTGGCAGCACTCTAGTCCTTATACCTATTAAAAGGTTTTGCATCATAATCGAATATATGATTTGATTGATGTAAAGAAAAAGTAAATACACTATAGATCTCAGTCTTCTTAGTCACATACTACCATATGGAATAGAAACAGGAACCTGTATTCTTCACGGTCAATATAACAAGTCCTGGATCGTGATTCTTTTACATTAATTAATTATGGCAGTATATTCTATGTGCCCCAAAGAGGCTGTAAATAGATTAATTTTTCTATTTCTATATTCTATACTAGTGTAAAAGCCCGTGTACACGGGCCAAGGTCCGAGTAATGTTAACCCTTTGAGTGCCAGAGGGGTACGCAACGCTTTGCATACTCTAAGGGTTAAGAGGCCGCTACCTCACTCACGCAATGCAATCATGCGCAGTAGAGATTGCCAGAACGCGGGCAGTCTCTACTGCTCATGACTGCATCGTGACAAACATCCTAGCAAATTATTATGTAGGATAATATCTGTGTTGTTCGTTGATTTTTTTATTAAATAGATTCTGTATTTTGGTCTGGGACATTGTACTGGTTCTTGAGAACTTAGATATTTCTTCTTTATGACTAAAATATTATTTTGGTTAGTCCATATTTTCCAGGAGGTACACAATTTCAAGATCAAATTCTGTTGGATAGAACCAATAAAATATTATATCAAACACTGAGACATTTCCTGCATATCAGATAAGTCTTACAGGGCTGCTGTAATAAAAAGTGGAGTAATTCTGTAGTACACAAACTGCACTGTACAGGACATATAGAAATCTTATTTATTTAAATGAAGATTTTAATCCCTTGAATGATAGAGGACTCCAATGAAATGCTTGAGCAGGAAGCCTTGAAGAGCAGTCTATTGCATTATGGTTTATACTTGCCTCTCTAACACAATTATTCATGCACCTGGGTGTTTAAATGATCTAATACACAAGATAATAAAATCTATAAATTTATATAGTGGAAAACCAACATACCAGATCTCAGATGAAAGAAGAACAAAAAGAGAGGGGCGCCAATAGTGCTTAAATCAAACAAATGCAGATGCTCTAAACTTAATAAATATATTACTCACATTTATAAATGGCTATATAGACACCTATGTGTGTATACAGCTATAATCGCTTTGCAGGGATATCTTACCGCCCTTGCCCGGTATTTCATCAATTGAAGTATATTGCAGGAATTCACTCCGATCTCTGATAGTGTCCACTGCATTCAAAATGTGCTCCACACACACTTCCTCGAATCTTCACATAAAGTAGTTCAAAACTGGTACCAACATCCCAATGCGAGAAAAATTATATATATAGCCGCTCCACTCAAATGGTATTTATTCTTAAAATTATATGACAATTAAGAACATCCAAGTTAAAATCCTACATTAAACGCGTTTCGCAGCGCCACACGCTGCTTCATCAGTATTGTAGGTAATATCAAAAAACTGTTATTACAAATACAATACTGAAGAAGCAGCGTGTGGCGCTGCGAAACGCGTTTAATGTAGGATTTTAACTTGGATGTTCTTAATTGTCATATAATTTTAAGAATAAATACCATTTGAGTGGAGCGGCTATATATATAATTTTTCTCGCATTGGGATGTTGGTACCAGTTTTGAACTACTTTATGTGAAGATTCGAGGAAGTGTGTGTGGAGCACATTTTGAATGCAGTGGACACTATCAGAGATCGGAGTGAATTCCTGCAATATACTTCAATTGATGAAATACCGGGCAAGGGCGGTAAGATATCCCTGCAAAGCGATTATAGCTGTATACACACATAGGTGTCTATATAGCCATTTATAAATGTGAGTAATATATTTATTAAGTTTAGAGCATCTGCATTTGTTTGATTTAAGCACTATTGGCGCCCCTCTCTTTTTGTTCTTCTTTTTTCGGTATACATACTGGTTCCTTCGAGAGTGGAGGTGTGGGGTGGCAGCCAGATCCAGAAGTGGACATAAGCTGATTAAGGGACAGCTATTCATTTATCCCTGAGTACGAAGGCTGGTTAGCACATATGTGCATATCCAGCTATTAATTTTGTGAGTATAATTCAATCAGGCAGTGGGGTAATATCCAGTACCTGACGATATAACACCAGGAAGCGCCTTTTGTTTCTTCTTTGTTTTCTACAGATCTCAGATGAGCTACTCTAAATGCAGACTATATAGTGGAAAGGCATTTACAGTATAAATCACATTTCGCAGTGTTCCTTGGAATAACATGACCACTCACAGAACATACCTCTGCTCTATAACGCTTACTTCACATATAAAATAAGCCTTTGCAGTTTTGCTAAATCTCATAAAAAGCACAAATCTAAACCTTTAAGAAAAAGAATTGGCACAGATTCACACAATTTTAAATAGCTTTTGAAAATACCAGCTGGATTTGTACATTGCTATTTTAGGCTTGGACATGTGAACTGTATTTTACTGAAAACTAAAACTCTTGAGAGGCTTCTAGGGAAAAGGACATAAGAGCTTTTTGAATCTTACCATCAGTGTACTCTTTATTTCTTATTTCAAAGTTATTTGATGTTGATTGCTATAAATTGATCAAAGCCTTCAAAATTTGAGATAAACACGAGTTTAGTACCAGATCACCTTTTGGCTATGTTCAGAGGGCCAATATCATGCATTACTGGCGTCTACAAGACGTTGGTCTCAAGACCAGATTCCACATCTGAGGGGAGATGATTTACACTAGGTAAAAGGGACTGGAGGGAAATATTTTATCATTCAATTAATCTAGAACTACAACTCTAACATTAACAAAATAACACTCTCCATGGCCCAAATACTAAGAAGATTAATTGAAGCCATTTTTATTTTGAAACATTACTATGCCTTTAATAATAGGCCAACCCTCATACACATAAACCAAATCATTTATGGATGATGGCAACATGGACTGGCTGTAAGTCATGTACCGCTAGCCCCTCCCCAGTGATGAAATGACATGTCATATATATATATATATATATATATATATATATATATATATATATATATATATATATATATACACACACACACACACACACACAAATACATACTAGTATTGAAGGCTAAAGTGCCACCCAGCGGCCTCGGCTGCTGCCTGGGAGCCGAGATGGGCGGTGGGCCATTCGGATCATCCCGTTCCGGATCAGCCGTGCCTCAGACTTGGGCAGTCTCTACTGCGCATGTGCGGATTATGCACACAGGGAGCTTCGCATTCTAGCAAATTATGTTATAGGATATATATGTCATATATATATATATATATATATATATATATATATATATGTGTCTATATATGAAAAACACACACACACACACAGACCATAGTGAATAATGCATGGCGTTGCCATGTGATGCAGCAATCCCTGCATGGTCGGGGAACCACTGCACCTAGATGGGGGGTGAGTCTCGCTGTAGTGATTTTCACAGGAGTAGCCAGGCGGCAAAGCCCCCCTAGCCACTCCTGTAACTCTTGCTGGTTGCGGGTGCAGTCCACACCCCTGCCACCCCAGGCAGTGAACCATAAACAGCTTATTTATAACTGTAATAATATACACACTCTACCTTGCCTACAATAAAGTCCACCAATTATCTTCCCTTATGCTAGTGCAGTTTATCCCTGAAGTGAACATAACATCAGCAAATGAAGAAATATGGGAAAACACAAAAGGTCTGTATATTACAAATCTTGATACCACACCCATTCTCATTCATCCAAGACAGCTATCCACATTTACAAGAAACCTATCCAGTGTGGTATATCACAAGGAATGTTAAATCACCCCATGCTGGTATGCCTTTGGGTTGGCTCTCTTTTTTCCTGCTGTTGGTGATATACATTAGACTACCTACCGTACATCAGTCTGTGACCAGCAAATTCTTAGCTTAACCCCATAAATTCTAGAGAGAATGCAAAGCAATGACAAAGACCTCTGCTGATGCCCTTAATTGACTTTTGTTCCAGGCAGGATTAACCACTTTACAGGATTTAAAGTTTGAATTAGAGTGATTATGTACTAAGAAGAACTGCAGTAACTGATGGAAAAATCTAAAATTTAAGGAGCAAAAAGTCCCATTTAAGTCAATGGAAAAGTTTGACCACTATGACGCAGTTGGTTTGCTCCAGAATTACTCCAGTTCTTTTTTGTCCATCAGCCTCAGATTATAATTAATAAAATGTTTACATTTCATTACCCTAGAACTTCGTCTTTAGAATTCCAGCTTAGTATTTGGTGGGAGTCTTTTCAGTGATGTCACGTGGACTTCACGCTGTGACATTTAAGAAATAAAATCACCACAAGGAAGAACGGTGATGTGAAAGGGGACCAAACAGGTCGTACCTCAATTAGCCTAATAACTAAAGACATACTGCAAATAATGACACAGACATACACAAAAAACACATTCACCAATGCTTACAAATGGAATAACATTACAGAGCTGTAACATGTCAGGCTAATAACAAAATCCACAAGGTGACATGACTACTAAATAAATACACCAATTAGAATAATGGGATAGCGTCAAGAGATAGTCAATACCCTCACTTCATTTTGTTGTATTTGTATTTATTAAATTATTTAAAAAATATATTTCTTATAATTTTCTAAATTGTGGTTACTACATGTGTTAAGGATGAGTACCTATTTAGGTCCTTTTCTTTCCTTTTTTCTTTATATAACTTGGATATGTATAGGATTATGGCACCCCATATATGATATATATGGATGTACCTAATATAACCTATATGAGTGTGCTCCTAAATATTATTATTTTTTATTTATGGTTGGGAGGTATTCTCACCGTTCTTTTGTTAGTTGGGCACCTGTAGCATATTTCATCCTATTATAAGGCTTCTTTGTGGTGAGAACCGATTGATTGACCTGATTGATTTTTTTCTCATAGCCACTGAGAAAAAAAATCTTGTCTCTGTCAGGATGGCATTTCAATTGGATGATAAGAGGGATGTAGACATTAATTCTGCATTTGATCATAGTCTGACTATTGGTCAGGATTCATCTAGAACGGATTTATTTAAGACATTTAAGAGCCATAAACTGATGTTGACTAAAAGATTGTGATTAAAGTAGGATATCTCAAGTCTCGAAGCATATCTTAAAGCTAAGATTGTACCCAGGGGGGTTAAGAATCAGAATGCTTTCTGGGAGACACTTAAAATCTGATGGGTTTCTTGAAAAATGGCAAAATATACTTGTTTTCTCTTGAACTCATTTGCATTATTGTTGAAGAAAATCAATGTCAATTGGCAGAAATAAAACTTGAAATTGAAAAAAGTTATCTTGAATTTTGAAAAGTTTCAAAATTCCAGGAATTTGAGAAGTGACATTGAGAAAATTAAAAGATTTTTTTCTTTTTGCGTAAATTAATTTATATGTATTTTGCAAATAATAAAGTATGTAATATATTTAGAAATTGTAACCATAGATATGGAAGATCAGACACTGATTCATCTGATAATAGTAGTAGTGGTGAATCAAGTTCAGAGACTGAATTCTCAGATGGGTATGACAACCAGAAGATCTTCACAACATAACGATGTTGGATGTACTTTTTGGACAGATTGAATGAAAACGAAAAACATGGAAGAAACAAAGCCAAATGCAATGAAAAAGAAAAGTAGATGGTGATAATACATATGGGGGATATAATGTGAGACCTGAATCTCATGTTGCTTTTGGAGTTATGTATGTTCATATAGACAATGTGAACATCATGACAATAGAGGATATGACTATTATCAGTCTTACTGATGAAAGAGGCACACATTTCCCTGCTTGCAAAAGGCTTATCTTTTTCACCTATGAGGGGAGGTAGTGAGTTTGATGTAACTAAGGATCTTAACTTATTCTCAAGGAAGATACTCTTGAGAAAATTACATCAGAATCAGGATAGGGAGGTTTTGGTTATATATAAAGAACTTAAAATGGAGGGTCACTTTGTATGTGTAGATGATCAGGGATTGTTGGATAAACAGTTCACCGACTTGAAAGTTAAATCTAAAGTCCTTCCTCCATTAAAGGGATAGTATTACTTCAAAATTACTATCCCTCATATTGTAGCCCTTAATAAACTGAGTTAAATGACACCAGCGGCATCTCCCAAACCTTTATGGTTTAAGAGATAGCCGCTTTCAACGTTTCCTCTCCACTGCTGTCAGCGTTCTGCTGCCAGCAGGAGAATCCGGTCTCTGAATCAAGTGGAGGCTCTTCAGCAGAGCCGATATCTTGTTATGGAAGGAAAAATGATTAATTGAAACAGTCTTCTACGTGTGCTTGGTAACCAAGCACACATAGAAGACTGTTTCAATTAATCATTTTTCCTTCCATCACGAGATATCGGCTCTGTTTAAGAGCCTCCGCCTGTCCCGGGACCGGATTCGCCTGCTGGCAGCAGAACGCTGACAGCAGGGGAGAGGAAACTTTGAAAGCGGCTATCTCTTAAACCATAAAGGTTTGAGAGATGCCGCTGGTGTCATTTAACTCAGTTTATTAAGGGCTACAATATGAGGGATAGTAATTTTGAAGTAATACTGTCCCTTTAAGTTTAACGGTTTGAAGAAAATAGATCTAAGTAGTAACTCAGGTGATAATTTAACTAAGGAAGAATGACAGGCTTTAAGAGAGCTTCAAATGCACCCTGAAATTATTATAAAACCTAGTGACGTGAAAGGTAATGTGGTCTTGTTGAGTGAAGATTATTATTTAAAGGTTATTATTATTTTAATATAGATTGTCTGTATTTTCCATGTGGCATATTAATTTTGTGAAGGTTTGCCATGACTTACTTCGTTTTTTGTATTTTTGTATATGTATTTATTTGATTATTTAATAAATATATTTTTTATAATTTTCTAAATTGTGGTTACTACATTTATTATGGTTGAGTGCCTATTTAGAGCCTTTTCTCTCTTTTTTTCCCCTTTACAAAACCTGGATATGTACAGGACCATGTCACCCCATACATTATATATATGGATGTACCTAATATAGATTATACGAGTGTGCTCCTAAATATTATTTTTTATTAATTGCTACAAAATACGGTAGACACCCCTGTGGCACTTTAAAAGGTTAAAACAAGTCTGGCTAATTCTACTTCAATTGCACATAGTGTCAAGTTAGATTAATTTCTGTCATTAGAAAGTGTGACTTGCTCTAATGTTTGTGCAATAAAGTTAGATGAATAGTTTTCTTGGATGGGGCTCTATATGATCAGCACTGTTACCTTTAGTAAATGAACAAAAATAGCTGGTCACAAAAAGGGGGCAATAGTAAAATAGCTCTTGAAAACCCAAAAACCATCACCACCTTTAACTCACATCTGAACCTGACAAAAATTTGTTTCGGTTTTGGCCCTGAGTGCCCCTGGACCATTTACGTCCCTTATTGAATATATATATTTTTTTACTTGTGCATTTCCTAAAATTAACACTGTTTTAGGCTCATGCCATGCACATTTGGATATGATGGGATGATGTAAAATTGCCGTCAAGGATAAATGTCACCATCTCAGCCCATGATTGTAATAAGATTGCTCACAGATACACTGCACAAAACAGCAGCTAGTTTTTGGGCCATGGAGAGCGTTATTTCAATATTGTCAGAGCTGTAGTTCAAGATTAATTGAATGATAAAGTATCCCCCTCCTACCCCTTTTACCTAGTGTAAGCCTACTCCCCTCAGATATGGAATCTGGTCTCTTGACCGGAGAGGTCACAGCAAGAGACAATCCATGCCACCCTTCACAGGTTTTTCCTTCTGCTCACTGATGATTGTCCATCTATGCGATCCATATGGACAGTCTTGCTGCTCTGAGGGGAGCAGTGTTACATCAGTAAAAGGGGCGGGAGAAGGATACTTTATCATTCAGTTACTCCTGAACTACAACTGTGACAGTACTGAAATCACACTCTCCATAGTCCTAATACTATGAAGATTATTTGGAGCTCCTTTTATTGGGAAACATTACTATCCCTTTAAATGGAGGAGTTTATAAAAACCTTGAGATACCTCCCGCTATATTTTCCCAGAGCAGTATTCTACAAAAAGTGCCTTCCCCATACTGTTCTTGATACAGTTCTGAATAGTTGTATACATCACGATGACCAGAGACAGCTACCTGCATGCGAGATCTAGGCTGTCTTTCAAAACTGTACAAATGTACATCTTTGTTTTTTATCCTCAAATAATTGTTACAGGGTAAGGGATCATTTAAATACTGAATACTTTAAGTAAGGCAATTATTAAAAACTACCCATGCCTCTGGCTCATGAGGATGCCCTAAACAGATGCTCTGTATCTGATCCCTTTATTTGCTAGAAGGCAGTCAGGCAAACTCTTAAAGAAGATGGTGTAAGGAGATTGTGGTTGTCTTTTGAATATGACCTTCAGCAAATCAGTGGCTTGTTCAGCAGAACCTGCTTGATAACATCCAAGCCAGCTTAATATCTCCAGACTGGATACTACTCGGCTCTGAAAGACAATAGCCTCATTCCTTTCTTACCTACAATGACCTGCAGAGAGTGTCTCTCCAGTCAGCTCCATACTGGGGAGGGATGACAAAAGAATGTTGGAAGTTCTTATCCTAGGTTATGATGAGGCTTGGATTACAAGGGATACATAAAGTGACATGTAAGTGGGTAGCAGGCAGATCAGAGGCACAATGAAGGGATGGCTATTGTCAAAGTGGCTTTAAAGCAGAGATTTCCCTCAATTACCACTAACATGTCATGTCTTGACTTTCTCTGCTAGAACACAGGCGAGTTAATCAATCAGAAGTTATTTTTATTTCCTAAAGCCATTTATTAGTGTATCTATTACAAACGTTGTACCACACCTCCCATCTCGAAATAACCTGCCAATTAATTTATGGCAGCTTTATTACTCTCTTCCTCATGCACATCCACTGACCTTAAGGGTTAATCAACTTCTATGGGCAAACTGATTAACAGCTTGCCTTAAATCCTGATACTAGACAGAAAACTACACTATTTAAAAGCCGTTTTTAATGCTTTGGACGCTAGACACATTTCTAATGCATTCCTCTCAGCTGGAATGAAAGCAAGACAAATGCCGATGTGAAACAGCTGTCACTGTACCCTATTGTATGTGCAACATTATCGTCTATGGTGTAGCTCTATGCATGTTTTATTTAGATACACTTTATGTTTTACTATATGCTCCGATTGTTTCCATACCACTGCCTCTTTCCTGTTGATCATTGCCACTTTCATTGGTGGTGCAATTCCAGAGGTAATTGCAAATGTCTATCAAGTTGGGAAGTCAGGCATGACCAAAGACCCAGAGGCTAAGTTACATATATCCATGTGCAGGACAGTGAAGGCACTGCCTTCAGTAGCTTCTGGCTCACCTCTGTTTGGGGCAGGAGAGAAATATATTACTAGGACAGCTATTTTCTACTATTCAATTAGATATATAATTAAGCTAGGTCTCTGAAGCCTTACCTGTATTATACAAGTATGTAAATCCCTGTTTTCCATATTTTGAATTTCCCCTTATTAATTGAATCATAACAATTAATTCTGAAATAAAATATTTCTTGACCATAAATAAACCAATTAATCTCTTCCTAGCTAAAGGTTTAATAAGATTACAAGTTTTTCTTTACAATGAAGGAATGGTTATCTCAAAAAATATTTTATTTGTGACACTAAAACTTGTGTTAGGTTAACTAAAGCAATGGTAATATATCATTACTGTTTTCCTCTTATTCTCTTTACAGTCAACAGATATCTATATGGAAGACTTAAGTATTCTAAATGTTACATGCATGTTGTAAGAAGAACACCTCTACAGAGTTATGGAACACAGAGACAGAAGAACTTGAAAAAAGAAGAAAAAATACAGTAGTAAAATTTTTTCAAATGCTCAGTTATGAAACTAACATCTACATTATACTACAGCAGGATGTGTTGAAAGGTATACTGGATTATTAACCACATTTAAATATAGCTTCCCTTTAAAGGGGTAGTAATGTTTAATTTTAAGTGTATTTAATATTGTAGGCATTAAAAAAATAAGTACATTGATGTAAGGTTTGAGAGATATAACTGGCTAAAGTCCCCTCCTCCAGGCTGTTTCAGAGAGGTCCGCTCTCTAGCTGACAGCAGCAGATTCCGGTAATTTGACCAGACGGGGCTCTTCAGCAGAGCCGAAATAGATCAATTTAGAAATAAATACTTCATTATAATGGTCTACAAAGTGTGCCTGGTTTGCAAGCAAACTTTGTAGAAAGTTCCAATGAAGTTTATTTCTAAATAGTGTGATTTCGGCCCCGCCGAAGAGACGCCGGCTGGTCCCAGGTCAGGAATCTCCTGCTGTCAACTGTCAGAGACATTGCCATGATGGGGAGGAAATGGTTAATTTTTCTTTTAAACCAAATTCTCTGAAATTCTGTATTAAGATGTGTGTAAATGATCTCATGTTAAAACAATGGGTCTTTTTCCTTATTTAATTTCTGTAAAATTTCAGAATCATATACACATTTCTTCTATATTTGAAGAAACCTAATTTTCTTATAATTTGTCTTAATTGGACTGGCCAACCATTTTGGGTCAATTATAATAAGCTATATTAGCTCTAGAAATTCTGAAATTAAGCAGAATTAATTTATTATTGGTAAATTGTCATATTTTGCCAAATAAGAATAAAAATAGTTTATAGCAGTTAGCTTTAATAGTTTGGTATATGTATTAGTTAATATAATTCTTAATATTTCTAGAATAATATATTGTGTTTCTGTAAAGATTATAATAGCTAATATTTGATCTGGGGAATTCTTTGAATTAATTTATTAACACTTTAACTGCTATTTGTCCATTTATTTGAGGTATTTCTTTGGATTTCTTTGTGTTGGTTTTGGGATCTAAACTTTTGTACAGTGAAATGTTTTTAAACATCTCACTAAACAAAAGAATTAGCCATCTTGGGGGTGGCATCCTATATCTTACTAGTGATTTAACCCTTGGAGTACACTATAGGTTTTACATAGGATTGCTATAGTCATGTTTATGATATATGTTGCAGGAAGTTGGTATACTGTCTTGACATATATTAATGGATTGATTCTAAGTATATTCTTGGTATACTTTATGACTGACTATATTAATTGCAATTTATATGTTTTATTCAGAAGGTATGCAATATTTGAAATCAGTACATAATTATAGTGATCTATATCTGGGATTTTATTTCAGTTAGTCTCTAAATTTGATTATTATATATGGTACAAGGAAAATTGTCTGAGGACCTGGCTTCATATTAAAGTTGACTCACCTGACAATATACCTTAAACCTCAGTTAGCATAGTTTATACAGTTTCTGGGGCAGAAGGTATTCATATACTCTGTTGCCAACTGTATTTTATTAATTATAAGGATCAATTATCCTTTTTTATGCTGCTGAGTGCAATTATTGTTATTGAATACCTCTGAATATATCTATGTGTGGTTAACCCTTTAAGTTCTGGTAATCCTAATGGTGATAATTGTGGTTTGAGTTACTATATATCTATTGTAATTGTTGATCACTCATTTATATCATTGCTGCTTACACTTTTTACATATATAGTATATTGTACTTAAGTCAGGGCTTATAATTTTAAGTCCTTTGCTACTAGCCAGACCTGAAAAGTTACTCGCCACTGCAAGCCAAAACATACCCACCAGGGCTGAATTTCTACTCGCCAGGGCTAAATTTTCCCTCGCCATTGGCTAGTGGAAATTTTGAGCCCTGTTTAAATGAATTATATATATTTTTGCACAAATATGTGGGGTTGATTATTTTAATTAATTATTTACTGTGAAGTAGCGTGTCAATGCTTAGTATTGTGTAAAGTTCTCAAAATTATTTAATATTGTCATTTATCTATTTATGTGAAGATATCCAACCTGATTGGTTCTCTTGTTTTAACCCTTTGGATACCTTCAACATAATTGATTCGACACAGCTAGATAGCAGACTTGTCTGAAACAGCCTGGAGGGGGAACTTTAGCCAGTTATATCTCTCAAATCATAATGGTTTGAGAGATAAGACACATTGATGTACTTATTATTTTTAATGCTTACAATCTATATATATATATATATATATATATATATATATATATATATATATATATATATATATATATTAAAGATAAAGCCTCGTATTTATAATTTATGTCTCCTCAGGAGACACACACACAGTAGAAAATACCCCATTACATAATTTATGTCACCTAAGGAGACACATAACCAGGGGTAGCAGTAAGGAGGAGATATAGAAATCTCCTCCCTAATGCCAATGCTGGAGATACAGGGGGGCGTGATTTAGACAGGAGTGGGCAGAGTTTGCCTTCCCTCAATTTCCTGCACAAGCAGAAAAGAAATATGGCAGACACATACACACATACATATTGCAACACATACAAACACACACACTGTCACTCACTCTGACTCCCAGTGGCCTCAGCTGGACCTGTAGTACAGCCACTGAAGGGAAGCTGCAGCACCAGGGGAATATAATGGTATTCAAAGGGTTAAGGTAGGCCCTCATTGCTCAATTATTTCATGAGTGTCAGCATTTGCCATGCAACACAGAGGACAGGCAGCCATCAAGTGCACACTTATCCCACTGACTGCCACAGGTTTATGTATCAACTTTTACCCCTCAGGACACACCAGCAGCATAGGGGAAATGTCTTCATAATGCTCACACTGTAAACTTCCATTTCCCTCCCACTTCTCCTCCTTCCCCAGACTATTCCTAACACTTTTTCACTTTTCTGCTAAGCCCCGTCCCCACTCGCAATTAATCCCCACCCCCTTTTAACCCAAATTGCCACATTGGTCTCTCCCCACCAGCACCACATGAGTCCTCTCCAGGGACTCCACAAGACAAAGTTCCCAGGTATTAATACGCTTCCCACTGCTATGTAACTGTATAGTGTATACTGCATGCCAATCTATATCTTGCACAAACATTGTAAACCCCTCAGGCACTCAAAGGGTTAAAATTCTGGTATAACTTTACTTTTATTTTGTACTTTCCATTTGTACAACACAAACACAAACCTAATACTACAATTCTGGATCAAAATAAAGGAGAAATAAAAATAACATTGATGTAATGCTATACCTCCCTATATAAAGAAGACTCAGATAAACTTTAATAGAAGTATTACTATCCCTTTAAAACATTATATGCTCTTGACTTTTTCCGGTGTGACCATGTTGTTGTTTTTTTTTGTTTTTTTTTTTTGGGGGGGGGGGAGATATTTTATCCCCCTAAATGTAGAGATGTCTCCAGTGCGCGGATTTGCAATGCACTAGAAACATCTTTAGCATTCAGTGGGTTAATATATCAATGGTAAACTGAATGAGAGAACTGAACCTTTCCAGAATCAATTTAGACCAGTTGCATGTATATTATATATATATATATATATATATATATATATATATATATAGTAGCACCCGTGGGACATTTCAATAATGACATTTATTGAATGAAAAAGCCAGCAATAATGGTCTTTTTCATCCAAAAAATATCATTATTGAAAAGTCCAATGGGTGCTGTCCCATCCTTTTCTTATACTGTACATAATAATAGGGATTGTGCACCTGGGCATGAATATCATTTGGAGTGAGTGCTAACCAACTACAACACAGAGAACAAAAAATAAATAATTTCCCATTGATTTAAACTGGGGTTTTAATCCCTTGAATGCAAAAAAGGTCTCAGATATATAGTAACACAATACGCTAGAGACCCTTCAAACATCCAAGGAGTTAAATGCTGCATTTAAACCAACAGGGACTTTTATTTGTCATGTATGGTGCAACTGCTTTTTCCCAGAATAGATTTAGTATGGTCATTTTACCAATTTATGTAAAATCTTGTCCTAACCTTTATAATGCCCAGATTAGAGAACACACATTTCTTACACATATAAGAATGGATTTTAAAATACTTAAGAAACAATAGCTGACAGGGAGGTTATTTCCTACTTGGAAATTACCACCCTGAATAGCTGAGGATTCAAGGATGTCTGATACAAACAGGAAATATCCAATATGCATCACAGGGTACAGAGCAGAAAGGGAGAAATACAGAGTATTATAAAAGTACAACCCTACCTTACAAACCAACACTACTTAGGTAGTATTTTGCATTATAATTGAAAAAGAGCAGTGTACACAGGCCACATTATAAGGGTTATCTTTAAAATTAAGACAATTTAAAATCAATTTTACTATCTCTTTAGTTTAACCAATTTATTTATTTATTTTTTTTTACAAACTTTATATTCCTACTCTTACTAAACTATCAGGGCCCCCCTCACTACAGGGCAAACCTATTCTCTGACCTGAAAAGTAGGGCTAATAGTACAATGTGCCACTAGGTTTATTGCCAAAACACTAGAGCTCTCTTCTTATATTCATCCCATGCTCAAAACAGTACTCAGCACTCTTATTTACGTCCCCTGATTGTATTGTATATTGGAAGGGATATTCTGTTTTGGTTTTCATTGTTGATATATACTGAATAGGTAAAGTTAACAATACAGTTCCCAGAATTACAATATATCTAGATTTTTTTTCTAGAAACAAGAACTGGTTGATTGGACATCTACGAGTGAAGATTGATTATGCAATTAGATGTCAGTTTGGCAGCTCTGTAACAGCCACCAAACTAGATCAGTATGGTAGCTACTCAACCTGTCAACCATGACATCTATCAGATAAGGGGGTAGATTTAAAGGGACAGTAATGTTCCATAAAAAAAAATATTCTTGTGTTGTAGACGTTTAAAAAATAAATTTGGAACCAATCCTGCCTCTCAAACCAGAACTCGTCATCACTCGCATATATGTCGGCGGTCCAGCTAACTTGAAATGGTCCTTAAGGGGTTTTCACTTCCCAGATCGCTTGTCCTTAAGGGGTTAAAGTGGAGCTGTTGATTTGTAACAAATGTGTGATTCTAAAACAAAAAGAAATAAGGTGCAAGTAGAAGTACTGAAACTTTGAGTGATATTCACATATATCCACAAAATCAAATGATGATATCATTGATATCATCCCTCATCTTTTTGATCCTATAACCTTTGGGGAAACCAGTCCGAATCACAATTGAATTCAAAGAGTTTGCTGCTTGAGCAGGGACAAGCAAATACTCCCTGCATGTGATTACTTACACCGGTGTATTGTGGACACCAGTGAGACCAGCTCCATGAGTACCATCATTTAATGATGTGGATATATGTGAATAGCACTCTAAGTTTTAGTACTTCTACTTGCACCTTTTTTCTTTTTATTCTGTGTCCACCGGGCAGAGCACTTTGTGTAAAACCTGTTGGTCTATTGGGAGCAGCTGTTGAATCTTGGAGGAGCGTACTCAAATAGAAGTGGTTTCTAATACCTCCCATATGCAAGTTTTGCCTATCTTGCATATAACTGTTTGACAGACCAATTTTAAATGTGAGTACCCCTTACAGAGGAACTGGATGTGGAATTTATTGGTACACTAGAACACTACTCTATGAGGCAACCCTTTCTTCTCCTTCCCTCTTTTTCCATGATTATAAAAGGTCTTTCAAGGTTGCCTATATTTATGTTAGCCATTTTAAATTCAAACAATAGTTTGAGATATTTACATGTATTTGTCAGTTTAAATAACTGAGCTAGTGCTGGCCAGCAGGGAGTGGCACCTGGCACAGAGAGCAGCCAGTACGGTCAATTTACATAAACAATAAATAATTCCAAATATAACAAACAATTTAGTTAAATAAAAATGGTTAATAAAAATTAAAATTTCTTGTTACAAAGAGAGAGTTCCACTTCAATACATTCTACCAAATATGGAAAAGTATCTCTGAATGCCATAAATGTGTATTTTAGTACTGGTGTGCTTTTAAGGGCCAGGTATTGTAAGATGTATTGTTGTTAAAGGGATAATAATGTTTCACAAAAACGCAGCTGTAATTAATCTTTATAGTATTTGCCATGGAGAGTGTTATTTGAATACTGTCAGAGTTGTAGTTCAACAGTAACTGAATGATAAAGAATCCCTCCCGCACCTTTAAGCTAGTGCAAGTCACCTCCCCTCATATGTGGAATCTGGTTCCTTGACGAGACAGATCGCAGTGAGGGACAATCTTCTTACTGTGAGCATAGGGAAAACCCTGCACCCCTTGACAGTTTTTTCAGGGTTTTTTTCCTTATTCTCACTAAAGATTGTCCCTATCTGAGATTCACCTGGATAGTCTTGTTGCTCTGAGGTGAGCAGTGTTACATCAGTAAAAGGGGCCAAGGGGGATAATTTATCATTCAATTACTCTTGAACTACAACTCTGACAGTATTGAAATAACACTGTCCATGGCCCAAATACTGTTAAGATTAATTGGAGCTGCTTTTAATGTGAAACATTACTATGTAAAGGGTTTAAAAAGGTACGGCATGAGAAAAAGGAAAATATGGAAGACATGAGGAAAAGATGAAAGGTTTCCAGCACTGCAGAGGAAGGTCAGCAGCATCAGTGTAAGCACTGGGTTATCTCATTGTCTTAATCTATTGAGGTATACCAGGGCTGTAGGTAATTGAATAATGCTTTATGGATTTCCTGCAAAATATCTATGTTAGTCTTATAAACTAGTCAGGGAAAGATTAACATCCCTAGGCAACCCTATCTAGGCACCAATAGTTTCACCCATGGCAACACCCCCATTCCTCACATGACCCCACCCACTGCTTCTTGGCACAGAAATTACCCTTGGCCTATAGAAAGCAAGACCAAAAAAAGCTTTAACCTCCTGGCTGCTAGAGAGAGCTCTCCAACACATTGCTATGCAATGCATTAGAGATCTCTGTAGCATCCAATGGATTATAACATCCTGTAAAAATGTATAAAACTGATACATTGACAGTGAGATTGCTTTAGTCATCCCCACAACTCAGAATGTGGGTGTGGCCAGCATAGCTCAGGTGACCCCCACAATTTGGAGCTCTAGGGTGTTGCTAACTCTGCCAATTAGGAAATGTGGGACTGAAATCAGTTGTTGATGACTGCACTGTGCATGCCCCAAGAGCAAAATAGTTCCACAGCCATGACGTCAGGGTATAGGGAACAGGTGGAGAAGAATGGCCTCTTTCTTCTTGTCCTCCACATTTCCCTTCACTGTCTGGGGCAGAGGATGATGTTGCTGCTGTTGCTGCTACTGCCTCAGAATCAGCACTGCAACTAGGACCAGGAGTATTAGTGCGGCTGGCAAGTGGAACCTGTCCTAGTCCCGCATCACTTGTTGACTCCATTACCACTGTGTCCATGGTGGTCTGCAGAACACTAGCCTGCTCCTCAGCATCCTGCTGCCCTTGCAACTCAGCAGCCGGAATTAGAGCAGTTGCAAATTCCAAAAGCTCATTGCTGATGATGGTGATGCCCATCCTCATCCCTGTCTCCCATTCCTTCTCAGTTTGGGCTAAAAAGGTCATCAATGTCTCTTGCACCCCAGCTGCTCCACCACCATCATCACCACCACCACCACTAGTCCCTACATGCTGCTGCTCTATTACAGACATCTCACTGCTGGCTGGAGGAGGTGATGAGCAATGTGACTGACAATCCCTAACGTCACACTTGCCATTTCTTGGTGACGTGAAGAAGGCAGACTGGCAGCAGTAGCAGCAGGCACAGCAGCTGATTGGTGCTTCTGGTGCTGGTATTATTTCTGTGCCTGCTATCCACCATCAGTTCTGGCTTCTTCAGGATTATGTTCTACCTGGACACTCTTGTGATGGGGACTACCAGGGCCAGAGGAATGGTGTGGGCTCCCTTGACCGCTAGTCTGGACACTCTCAAATGCTTCCCCTACCACTCCCTAACACTAGTACCACCAACTGCTTCACCATTACTGTTACTACTACTAACACAAACCACATCAAGTTCAGCTCCAGAGTCTTCCTCCTCACAGTCACTAGTAATATGAGGATATTGATTACCCCTCCTTCACTCCTAATGTTAACAAGCTGCTGGACCTTCTTAGTAGTAGTACTGGTAGCACTGGTGGGACTGCTTGGGGATGGCAAGTGTGACTTAGGGTCCCCTGCTGTCATACTTGGCATCATCTTCTCCTTTCCATCCTCCTGAGTATTACAAGACACATTAGTAACAGGTTCAGCACTAGTGGTAGCAGGTTCAGCACTGGCAGCAGGCACAGCACTGGTTGCAGCAGGGGCAGTACGTCTGGCAGCAGGCACAATACTGGCAGCAGCAGGGGCAGTACCGACAGCAGGCACAGCACTGGTGGAAGCTGGGGCAGTACTGACAGCAGGCACAGCACTGGTGGAAGCTGGGGCAGCACTGGAAGCAGGCACAGCACTGGTGGAAGCTGGGGCAGCACGACTGACAGCAGGCGCATTACTGGTTGCAGCAGGTTCAGCACTGGCAGCATCCACAGCACTGGTGGCAGCAGGAGCAGAAGGTACAGCACATCTGACAGCAGGCACAGTACTGGTGGAAGGCACAGCACTGGTGGCAGCAGTGGCAGCACTGTTGGAAGCAGGTTCAGCACTGGCGGCAGCAGGGGCAGCAATGGTGGCAGCACGCCTGGCAGCAGGCACAGGCAGCTGACCTGTCCTGCTCTCACTACTACCCTTTTCTTCCTCCCTTGCCATTAATTTCCCCAAGATCCCTAGGGGTGATTTAGAGGGACTGGACAGCATTGGTTCTGTAGTTCTCACTTCCTCCTCCTCAGACTCAGTAGACACATAAGGGGCCTACCAGTTCCTCCTTTTACTATTTTTAAACTCTCTCATAGTGATAGCAGTCACTATGAGCCTCTCCTGCCTCAATTTTCCAAACAAATCACAGCAGAACAGCACAGCATGTCTACCTCGCTCTGTAGCTGCTTTTATTGTGTTTCACTTCCTGGAATACGTCACGTTTTTATAGCAAAAAGGCGAAAAACACGTAAATCAATGGGCGGAAACTTTCTAGCCATTGTAAAAATGGCAAAGAATTTTGGCCAATAAGCGAAAAATGCAAATATGTTAATTGCTGGTTTTAAAGCGGACAATAACGTGGTTTTTGCTTAATTTTTTTTTCATTAAAAAAAAAAAGCTAGCTTGCACCTTACATCCAAACTCCTCATAGCTATAAAATCACTCACTGCAGTTACACGATCATCATAAGGTTTATGTGCGATGGGAAGCTTGCTACTGTATATGAACAGTCAGCTCTATCTGTGAATGACAAGTTTAATCTTTTCTTCAATGCGTGTCAGATAGCCAACTCCAAACACACAAACAGACAATGGATCGCATGTATTCCCTGTGTTGTGGCCAAGAGCTTTGCAATTCCGCCATGATGCAGTTCCTGTTATGATAACTGTTGGACTGCGAACATCTTTATTATGAGAGGGAGATTAAAAAAAATCACTGCTTTCATTCTCCTAATTTCCTCATATACTAGAATAGGAACAATTGAAATAAATTCCAATGATTGTTTACTGCCCACAAATGTTAGATCTGTCTCTATGGCAAGATATCCAGGCCTGATTGGAGATGCCTTCTCTTGAACAAATGCACAAGGTAAAAATTGATAAGGGTCATTAGGATTTTATGGCCATAGTAATGTAAGTGGGACATTTTTATTAGGAGGTTTTAGTTTTTCTTTAAAGGGACAGTAAAATCGAGAAAAAAAAAAGCCTGGCGAGCTGTCAGAGGCAGAATCCGTTTCGCCTGACTTTAGGCGGCTCCTCAGGAGTGCTGATAGCGGGATATCTAACTATAATAACTTCATTGGAATGGTCTACAAAGTGTGGTTGCAAGCCAGGCACATGTTGTAGTCCATACCGATGAAGTAATTATTTTTATATATTTCGATGACATCACTCCTGAAAAGTCACCGTCTGGTCCCGAAAGCAGGAACTCATGATGTCCTCTATACAGCGGACGCATGAAAAGTAGGAGGGAGTGGAGACCTTTATTTGATTATATCTCTCAAGCCATAACGGTTTGAGAGATGGGAATGAGGGCAGTAAGTATTTTTTTTTTAATTGTACCTATCAATTCGCCTATACTTTTATCTCAAGTTTACTATCCCTTTAACTTGGCAGTGTCTGAAGAATAGGTGGCATTATCATTAATACAAGTTGATATGCCACAGCTACTGAGTCCCTGACCAATCCATCTGTTTTCCATTCAAGGATATTTATATCCTGCACTTCTGTGGAGATGGAGTGTTGACAACATCTAGTCCCAACAATTTATAAAAAAATAAATAAAAATTCACAATATAATCTAACTCAATATTTTATGTCACACAAACATCACACCAATCTTCCTGAAACAAAAAGTTTTTGTGAATAAAAAGAGGATTACGCTGGCATTTGGTGATACCTTTTTATTTGAACTAACAGTTTATATATTAAGATAAGATGTCGAGAGATCAACTCTCTTCTTCAGGTTGAAAAAGAAAAGGAACCTCTAAGTTATGTGTGGTCTCAAATTAATAGCAATATGATCTACAACAAAGAATATTATTTTTTTCATTGTGTTGCAACTGCTACCTATTTATGAATTTTAAAACTGTCTTTAGTTACATTTAATTTATCCAAATCTCCTAAAGTACATTACAGACTTGGTTATGTAGGAACGTGGGAAAATCTGTTATGGAAATATCAAATACTGTCATGACAACTGTGCTCACAGCATCCCACACATATCCTCCCTCTGGAGAGAATTTGGCATGCTCTGCACATCTGTTATAATGCACGGTATATAAAGGACTAGAGAGACTTCAAAATCATGAGACTCTTAAATATTCCAATTATATTGCTTGAACCAGCAAACTTGTCATAAATATAATCAAACAATGGTCATTTTTTTGTAAGGTGCACTAAAAAAATAGTAAGTAAAATACTAATACAAAGTGAGTAGTCTGTGTAAAAATTACAAAAAAAAAAGACAAAAACACAAAGTGATTGTGTTTTATATAATTTTTGAATTAACTATTTTGAGGTTCCAGCTGTTTTTTTTCCAGAGCCCTTTAAAAACAATCCTATATAATAATTTGCTAAAACGTGTGTAACGACGCAGTTATGCTCAGTAGAGACTACCCGTGATGAGGCAGATACAGAGCTCTGTATCAGCCGCTGCGCGGGCAGTCTCTACTGTGCATGACTGCCCCGCGACCAGCTGCCAGTGGCCCCGCAAAGGGCTCTTCAACTAGTTTGCATATAAACTCATTGAGTTGTGGGAACTAAAAGTAAGAAGCCGTCTAGGAGGCAAATGTAAAAACTGATTTCAAACAACACAGCAAAGAAGCAGCCCTTTCCATCTTGCTTGATGGTGGCAGTTGTACAAATACAGTGCACTTCTCCCAGGGACTAATGCAATTCAGGGTCCCCCAAAGTGTAAATACAGGAAAAATTAACATAGGCATGCATTATTAGACCTGTACACACAAAAAAAACAAAAACACTGATGTCTATTTTTACACTGCTGTCTTATTTAAACCCACTATATTGGGGGAATTTATCATCTATTTGCAAACATAATTTTTCAGCATTTATATTTTATGTACCCTAGTTTTAAATCCAAATAGATTATTTTCTTTGTGTAAGGTTAATACAGTTTGTCAATTGCAGACTCTGCAAATTGTTTTAGCTTTCAACTAGCGATTTGCTTTGATAAATACTTGCTTACAAGTCAGACTTTCTATGTGAAGGACTCTTACCCCAGGAGTCCTTTTTACTAATAGATTTTGACTCACAAAGTCCTACTGGTGTAGTTTTTCTTTAATGATGGGTCTCTAAATTTCTTGCAGGTTTTTGTTTAACAGGTTGTAAAACTAATATTTGAAGTACATCACTATTTTTCAGAGTTCAGCAGTTTGCGCTCTTTCCATTCATGACTTTGCTCAGGTCAGAGCTTCACGGAAATGTGGAAGCAGGTTATTTTTTTCACTGCCTGAAGCTCCAACATGGAGCTGCGATATGAGTGAGGGTAAAGGAACAGTACCCTACCTAATATAGGTTTTGATGGTGGCCCCACCTCCTGTTGATGCATTGCACTTAGACAGATCAATGATATGTTTTAAGCTCTCTTAAAGGGATAGTAATACTTGTTTTATCTTTATTTTATTTTGTAGGCATTAAAAACATGTAGAATGATGTAAGTCTTATCTCTCAAACCTTTATGGTTTGAGAGATATTCACAAGCAAAGTTTCCCCTCCCGCCCCTTTTAGCTAGTGTAATCAATCTCTTCTCAGATGTGGAATCTGGTTGTAAGACCAGACAGATAACAGCAGGGGACAATCTTCTTCCTATGAGAACAATGAAAGCCCTGCCCCCCTTGACAGGTTTTTTCAGGTTTTTCCCTTATCTTAATTGAAGATTGTCCCTCTCTGCAGTCTACCTGGGCACCTCCCTTCTACTCTGGCTGAGCAGTGTTACACCAGTAAAAGCAGCGGGAGGGGGCTACTTTGTCATTAAATTACTCTTGAATTACAACTCTGACAGTATTGAAATAACACTCTCCAAAGTCCAAACACTATGATGATTAATTAGAGCTGCTTTTATTATGAAACATTACTATCTCTTTAACAATTACAATGCTTTCAGTGACATGCAGCCAAGCCCACCAACAAAATATAGGAATCTTGGTGACATACTAAAAGGGATTCCATAAGCAAATACAACAAACCTACTAACTGGTTGGCACGACCTATGGGGGTATATAAATACAGAGGAAGTTCTAATCGTGGAAACATTTCTATTGGTAAAAACTACACACATTGAATAACTGGAAAATTAGTCCAAATAAAGGACTTTATGAATTGCAAAAGTTGTTACGTAATCTACATGATAAAGTGTCCATGCAACCTGATCTACACTGGAAAAACTACAACTATGCTCAAAGAGTGACTAAATGACCAATTAGGAAAGCCTTGGAGGGATTTCTGGATAGCAAACACTTTCCATGTCAACCCACAGTGACCAGACACTTTCAATTACAGCAACATAAATTATCTGAATTTCACTTTATGCCTCTCTTGATGGTATCTATACTATTGAGAGTTGGGGATCATCACCAAACTCTTCTCCAACAAGAGGGTCACCTAATCGTTGAATTTGACACTGTTTCACTGAAAGGACTGAATCATGAGTCACTCTCCAGTTTCCTTTGAGAAAATTAAAGCGATTGTTTATTCTGTTGGATACTACATGTGATCATCATGCAGTAGTGAGACTATGGATTGATGAGAGATGTTAGGCACCTAGCTACCACTGACATATTGATGGGCATACCTTGTGAATAATCACAGGAATGGGTCCTAAAAAATTATATGATGGACCTGGAAGGACAATTATGAAAATGATCATGTTGAAATTATGGCAACTCCACTATCCATTTAAATGATGGGCACTCCTTGTGTAAGCCCACAGAAATGGGCCCTCACTACAGGATTTGAACAATGGCCATATACTCTGAACACTATGGAATTTTTAAGATTCTGGTTATGGGATTATTTGTATGATGATCTGTCTAAGAAATGTGTACCTATTGTAGCACCATCATACTTTGGCACTCATTTTAACCTAGTGGATTATAATGATGATATTCAGAAGTAATATAGAACCATTAATGGTATGGTATCTCCAGGACTCTGGTTATTGGATTATTAATAGAACGATATAAGGAGATTGTACCAATGTTAGTACAGCCACATTCTGGAATTTATTTATTTTCGATTACGATGCTTGGAAGTAAAATATTTCTGACTAAAGGACTACTACTTCTCACTATACATCTAACTGGAGTGTATCTAACTCCAATGTTATAGCTCTGGAACCTGTGGCATGATCCTAATCTTGTGGATCACTGCCCAGGCATTCATAATAAGAGTTACTGTACCTATGTATCTAATAGTGGGTACATAGACTTTGTGCTATCATCTTTTCAAAATCAAATTCAATATTTACACATTAAAAAATATATTTTTTCCCATGCTTTACTTAATCAGGATTTGTTTATTCCCTGCTAATATAATAGTATTCCCTTTTATCTCTTCTTTTTTATTTAATATTTCTTCCTTTCATTTATTTGTTCTCCAAACTAGTATGCCCATAAGCAGATGCTCTAGTCTATTCCTTGAGGATCGGACAATTTGTTTAAATATGGAGATAGATGTGATGTCTGCCTTCAGCTGGCAGCACTGTATTATGTTCTGTTGAGGTACCCATTGCTTAGCAAGTGCACTGAGTGACATCACCAACCCTGCTGAGCTCCTGGGTACGCCAAGAATTAGCGTTTTTTCATTGGTGGAAACGGGATTGGCGAGTCATCTCTCTTTCCTCCTTTAAATAGTTGTGGCATGTTTGCTTTTACCCCACTTCCCTGATGAAGGTCCACTTGAGGACTGAAAATGTTTAGTTTTCCATGATGATGCTGGAATAAAATTTTTGATTCTTCATAACTACAGATGTGATTTGTCTCACTCTACATTCGGGGATGTCCCAGGCTGAGCACATTTATCTATCAATTTGTATGGGCGTGCACTATTTTAGCTATTTTGATTATTGATATTCGCTTTTTCTTAGTGTGTGCCATTGTCTAACATAATTTGTGTGTGTGTATATTATATATGTTGCTATACGTTAAAACAATGGCCCAGGAAACGATATTGGGGAAAGACCATAATCAACAAAAACCATAATAAAGTAAAGCATACTAGAATTCTAATAAAACC
Organism: Rhinophrynus dorsalis; assembly: GCA_037306005.1. Classification (NCBI taxonomy): domain Eukaryota; kingdom Metazoa; phylum Chordata; class Amphibia; order Anura; family Rhinophrynidae; genus Rhinophrynus; species Rhinophrynus dorsalis. The sequence goes on from CM074721.1 coordinate 325,722,766, forward strand.
TAAAAAAGATAATTGTTATTAATATTTATATATGGCTTCACTTGGCTCCCAATTGATCAGATTCTACTTACGCTCTAGTGCTCTGCAATTTTCTGCAGACATGCGAGTGCCTGGGGTCCTCTATGGTTTGTAGTGTATTAGGTGGTGTTTTGTACTTACCAAAATGTCAGATGTTGCTGCTCTGTGATGTGCATATAACACACTAGTACCCAGATATAGTAGTCTGTGCTGTGGTTCATAGTTATTATTATTTTTTTATTTTTATAATTGTTAGATAGTATTATACTGCTACTTTATTATTCTGGAGTTTCCTTCTGTGTTGCAATTATATGGGTTTTGTTTTTATACTTCAACCTACTTTGTATTTTTTTTTTCTAGTGTTCAAACTGCAGTATATTAGACTTCCGGTCTGTTTTGCTTTATTGTGGTTTTTGTTGATTACTGTTCCTTATATATGCATGAACTGTATGTCATTCATTGGGATCTGTTATGACCATGGAGTGTGATTGCTATAATTTGGCGCTTTTTTCAGGGGTGATGGGGTATATACGCTACCGTACATAAGTTTGGGGTCACTTAGAAATGTCCTTGTTTTCCATCAAATGAGTTGCAAAATGAATAGAAAATATAGTCAAGACATTGGCAAGGTTAGAAATATTTTTAATTTAAATAATTGTCCTTCAAACTTTACTTTCATCGAAGAATCCTCCATTTGGATTTGCAGACCTTTGGCATTCTAGTTGTCAATTTGTTGAGGTAATGTGAAGAGCTCACCCCCATTCTTCCTGAAGCACCTCATACAATTTGGATTGGTTTGATTGACACTTCTTACATGCTATATGGTCAAGCTGCTCCATAACAGAAACAAGGATATTTTTAAGTGACTCACAAACTTTTGAACGGTAGTGTATGTGTTGTAATTCATAACAGTCTGTGCTTGTCTTGAGGAAGGTGGCAGGATTCACTGAAATGTCGACTTATCAATAAAATACAGTTTGATCACTGTTAATGTACCTTATTTGAATTCCAGTGATCCAGAGAGTGCTGTCCTTGAGAACTGTATTTGATTTTACTTACACCCTTGCATTTACCTTTATTGTTGTGAGTTCATCCTGATCTACAAACTATATTATATAAAATTATATATATTACACACACACACACACACACACTATTTTGTTTTTGCTTCAACGAAACACAACACTTGGATGCCTCCACAGCTAAGGTTACATCTATATTTAATTTACTCTATTTCTATCGTTAACCCATACATTTTATTCAACATTTCAGCTCATGTTTGGAGCTTTTGTCACAGGCTAGACAAAGGCTCCATACATGAACTGAAATATAATCATATGGCTTAATAGAAAAGTGGAGCTAATAAAAAATATATATATGACTGCTCTAAGCAGGTTTTAAAAAACAAAATAAATCGAAAACTAAAGAGTATCAAAGAATGCAACAGACATTAGTCACATTTTAATTCTTTACAACAAAATGAGACAAACACATATTTAAGTCTTACTATCCCTAAAGCTCAGTCAAGACACAGGAGATATAAAAAACACTCACACAGAGAACAGAGTCCCTGTGGTGAATGATCTTCCATGCAGGCTTCCATGGCCAGTCTCCTAACGAAGGGTAAAGACTGATGTCAAGAAATGGGAGGAAGGGGTATTTTAAAGCGGAACTACCACCTGTTTTAAAGTTTGTCATCTAATTCCCCATTTGGCGACTAGCTGCTCAGTAGTGCTAGTCGCCAGAATAATTACCTGGTTAAATAGAACGAGACCTTGCTCCAGGGCTGACAGGCAATAGAGTGTGCAGACATCTTGCCATAGTGACATCTTCGCGCCTGCGCTGTCAGTCCCTTTTGGAGCCGAACAGCTCCTAGCAACGCCTCCTAGAGCCAGCTGGGACTGACAGCGCAGGCGCAAAGACGTCACTATGCAAGATGTCTGCGCGATCTACTGCCTGTCAGCCCTGGAGCAGGGTCTTGTTCTGTTTAACCAAGTAATTATTCTGGTGACTAGCACTACTGAGCAGCTAGTCGCCAGATGGGAAATTAGATGACAAACTTTAAAACAGGTGGTAGTTCTGCTTTAAAAACTAAACTCCAAAACTAATGACTATTGAAGAGTGTAACTGACGTAAGTCACAGTATTTCATACTATACACTGCAACAGAGACAAAAAGGTCCTCACAGAGCACTACAGTTAGCTTGCATTAGCTTTAATGAAAACAGATCCTCATATGGAGAGGAGATGCAGGAAGTAGGTGTCAAATGCAGCACAAATCTCCTGGCTGCCTCCAGCGGGTATCAAAGTAAATGAGGTATTTGCATGTGGAGGTCGGCAAATCACATATCACGTATAATACGAACCCTCCACTTCACATTAAGTGAAAAAAGGCAAAAATATGTGTATTATATCTGAGATTTTACAGTAATTAACCCCTTACTGCCCGAGGATGTACATGTACGTCCCGAGCGGATGTCCCAGGTGGACAGAGGACGTACATGTATGTCCCGGAAGTCATTTTATGTAATGGAAAAAAAAGTTTGGCGGGTGCTAAGTGCCGGCCGCATGTGCGCGCAGCCGGTCACAAAGGGGTTAAAGACAAAATACAGGCATAATAAATTATAGGTATTCCCTTTCAGGGATCTGTAAACTCATTTGCCTACTATATAGTCTGTGCATGCCCAAGGATGAAACTCCTGAAGGCTTGTTTTACTGAGAGCACTGTTTCTCTTGCTCATCTGTCTGGATCTTGCTTTTCCTCTTTTTTTTTCCCATCTTCCACAGGTAAAAAAAATTTTTTAGCATGACCCATCAGCTGTAGCATGATAGACAAGCAGAGGGTTAGTTGGGTTGTATGCTCCTGACACATTTACCTAGAAGACTTTCTTTTACCTGTAAATTCATAAGGGGCAGATTGTATTAATGGGTTTATATATGGTGTGGGGGGTACACATTTGATAATGCCTTAAGAAAGGATATTAACTTAAGGAAACAGCAAATGTGCATGTATAGAAATATGTAGAAATGAACACGCTCACAGCTAAAGTGCAATGATAAAACATGTTTTTCTTGTCAACAAACCTTCAGCGGTAGCTCAGTTATCACTGCACTTTAGCTGTGAGCATGTTTTCCTTTCTACACACACATCTGTCTATATATGGTCAACAGGAGACCATAGGAGGAGTCTATCCCACCCTTGTTTTTATTGATCCAGAGGAAAGCAAACATTAACAAAACACCCAAAATGGATATAAAAAATTGCTGCCCGACTCCACACGGCAGTCAAATCCTAGCTTCGATGAAAACAGCAGTCATAATTATCTATATTGTTCTGCGTTAAAAAAAAAATAATAAATTAATAATAATAATAATAATAAAAAAATTATCCAATGCATTTTTGAAAACGGCTATATTATCTACCAACACAGCCTCCAGAACCAAGACTTTTCACATCCTTACTACCCTTAGTATAAACAGGAAAAATCTCTGCCTTTAAGTCCAAAGCACCTTTCCTCTAGCCTTAAAGGATGTCCCCCTGTTTTTTGTTCAGCTTTCTAATTAGAAAGAGTTCCACAGAGAGTGCTGTGTATTAATCCCGAATATATTTGTAAACGGTAATCATATCACCCCTTGGATGCATTTTCTCTAAATAAACCAAACCACGTTTGGCTAGTCTTTCTTTATAACTGCGATCTTCAAATCCCTTTATCAGTTTTGCTGCACATTTCTGGACTAAACTATACTATATGGTCTAGATGAGGCCTTACCAAGGATTTATAAAGAGTGAGAATTATATTTTCATCTCCTGCATCTATGATAGCACCCTCTTGGTTCTTGCAGCAGCTGAGTGACACTGCACATTGTTGTTTAGTCTACTGTTTACCAAACCGCTCAAATCGTCCTCCAACAATGATTCCCAATTATTGTACATGTTGCATGCTTGTTTCTACACCCAAAAAGCATAACCATACATTTAAGGACATACCTGAAAATTAGAGAAATCTCAATGTATCCTTATTGATAAAACACTTTCTATATAAATTATCTATATTATACCTCATCTGCCAATTTTTCTCCCTTTCCATAGAGTAAGTAGTAATGCTTAGTTTCCAGTCCATAGGGCACACCTCCAGTACATCCCTGCTTTTAAACAGGTGGGTAATGAGCGGCTTAGCAATTCTGATTGAGTGCATCTTTATTAACATTTTTAAATAAATGTTCAGAATTTCATAAAGAATAAATTGCAGTTGACAGCACTATAGAAGCAATATTTATTTAGAAAATGTTTTACCAGGAAGAATGCCTTGCTATTTCTCTTGTTTTCAAGTATGTATGTAGGTATGCAAAGCAATGAGTCAGACATATCTTTAGCATCCAAGGGGTTAAATGTATCAATTTAGTGGGAAGGAAACCTATTCCCCTATATTTCTTTTCATTAGCTCCAAATAGACTGCTTCAACTGCTCAATCTGGATGATCTAGAAGCACAATACTGCCCTCTTGTGTACAATGCTCTGAGATTTGTATGTCACTATATAGATTACCAGTCTTTAGTTGCAGCACATATTCAGTGTGGTTAATGTTTAACAAGCAGGGTTTCTGAAGTGCTTTATCTTTCGAATGCCAGAGTAACATGTTTGTATCCTGTGCAGTGAATGATATTTAAAGTGGACTCGTAATTGTACGTTAAATGAATTTTAAAGATAATCAAAACTGTCCATATTTTTTAATAGCCATTAGTTTGCAATATAAATAATGATTTTGGGGTAATTAAATTCAATTTGTTGGAGGCTGGAGTCACTTAATTTCAGTGCCAGGAAGGTATCCAATGCAATTAAAAGCATCATTTCAATCCATGACAATTTTAGGAATAAGGGGGTGATTTATAAAATTGGAGTTAAAAGAGTTAAAGAGGAGTTAAATGGCTGTAAGATTGTCTCTGGTAGAAAAAAAAAAGTATTAACAGCAGTTTAGGAGCACATAACGCCATGTTAAAATGGAGTAAGGAAGTTTGTAAAAAGTGGCTCAGCATATCTATAAAGAATATCACTACTGGTGACAATTTAGTGACAGAATTTTCACCAACTATTATAAGGCTATGTCTGACCTGTTCTTATTCTTTATAGTAACCACATTTATAAATGTAACTAGAATACTTTATAAACACCAACACTCATAATAAGGACATTTTAAAGATGTTTGCAAAAACTAACAAAAACACTTTTTTATAAATCTCCCCGATGTCACCTATTGTGTAGTTAATTTAACTCAGAATTACTCCACTGCTTTGTGTATATGGGGGAGATTTATAAAAAGCGTTCTTGTTCATTTTTGTGAATGGATCTTTAAATTGTCCTTATTCCTTATTATGAGTGTTTGTATTTATAAAGTATTCTAGGTATAGTTATAAGTGCCGTGACCGTAAAGAATAAGAATAGGTCAGACATCGCCTTAAATATTTGGGGAAAATTCTGTCTTTAAATTGTTGCAAATAGCGACATTTCTTTATAAATACACTGAGCTACTTTTTACAAACTTCCTTAGTCCATTTTTTTTTTAAACTGTACTACACAGCGTTACGTCCTCCTAAACAGTCCTTACTACTTTTATAACTGCCACAGACAATCTTACAGCTTTTGCATTAACTCCACTTTTATAAATCTCCCCCTATGTTCCTAGGGTACCCGCATGGAGGGAACTTTCCAGAGGTATATTTCTAATAAGAAGGTTTAAGCTTTACGTCCATGCCCTTGACTAACAAATGATATGAAACAAAAAAAGGTGTCAAATGGAAATTATAAATTTCTGTTATATTCTTGTACTTGCTCAATGATACACAAGCGAGTATAAGAAATAATTCACTCATTGACACATTGACAAGTAGCTAATACACAAGGAAGCTTCTGCATTTCAATGTGGTTATTGGTTGACAAGTTGGCTCCTACACGATTATGGGATCATTGTTTAACTTTCAGATTTTAGATAAAATGGATACTCAAGTGTTGGAGACTACTTTTGAGAGGAAAGAAGATAAAGAGGTCTCTAAAAAAACAAGGATATGAATATGAATAGGGTTAAAAGCACCAATTAAACCAACTGGAATTATGGACATTTTTAGACTTGCCCAACTATAGTGCAGTTGGATTGCACTGGTTCTCATCAACTCTTTTCATGCCAGAGGGGTATGCAACGCATTGTAAAGAGGGTTTTATCTCTAAAAGGGTTATATCAGCCTCATCACTTAAAATGTATTTATAGTTTGAAAAGTTGGTTCTACAGGTCTATATTTTTAACCTTTTACTCGTCCGTGTATAACAGTGATTTCATTCATGTCTTGATAAACCCAACAGAGCTTCCAGCTAGGTAATATGGGAGCTCTGACAAATACATCTCAAACTACCAGCTTTTCAGCAATCAGTTTTTTTGTGAAACATTACTATGCCTTTAAATAAAGACCAATGTTTCTGGGTAACAGGGGCATTTGAATGCATAGGCATACCTAGCATTCAATAGGGGCCAGTTTCAACTTAAAGGTGTCTTGTGGGGCCCTTACAGAACACCTAAACAAATTCAACAAATGATCATATACAGTGGAACAGATCTGATAGGTTCTCATTCAACACTCCAATACAAATAAAATGTATAATATCACCAAATACAATATAATATACCAATAATATAAAAAAATATATTTCTTATTTGATTAAAAATGTAAAAAACAATGAGGAAAGTCTCAGTTCTTTTTATGGATGCAATGCCACCAAGATTTTGTAGGGCTAACAGGGTGCGTAAATCTGTACACGCATTTTATGATGTTTTACAAGTCGAAGAATTGATCTTTTTTCTCTTCTTTCAGGAACTTAGTAGATACGGACTATAATTAGTTCTTCACTTGGTTCTGTCCTTTATTATGTGACCAAGACACTTCTATCAGTCAGATGTAATCAAAGTTCCGCCAATACAATAGGATATATTGTTGATGTAAAACCAATTTTTTTGTGGTGTACTTACTGTTGCCATCTTCAGTTGGGGTTTTCTTATATCACCGTTGACTCCAATGTGCACGCCTTCTTGTAACACTTTAAACAACAGTTGGCTTGCTGTGTGTGCAATAGAAAATGTATATAGGTGCTCTAGCTTATTTCGTTTATGGTAATGTTGGATATTACGATACAAAATGTACATTTAAAGGTTATATCATGTCGGGTTACGTTTTTTGGGACATGGGTTCTTTTTTCTTCCTTTTTCAATTTGCCTTTAAGAAATAAGAATGGCCAACCCCTTTACATTTTTGGCTGTGTTTTTACCTTTTAAAATGGTGGATACAGACAATCGTTTAATTGTTTTGAGAAAGGAAATAGCACTTTCCGAAACGCGTTCAGATTCTGTAGCAATATCTTTATATCCTATAATTGAGGGTTTTTTTTTTAGGAATTATAGCCTGCATGATAGCAAATATTCCATCTATAGGTTGTGATGGCAGAACAACCTTCTCTTTAACTGCAGCTATAAAGCGTGTTTGAACTGCAAGCCAACTATTGTTTAAAGTGTTACAAGAAGGTGTGCACATTGGAGTCAACGGTAATACAAGAAAACCCCAAGTGAAGACCAGAGGCGTAACTAGACGCCTCCGGGCCCTGGTGCAAGAAGCGCCATGGCCCCCCCCGGACCATTCGCCCCTCCTCAACTATATTTGCCCTCTCCAAAATGCCCTTATCTCCTATCTCCCTGGAGTGGCAGGAGCCCGGAGAGGTGTGTCGATCTCCCGCGCGGTCCTCTTCAGTAATGCAGAGCGCTGGGAGATGATGTCATCTCCCAGCGCTCTGCATTACTACAGTGCCAGACGGAGATCGCGGGCGGCAGACAGAGGGGTCGCAGGGGGCGGCTGGGCCCCTTGGAGCGACGGGCCCGGTCGCTCGTGCGACCCCTATAGTTACGCCAGTGGTGAAGACGGAAACAGTAAGTACACCACAAAAAACACTGGTTTTACATCAATAATATATCATATTGTACTGTTGGAACTTTGATTACATCTGACTGACAGAAGAGTCTTGGTCACGTAATAAAGGACAGAACCAACTGAAGAACTAATTATAGTCCGTATCTACCAAGTTCCTGAATGAAGAGAAAAACAATCAAATTCTTCAACTTGTAAAACATCATAAAATGAGTGTACAGATTTACGCACCCTGTTAGCCCTAAAAAATCTTGGTGGCATTGCATCCATAAAAAGAACTGAGAATTTGTAACACTAACGAAATATAGCTGTGCATGGCTAATCATTTAGGAGAGATCTAAGACTATTTCCTCATTGTTTTTTTACATTTTTAATCAAATAAGATTTTTTTTTATATTATTGGTATATTATATTGTATTTGGTGATATTATACATTTTATTTGTATTGGAGTGTTGAATGAGAACCTACCAGATCTGTTCCACTGTATACGATCATTTTTTTCAATTTGTTTAGGTGTTCTGTAAGGGCCCCACATGACACCTTTAAAGTGCTAGTAATGCTAGGAAATGGGCACACATTTGACAACAGAAGATCAAGTTCAGTGTCGGATGTGTTCCCCACTTCAACATTTTAACCCCCCCTTTAAAATTCAACTTACATGCTTTCTGACCAAATTTACATAACAATACATTGCACAAGGATCACTGTGACACATAAAGAGTCTGTATTTTGCAGTAAAATTGGAGAATAAACAATGTTGAATGGGACCATATTATTCAAATTAAAATGGAGAAAGGTGGTCATGGGAGCACTCTAAGTCGAATTTTAAAGGTGAAGGGTTAAAATTCGAATGTGAACATTATTTGTCGAATTAAAATGGTGAACAAAAGCACTGTAAGTCAATTTTTAAAGGGGAAGGGTTAAAATTCAAATATGAACAATATTTGTCAAATTTAAAATGGTGAAGAAAGGGAACAGTAAGTTGAATTTTGAAGTGGAAGGGTTAAAATGTGGAATGTGAATAATATTTGTCGAATTAAAGTGGTGAAAGAAAGCACTGTAAGTCCAATTTTAAAAGAGGGGGGTTAAAATGTAGAAGTGGGGCACTCTGTCGAATTTCTATGCTGTATACTGTATTCTACACTATTTCAAAGTAAATGCAGCTCCAATTATACTTTATAGTTTTTGGGTCATGTAGAGCATTATTATCATTCTCTACAATGTGTTATTCACATTATTGAATCATAAAGTGTCCACTTCTAGCCCCTTTTACCTATGTAAAGCTGCACAGCAAGACTGTCTGCATGGATCTCAGTGAGGGACAAACTTCTGTTAGCATAAAGAAAAACCTGCCCTCCTCCTTCAAAGGGGCAGGGTTTTCCTTATGCTCACAGCCAGAAGATTGTCCCTCACTGCGAGCTGTCTTGGCAAGAGACCAGATTCCACATCTGAGGGGAGGTGGCTGACACTCGATAAAAGGGGCAGGAGGGGGATACTTTATCATTCAATTACTCTTGAACTACAGATTATAGAGAATGATAATACCGCTCTACATGTCCCAAAAAGCTATAAAGAATAATTAGAGCTGCATTTATTTTTAAATATTACTATCCCTTGTCAGAGACTTTGTCCTGGTGGAGAGTAGAGGGTTAATTTTAAAAATCAGAATTGTTTGAAAGCCTGTTTAAAATGTGTTTAAATTAGCTCATTCTTCTAGACAAAGAGGGTCTCTTTACTTAAATATGGGTGTGAAATAACTGAGTTTTACGATTATAAATGATTCTATTACAGACAAAATGTCTGAGACAGATACACCTATGCGGGAAAGTCTAGTAGGGTGACATATTTATATCAAGTCCAATGACCTACTGGCCATTCTTATCTTATCATATGAGACAGATACAGATGCCATTTGTAATATTTTAATGTGGAGTAAAAGCGACATCTTCAGGCTATATTGCATTATTACTAGTGCTTGGAATTTTTTTCATAAATTATGTGTGATGTCATATGGAAATTAGGAACTTAGGGTGTCCAATCAGGTTATACTGATGATGTCACTGCATAATGAGATTGCTCTTTATCCAATCAGAGGAGATTCTGATAGTATTTATTATGTAAAATTATACTTAAGTTGTGAGAGAGAAGGGGCTTTTTCCTCTTGGTTTCCTGGCTCAGCTTCCTGGCTGGCTGATAAAGAGATACTATGAAATACTTATCGGACTGGCCACCCAATTGTGACCAATTATAATTAGCTATATTGACTGTAGTAATTCTGAATGAAGCAGAATTCATTAATTGGTAAATTGTTATGTTTTCCCAGATAAATGTAAATAGTTGATAGCAGTGAGACCTATATATCAAATTAGTTAATATAATCATTGATATTTCTAGAATATATTGTGTTCCTAGAAAGGTTGTTATAGCTAATATTTGATTTGGGGGAATACTTTGAATTTGTTTATTAACCCTTCAACTGCTACTTGTCTATTTATTTTGAGGTGTTTCTTTGGATTGATTTGTGTATGTTTTTGGGTCTAAACTTTTGTACAGTGACAAGTTTATTTAAACCTCTCACTAGACAAAAGAAGTCGCCATCTTGGGTGTGGCATCCTATATTACTAAGAGGATTAACCCTTGGAGTACCCTACAGGTTTACATAGGATTGTATAGTCATGGTTATGATATATGTTACATGAAGTTTGGTATACTGTTTAGACATATATTATTGGATTTGATTCTAAGTATATTCTTGGTATTATCTATTATTGACTATATTAATTGCAATTTGTGTGTTTTATTCAGAATGGATGCAATATTTGAAATCAGTAGATAATTAAATTATAGTGATCTAATCTGGGTTTTTATTCCAGTTAGTTTCTTTAAATTTGGTTATTATATATGGTATAAGGAAATTGTCAAAGGACCTGGTTTAATATTAAAGCTAACTCACCTGACAGCATACCTTAAAGGGGAATTACCACCCCACACAATGTTTGCCTTTACTAAGTCCCCATCTGGCGACTAGCTGCTTAGTAGCGCTAGTTGCCAGAATAATTACTTTATTCTATAGATTTCTCCCCTCTTCCATGGGTGACAGGCAGGACGGAGTGCGGACATCTTCCCATTGTGACGTCCGCGAGCCTGCGCTGTCAGTCCCATCCGGGTCTAGGAGGCGTTGCTAGGAGCCATTTGGCTCCGGCTGGGACTGACAGCGCAGGCGTGCGGACGTCACAATGGCAAGATGTCCGCGCTCCGTCCTACCTGTCGCCCATGGAAGAGGGAAGAAATCTATAAAATAAGGTAATTATTCTGGCGACAAGAACTACTAAGCAGCTAGTCGCCAGATGGGGACTTAGTAAAGGTAAACATTGTGTGGGGTGGTAGTTCCCCTTTAAACCTCAATGAGCATAGTTTATACAGTTTCTGGGGTAGAGGTATTCATATATGCTGCTGCCAACTGTATTTTAATTAATTGTAAGGATCAATTATCCTTTTCTATGCTGCGGAGTTCAATTATTGTAATTTAATACCTCCGAACATACCTATGTGTGGTTAACACTTCAAATGCTGGTAATCCTAATGGTGATAATTGTGGTTTAAGTTACTGTGTATCTATTGAAATTGGTATTCACTAATTTATGTCATTGTTGCTTACACTTTTTATATATATAGTATTTACTTAAATAAATCATATATATTTTTGCACAAATATGCGTAATTGATTATTTAATCAATTCTTTACTGTGAAGTAGCGTGTCAATTCCTAGTATTGTGTAAAGTTCTCAAAATTATATTATTATTTATCTATTTATGTGAAGATATCCAACCTAATTGGTTCTCTTGTTTAACCCTCTCTTGGATACCTTCGACACCCTTTAACACCTTAAGGGCCCATGACGGTCCTGTTCCGTCATGGGTTGTTATACCCTTAACGACCCATGACGGAACTGGACCGTCATGGAATTCTGGGCCCCCCTCGCGGCTGCACGCCGTTCGGGGAGTCCGGAACACAGCCGCAAGAAAAAAAAAAAATGCTCCGTGGTCCTTAACGGACCGCAAGGTGCGGGCGCGGCCCGTCGTTAAGGGGTTAAGGACCAGCCACGCAGCAGGCACTTAAGGATCATGGGGCATTTCATTTTTTTTTCAGATATGGAATCAGGGGTCCCGGCGTGCAGCCATGTGAGGATCCCTGAATGCCATGACGTACATATACGTCATGGGTCCTTAATGCAAGCTTTCCTATGATGTATATGTACATCGTGGGTCTTTAAAGGGATAGTAATACCTAAAATGTAAAAAAAAATATGTTGTAGGGTTTATCCCCCTGAGTAAAACAAGAGTACTCCCACTGCTGAAAGATGTTTCATTCAAAAGTTATTAATTTTCAAAGTTGAATTTTTTAGGTGCAATATCACAGTGGCCTGAAATTGTACAGTGGCGCTGTTGCTACACGATCCTATGGACAGCTCTGGTCTCAGGACCATAAATCTCCATAGGATGGTGTAGCAACAGCGCCACTGTAAAATTTCAGGCCACTGTGATATTGCACCTAAAAAATTCAACTTTGAAAATTAATAACTTTTGAATGAAACACCTTTCAGCAGTGGGAATACTCTTGTTTTACTCAGGGGGATAAACCCTACAACATATTTTTTTTTACATTTTAGGTATTACTATCCCTTTAAGGGGTTAAAGGCTTACTTCTTTATACCAACAGTTCAATAGCTTGGAAAAGTTACTATCAGTGACAACTGCAGTTTAACAAATCATAATCTGACAGGGGATTACATCCAATAATTACATATAGAAGGAAAAGAAGAGCACATTGCTATCAGTATTGTGTGTAAAGGAATAGTAAGGAACAGCAAACCTTTATTATAAAAGAACATACGTTAGAGCACTTTTCCTGCTATGTTTGTTACCGTCAAAAATCTATGTTTCTATAAAGAGGAATACTAAGACAAGAGGGCAAGATCTAAAGTTAGAGGTAATGTGCATAAGAGCTATATTTCGTAATGGGTGATGGAACAGCCTCCTAGCAGAGGTGGTAGGGACAATTACTGTTAGGGAATTCATAAATGCCTGGGATAGACATAACTCTTTCTGAGAAATATGCAAGACTGAGTGTTTTAAATTAGATAGGGGAATGGGTAGACGGGATGGTCCAGATAGTTCTTGTATGCCATCTATGTTTCTATAAGTAAAATAAGGGTAATTCCATGGCTGGGAGATGTTTTGTTCCTAGGTTATAAGCATTTAAACTGGTTTTTAATCAGCAGTGCCATCTGGTGTCCAAAGAGCTCCACTACAGTTCACTTGGTCTCACTATAGCTATTCTGTTGAATTCTAAGCTTCTGGCTACAGTTCTCCATAGAATGCAATAGTAAAGAGCTTCATCACTTCCTGACAGTTTGCAATCACTTCTCACAGTTTGATAGTTTTATACCTTAGATAAAACATATTCCTCCAGTAGGAGTGTTCCTGTTTTACTCAGCAGGAAAAGCACTGCAGTTTTTTAATAATAAATGTTTGCTACTCCTTTACATCTTATGCTTACCATATTCACCAAAAACTAGTAATGTGTTTTGTTGCCGTTCCACAATCATTGACACAATTTTCACATTAATCCAGATAACCAACATCCCCAGAGTGGCATCCAGTATAAAATTCATTAGATACCTGTGTAGATAAAAGACACAGACATTACCGTTATATAACTAGAATTTCCTTTTTTTAAGGCAAAGATTCTCAGACTGTGTTCTGTGGAATCCCAGGGATCCCTGAAGAAGTACAAGGGGATCTAGAAAGCAAATTTGACTAATGACTTATAAGAAAACAATTGTTGAAGATTCACACACCGCCAAACATTCAGAACCAGTCCATGAGTAAAACCAACCATCTTTATTGGTAATCATAAAACCATACCTCAGAAAATATTATGTCCAACATGAATGCAAATAGTGAGACTTAATAGCAGTGGTTACATACAGTCAGATGCGAAAAGATGACATCTCAGATAGATCACACCTTTTCTACCGTCATCTTAGATTGCTGTTATTCACATACTCATGTTCCCCACATAAGGCTGCAATACCTGGAATCTAGGTATACACTAATGAAGTAAGAGATGCTTAAATTGTGCTTTCTAAATTGATAAGAAAACAAGACTGGGGTGACAGAAGGTACAGTGGATATAAAAAGTCTACACACCCCTGTTAAAATGCCAGGTTCTTGTGATGTTAAAGAATGAGACAAAGATAAATCATGTCAGAACTTTTTCCACCTTTAATGTGACCTATAACATGAACAATTCAGTTGTATTTCAAATGTCCACTGATATTCACAGAGCCACATATACTGTGTGACACCCCAGCCTTGTTCCACTGTCCACAGGTGAACACAGAACCGCATATACACTCTCCGACACCCAGGACTTCGCCCCATCTTCATTGGTATACAAGTAACCATAAATACACTTTCACCCAAGCTTTGTTTCACTGTCTGCTGGTATTCAAAGAACCACTCATATACAGTGGATATAAAAAGTCTACACACCCCTGTTAAAATGCCAGGTTCTTGTGATGTTAAAGAATGAGACAAAGATAAGTCATGTCTGAACTTTTTCCACCTTTAATGTGACCTATAACATGAACAATTCAGTTGCAAAACAAACAGAAATCGTTGAGGGGGAAAAATAAAAAACTCACAATAACCTGGTTGCATAGGTGTGCGCACCCTCTTATACCTGGGGATGTGTTCAGAATTAAACAATCACATTCAATCTCATGTTAAATAGAAGTCATTACACACCTGCCATCACTCAAAGTGATTCAGATTAATCACAAATAAAGTTCAGCCGTTCTAGTAGGATTTTCCTGACATTTGCTTAGTTGCATCTCAGAGCAAAAGCCATTGTCCGCAGACAGCTTCCAAAGCATCAGAGGAATCTCGTTGTTGAAAGATATGTCAGGAGAAGGGTACAAAAGAATTTCCAAAGCATTAGATATACCATAGAACACAGTGAAGAAAGTCAACATCAAGTGGAGAAAATATGGCACAACAGAGACATTACCAAGAACTGCGCGTCCCTCCAAAATTGATGAGAACAAAACTGGTCAGGGAGGCTTCCAAGAGGCCTACTGCAACATTAAAGGAACTGCAGGAATTTCTGGCAAGTACTTGTACATATGACAAAAATCTCCCATATTCTTCATATGAATGGGCTATGGGGTAGGGTGGCAATACGGCAGTCTTTTCTTACAAAGAAAAACATCCAAGTCCGGATGAAGTTTGCAGTAACAAACATCAAGTCCCCCAAAAGCACGTAGCAAAATGTGTTATGGTCTGATGAAACCAAGGTTGAACTTTTTGGCCATAATTCCAAAAGGTATGTTTGGCGCAAAAACAACACTGCACATCACCCAAAGAACACCATACCCACAGTGAAGCATGGTGGTGGCAGCATCATGCTTTGGGGCTGTTTTTCCTCAGCTGGAACTGGGGCCTTAGTCAGGGTGGAGGGAATTATGAACAGTTCCAGAATCCAGGAAATTTTGGCAAGAAACCTTCAGGTGTCCATTAGAAAGCGGAAGATGAAGTTCACCTTTCAGCACAACAATGACCCAAAGCACACACATCCAAATCCACAAAAGCATGGCTTCACCAGAAGAAGATTAACGTTTTGGAATGGCCCAGCCAGAGCCCAGACCTGAATCCAATTGAACATCTGTGGGGTGATCTGAAGAGGGCTGTGCACAGGAGATGTCCTCGCAATCTGATAGATTTGGAGTGCTTTTGCAGAGAAGAGTGGGCAAATATTGCCACTTCAAGATGTGCCATGCTAATAAACTCTTACCCAAAAAGATTGATTGCTGTAAAAAAAATCAAAAGGTGCTTCAACAAAGTATTAGTTTAAGGGTGTGCACACCTATGCAACCAGGTTATTGTGAGTTTTTTTATTTTTCCCCCTCAACGATTTGTTTATTTTGCAATTGAATTGTTCATGTTATAGGTCACATTAAAGGTGGAAAAAGTTCAGACATGACTTATCTTTGTCTCATTCTTTAACATCACAAGAACCTGGCATTTTAACAGGGGTGTGTAGACTTTTTATATCCACTGTATACGAGTGGTTCTTTGAATACCAGCAGACAGTGAAACAAAGCTTGGGTGAAAGTGTATTTATGGTTACTTGTATACCAATGAAGATGGGGCGAAGTCCTGGGTGTCGGAGAGTGTATATGCGGTTCTGTGTTCACCTGTGGACAGTGGAACAAGGCTGGGGTGTCACACAGTATATGTGGCTCTGTGAATACCAGTGGACATTTGAAATACAGATAATTTCCTGTTAAAGGTTGCCTGAAATGTTAGTGTAATATTTTAGTCTTAAGTTATCTATACAGATTAGCATTCACATATATTTAATATTGATAGTATTTTATCCCCTTGAATGCAAGATAGGTCTACAACACATTGCAAAGCCATGTATTGGAGCTCTCTCTATTATCCAATCAGTTTAAAGGATTGGTAAGGATCCACAGCAAATGTGTGTGAAATCAAAATGTTCCATCATTGATTTAAATGTACATATTTCACTCCTCATGTCTCTACATCCTTGTATTCAAGCAAATCTATTTGATTCTAGGAAAAAAAAAGTCTAATAACTAATACAAATAAATAATACTGTAGTATTTCACCTCATTTTCCCCTCTTATCCTGCTGGATCCTAAGCTGAACTTATTAAAACTACCTGTGTTCCTATCCCTTTAACACCTTGTATATTTTACCCTTTGAGTGCCAGAGGGGTACGCAGTGCATTGCTCTGCAATGCACTGGAGACCTCTAGTATTCAAGGGGCAAAAACATAATTTAAAATCAATGGGAAGGTTTTATTTGTCCCTAATGACACAGCTGGTTTGTAACTGCTCCATTTCCTTTTGATAAATCAGCCTCACTATATATGAACATTATACACACCCCTTAGGCATGCCTGCCTTCTACATACGGATACTCACAAAGAGCAGGGGTCCTCATCCGTCAGTTCTGAGAGAAACACATTCGTAAAATGAATGAACAAAGCACCAATAGCTTGTTTTGAAGTATCAAAAAACCTAAATATTAAACAAAAAATATATCCATTATAATCACCACCATTGGGTGTTTTAAACATTTTCATCCATTAGTTAAGCCCATGAGGACCAGTGCGGTATGTGAGGGCTTCAAGGGTTTAAAGAGACAAATCAACCTTCTTTTCAACTTCACATATGTTGCAAGTGCATAAGATAAGATGTATAGTCAGGTTCCCTTTACATTATTATTTCCCATTCCAGCTCTCTTCTGGTTTAGTGGAGGAAGTCTTATGTTGCAGGAATAGTGCAACATTTTATCACCATCTCTTCTCACTGGAAACTAAAAAACTCAGGGCGGTTATGCACTAAGGTGTGATAAAGAGGTGATAAAGTGGATATAACTTCTCCAGTGATATCACTTCTCCAGTTCCTATGTTATTTTATGGAACCAATGCAAAGTTGGAGAAACCTTAGTGCATTGGCTCCATAGAATAACATAGGACTTGTAGACAGGATATCACTGGAGAAGTTATATCCGCTTTATCGTCTCTTTATCACACCTTAGAGCATAATCCCCGGACAGTCCCTGTCAGGGATATAAAAATGTAGAAAAATGCAATGGGGAAAAAAAAATACAGGTAATTTGACCTTACAATGTTCTTCACTTACAAAAGATGGAAAGCCAAAAAGGTGGCTGTCACTTTAACTCAGACCAGTCTGCATAGTAAAGGTGTTCAACACAAATTTTACAGAAATAGACATTTCTTAGATTATGGACAGGGAAATACCAGAATCAACAATATATTTATCGATATACACATCAAAGTTACTTCTCACCATATTCTCCAAGGTCGCCTTTCTTCTTTGGGCTCCCTGCAGCGTTTCACTGGAGAGGAAAAAAAAAACAAAAAGAAATATGGGTTACATTTATGTGCATTTATTCAGTATGTTATACAGAGATTCCTGCTCAGGTATAATAATAAAGCATCAAACTATTCATCAGAAACAATTTGCCACATATCTAAACGTCACTGAGTGCGTTCACACTACATAAATGTATCCGAAACTTATAAAAACAGACTTTGTGGCACACTGTGTTAAAAAAGTTGCAGTAATTGAAATTATAAGTCATTAGTCTGATAAAACTGTCACAATGATCTATCAGTTCTCAGAAGTATTATAGTCAATTTCTGCATTCTATTCTACTGTGCTCATCAAAGGGGAAAAGCAGTTTTAAAAGTTGACATGGTTTAATCTATAGTCATACTTTCATTTTCAAAGACAAAAGGTATAGGTACAGTAATACTTAAAATATAAAAAAAAAATTATATATAGTAAGGTTTATCCCCCTGAGTAAAACAAGGGTACTCCCAACGCTGAAAGGTTTTTCATTCAAAAGTTATTACAGCTCAAACTTGAATGTTTGGGGTGCAGTATCACAGTAGCCTGAAATGTAATAGTGGCGCTGTTGCTAAACCAACCTACGGAGGTTTATGATCAGCTGACCAGAGCTGTCCATAGGATGGTGTAGTAACAGTGCCACTGTACAATTTCAGGCCTATTACACCTAAAAAAAAATCTAGTTTGAGCTGTAAAAACTTTTGAATACAACCCCACTCAGCAGTGGGGGTACTCTTGTTTCACTCAGGGGAATAAACCCTACAATACATATTTATTTTACATTTTAAGTATTACTGTCCTATGCAGTAATCATAGAGCTCATCTCGCTGTCCATGTTTAATTCTTTTACACACATTTTCAAAAGTGACAGATTTTCTTCTGAAAATACCATCCTCCTTTTACCACCAACCCTCAATCCGATATTTTTTAATATGATGTTTTGATCATCACACCCTATATTTTTATGTACTTGTGTTAAAATCCCATCTGTATTAATATCACAAAAACCAGATGGAAATTGTAAAAATGATAAATATAGCAGCAAACACATGTTACTGGCACTGCCATTACAAATGACAACAGACACAATGTCTCCCTAATTGCTAATCTAGTGCATGCAACAAAACAAATAAAAGTACATTATCAGCCAATAAAGAGGAAGGTGGGAGGAGCTTTCAGATTATTATAGAATGTACTAATGGCTTTTTAAAGGAAAATAAAAACAAAAATCACTTGATAGTAATAAAAGTGCTTTGTACATAATGGCTTTTCTAAGCAATGGGTTGCACAAAAAACTGTGGTCCTTAAGGGGTTAAGAAGTAACATAAGGAGGAGCACAGATTTAGGGGCTATTAGCACCAAAATGGTGCAGCAGGACTCATATGCAGGCATGGTTTTTGTTGCTAGAATCAGTAAGGGAGTATCAAAAGTGCCAGTAAAGCTAGTTTCAGTTTAGCAATGAATGAAGTAGTTTATTGTGACACGTGTGGATATTAAAAACATGTCCAATGTATAAAATGGTCCACTAGTAAAAATGGGCAAAGTAATTTAGGCCTCATGCATTAAGCATCCTTACAGTAAATACAAAGAAGTAGGGAACTGGCATATCCGGGGACCTTCTTGTCTCATGCCCCTAGAAAACTACTAAGGGTCTGCGGTGGGAGTGTCTAAATAATGCTATTCATGTCATAAAGTGGGTGGGATTTAATCAGGATGGGAGGGACTAGGAAGGAAGGTAGGGCTTGCTTTAAGTGGGAAGGATGGGGCATGGAATGGACAGAATGAGAGGTGACGATTACCAGGGAGCTGTCCGAGCCCAGATAATCACACCTCTGTCCTTGAAGACCCAGTAATTAAGAAAAAACAAAAACACACAGAGAGTCTCCTGGACAGATCCGGAGAATTCCCAGGTTACTGAGATTCTGCTTATTCATTTCCTATTTTCTTGTGCAGTGGCTTGTTGACCTTTAGTACACAGCCCCAATACGTTCTGTTCTGTCTAAGAGTGAAACAGAACATTCTTGTTCTGATTGGTGAAACAAGTCAGAAATGACTTAGCTCACAATAGTATGCAATTACAGTAAGCATAATTTTAACCCTTTGAGTGTCATACCACTCTGGCACTCAAAGGGTTAAAAAATACTTCACAAATCCATTTGTAGTGTTTTGTTAAAAGTGAAATAAACAGCAGCCAAATGAGGAGGAATGCAGGGTCTCCTATATTAACAGTAGGGGGTAGATATTTATTACAGTACTCTCTCTAACACAGTGGTAGTCAGTGTGTTCCATTGAACCCCAGGACCCCTGAAGTTGTACTAGGGGTTCCACAGAACAGATGTTTGTAATGGTGGACAGGGGGAAAAACAATGGGGTGGCAGATAATAAAGCAACAAGTAGAGCAATTCTGGAGCAAACCAACTGCACCATATGCACCACACATTCTCATCTATTCAGATGTGGCCTTTAAAGGGATAGTAATGTTTCACAAAAACAGCAGCTCCAATTAATCTTCATAGTATTAGAGCCATAGAGAGTATTATTTAAATACTGTCATAGTTGTAGTTCAAGAGTAATTGAATGATAAAGTATCCCCCTCCAGCCCCATTTACCTACTGTAAGCCACTTTCCCTCAGATGTGGAATCTTGTCTTGAGACCAGACAGCTCATTGCAAGGAACAATCTTCTTACTGTGATCATAAGGAAAACTCTGCCCCCCTTGACAGATTTTTCCGTATGTTCACTGAAGATTGTCCCTCTCTGCGATCTACCTGGACACCACCTTGCTGCTCTGAGGTGAGCAGTGTTATATCAGTAAAAGGGACGGGAGGAATATACTTTATCATTCAAATTACTCTTCAACTACAATTCTGACAGTATTGAAATAACCGTCTCCATGGCCCAAATACTATGAAGATTAATTGGAGCTGCTTTGATTGTTAAACATTACTATCCCGTTAAACCCTTTCAGTGTTAGAGAAGTAGCTTACTCAGACTTCTCCAGCATCCATTGAGTTAAAAGCCACACTTTAATCAGCTGGATGAGAAGGTTTATTTGCCCACTACGGTTCAGTTAGTTTGCTCAAGAGCTGCACCATCAGTGGACTTACAGAAGATTATGGTAACAGTTACTAATCCATTGACCTAATAATTTATTCTAAGGGACAGTAAACCTATTATGGAAAAAAAACATTGTAGGACCTATAGAATAGGACCACAAAAGCTTTAGAGGCTTTCTTCAAATATTATTACAGCCATAACTTGCCATTTTTCTGATCGTTTGAGTCGTTTTGCTGCCAGGTGATGCTGTTTAAGGGGTTAAAGAGGTGGAATTCTACAGCAAACCAGTTGCACAATAGGGCTGCAATGAAAAGCCTGAAATTGCCATTAATCCCATGAATGCTAGAGAGGTCTCCAATGCTTTGCTTCGTAATGGGTTGAAAAGTTTGAAAACCCCCTTTTAAAAAACGACAGCAATTTCCATTTTCTCCAGAATTTCACCGTTTAAGCTTGATAAAAAAACACTAACTTGATTTATATTAAAAGACAAAACACACTTAAATCAATATTCTCACTTTTCAACAGACTGGACCTTTTGTTTCCACTTGCAACAAAATGATAGGAATACCAGGAGAGTGTGATAGGGAGAAGGAAGCAATGAATATACAGTGGAATGTAGGGGTGCTATTCTAAAGTATCAGTACCATGCTGGGGGGGGGTAAGGGATAAAATAATGAAAATTTCTGTTCCTGGATCAAGTTCAGGGCCATGGATTTTGTTACAGGACAGTGGATAGTACCTTTCTCAGTCTATTAAGCATTTGAGTGCCAGAGTGGTAAATACCTCTCTGCCACTCACAGGGTTAATAAAAGAAATATCACAAGAGAAAGAATGAATTAATTAGGTATTATACAATGACAGTTTGAGAATGTGCATCAATGGCAATGCATGCTTCACATGCTACAGCAACACTTAAACATTCTGTCCACTGCACAATATGAACAACTTGAATAAGGGATATTAATAACTTCTGAGTGTAGTAAATGTAACAAAGCAAACAAAATGTCAGCTGCATGTTGAAAAGTAACTAGCTGGTGAATGTTTTAACAGCTTATGACTGAAAGTGACCCATAACTCAAGTTCTATGGATTCCACGAAGCGTCAGCTCTGCTTATTCAGCAACTTGAAGCTGTAAATATTTTAACAAGAAAACACGAAATGATATTATTAATATTATATAAATATATATATAATATGTATAGATCGATAAAGAGAGAGAGACCACACAAGAATGAGAAACTTCTTGGTAAGCCTTAAATTAAAAATAGCACCAAAGCTGGTTAAAAATTGGTAATATTTGCACCTGTTGAAAAGGGAAATAGGTTACCCAGTTAATGAATCTAGAGATATGTTTACACTGCCCCAACAACAGTTTTACTAATCATCTCAGGGCCTTCACTCACTAATTGTCTGCTGCTCTCCACACATCTACAAGCATGGACATATCCTATATAATAATTTGCTAGAATGTTTGTCACGATGCATGCAATGCGTTGCTTACCCCTCTGGCATGCAAAGGGTTAACATCACCTGGACCTTGGCCCGTGTACAAGGTACAAGGGTAAGCAACACACTGATTTGCAATGAGATGCGTACCCCTCTAGCACTCAAAGGGTTACACTAGTATGTAATAAAACAGGAAAAGAAAAACAGGCATTCCCAGATAGTGTCTTACCATTCAAAACAAATTTTTAAAAAATGTATATGTACTCACATGTGGAGGTGGTTGACAGGAGATTACGGTATGCCTCTCATCAACAAACACAACATGCAGAGAAAATATAACCACTATGTTCTGGTCACTCTGTGATCAAACTATTCTACTGCACCGATATCTAATAATCTTATTTATTATAATAATTCAACCTTAAAAACCATTGGCTATTCTTTGCTTTTTGCAGCCAAAATTCTGCTTTAGAAAGAAATAATGGCCATATTAAAAAAAAGCTCTGCTATCTGGCGCTCTATATTTTTCCTGTATTATTACAATGTTGTATTACATTAACAGTGGAATATAAAACAGGGGGTAAAGTAACCACCAACAGCTTGTGCACTGCAAGTTGATTATCTCTGATTTTAAATTCATTAAAAAGAAAAAAAATTGTAGAAATTTTGTAACTTGGGATACTACTAGGTTCTAAGTAAGAAAAACACTTCAAATATTATAAATCATAAAAGTTTCATTTAAATTAGAAATAAAACATGAAAATTGTTAATGTAATAGAGAAATACTTTCAGAGTAGCTTAGGTTTCCAAAATGAAATATTAAGTAACTGAGACTAACACATCCTTTGTAAATTGCTTTCTTTATCAATTACCATACTAACGATTAGACTTAATTGCTATGGTCTACTACATAGTCATATGAGTAATCATGCAACCCTGGTACTTCAGTCCATAAAATGTTAAATGGCCTAAATTCTCCATTTAAAAGAGAATGAGTCAGCAAAAGAGGGGTGGGGATGCTTCTTAAACATAGTATAGCTCTAAGTCTGTTATTGCATATCAGAAGAATAAGATAGAAGCAAAAATAGGGGATTACTAACAGGCACTCAGCTCTTCAAAAGTAATAATGCAATACAGTATAATCAAAAAAATAATGTAAACATATGACGTTTAATAAGTATCATAATACAATATAACAGACACATATGCATCGGAGTGCAGGAGCATCCCCCACCCATCAACCTGATACCCCAAAAAAACACTAACCCATACACCATAAAAATAAAACCCACATTAAAAACAGCATATAATCCCCTAACCAGATGCCGGCATCTGCACTCTAAATAAAGAGATCTCACACATAGATATCTACAGCGCAGATGCCTTCTCTCCCTCTCTTAATAATGATAGATTTGATTTAGTTAAAGATCTTCATCTTTTCTCTAGGAAAGTATTGTTAAAATTGTTACACAATAAAAAGGGAGAGAAATCAATACAGAATGACCAAATTATGTCTGATTTGGTGGAGTTATTACAGGAAAGTGAAGAGATGAGAGAGGTGAATCTGGAGAATGGTGACGAATCACTGTATACTTCACTAAAATTGAAATCAAAGGTTATGCCTCCACTTAGTCTAAACCCCCATATTAATGTTTTCACTCAAATGGTTGAAAAAGAGTTTGCAGCCATTCCACTAACTATTTTGAGTAATAATAACTTAACTCAGAAAGAACAAGAAGCTTTGAGAGATCTAATTAGTCATAAAGAAATAATTATAAAACCCTCGGATAAAGGGGGTAATGTGGTATTGATGTCTGAGGAAAAATATATGAGGGAAATAAAAAGACAGCTTCAAGATAAGGCATGTTATAAAAAGTTGAATTATGATCCAACGATGATCATTCAGGAAGAACTGAGGGTAAAATTAAGTTATGCATTGGAGGAACAATTAATTAGTAAAGATGAATTTAGATATATGTACAATGAAACACCTAGGGTTCCAACTATTTATATTTTGCCTAAGGTTCATAAATCACTCAAATCTCCACCAGGGAGGCCCGTGGTATCTGGTATTGGGGGAGTTACTGAAAATGTATGTAGATATATAGATCAAAAGTTAAAATCGTTTGTTCCCTCTCTGCCTTCATTTGTTCAGGATACTAGAGATGTGCTGCGTCGTTTGGTGGATGTGGAGGTGAGCAGTGACTCTCTCTTGGTTACCTTGGATGTTGAGTCACTGTACACCTCCATCCCCAACCGTTGTGGCATACAAGCGTGCAAACATTTTTTGGATATGAAGAGGATCGATTTTGCTTGTCAGAATGAATTCATATTAGACCTGGTTGAGTTTGTTCTGACGAGAAACTACTTTACATTTGATGGTCAATTTTACTTGCAATGTCGAGGAGTTGCAATGGGGGCCACGTGTGCCCCGACCTACGCATGCCTGCACCTTGGCTGGTGGGAGCAGCAGGAGGTGTATGGCAGTCGTGGCTTTGGGGCACACGTGGCCCTCTGGATTAGATATATTGACGATATATTTTTGATTTGGAATGGGACAGAGTTGGAGCTTACTGAGTTTGTTAATGATTTAAATAGTAATTCCCTTAATATACGGCTGACGCAGCATGTTAGTTCAACGGAGGTTGAATTTCTGGATCTGCGGATTTTCAGGGTGGATAACATAATTAAAACTAAGACTTTTCGAAAGAAAACTGCTTGTAACACTTTACTGCATAATCAGAGCCATCATCTTGAGTCTCAAAAACGTGGAATCCCCTGGGGTCAGTTCCTGCGCCTGAGAAGGAATTGCTCAGAGGTTGAGGATTATAAATCTCAGGCGCAGGAACTGATAGGTAGATTTCAGGAAAGAGGTTACTCCAGGAAACAACTTGTGAGATGTTATAAAAAGGCCCTGAAGTGTAACAGAGATTCTTTGATTTTTCAAGGGACTGGTAAAAAGAATGTACCGATTAATAACCAGGTTAGATTCATTGCCACATTTGGTGATCAGTGGGAAAATGTTCGAAGAATTTTGTCCAAAAATTGGCATATATTACTTAATGATGAAAGATTGAGGGATATTGTTGGAGAGAGGCCACAAATGGTGGCAAGACGTTCTCCAAATTTGAGAGATAAATTGGTGAGATCTGAATTTAAAAGGAACCCACGGGAAAACAAGAATTGGTTAAAGACAACAGAAATATACGGAATGTATAAATGTGGTGGTTGTAAGGCATGTAGATACATTAGGGTGGGTAGGACCGTCTCAAATTATAATGGAACTAAACAGTACCATTTGAAAGAATTTTTAAATTGTAATTCTGAGGAGGTGGTTTACCAATTAATGTGCCCATGTAACATGATCTATATAGGTAAAACAAAAAGAAAATTAAAGGTTAGGATATTGGAACATGTGGGTGATGTATTACACCAAAGAATTGAAAGCCCTGTAGCAAGATATTTTAAAGAAAAACATGGTGGATTGGTAGAGGGCTTATGTGTAATGGCTATCTCTTCTCTAAAAAAAGATCAACGAAGAGGTGATAGGAATAAGTTATTGTTACAGAAGGAATCCAGGTGGATTTATAATCTAGGTGCATTGGAACCCCAGGGGTTAAATGAAGAAATTAAGTTTAATATGTTTCTATAAGAAGAATCTTAGATATATTCGTATAGATGGCTGAATTTGACACTTTGAAAAGGATTGCTATATCCAGATGAATTATATCTCTATGATCAGAGGTGATTTGAAACTATTTGATAATAAGGGGTTAAAATCATTAATGTTGTGTAGAATGAGGATTGGTGGATCAATGTTCAAAACGATTGGTGTATAATTAAACACTCCCTAGGAATTTGTAATTTAAAGGGTAAAACAGAATGGGTATTCACCTTGAAAAAGTCCCGTGAATTGGGACGATACGCGTAGGTGTTTTTTGTTCCTACTGACGACCTGTCGGTCTAAATGAAGGAGATGGACGCTGATAGTTAAATTGTGTTATCCGAGGAATATTAAGTGATGTCTATGAAGACTATGTTACTGACACATGTGAGGGGTCTGTTAAAGACAAGTTTGTGAATATACATCTTCACTGGAAGGAAGACGACTTAAGACTCAGTATCCCTGAAAGCCAGACTGTATGGTGAACTGTTACAATGTATCCAACTAACATGTATGGAGAGCGTGAGGCTCGGAGCACATTGGTATACACGTGTTAATGGAGGATCGCCAGGAAGAACGCTTAGTGCGGTGCATTTGTTTACGGTGAGATTGTTCCGTTTCTTTCTTCTTGCCCGTACAATTATTTGATCCCAGCGTGATACCTTAATGGTATGGATATACATGTGGATATGTAATTTGAAGATATTGATGGGATATCATGAGTGACTGTCACCTGAAATTGAAGTCTGTACAATTTAGATGGGAGATTATCAGTGGTATCCATTGGAACTGCTCACATGTGAATAACACAATAATCTCGGATAGTGAAGAGAACTATGTTTTATTTCCCTCTTTAAGGATTGAAATATTTATGATACAGCCCATCTCCTTATCTGCGCTGTAGATATCTATGTGTGAGATCTCTTTATTTAGAGTGCAGATGCCAGCATCTGGTTACGGGATTATATGCTGTTTTTAATGTGGGTTTTATTTTTATGGTGTATGGGTTAGTGTTTTTTTGGGGTATCAGGTTGATGGGTGGGGGATGCTCCTGCACTCCGATGCATATGTGTCTGTTATATTGTATTATGATACTTATTAAACGTCATATGTTTACATTATTTTTTTGATTATACTGTATTGCATTATTACTTTTGAAGAGCTGAGTGCCTGTTAGTAATCCCCTATTTTTGCTTCTATCTTATTCTTATGATAATTTGGATTCAATGGCACCCTGTATTAGTTTTAATACAGTTGTCTCTCGATGTATAAATGGAGTGCTCTACTTCTTATTTATTTGTTATTTTGTATATCAGAAGAATACCAGTGTCAGATTTGTCTTCATGCAACTGGGATTTAATCTTACCTTAGAATGTACATATAGTATCATGTTTGCATTTATTAGTGTGAAATAAAAGTACTTTTTTCTTTTAACACAACACGTGTATATTTAAACTTTATTTAGAACTTGATAATTCGGTGGAATCAACTGATATCCATTAATCATTTTCCCGGTGAATGTGACACAGAGGAGACCGAGTGCGGGCGGTACAATAAATCCCCACATGCTTTGAAAGTCTTGGGTCTGACATATTCTGTTATTCCCAGGCAATCATCGAAGAGTGAGTATCTATGATTGTTTTATATCTATGAGATACCTCTGGAGTATATTCAAGTCCATGGATGGCTGAGTGAGGGCAGCTTTACAAATAACCCCACAGACGATTTTAGCTTGACTCGATCAATTCACGACCAGTCAAGCTCGCCTCCTCTGTTAGTCCCAGCTAGCTGTAGGAGGCGTTGCTAGGAGCCGTTCGGCTCCATAAGGGTCTGACAGAGCAGACACACAGACTTCACTGTGGCAAGATGTCCGCGATCTGTCCTGCCTGTCAGCCACTGAAGAACGGCTATTTCGCCTTTACAAGGTAATAATTCTGGCGACTAGCGCTACTAAGCAGCTAGTCGCCAGATGTGGAGTTATTGAAGCTAAAGTTGTTAACATGTGGTAGTTCTGCTTTAAATTGATAGTAATGCTTCACAATACAAGCAGCTCCAACTAATCTTCATAGTATTTGGGCCGTGGAGAGTGTTATTTCAATACTGTCAGAGTTGTAGTTCAATAGTGATTGAATGATAAAGTATCCCCCTCCCGCCCCTTTTACTGATGTAACACTGCTCACCTCAGAGCGGCAAGACTGTCCAGATGGATCGCAGAGAGGGATGATCTTCAGTGAGCATAAGGAAAAACCTGTCAAGGGGGCAGGGTTTTCCATATTCTCACAGTAAGAAGATTATCCCTTGCTATGAACTGTCTGGTCTCAAGACCAGATTCCACATCTGAGGGGAGGGGGCTTATACTAGGTAAACGTGGCGGGAGGGGGATACTTTATCATTCAATTACACTTGAACTACAACTCTGACAGTATTGAAATAACACTCTCCATGGCCCAAATACTATTAAGATTAATTGGAGCTGCTGTTTTTGTGAATCATCACTATGCCTTTAAGTACTTAATTTCAGAGGGTGTATATAATTCTATCAAGATCTGAGGATACATTCTCCTTTTATACATTTATCTGCTTGCAAAATGTTCCCGTTATTAGTACCTATCAATGTGCCTAGCTGTAAAATGTCCTGCTTTTTCCATTCACAGGCTTAGGCTGTGTGGAAAAACAGTATTCCATATCAAATGTATACATAACCCCACCTGCCCTGGCTATTTAACCTTGTGTACTGTGAAAGCTTTAGTTTGTTTTTTGTGTGTCCACATTATGAATGTTAACCTATGAGGCATGTACTATACTTTTTTGTGTTTAAAGGGTTGGTAACCTGACACTGGTTCCTTAACGTAAGTCAAATTTTATATAATATTAGGATGACATTTTAAGTTAAAGAGTATACATGACTATACACAAGATATTTTTGCTGTAAAGTTCCAATAAAATACAAAAACACTGTAGAATGTGTAGAAAATGTCACAAACAAAATGAAACAAGGCAATATAGAGGAAGCAGGAGACAACTTAAAGAAGCAGTAAACTTTATGAAAAAATATTATTGGGATTTTCCTATTGCGTAAAATAAGGGTACTCCCACTGCCGAGAGATTTATATTTCCAGATTTATTACAGTTTAACCCTTTGAATGCCAGAGGGTTACGCAACGCATTGAAAAGCAATGCGTTGCGTACCACTCTGCCACTTAAAGGGTTAAACCTGTGTTTGTTTTTTTTGGGTTTTTTTTTTAATATTAGCAGTGCCCTCTAGTGGTCAAATTCTAATTAGTTTTCCTGTTCGATTCTAATGGAAATTCAGGAAAGTCAGAGACATACATTTCTCCACAGAATGTGATAGAAACTGTCTGTCACTTCCTGAGTTTGAACTATCATGAAGTAAACACAGTAAATTCACTTCCTGATTATTTGAACTGCTATACATTTTGAATAAAACATCTGACAGCAATGGGAGTGCCCTTGTTTTACTCAGCAGGAAATGCTCTATAAAATGTGTTTTCATAAAAAAAAAAAGTTTACTGCTTCTTTAAAAGATGCTTGGTAAAATATAACTAGGTAAATTCTATACTGGTCAAGAGGCAACAAGAGACATCATCTGTGGCAAAACTATTATTATACTTTAATTATATAGCTCCAACTTACACAATGCTATAAAATAGGGAATAGACATTGCAATACAACACTTTGGATACCTCTCTGGCACTCAAAGTGTTAAGGAGTGCAAATGGGATACAGATAAGAGAAGCTTACAGTCCAGAGGAAGGAGGGTGGGACACAAAGAGTAAGTGCTAAGGGGTGTAAGTGCCTCCTGCCACATGAACTGACAATCAGTGGGTGGGAGAAAGAGGTGCTTTTGAGTTCAGTGGTCCAGGCACATAGTGGGTACATTTGGGAGAATATAAACAATGAGTTTGTGATGGGGTTATAGGTGGGAGAGTGACTAAAATAGCCATATCTGATGTCCCATCTACTGTTACCTGCAGAACACCACCACCTACAGAAATAATTATTGTTTGTGTGTTGAAATGGAAGAGTAAAATCCCCCTTTAACCTCTGTCTCCCACACCACCAACCCCACTCTATTTCAAGTGAATTTGCTCTGTAGAAAACAAGAATAATACATGAGATCCAACGCACCATAACGTGTTATTGTTGCCACCAACATCAGAATAAAAAGCCCCCCCCCAAAAAAAACACAACAACAACCCCTTCTTGAACGTTTTGGGCTGTTGTCTGATCCACACTGAGGGACACTTGAACAGAGACTGGATTGTATATGGCCAGTCTCTGTTCAAAATGGCTCCCTTTTTATTATTATTATTCTTTATTTATATAGCTCCAACTAATTCCGCAGCGCTGTACAATTGGATACATACTAGTCAATCGAGTTCTAGCTCATTTCATCATCCCTCCAGCACATTCCATGCCCTGAGTAACCTCACATCCCAACCAGTGGGAGCATGGGAACCATACTGAACAGAGACTGGCCTTATAAAAGCCAGTCTCTGTTCAAATTTCCTTCAGTGTGGATTGGGCAATGGCCCAAAAAGTACAAAAATGTTTTGTTTTGTTTTTAATTCTGCCAGCAGCAACATTGATGACACATTATGCGGGCATTGAATCTCATTTATTATTCCTGTTTTCTACAGATCAAATTCTCTTGAATGGAGATGCAGAAAGAAGGAAAGAAGAAAATCTTAGAGACCTCAGAATTACCTTTAAGTGTTACAGCTATGAAGTATGGGTCAGGGGATAGTGGTAGTGATAGTGATATTGTTTAACTTTATTGCTAGTTAGGTCTAGTGTAAGGCCAAGGGTAAGGTTAGTGTGTTGGAAGGGTCACTGTTTTTAACTCATGCTCAATGTTTCACACTGTGTCAAACACAGAGCATTAGCTAGTTTCCTTTAATGTTGCCACTTTTCACGCTATTTAGCATGCGTTATGGGAAAAAAAAACTCTAATGAATGTTGGGCTTCAAGTTGGGTTCTGTGGGCCAACACTCATCGTGGTTCATATTGGTAGGGCAAATTAATTCCGATGGTACCAATGTGTGTATAAAATTTGGTATTCATTTTTGCCCTACCGTGTGCTTTACCAGTAGTAATTGAACTCGAGCCCATAATGAGAGAGCGCCAGAAAGATGCTGTGGGGTATATAACTGTGCAATAACACTGAAGGAGAGCTGACTAGAAGCATCAAGCACATGCATGTTTCAAACATGATGAATGTGTATATGCTGTAAAGCTAGTCAAACATCAGTAAAGGAATCTGTCCCTAGGGTATGGAAGACACTTTGAAGGCTCTGGGGATTTATTTCTCCTTAAAGACTGGCCTAAAATGTTAGTGGCGTGTTGCTACACCATTCTATGGACACCTCTGGTTAGTTGACCATAAACCTCCATAGGATGGTGTAGCAATAGCTCCTCTAATATTTCAGGCCATTGAGATACTGCACCTATCGAGAGCTGCAATAACTTTTGAATAAAACACCTCCATATGTTTTACTCAGGAAGATAAACCCTACTATATAAATACTAAATAAATAAATAAATATATATTGGAAAGGAAATGGCTCCAATGTAGTCTCAGGTCCATAAATTGTAATTTAAAAAACACAAAGGGTCTGTCGCTACTATCCTTATAATTCTGTTAGTGTTAGGGTTGCTACCTAGCCGGAATTTTACCGGCAGGCCGGTAAAAATTGGCTTCTGTCCAGTGTTAAGTCTATGGAGGGAATGCCATGGCCGGTATTTTTTTTTAAGAAAAGCTGGCAACCCTTAATAATCTAAGGAGAGTGCTGGAACTCTGTGTAATACAAATGTATATATTAAATAGGGAGAAGTATCATCACAGATACGAAACGTGTAGAACTGGACCCTGATTATCTCTTTTATATTCACTGGACTATCACCATGAAACCACTGTTCTGTTGATATACATATTCTCAAGAGTTTGAAGCACGGGAGGTGTAAGAGACAACAGCCATGTTCAACAAGCCAAAAGGCCACCACCCACTGTTGGAGTAGGAAGTCCAACAAAAAGATCCACATTGAAACATTGTGTTCTATACTTGATTATAGACAGGAGAGATGCCGATAAACATGCTGTTTACATCAAAGTACACCTGCCTGCTGCATTGTTTTAACAGACTATTGCCACAGTTCCATCTCAGGTGATATCCATGTGAGTTAGAGCTCTACTGTATTTTTATATTTTTGAGAATTCACAGATTTTTGATATAGCGCTATTTATTTTTAATTTTGTGATAAAAGGGGGATTATTTCATTAGTATATTTTGTTATTATGTCTAAAGTTAAATATATACTTTTTTTTTTATTACACAGAGGTCCAGCACTCGTCTTACTTTTTTTTTTTAAGTATTACTCTCCCTTTATTGTTGAGCAACATTACATAAAATTCCCATAACAGCAAAAAGTGTGATCAACCATTGTCAGAATGTGAATTGCACTGAAGCTGTTCACTAAAAGCAACTGATGTAATTACAGCGTATGAGAAAAATTAATTTTTCCCAAATCTCCACATATTTAAATGGGGATGTTAACTGAAATGTGTTGGAGACCCCACTGGCATATCAATGGAAATGTTTATTTGAACCCCTATGGTGCCATTTTCTCCAGAATTCCTCCAGTTGCACTCAGTATAGCAGCCTCACTGTGAGCAGGAAGGTTAATGTTTGTGCACATGAACAAACACGGAGTTTTGCCTGGGATTCAAATTTAAAAGCTATGAATTCGGGAGGAAATCTACAACAATTAAGGTTATATCTGCCCTATGCTATTAGCTGTGACAAAAACTGTGAAAATACAATTTAGAATACCCTAATATACATTTTGTTCCTACCTCCATCATTTCAAGACTAAAGTGACTACAAACTCACTTGACAAACAGCACATGACATTAACAAAAAGGGATCCTATATAATAATTTGCTAGGATGTTTGTAAGAAGCTGTCATGCGCAGTAGAGACTGCCCGAACGCACAGGATGCTGGGAGTTCTGTGCTGGGAGCATTCCCCAGACCTTGACCCATGTACACGGGCTTTTACACTAGTATAAAGATATTACAGTTTGTAACCTCTTCATTATGCCTTTTTAGTAACGTCATTGTAAAGGTGTTTTCACCCATAAACAACAATGTATTATGATTTATTAAAGAAAATACATCTATCATTAAAAAGCAAACCAGTAAGAGAAACTCTACCTCAGGTATTGCGTTATGTGTGTATACAAGGGCTGTCAAGGTCCTTTCAGCATGTGCAATATTTACTAAAGAACAATAAATGGATAAAGCTGAATGGGGAATGTAACCTATATGAAATGCAAACTATTGCAACGATTAGGCTGCACACTCAAAGAAGTGGAACAATCATGGAAAAAACCAACTGCAATGCACAGGAAAAATAAAAATTGTGATTGATTATAATGGGGCCTTAACCCCCTGGATGTAAGAAGGGTGTCCAGCACATTACTTCACAAAAAGTTTGAGCTCTTACTAACATTCAAATACCTTGTAAAATTAACCCAAGTTTGTGTTTGTTCCCAAGTTGAACTGGTTTGCCCCAGAATTGCTTCACTTTTACCTCTAACATATGGTGGATTACTAGGAAAATAAGTGTCTTATTTTAAATAAAAATTATGGTTATTATATCTTTATATAAAATCTGTTATTTGCCTTAAAGGGCTAGTAATTCTTAAAACGTAAAAAAAAATATGTTGTAGGGTTTATCACCCTGTGTAAAACAAGAGTACTCCCACTGCAGAAAGGTGTTTCATTCAAAAATTATTAATTTTCAAAGTTGAATTTTTAGGTGCAATATCACAGTGGCCTGAAATTGTACAGTGGCACTGTTGCTACACGATCCTATGGACAGCTCTGGTCCCAAGACAATAAATCTCCATAGGATGGTGTAGCAACAGCGCCACTGTACAATTTCAGGCCACTGTGATATTGCACCTAAAAAATTCAACTTTGAAAATTAATAACTTTTGAATGAAACACCTTTCAGCAGTGGGAGTACTCTTGTTTTACTCAGGGGGATAAACCCTACAACATTTTTTTTTACATTTTAAGTATTACCATCCCTTTAAGTTTGACTGATATATGTAATACTATTTAAACTGCAATTATCTCTCTCCTTCCTCCCCTGTTCTCGGATGTCAGCTCCTTCTATAGTGAAAAAACAGACATGGACAACTAACCAGCAAGCTAGAGTTGGCACGGCAACCCTGTCTATATGTAGATGCAGGTTAAAATTCCATGTCAGTCATTTTACAGGATTCAGAGCCATAATCCATACATGTGTGCTTGGAGATTTGCTTTCTTTAACCACCTGGCTGCTATGGGTCCTTAACAGATCCTCCCAAACTGATGTCCATGACACCATCAGCAATAGGAGAGAAATGGGGGCAGAAGGGCACACGGAGTTACTAACCTGGTCCTCCGTTAGGAGGGATCTCATACATTGGGTATGTCAGAAAAGGTCCTTTTACCTAACACATCAACAGAGACCATCCTTTAGAGAACCAGAGACTACCCATTCCAACAAGGTTAGGCATGAAGGGAATAATATGAGATGATCATCAGCTATTAACATATACATGTAAATGTATGTTAGGAGTTTGGGAGCAGTTTTTGGCATTACAGGAGTACCCTTATTGGAATGGGGAGAGTTTCCCCTTTCCAACAAGGCATGATGTGTGTAATAATAGGAAAAATCACCTGGTATAAATGTATAAATAAAATGTATGCTAGGAAATAGG
This sequence comes from Rhinophrynus dorsalis, assembly GCA_037306005.1. Lineage (NCBI taxonomy): Eukaryota > Metazoa > Chordata > Amphibia > Anura > Rhinophrynidae > Rhinophrynus > Rhinophrynus dorsalis. Next base: position 325,757,674 of record CM074721.1, read on the forward strand.
GGGTTGTCCCATTTAGAGCCCTTAGCTCAGCCCCATGCAACTCCCATCATGACAGGGTTACCCTTGTTGGAAAGGAGAGAGTTAGGCATCCGTAACTTAGTACTGGACTGGCTGCCCTCTTATCCAACTGACAGATCCTTCAGTGCTTCCACTGCCACTTCTTAATTCTCCCCTATCTCTGCTGGTATTCCTCAAGGTTCTGTAGAAGGACCGCTTCTGTTATCTCTTTACACAATAACACGGTGATCTTATTAACTCATTCAGAATCAAATATCACCTCTACACAGACGATACCCAGGTTTATTGTCTGCACCACAAATGACTTCTGATATTCAATCTAAAGTCACATATTGCCTCTTGGCCATCTCAGACTGGCTCACAGGCACCTCAAACTCAACACGTCTAAAACAAAGCTAATCTTCGTCCTACCCAGGCCTGGCCCAATAATGCTTTCCTAGGTGAAAGAAACACTGTGCCTAGGTTTGATAACGGACACTGCTCTCTCATTCTGTCCTCATATTAATGCTGTTGGTAAATCCTGTCAGTTTCACTTATGTAACATTGCAAAAACCATCTCTTTTGTTGCTCCACCATAGCTAACATTCTTACACAAGAACTCATCCTATCCTGCATAAATTATTGTAACCTTCTTCTCTCTGGTCTTCCTGCCGCCCAACTACATCCAATTCAATCCTTGCAGAATGTTGCAGCACAAATTACCTTAATGTCACCTTGGTTTGTCCGTGTCCCTTTCTCCTCTAATCTTTACAATGGCTGTCTATGAAACTCTGGATATTTTAGAAAATATTGCTTCTCTCATTCAAGACCCTTCTATCCTCCACCCTTTCCTAAATTTTCACTCTGATCCCCTCTCTTGCGATGCAGACTAGAACCACCACTCTGAAATTAGTAATAAAGGTGTGATGGTACACTGAGGGGAATGCGCTTATCTGTAATTAGACAGAGTATATATATATATATATATATATATATATATATACACAGAGACAGATATTGTAGCACCAGACCCGCCCTTAAAGGGATAGTAATAATTCATTTTATCTTTATTTTATTTTGTAGGCATTAAAAAAACATTAAGACACAGGCCTGTGTGACTGGGCTATGGAATATTTACTCACCTTCAACAGGACTCCCTCTGACTGAGTAGGCAGCAATGCATGCACTGTATTGTAGTTATTGTATGAGTAGGCAGCAATGTATGCATTGTATTGTAGTCATTGTATGAGTAGGCAGCAATGTATGCATTGTATTGTAGTCATTGTATGAGTAGGCAGCAATGTATGCATTGTATTGTAGTTATTGTATGAGTAGGCAGCAATGTATGCACTGTATTGTAGTTATTGTATGAGTAGGCAGCAATGTATGCACTGTATTGTAGTTATTGTATGAGTAGGCAGCAATGTATGCATTGTATTGTACTCATTGTATAAGTAGGCAGAGCATGACTCTTCTGTATTTAGTTGGTATTTAATTTGGGCAATATGACACAAGACAGTCATGCACAGTCTATAGTGGTGAGTGTGACAGACTCCACCCACTCACTGCAATTGATTCCTGTTTGAATGCAGGTCTGTTCAGCCATGAGGGAATTAGATAGATTCAGCTTTTAATATAAAGCATTTTCTCAAGCTATAATGATGGTAATAAGTATTAGATAAGACTACACTGGAAAGGTAAGGAGCTTAAACATACTTTGGCAAAACTATACAACAAAGCCCTCATAATCTGAATACATTGGTATAATATAATGTAGCAGCACAGGATTGTCTTCTGTCTTTGCCTGGTAGAGACCAGGGTTGCTATCGTTATTTTATCTTTGTTTATGCCTTATAAAGTAACGGCAGTACACAGAGCAGGTCCGGGTAACGTTAACCATTCGAGTGCCAGAGGGGTACGCAACGCATTGCTTTGCAATGTGTTGCGTACTCCTCTGGCACTCAAAGGGTTAAGAGGCCGATCCTGGTCTGTCTACTGCTGTTACCTCACTGCGCCACGGCTTTTACACTAGTAGATACATAATTAAATAAAAACTGAATAGTCCCGACTTCACCACTGAGGTGTACGCAACTTCCTCATAAAGGCAAACTCAGTATGAACAAAACTTGGATATAATATGTAAGGTAAAAGAAAAATGTGGCTTTACCACTGCTGGACTACATGTGGGCATTTGAGGATGATGGAAAATGTAGTCCAACAACAGGTGAGCTGCCAGTTGTCCATCTGCTGGACTACAACAGCCATCATGTGGGTGGCTGAGAATGATGGGAAATGTAGTCCAACAACAGGTGAGCCACAATTTGCCCATCTGTGTTCTTCACCATGCTCTTTTTGGATCAATCAGTGTCTCTCCTCTCCGACCTTACTTGTGGAAGCTTCCATGTTTGGGAACATGCAGTGTCGGGAAGCCAGTGAATGAGAAGTGAAGAGAGCGAACAGGAATCATAAGTAGAAAGGGACAGGAGAAGACAGCTACCCACGATTGCTTACACAGCATTTGGGTTACAGATGGTGTTCAGTGGCTCAATGTATATCAAGAACAGTGTGAATCAGAGTTCTGTGTCCATAGAAAATGGGAAGGAGGGAAGGACAAACAGGCCGAAGCATGGAAACAGAGAAGAAGGCAAAAAGGAGTAGGTTGCAAATGTCATGGAAGAGTTAAGAGAGGAGAAGGCATGAACCACAGAGAAAGTGGACATGGTGGAATGGAAAGTTGAGAGGGGAAAAGGCATAATGAGAGACACAGCGAAGAGGAGAGATAGCTATTGTAACAGCAGACACAGGAGAAAGCAGTGTTAATCCAAATGAGTCCAAACAGGTGAGAAGAGGATAATAGGAGGGAAGATGGACAGAGGAGAATGTGATAATGGAGACAGGAGAGAAGGTAGAGAATGTGAGGGGGAGAGAGAGTGTAGACAGAAGTCTGTGAATAGTAGGGACATGAAAATCATGCCCAGAGCAGTAGTATAGTCCCTGGAAATTCCTTACATTGATTTTGTGAGCGGCCTCCCATTCATTACCTTCCCTCCCGTTTTCATTATCACATACTCCTCTGTTCACCTTCCACCCCATTATCCTCTTCTCCCCTGTTTGGACTTGGATTAACTCTGCTCTCTCCTGTGTCTGCCATCTCCCCTCTTCTCTCTACCTCCCAATATGCCTTTTCCCCTCTACGCTTTCCATTCCACCATATCCACCTTCTCTGCTGTCCATTCTGAGTCCTCTTACCTGTCCTCCATCAAAATGCAATATCCTCCATTTTGCCCTCTTCCAATTTTCATGATTTGGCCGGTTAATCCCTCATTCCTTCCCCTACTGACCAATCCCAACAAAGTCACACCCCCTTGGATTCACCAATGGTAATGGAAGTATAGCGGATATTTGCATATCTCCTCCTTACTGTTGCTTCTAGATGGGTGTGTCCAAGAACAAAGTCTTTTGGTCACATTATTAACCCTAAACCAAAGCTAAAGTGCATTGTCCTGCTTGTGACATAACCTATTGGAATACCAGATAAAAAGAAAGGTACTTTACATAGTCATGGCTGAAAAATCAGTTCTGCATTACAAGCTGTAAATACCTTGAGGTTTTACCAAACCGTTTTTTGACAATAAAACAAGAAAATTACGTTTGTATTCTGATAATTCTACAGCACTCCATTCACCAGTGTATGTGCGCATTGATTACTAATCTTTATAAAACTACAGTAAAGTCAATACACAGATGCCCAGACAGCTCTTACAGTTAACCCTTTGAGTGCCAAAGTGGTACGGAATGCATTGCAATGCATTCCGTACCACTCTGGCACTCAAACAGTTAAGATCACCTTTCAGCATTCACAATCATGCTGGAGCACAGTCCATTCTTGAGGCTGTCACTTCCACTCTGTGACATAAATGCGAAGCAACATGGATATGCGACAGATCAAACAACGACCATATTATTAGAGATTACCCATGGGCCAGAAACATGTGTGAACATCTCTAATAAGACTATGAATGATTACTTTCACATATAGTGTGACCACAAGTCCCGGATTGCCCAGGACAGTCCTCCATCTTAAATGTGTGTTCCATGTCCTGGGCAGCACCCTCCTTGAACAAAACAAAGTCCAGGAATGAAGAATCTAGAGCACAGAGGTCTAAACACTAGAAAGAAAACTGCTCATTGCCTACTGTAAGAGAAAGTGATTCCTCTGCTGGGCTACAAAAATGGCTTCCAGACAGAGAACAAAGTCTTGATCCTGACATCAGACAGGAGTTGCAGTACAATTGTGCTGTAATGTAATGCTAGTTTAAGGCTTTGGGTGTGATGTTCTTTTTTTTCGTCTTTCGCCACAAGCATTGCTTTCTGTCACAGTAGTCAATGGGAAGTTCTCCCTTTAGTGATTAGAACTCTGGTACACAGGAGAAAGGGCAGGTTACACAGTGATGTATAGTGACCACTTCCATACAGTTGCAGGAGCCAAGGACAAGTACTCTTCTGCTCTCATCTCCTCAGTGTCCCTGAATGACAGAATGGAAATGTGGTCACCGTACTCACATATCCATGGTCCTTTACTGAATCTGGAACATATAATAATACTGAAGCACACAAATGTAAGGGTATATGTACAAATAAGTGATAAGCCAATGCTTCATAACCCTATCATCAATGACCACCAATAGGCCTTGTCTTTAGGATTTTCCTGCTTGAGTACAAATGAGTTGTCAGAGGCAGTCATCCTAAAGTCATGGCTTGTTATGAGTCACTAAGAGATAAGAACCACTGCACTATGTTAAACAGAAAATGTGTTATTGTATGATCTTTATACATTTGTGGCACATAATATTTAAATGGATGTTTACGTGAGGTTCTTTTTTTTTTTTATAAAAAAGTATATGGATTACAATAAAAAGTTTCAACTGCTATTTTTCTAGAATGTGAAAAAATTCCAACTATATCTTAGATAAAACGAACACTTCCAATTACTAGAAGAAGATGGTAGAAGACAAATTAGGTGTATTAAAGGGGATGTATCACCTCTATAGAACTTAGGCTAAATAGTTAGGTTAAATAGTGAATCTGACTAAAATTGTGCTTTGTTTTATTTTTAAAACTTTATTTTGTCAAAACTGAAGTTATAAAGTCTGGGCTGCAGCTAGTTCCGCATACACTGTGGTTACCTGCTCTGTAGCCGCAGTCCGTCGCTCTGCCTCTGTTCCCCTCCCTCTGTCCAGCCTCCTCCAATGACAGAGGCTTCTGTCTGTATGCCGGAGCAGTCTCATTGGCTAGATATTGATCTCTGCCAATGAGACCGCTCCAGCTTACAGACAGAAGCCTCAGTCATCGGAGGAGGCTGGATAGAGGAAGGGGAGCAGAGGCACAGCAACGAACCGCAGTCTATGCAGAAGTAGCTGCAGCCCAGACTTTAGAACTTCAATTCTGACAAAATAAAGCTTTAAAAAAAATATATAAATAAATAACACAAAACACAATTTTAGTCAGATTCGCTTTATAACCTAACTATTTAGCCTAAGTTCTATAGAGGTGATACACCCGCGTTAAGTTCTTACAATAGCCACACCCACAAATGATACAAGAAACACATTTTTCCAACTTGGCACAGGGATTTGATTTTCACTGTAAACAGTTTTTTACATGTGAAGTCATTTCTAACATGAAAGCATTGAAATTAAATCCGCACATTTTTTCATACATTTTCCCCAAAAGAAATGAGGGCTGATATTTTCATCTAGTCTGCCTATTTATCAAATGTTAAAGTGCTCAGCTTTAGTTCATTCATTCTTAGAATATCCGAATCTCTCTCAATAGCTATTAAGGAGCAGAACAGTTTTATTATTAAGGAAACTTATTATAGGGTGTTACCTGCCAAGCAAAACAAGGGTACTCCAACTGGGAAAGGCATCATTTAATCCTTTGAGTGCCAGATGGGTATCCAGCACATTGCTTTGCAATACCCCACAGGCACTCAAAGGGTATATATATATATATATATATATATATATATATATATATATATATATATATAAACAAGTTATAACAAAGTGGAAAGGCTGCTATAACATTCTACGTAGAGAAGTTGCCAGATGTATGCTTGGTCACCAATTAGTAAATAAAAAGAAAAAACTTATACAAACACACACACACACACACTTGCCATGTAATAACTTTTGAATGAAATACCTACCAGGAATACCCTTGTTTTACTCAGTAGGGAATGCCTTCTGTAAACACATGGGTGTGTGTGTGTTTATTTCTATAACAAAGCTTTTCTGCTTCTTTAATATATTTTCTGCCATAGACTATCATATTTTTGCTCCAGGAGATGAACCTATTGAGGACAAGGGTGCTTTGTAATTTGTTGCACACAGAACAGAGTCTGGTTAAATTAGGTCAAAAGAGGAGTTATCCAAAAAGAAGACTGGTTATAGAACAGCAAAGCAAAATACTTCAGAAGTGCAATTATACACTTGGCAAGATTATTTAGTCATATGCTTCTAGTTTTAGGTGTTGAAGACTTTGGATACAGGACAATACGGTCATATTCTAGAAAACGCCCTTGATTTTTACATGGATATTAAAGCAGATTTGCTTTTGGTTTGAAGTTATTAATCCTTTAAGGACCATAATGTGTTACACACCCCTCTGGCCCTTAAACCTTTGAGTGCCAGAGTGGTACGCAATGCATAGGGTTAAAGTGTTAATAAACGTTGATGCTGCAACGTGCAATTTACACCTCTTCTGCAGACATGACCACAACAAAGGGTTAAATCATTTATTTGCACTTAAAGAGAAAGTATAAAATAATGCACTCATGATGTCTAAGGATTTCAAATAAGGACATACACACTATATATATATATATATATATATATATATATATATATATATATATATCACACCTAGCTCTCGGTTTGCTGTAACTAAGGGATGACTGGAGAGTAAAAGTTCCATCAACAGGGATAGTAATACATTGTACCACTATCCCCCTGCTGCTTTCCAGTCAAGGACCAGGTTCTCCCTCTAGGTAAGGGCCATAACTTTATGTAGGAAACTGAGAAAAAACAAACTTGTTAATGCTTTAAAATAAAAAGTAAAGGCTCACCGATACCAATTACCTATACTTTTTTGCAATGCCATTTGACAATTTTCCAAGGGGTGGTGAGAGGGTCCAGTGGAACGGAGTGGGAGAAGTGGGGAGGCTGGGGAAAATTGAGTGAGAGAAGTAGGGGGGCTGAGTGGGAGAAGTGGGGAGGCTGAGTGGGAGATGGGGGGGCACTCAATGGGGCTGATGCATAGCAATGGGGCTGAAGCCATGGCTTTCTGCAAAAGAACAGTGAGATTGTGCCAGGGTCTCCCTGGAAAGCTGCAAAGAAGTTTACAGCTTGTCCAGTCTGTGCCAAGCTGCAGCTTCTGCCTGCCTTACCCTCCAGCTACCCGCTGTAATTTCCTCCTCTGCCGGGTGCTCTCTGTTCTCTCACGAGCCCCGGCAGAGGTCAGCATTGGAGCATTGCGACATAAGTAACATTACAAGCCCAAGGGCAATGTGATAGCACAGTGTGGAGGCAACTAACAATGCTACCAGCGGGGTAGTGTTGTACCAGCTAGGAAAAGCCCAAAGGCAATGGGAACGCACAATATGGGAGGTAACTAGCAACTATACCGACAAGGTAGTAGTTGCACAGGATACGTAGAGCGCGCCTACAGCTGTACCTGGGAACAGTGGTAGTCAGAGTAGCACAGAGCATAGGTCAGACAAGCCACAGTCAGGAACCGGATCAGGCAGTCAGCCATAGCCGGGGTCATCACAGAGCGGGTAGTCGCTGGAATGCGCACAGAAACACCACGAAAGGGTGACTAAGCACAGTTCACGGGCAGATTATAAGGCCGCCGCCAGGGGAGGAGCACCATAGGCCACGCAGATAGGAAGCTACAAAATAGCGAGCGCGACAGACACAAAGAATATATAAATATAACCACCTTTATTAATAAATACAGCAAAAAAGGTAAAGCCCACACAGAACTCCAGACACAGTCTGATAGGACCCAAGGTCCTTCCCGGTGCTTCACGCTGTGCTGTGCACTGCACTAATGCGAGAAACCCAGACTAGGGCAGCAGCTCAAGTGGGACAACAGCGAGAATAGAATCGTATGCGTAAGTCACCACTTTGGTCTGCAATTAGATGCAACAGGGAGCAAGAGGCCAGAGCCACAGAGCATCAAGACTACAGGTCAGGCAAGCTAGTAGTGTATGGAGCGAGTAGGCAGCCAGAGCCACAGGTAAGACGAACCGGAGACTACTTGGAGCGAGTAGAGCCAGAGCCACTGGTCAGGCAAACCAAGGACTACACTGAGCGAGTAGTAGCCAGGCCACTGGTCAGACAAGCCGGGGTCAACACAGAGCGAGATAGTCAGCCAGAGCCACAGGCCAGAACCATACACAGAGTGAGTTCTCAGACAGACACATGTCAAGATGGAGCGCAAAGAGTACTGAGCAGAAACACCACATAAGGGCAATGACTCCTAGGCCAAAGGAGGATTATAAAGGAGCAGAAAGAGGTGGGACCCAATTAGGCCACCCAGAATAGGCCCATAAACAGGCGTCCGTGCTAGTGCCTGTTACCTGATATCAGCAATGAGGAAGTGGCCGGAGGCCATACAGAGGTAGGAAGCACAGGAGCGCTAGGCTGCCTAGGGATACTGTGAAACAGTCTCCTGATTTTTCTTTGGCTAGCACTGTACCACCCTTTACCTGTACTTAAAGCGGCTCCAATTAATCTGCATAGTATTTAGGCCATGGAGAGTGTTATTTCAATACTGTCAGAGTTGTAGTTCAAGAGTAATTGAATGGTAAAGTACCCCCTCCTGCCCCTTTTACCTAGTGTAAGCCACCTCCCCTCAGATGTGGAATCTGATTTTAAGACCAGACAGTTCACAGCAAGGGACAATCTTCTTACTGTGAACATACTGTGACAGGTTTTTCAGGTTTTTCCCTTATGCTAACTGAAGATTGTCCCTCTCTGCAAGCCATCTGGCCACCACCTTTCCGTTCTTAGGTGAGCAGTGTTACATCAGTAAAATGGGTGGGAGGGGGATATTTTATCATTCAATTACTCTTGAACAACAGCTCTCTCAGTATTGAAATAACACTCTCCATGGCCCAAATATTATGATGATTAATTGGAGCTGCTTTTATTTTGAAACATTACTATCCCTTTAAGTAATACATTAAGCAATTCCTTTATAATACACTTGTTTGTAAAGTGTTAGATAAACATAATTGCCCATCCATAGTGTCAGTGCTTTAGGCCTTGAACTGCCCCAAAGCTGCTAGTATGATTTGTCACATTCTCTTGCTTTAAACTAGCGATCTTGTTGGTGGGGAGGCTGATGTCTGGCTTAAGTCAGCATCAACCATAGATGACTAGCTGATGCCCACATTTGTGCTAATTATAGATGCTGGGATAAGCATCCCAACCTCAAATATCACTCATAGGTCACCATATAGACCAACATATGAGTTCAGCCAAGTACACATTGAATTTGAAACATGTTCATGTAAGGCAGTGGTCGCCTACAAATATACATCCCCAGTAGTGGGGGTTGTGAAATGCACTGGAAAAATCTCCAGCATTAAAGGGGTTTAGCCTTTGAGTGTCCAAGAGGTACACAATGCATTACAAAGACAAGCATTGTACACTCACGTGGCAATAAATAGTTCCATTCAAATCAATGGAAATATTTATCTGTAACCTATTGTGCAGCTGTTAGCTGCAGAAATTCTAATACACTGCTTCATGCACCTCTAAACATAGGAGTCCGGGTCCACTGCAATCAAGGGTCATCTAGAGCAGGCCAGTCTCCAGTGATTAGATGTGCATGGACCAGCCCCCAAATCTGACACAGAAGTGTATTAGAACAGCATACTGTGCCACAGCAGGGGCAGAAATGAGAAGTCGGAGTGACAAGTAAAGTAGTTTTAACAGCAAATTCAAAATATATTGTCTAAATAAAAATGTCTAACACATACCTCCCAAGTGTCCCTCTAAGATCCAAATCCCTTTGTCCCTCTTCCACACCCTGATATCCCTCTTTTTAGGAGATCAGACTATGTGGTGTGTATATAAGTGTATCACATTGCTCCATAGCCATAAATCACATTAATTACTGTTTAATCTCCATTATAAGTGTTATACATTAGTCTGTGTAAATAAAATACTTTGGTGTTACTCTAGATCATTTATTAAGTTATACAAAGAGGTGTCAGTAGGTCATGAAATCAGCTATACATTCTTAGGAATACCCCTGCCCACCAGCCACACCCTCAGTAACACCCCCTAAAACAAAAGTGTCCCTGTTTGGCCATTTGAAATGTTGGGAGGTATACTAACATACAAGTGTTTTTGAAAGCTACCATTACATTACGCTACAATGTGACAATTCCATTTTTAAACTCTCTGGATCTGTCTCAGAATTACCAGGTCTGTGGGGACAGAGGCTGATTCTCCTGTTGTAGCGAGTTTCTTCTGAAACTCTGCCCTCTTCACCTCCTTCCCACCTGTTCCTCACACTTCCTGCACAATTCTCCTTGCCACCCACTTTATAACACAAGGCAATAAGCCCCAGCCAGTTAAGGCCTGCCCATTTATGACACAAATTGCATAATTTCCATCCCACTGGTCACAGCAAGTTCCCATGTATGCATACAGATCATTACACGTAGGGATAACCTGTAAACCTAACTTACTGGTGCATCTAGAGTACCAGTATTAGAAACACTCTATAGAGCCTATGAGGCATATGTGTACAGATAACGTTGGTGCCATGATGGATGCATTGGAAAGCATTGCACACCTCCTTAACATTCATATGGTTAAACTGGACCTGTCACCCTAACATATGTTTAGTTTGTTTAAAAGGGAATTGTGATCTTCCTATATGCTATATATTAATGATTGAACTACATTTTTATGTAGGGCCAGACTGGCCATGTCAGAGAGGCAAATGGCCCCAGTGCCTTTATTTGGAAATCCCAGGGTTAAGTATGCCAGTTTACTTGGCTTCACCTTGAAATCTTTTAGGCTTATTTGCTGATTCATGTGCAGTGATATGTAACACTGTGCTAATCACTTATGGATGCAACATATTTACTCCATTGTGACTGTTCACATCAAATATTGCATTGTATGTTACAAGAGAATTCGGCTTGCTGCAACTTTCTTGTGCCCATGTATTGATAGCAGGGAAGTTCAGAAGAGCTGATCTGCATAGTGGCCTATGGACTGTGATGCAGATCTGTTCTCACTAAAGATCCAAGTTTTCTGATGCTCATCACAACATCCAATAAATGGTCAACCCACATCAGTGTCAGCCAAGGACATACTAGCTAGGCCTAAAAGTTTTCAAGTAGAAAACATGCAAACTGACCATAATTTATCCACGGAATATCCAATGATATAGGGCTGATGCTTGAGTGGGCTGCCCTCTGTCATTCATTGAAGTGGAACTACAACCTCATATAAAGTCGCCCCCCACTAATTATGCATATGATGACTAGCTTCTAGCATCCAAAGTAATAATTTTTCTTGTGAGACTGACAGCCAGGCTTTTTGTTTTAGTGCTATCTGTCTCTTCCAGTGCCTTTCGGTTCCATGCAGTGCCTTCTAGAGGAGAATGGGACGTACAGCGCAGGCGTGCAGATGTCTCTAAGCCAAGATGTCTGCGTGCAAGCCTGGCCACCAGTCTCACAAGAAAAAGGATTACTTCGGACGCTGGTACTTGGGGCAGATAATAGAATTATTAAGAAGCTAGTCGCTATATGCATAATTAGTGGGGGGCTACTTTATATTAGGTGGTAGTTCCGCTTTCACCATGCCTGCTTAGTGACATGCTCACCATATGGTGTGAGAAATCCTATATAATAATTTGCTAGGATGTTTGTTAGAAGCTGTCATGCGCAGTAGAGACTGCCCACGTTCATGTAGTCTCTAATGCGCATGATTGCATCGTGTGAGGGGACGCAAGACTGCATCGCATGGAGCAATGCATTGCGCACCATTCTGGCAATCAAAGGGTTAACATTACCCAGACCTTGGCCCGTGTACATGATAAAATCCTATATAATAATCCACTAGGATGTTTGTCAGAAGCTGTCATGCGCAGTAGAGACTGCCCTCGTTCGTGCAGTCTCTACTGCGCATGATTGCATGAGGTAGCAGCGGCTTAACCCTTTGAGTGCCAGAGGGGTACGCAATGCATTGTGTACCCCTTTGGCACTCAAAGTGTTAACATTAGCCAGACCTTGGCCCGTGTACAAGGCCTTTTACACTAGTTGTATATAATACCCTATTACAACCCAAAGCATTTTGATTCCCCCACCGAGTTACGCCTGTACGGGTGTAAAATTCCAGAAATATTCCAGTTTTATAAAAAGTAGCCATTTCTGTGCTGAATTACTTTGAAACATTTCAGATGTGTTACAACCTAGGCAATCTGCACAAAAAAAACAACAGTGGAGAAATTCTGGGGCAAACCAACTGCACCATATGGGTAAATAATAAAAATATTAATTTAATAAAATGGAGTGTTCAACTCTTTTAATGCTAAAGAGGTCTCTAAAGCAATCCACTGAGACCACTCTAGCATTCATGAGGATGTAAAGTCCCCTTTTAATTCAATAGACATTTTCCAAATTTTCATTTCAACCCTAGTGCAGTTGGTTTTCTCCAGATTTGCACCTCTTTAGCTTGATGAATAAGACTCTCTACCATTCATGGCGTTAACCCTCTAAGTGCCACAGAGTTACGCAATGCATTGCTTCACAAAGTGTTGTGTATCTCTCTCGCAAAGGTTTAACCCCTTAATACCCTCTCAATCTAGGGGTGGGCAGCTATAGAGGACCACGGCACTTTATTTTTTGTGCGCAATTAATTCTGGGATGGCAGAGCGGCATGAAGCCACAATGCCATCCCAGAATTCCATGATATGCCAGGTTCATCACTGGTCCTCAACGCACATCAACCATTTGCGGTCCTGGCACGTCATTTGTTGTTAAGGGGTTAAAAGACCCGTTTAAAGCAACAGGAACGTGGAGAATAGTATTTTTTCCCTATGGTGCAGTAGGTTTGCATCAGAATTGCTCCATTTGTCTTGTGCATATGTCCCAAAAACTTTGAATGACAGACTGGTGTGTAACACGTTGCTCTTCAAAGTGAAACCTCCCTCTGCATTCAGAAAACAGGACTGAGAGGGCATATTTTCAAGAGAGAAACAACTGTGCTATAAAGGAGTATTTAAAGTTCCCATTGATATAAATGTATATTAACCCCAGAACGCTAGTCTAGTCTCCTGTACAAACACAACAGACTTCAGAGGAATGTTTACTTGTTCTCTGTTGCATTTAGCTCCACTACTGTGTTCCTCCACCTGATAACATAAACAAATTGAAACACACAGGGTCTGCTTTAACCCCTGACTGCCAAAAGAAGTATCCAACGCATAGCTGCGTTGTGTATCCATCTGGCACTCAAATAGTTAATAAGAAGTTGGACAATTCTGGGACAAGCCACTGCACCACAGGGAAGAAATAACATTTTCGTTAACTAAAGTTTAACTTTTAATCCCAAGGAATTAAAAGCCCCATTTAAGTCACGGAGAATCTAGGGACTTTTTTTGACGTCTACCCTGTAGTGCAGTTGGTTTGCTCCAGTACATAGCACTACATTAGCCACACATACTGTATGTATACAAAACACCACAAATAACGTGCAGTGAAGTGGCAACGAACTCATCCAGTGCACTAAAGAGGAATGGATAGCAGCTGGTACACAAACAGTTGAACCAGCAGACGCAACAAAGCAGTAGCATGAGGTCATATTACACACCAGGCAATAAAGTTTGTTATGCATTTGGGCCCTAGGTACACATGCTACAGTAAACAAAGTTGCAGACTGTAACAGTACTCATCCAGCAGTAGTGATTGGATGCAGTTTAAGAATGTGCTTCCATAGCACTTTTCTGTTGTACTTACACATTAAAGTGCTGAACGCCACCACTGCTAACACAGCCTGGATGAGGACGCCAAAATGATCCGTGAGTGCCCCATTATCACATCCCTGGGGGGTGGCCCTCACTAGCTCAGTCATGTTGGTCACATACAGGAAATCTCGGACCCCCATGTCCGAGAGGTCTATGGAGTCCTGCAATGGAAAAATGTCTGGTAAGTCTTGAGGAGGGGGCAGAACTATCCCCTGCAACTAATCACACAAAGGCTGGAGAAGGAGAGAAAATCTGTCCCTCCTACACATGAATTCTTCCTCCTCCCCCGGTCCTGTTCCCTACTTCTTCATGATAACTAAGCATGATGTTGCTTCTTTTCACCTACTGCCTCTTTCACCACTAAGAGTGATGACAGGGGTGGGCAACTTCTGGCACTACAGTTAACTGCAGAGCCACAGGTTAAAATACCACAGATTAGGTACAGTTTTAACATTTTAAGTTCAACAGCAGTGATCACCTTCTAATCCTTAAATGGTTAATACGCCAAAATTAAATGAAGAATTACAAAAAATATGTGTCACGCATATTGCTCCGGTCAGTTCTGATTTAACGCCGGATCTTTCTAAGTGCAGACAAGCACACAACTTCTCTAACACTTTTTAGTAAATCATAGAATGCAAAGTGCCAGTTTCAGAACCTAGGGCCAGGAAATGTGCTGCATTTTTTAAGTAAATCTAGCACATTAGTTCTCATTTGCAATCCTCGAGGCACACCACAGGCCACGTTTCCAGGATATCTCTAATTAACCCTTTGAGTGCCAAAGACAGATAGCTAACGCATTAACAGTTAACTTCTCTGGTACTCAAAGGGTTAAGTACAGGCAGCTTAATTAAATGGTTCACTGATTTCTAACCTCTGATTTAAGCACAGATATCTTAAAGGGATAGTAATGTTTCATAATAAAAGCAGCTCTATATAATCTTCATAGTATTTGGGCCTTGGAGAGTGTTATTTCAATTCTGTCAGAGTTGCAGTTCAAGAGTAATTGAATGATAAAGTATCCCCTCCCACCCCTTCTACTGATACAACACTGCTCAGTTTATAACAGCAGGGAGTGTCCAGGTAGATTGCAGAGAGGGACAATCTTCAATTAAGATAAGGGAAAAACCAGAAAAACTTGTCAAGGGGGGCAGGGTTTTCATTGTCCTCATAGTAAGAAGATTGCCCCCTTCTGTTATCTCTCTTGTCTTACAGCCAGATTCCACATCTGAGAAGAGATGGCTTACACTAGGTAAAAGGGGCGGAAGGGGGAAACTTTGCTTGTGAATATCTCTTAAACCATAAAGGTTTGAGAGATAAGACTTATTTCGTTCTTCATGTTTTTTTAATGCCTACAAAATAAAATAAAGATAAAACAAAGTATTACTATCCCTTTAAAAGCTGACCAGTTGGTATACCCCAAGGACTAACACTGAGAAAACTGATCCAGCACCTTCCATAGTTTCTGTCTTATATTCCTGTTTTACCATTTATATAATACAACTACAGCTGGTCATGTCAGTCCTTGAGGTCCCTTCATTTTAAAAATCTGGTCACCTTTAAGTGCCAGGTAAGTGTCCACAGCATTGCTTTGCAATGTGTTGCACACCCCTCTGACAATTAAAGGGTTAAACATGTTATGGTGATCGTGTGATATATTATTCAGACTGTTACCCTATTGTTATTTTCAGGAACAGTTTAACCCCTTGCATGCTAGCTATATCTCCAACATAATAAGTTGGAGATGACCTTAGCAATCAAGATGTTAATGAAACACTGTAAGAATATAAGTTGCTGTTCTATAAAATATAATGTAGTAGCCTTCCCATATGTAAATGTAAGACGTATCATACCTTCATAGAAAGTAACCCTTTGCCAGATTGGAACACCAAAAGGAAATTGGTTCATATAACTTTAATTCTTCATTCTTATTATACCTGAAGAAGAGACACAAGTTCTCTTGAAAGCTTGCTTCCTAGACCACTCAGTTAGCCAATAAAGGTATCACTTTTACTCCACCACTCTCCATCTTATTCTTTAGCTAACATGGTACCACGCTTTGAATATTACATACTAATAGCTAAAATATTCATAGGTTACATCCCTAAAATATAATTCTAAACTTACTTACCTAAATATGAGGGCATTTTCCTGTTCAGAGATTATTTATTGTTGTTGATGCTGTTTTTTTTTGAGATAAGAATAAAACCAGGTATTTTTTATTAGTGCCCACCTCTCTTGTATTCACAAAGGCTGTTATCTCAGCCCAGTTACAGTTAATCCTTAAAGCGGAACTACAATCTCCACTAAAGTTGCCCTGCAATACTTAGGCAGGTGGCGACTAGCTTCATAATCATTATTTTACCTCTCAGAAGTGCCCATGAATAAAGTTATCCTTAAGGTTCCGAGAGTGATGGCCATGTTACTGCAGCCTGTGCGCCTGCGCCGTCAGTCTCTTCCGGAGCCATCCAGGCCAGTGCAATGTCTGTGAAGGGTGAAGAGGACTGACAGCGCAGGCGCGCATTCAAGATGTTCACTGTGATGCCTGGCGTCCAGTCTCAGAAGCTTAAGGATAACTTTATTTGTGGGCACTTTTGAGAGGTAAAATAATGATTAGTAAGCTAGTCACCACCTGCCTAAGTATTGCGGGGCTACTTTAGTGGAGGTGGTAGTTCCGCTTTAACAGTCCATGGGAGTCCTGAAAATGGCAGAAACGCCTCCTCCCTCAGAGCATATTTAAGGCTAGATGTTAGGCCACAAATATAAAAGTTTTACAGATGCTACCGTGAAGTATAGGGTATTTAAGTGTATACAGCCTTAGTTAATTTTTTTAGGTTCAAGTATAGGCAATATCACTTTACAATATTGTCTTTGATTCAAACACTCATTGTGCAACTGACTTACTGGGGAAGCAAATGTTTTTAATCTAGGATTTCAATGTGTAGCACACACATTGATATCCTGGGGTGAGCATTGTGGCCTCCAGTAAGTTGAGTTGTTGTTTCCCTAAGGGTGTAACAGACTTCACCAGTGATAACACATGTCCACTTATCTGGTTGTTCGTTGATGTAGCCCATGTACTGAGATATGTCAAAGTGGAGCAAAATCTCAGAACATTGATTATACTGAGCAATGCAGATACTGTGGACAGGAATTCACTGTGGAAGTATGTCCCCTGTATCAACTCTTTATCACTCCCACAACACATTAGTGTATCACTGCCACCATCATCTGTTTGCATGGATACATCACAGAGTCCACTCACTGGCAAACAAGTGTTGGACTCCTGTGATGTGGGTGATGCCTTTCCATGTATGGGGGATACTCTATCCTGGGTGTGGTTACGCATTGACAAATGTGTTATCAAATATATCCTCATACAGACACAGATAGAATGGTGATAGTTCATCTTTATTGTGTCTCAAAGTACATTAGAACGTACATGTGTTTTCTGTGTGTATTGCCTATATGCATTGAACACCTGTATGAGAACACTAAATGTACTTTGAAACTAAATCATACTACTTTAGTAACACTGCTGCCCTGCTCATGTGTTGTCCACAAGGTTTGACAACTCTGTAGATGAGAATCCTAACTGTACAGGTTATAACACTCGAGAATTTGTGTTTTCTGTGTCTATATGACAATGTTCCAGTAGAGGTTTGTGTGAACCTCAGGTCAAACATTGCATCACCCACAACATCACCAGAAACAGCAAGGGGTGATCTTCATGAAGGTGTTGTCAAGACATCAATCCAGTCACAGTTCAAGGATGGATCATGTTATGGATGCCTATGGGACAAGAGGACAGGATTTGGAGCAGTAGACCTGAACTGATCATCAAGCAACAACAATTTCAACTTTTTAATCCCCTCAATTTTCTTAATTACAGGTGGGTACACAAACCATTGTAACCAATTATGTGGAGAACTAAAGACGTGCACCAGCCCTATGGATATGTGCCCCTGACATGTATACACACATCAACAAGTGTTCTGAGAGCTCCATGGACAGTCTCTACTGTGCATGACTGCAGCACGTGCAGCAGTCTCTACTGCGCATGATTGAGGCGTTACACACTTTTTAGCGAATTATTATATAGGATGCCTTGGAGACCTCTCTTGCATTCAACAAGTGAAAATTTGAGATAACTGAGGAGTCATTTCCATTTGCAGACTGGTATAGCTTCCACAAATGTATATGTTACTGGTGTTTTACAGCATATCATGTCCAAAAATGTTATGGAATAGTTACCTTCCCTCTGAATTATAACTCACAAGGCTCTCACATGAGCACTGGAGATGTTACGGACATCTTCCCTTCTGCTATGCATTATCAGAGGTCACATATAGGAATCCATCTCTTTTGTTCACCCTGTTACTTCTTAAAGGGTCGTGACCCTTTACATTGACTGCATAGTCACATGTCTCATCCCACTGTTTTTCATTAATATAAATTACTACATACTGCTGTTTCTCTGCGTTCTCTGTATTTAGTGCTTTTGAATGTTGTAAGCATGGAACTCCTTACTGAATGGCAGCTCTTGAATTAAAATTAAAATTTATGCTGACGCTAACTTTACTATGGCCAGAAAATGCTAATGAATTTTCCCTTGTGAAAAATGTAAAGAAATAAGTGTGCCAATACAGACAAAAAGTTGCTGAACTGGAAGAGTACAATCTCTATACAATGAAGTATCTGGTGATCTTTATTTATTTAGAAAATGTTTTACCCGGAAGAATACATTGAGATTTCTCTTGTTTTCATGTATGTCCTGGAGAGTTTTCAGTAAAAGGGTTACATATCTACACAAACAGAGAAACATTATGTATACATACTCACATAAATATACATATATGGTAAAAATCTATATATACCGTTACTGTTTTTAAATATAAAGAAGCATTTAATTTTAAGGATTTTAGACTAATATTGCACTATCGTAAATTGCATCTAATTTCATCTACCGCATATAAACTCCTCCCAACCCAAATAAAGTTAAAATCCAAGTGATAAGACTTGCTCTAATATTGGAGAAGCCCAAGACACTTTTGATGCACAGTAACAATGTGCGAGAAAAACAATATCAAGATAACAGCAAGATCTAATCTACAACAAGTAAACCTATCAAGTAGAAAATTATGCTCCAGTGTCTGGGGAACCTAAGGCATACCTGATACAGTACCAAAATGTAAAGAAGATAACAATACTGGTGCACTTTGGGTAACATCAAGATTGTGGCATGTTTCTAATCCATAACAAGCAGTCTTCCCACTGCTTATATGTCATTGTTCAGCTCCAGTTCCCTACCTCCCGTTTCACCGGGTTGCCCTCATCTGGCTATTGAGTCTGCACATGCGCGACCTTTTATTTATGACTCCGGGGTCTCGGGTGCCTCAGATGTCACAGCATGTGACGTCAGACACCACAAGTATATAAGGCCGTGTCAGCCGGTCTCGGGTGCTCTTGCATCAAGTCTCTTTAACTGAGCATTTGTTCCTTCTTTTTTCTATTGCGGTTATTTGGTTTTTGACCCCTTAGCTTGTATCTTTTGACCCTCCTCGCTCTCAGCCGGCCCCTGACCATGGTATACCCTCTCTAGACTATTCTATTTGCTGCCAGCCCCTGATCTCAGCTATCCTTCAATTTTTGCATGAACTCAGCCAGTCCTGACCTCACTACATCTCTTGATCTCCCTGTTTGGCCATATACGCTTCAGTTTACTTCTCCCTGTGACAGCTGGTCTGTTCCATCTTCAGATTATACCTTATTTGTCGCTTGCTAACTTTGTTTAGTTCCCTCTTCACCAGAGCCGGCCCTTACATGGGTCCCGGCGGGTCCATGGACCCAGGCGGCACTCTGACAGGAGTGGCAATCCAGACGATCTCCCTGGTGCTCTAGTAATGCAGAGCGCTGCGAGATTGCATCATCTCCCAGCAGTCTGCATTACTGAGAACCATGTGGGAGCTTCAGCTCTGTGCCGAAGGAGGCACAGTTTCTCTCATGCAGCGCGCTAGACCACCAGGGACTCGAGGTAGGAGATAGACAGGGGATCAGTATCAGTAGGGGCATTGTGGAGATGAAGGGGCATTGTGGAAATTGAGGTACAATGTGGAATAGGCAATGTGGAGATATGGGCACAATGTGGAGATTGAGAAGCAATGTGTGTATCCTGTTAAGCTTATTTTTGTATTGATAAAAAGGGAAAAAATGTGGTCAGGTTTGGGCATCGTAAAAATGTCATCTCTGCACTAACATTATGTTAGTGCAGAAATGAGATTATGATTGCTCAGCCCTGACCATGATGTTTTTTTTTTTTTTTCCTTTTTACGTGTTTTAGTTGGTGTGGGTTTTTTGGGGGGTGGGGGCAGCATTTCATTCATGGACCCAGGCAGCTTAATGCCTTGGGCCGGCCCGGCTCTTCACAGAGCAAGTATCCAAGAGTCAGACACACGGCTAGTATTCAAGCAGCCAACAGTCATGGGAAAGTAGACAGATATACTGTAATGCAACCATGCCTGAGGCTTTAAGCATGGAAACATCATCTTGAGAAAAATAAATCAATAAATAAATAAATAAAAATAATAAGTTTTATGTCCAAACTTGTCCTGAAACTACAGTGTAGTTTGTAAGTGCCTTCTCCAAATAGCCAGGGCACCTACTAGACACGCTACCTTACAGGCAATGCAGAATTAATGTTTTGTGTCTCTCATCCACTTTCCCCTTCACACAATGTATTACTCTATTGCACTGCAGGGGAGAAATAAAAATTCCAAAAATGTCCATTGATTTAAATGGGGAGTTTAGCCCCTTGAATGCTAGAGAAGTCTCCAATGCATTGCTTAGCAGTGTGTTGGAGGCCCTCTAGCATTCAAGGGGTTAAAGTCCCCATTTAAAACAATTGGAATTCTTATCCACTTTTCTCCTGAACATACAGCCCATAGTGTAGTAACTTGATTTGTGTTTGTGGGTCTTCAGGGTTCTAAACCTTTTCCTAGTTCACCCAGAAACAATGTCCTCATTATCCAGAGAGAGTACAACATGACGCATATCACAGGATAACAGCATATGTCAGTCATAGCTAATCTTGTCATTTGTGTGCTGCTTCTGTCAATTCTTGCATGCTATCTTTATTGCTGCATACACGTTTTAATACATTTTTTTCTTAATATGAAGTGCAAGTACACAAACATCTATTTTACTTGTATGGGGCTTTACTCTTTAACTAGTATTGGATATTATTTTCAAGGAGAGAGACATGATTCTTTTTTTGTGGGATTCCTCAGACTGAAGTCTTCACAGAAGGAAAGGAGTTGCTAGCCAATCAGAGTTGCTAGCCAACGTTGGCCATTATGTTACAACTTGACTTAAGTCGTGTTTTATTGGGTGATTAGGACGCACGGTGATGCAAAAAAAGGTGCAACACTGGTTTTTGTGTTATGTGTTTTTGTTGTGCCTATGCATGTTAGCTATTCTTGTAGACTACCTGTCGAATCTGATGTAAATCATGTATTATTTGCAGGTGATGTGCCTTTTTTACTTAAAAACAGTTTTAGTGCAAACCTTTAAATCTGATCCTAAATTTCTTCAAATTTCCATTGATTTAAATCTGATTTTACTGGAAAAGTATTTGTGTAGCATATAGGCAAATTTAAATAAATCTTTAAAACAAATTAAACTTGTTTTGGAATGACAGGTCCTCTTTAGGAAACTCCGAAACTGTCAATTGCCTACCCAAACATATATTATTTAAACACTCCAGTGATAGAAATGTATCAAGATGGTGTCCACTGGAAATAATACACTTGCCAAAGAAAAGAACGAGGAGGTACTAGATGTCCTGTTTCAAGGCATTTTTAGATACTATCAGAAAGGATAGATAATTAAAACTACATGCAAATAAAATGTTAAACAAGATTAAAAAAGAACACTGTGTTTGTGTGTGTATCTTATTGAAGAGGAGATAGGGGATTAGTTCCCTCCACGAAATCCCTTTATTTACTGGGGATTGCATTAAATATCACTTGTATTGGTCTGATGTTTCTGGGCTCAGTCACATGACTTAATTTGTATTGCCTCATCAGAACTAAATGATATTGTGATTTTATGAATACATTCAAATGAGGTTGTGAGACCTCGTAAAATTTTGTGAGTTTTTTTGTGGTAACATCTGGAAACCTATTGAATCTAATTCATTTCTTCAGTGGGAGATCAGGATTCTCAATCTTTCATGTGATTTGTGAGGCTGAGGGCTCGATTTAAAGGCAGCCGTTAGCAAAAAAAATCACTAACGGGTGCGTTAAGTGTCATGTTGCAATTCAAAGATCCGTCTAAAGAACAGCTAACGGCAGTTGCAGAATCCTAACAGCCGATACACTTACGTGCATTCAAACGCATTCAACAACATACCCCAGAGCTATTCAAAGGCTTGCGGTACTGATAACGGCTGAAAAAAAGACACACCTAACGGCTAAAAGTTAAGACCCACTTTTCTCACACGTTAGAGACTTAACGGCCAAAACAAAACACCTGTTACAGAGGAAAAGACACAAAAGGCTTACCGCACAACCATGTAAATGGGAAAATTAACCCGTGCAATGCCAAAACAACACAAAAACATGTACACACAACACAAATCACTACACACACAACAACAACCAACACCACAGGGACAACGACACACAAAAAAAAAACAACACAACATGGCACGGAACAATGGGGATCATCACACAAAGCGGACACCTGCAAATACAAGCTCACCTGGGCAACATCAACATGCGACCTGCACCCCACAACTGCACGTCCGCAAACGGCACACACAGAACAAGCACAACACACCACATCTTATAATACACACACACCTGCAAACACTTACCTGGACAAAAACAACTCTCCATTGGTCAGCACTCACCTCATCACCACACCTACACAACGCCCTAGCAAGTACTTAAAGGGACAACTCAACACACTCACTTGTGGCTTGTTTTCCACTCAGGGAGGGAGAGAGAGAGATAGCGAGAGAGAGAAAGAGAGGTAGAGAGAGAGAGACAGATAGAGAAAGCAAACAGTATGTTGGGTTACATATTGTTGCGAAGACTGCGGAGAAGGCGTGCAAGGGAGAGAGCTAGGGAACATCAGCAACCTCCAAGCACGCCTCATCAACAGCCTTCACCTGTTGCAAGTGAGGAGGCTCTGGCTCAGCAGCCACACAGGAGTCCATCCCCACCTGGAGGGCACAGGATGTATAGACGACCACCAAGGCCCAGGGTATACCGCCCAAGGGTCACCCTCTTTGGAATGACTGATGACGAGGTCATTGATCGCTACAGGTTGAGGCCTGACAGCATCATTGCCTTGTATGAGGTCATCAAGGAGCAGGTGGATCCCATCTACATCCACAACCATGCCCTAACTGGCCTGCAGAAACTACTCTGTGCCATACACTTCATGGTAAGCGGGGCCTTCCAGTCCACTGAGGGTTACGCATCTGGCATGTCACAGGCCACATTCTCCAGAGTGCTGGCCCAGGTCCTGCCAGCCCTCAAAAGCAAGGCCAGTAGCTATATACATTTTCCCACCACCGACATGGACTGGATACACGTCAAGCAGGCCTTTTACGCAAGGAGAGGCATGCCCAGGGTCATGGGTGCTATAGATTGCACCCATGTCCGGATTCAGGCCCCAGCACGTGACGCACAGCTATTCATCAACAGGAAGAACTTCCACTCCATCAACGTGCAGATGGTGTATGACAGCAACATGAGGATCATGAATGTCTGTGCAAAATATCCTGGCAGCTCACATGATGCATACATTCTACAAAACTCCTCAGTACACAGAGATTTTGAGAATGGAACCTTTACAGGGGGATGGCTAGTGGGTGAGTTCACAAAACAAAATCACATCACATACACAGGCGTACACACCACGCTGCTCAGCATGCACCTGACCCACAGCTACTACGTTCACCACACAAAACATCATTCACACAACATGTGCTCCCTGTCTCACCATGTCACTCACGTTACACAGGTGATGCTGGCTATGGATGCAAGTCCTGGCTACTGACCCCTCTGGCCAATCCCCAAACACATGCCCAGGAAAGGTACAACCAGGCTCATGCCAGAACGAGGAATGCCACTGAGCGAACATTTGGCCTCCTCAAGTCAAGATTCCGATGTCTGGACCACTATGGGGGAGCACTGCAGTATGCACCAGCTAAGGTGTGTGACATCATTGTGGCGTGCGCAATACTGCAAAACATCGCAGTGGACACCAGGCTGCTGGAGCACATCCCAGATCCCCCCATACAGGAAGTGGCCATGGACATCGGGCATGTGGAGGAGACCATGAGAGGGGCACAGATCAGAGACAGGCTCATCACGGAACACTTCACCTGTGAGTATAACACACACATGCAAACAATCCATGCAAGTCCCCAATCAGTCCTGTGACACTAACCACACTGCACATTTTGTTCTGTCTCACCCCACAGGAACAGTGACACAGCACTGCACTGGCAGTGGACGTGGCAAATTGTGTGTGTGTGGACTCAAAAACCATCCTCCATTCCACTCTCCGCATTGACATACAGACCCCAAGGATATCACGCACACCCCCAGGAGAAACAAGGTACAACATATTACCCATGTTCATCACCTTACACGGCTTGATTGACAGCAACTAACTGGATATGCCTTGATTATAGCCTGAACAACCATGCTAGCCCAGTAGCGAAAGAGTATTATCTAATGATATGCATTGGATAATACTCAGGCACATCAGGGGTTAAAGGGACATTAGACTCAATATGGGACCTGTACTGTGCCAGAGCTGAGAAGAGCAGCAGAGGGGTGGATGTACAGTGGTATTGTCACACAATGTAGAGGTCATGAGACGTAGATCAGATTACCAGGGACTCCATGCTGACCTGTGAGTGTGCAGACATATGTGCCCCTGACATGAATACACACATCAACAAATATGTCCTAACAGTTCCATGGAACAAATGACATTGGGCTGCCACTGTCACTTTCACAGTGGCAGCACAATGTCATTACTTCCATGGAGCTCTCAGAACACTTGTTAATGTGTGTATACATGTCAGGGGCACATATCCATAGGGCTGGTGCACATGTCCTTAGTTACCCACAGAATTGGTTACAGATGAGTACACAACACATTGTCAAGCAATGGTTTGTGTACTCACCTGTAACTGTGAAAATTGAGGGGATTAAAAATACTAAATTGTTGTTGCTTGATGATCAGTTCAGGTCTACTGCTCCAAATCCTGTCCTCTTCTTCCACAGGCATCCGTAACATGATCCATCCTTGAACTGAAGATCTTCTATGTGACTGGATTGATGTCTTGACAACACCTTCATGAAGATCACCCCTTGCTGTTTATGGTGATGTTGTTGGTGATGCAAAGTTTGACCTGAGGTTCACACAAACCTCTACTGGAACATTCTCATATACAAAACACTAATTCTTGAGTGTTATAACCTGTACAGTTAGGATGCTCAGCTACAGAGTTGTCAAACCTTGTGGACAACACATGAGCTGGGCAGCAGTGTTACTGAAGTAGTACGATTTAGTTTCAAAGTACATTTAGTGTTCTCATACAGGTGTTCAATGCATATAGGCAATACACACACAACACATGTACATTCTAATGTATTTTGAGACACAATAAAGATGAACCATCACCATTCTATCTGTGTCTGTAGGAGGATATATTTGAGAACACATTTGTCAATGCGTTACCACACCCAGGGTAGAGTATCCCCCATACATGGAAAGGCATCACCCACATCACAGGAGTCCACCACTTGTTTGCCAGTGAGTGGACTCTGTGATGTATCACAGTATGAACCAATCTGTAGTGGGAGTGATAAAGAGGTGATACAGGGGACATACTTCCACAGTGAATACCTGTCCACAGTATCTGTATTGCTCAGTATAATCCATGTTCTGAGATTTTGCTCCACTTTGACATATCTCAGTACATGGGCTATATCAACGAACAAGAGAACACAGGTGGAGGTGCTCACGGTACCCACCTAAAGCATTAGAACACAGCCATCCAAATAGAAAAAACTTTGGTTTTATTTCATCATATAAAAGCACATGGAGGACCAAAATTGGATCGAAAAAATTCCTAAGAACATACAAAACGCCTAACGCGTTTCGTAAACGTAACGTTTACTTAATCATAGGCTTAATCTCACAATAAAACACACAACCCTTAAGTACCCTACATTAATTCAAACCAACCAATAGGGCAATAAGAGGGAGTGGAAAGATGATAAAATATCCACCCCTTTTACTCTAACTAATCCAGCCTCAACCCAAGATTACAACACATCTCTGTGGTTAGTTAAGGGTGAGTGTTACAAAATACACATATATTCGTTACAAAAAATTCAATAAAACAAGATATTAAGACATACAATATTAACAGAGATTAGATTTGGAGAATGGAGTGCAAATATACAGTGCACCGGCAGAAAAGCGAATATAAAAAAACTTAAAGCAAAAATGCTGATCCAAAACATATATATCTAACTCATCTATGCCGGTGTACAAATAACGCAACATCATGCTCCGAATTAATGCCCTCAGGAGAGCGGGTCTTAAGTAAAAGGATCCACTTGACCTCACATCTGTCAAGTAGTATCCTAATGTCTCCACCCCGCTCAGGCAAAACAACTCTCTCAATGCCCTGGAAACAGAATTTATTCAAATCTCCTTGATTACAAATTTGAAAATGCCTAGCAACTGGTTTACTCAGATCACCATTTCTTATATGGAGAATATGTTCACGCATGCGATCTTTTAATGCCCGCGTGGTCCTTCCCACATATTGATGACCACAAGCCATATATCAACGAACAAACAGACTAAGTGGACATGTGTTATCACTGGTGAAGTCTGTTACACCCTTAGGGAAACAGCAACTCAACTTACTGGAGACCCCAATGCTCACCCCAGGATATCAATGTGTGTGCTACACATTGAAATCCTAGGTTAAAAACATTGGCTTCCCCAGTAAGTCAGTTGCACAATGAGTGTGTGTGAATCCAAGACAATATGGATACATGTCCCATTTATCTGTCCTGCTTGTAATGTCCCTGCTAAGTCACAGAGCTGTTTGTCTGGTTATCCCATTAACCCACTGAGTGTAAGAGTGGTCCCCAACGCATTTCTTTGCAATGCGTTGCCTACCACTCTGGCACTCTCAGGGTTAAACACAACATATGATGTAGACGAATGTTCAATGTTGTACCATTTCTTGTGCTAAGGGGTATGTTTTGTTGTTCAAATTCAACACACAACAACGCCATATAACACAGTGGTGTTATATGGCTCCAGGGATGTATTTCCAGTTGAATTTGTACAACGGTGTGTGTGTGTGAACCCATGCTGTAGCATCCCACAAACATTTCACCCAGGCAGAGGTTGTGTTCACTGCATTGTATGGCAATGCATTGGAGACAACCCTGCCACCCAATCCATAACTGAAGACACAACAGATCAGACTGGAATTAAAAAAAAATGTTTTCTTTATTGAGGGGAAACTTAACAGGTTGGGCCTTTCATTTTTTCTTCTTTGGGTGGGGGGCCTTAGCCTGGGTGCCAGAGGTGGATGCCCTTGTGGATCTCCTGGTAACCCTCTGCCCCCTAGGTGTTGCTTCAGGGGTAACACTGGAGGGGGTGGTGGTTGCAGTAGACCCCTCGGTGGAACGCAAGTTCGCCCTCTCCATCCTCAGGTTCTCTCTGCGGTTGATCTCACTTAACTCCACAAGGACCTGTGTCATCATGTCCATGAGACCAGTCCTGAGTTGGTGGAGTAGTGTGTTCCCCCTGGCCACCTCCGACTCCAGAGCTTGGATTCTGGTCTCCAATTGGGCAATGTTCCTCTTGGATTGCCTCCTGCTCCTGGTGATGTTGCTGTCTGTACTTCTGCTTGACCGGAGTAGTCTTCTTTGAAGGGCCATACACTCCGCCTCCATGCCTGTGAGGCATGCGGTGATGGAGGTGGATGTGCCCGGTGTCCCTGGTGCTGCTGTTTCCTCTGCTGCTGTTGAGGGTGCTCTTTCCTCCTCCTCTGCTGCTGAGGGTGCTCTTTCCTCCTCCTCCGCTGCTGAGGGTGCTCTTTCCTCCTCTGCTGCTGTTGAGGGTGCTCTTTCCTTCTCTGCTGCTGTTGAGGGTGCTATGGCTGCTGTTGGAGTGGCTGGTGCAGATGATGGGCATATGCCCACCACATCAAGTGATGCAGAGCTGCCCAAAGATGTGTGTGCTGGTGGAGGTGTGAATATGTCCCTGGGTAGGGGGCGCTGGGGCTCACCAATCAGGCCCAGGTGTGGGTAGTCCAGTGGCCAAGGCTCATATGGTGGCCACTGATAGGTGCTGGGACCCCACCTGGGATCATACCTTGGGGCATGTTGTGGAGCCATCCAGGAGGGTGGGTTGATGTGTGAGGAATATGGGCCATATTGGTTTGTGGCCACTGTCCCTGGCAGCCATTGTCTCCCTGGTGGTGGTGGTGCTGCTTATGGAGGGTAGTAGCTGGTGGAGGTGGATGGATATGTCCACCTCTCCTTCTGTGGCATCCAGCCACTGTACTGGGGAGGTGCATCTGGAAGGGGTGGTGCAGCCTGTGGTGGTGCATCTGGAAGGGGTGGTGCAGCCTGTGGTGGTGCAGCTGGAAGGGGTGGTGCAGCCTGTGGTGGTGCAGCTGGAAAGGGTGGTGCAGCCTGTGGTGGTGCAGCTGGGAGGGGTGGTGCAGCCTGTGGTGGTGCAGCTGGAAAGGGTGGTGCAGCCTGTGGTGGTGCAGCTGGAAGGGGTGCAGTAGGTGGTGGTGCAGCCTGTGTTGGAGGGGATGGTGATGGTGGGTAAGGTGACCACCGGCTGGTCCCCTCCTCTGTGTCCTCCTCACTGGGGGGTGACATAGCCTCCTCCACTGTCTCCCACTGGGCTTGACGGCCGTAAGCTGTGTGGAGGAAGAAGATGTTGTGATTAGTGACCTTAGCCATATGTTTGTGGAGACAGTTCTACTTTTATATGTGGTGAAGAAAAATATATGTGTTTGTGTTAATCCCCCTGGGTAAACAAGGGTACTCCCACTGCTGAAAGGTGTTGTTTGAGTTATTACGGGTGAAGGTTTCATTTTGAGGTGCAATATCACAGTGTCCAGAAATAGTACAGTGGGGCTGTTGCTACACCCTCCCATGTAGATATCTGGTCCCTGTACCAGAGCTGTCCATATGATTGTGTAGTAACAGCACCACTGTACAATATCAGGCCACTGGGATATTGCCCCTGACATATCCATGTCTGAGCTGTGATACCTTTTGCATCAACACACCTTTCAGCAGTAGGAATACCATTGTTTAACTCGGGGGGGGGGGGGGATCCAACAACATATATTTGTCTTCACAACTTGTAGGGATGGCTATCCCTCCAGGGGGATGGCAAAGGTTAAGTCCACCTTGATGTCAGATTGTAGACATTGTGGGAACAGATGTTGTTCTCTGTTAGTCCTATCCGTCCTACCCTCATGGTTGTTCAGATATTGCTCTATGTGACAGATGGAGATTTCAGTCATTTGTCCACACGAGGGCTTTTCAGCAGAGACAAAATCAACCCATTTAGAGAACAATACTTAATTGGAATGGTGTACAGGGTGTGCATGGTTTACAAGCACACTCTGTGGACCATTCCAAAGAGGTATTTCTCTCGATATGTTGCGACTTTGGCTCTGCTGAAGAGCCTCCGTGTGGTCAAATGATGGATATCTTCACCTGTCACATAGAGCAATATCTGTATAACCATGAGTGTTGGAGGGATGGGACTTAGATCAAGACACATCTGTTAACGATGGCAATGATATGACATCATGATGACATTACCCATTGCTATCCCATTACAGTTACACACAAGTAGAAATGGTCATATATGTATGTGGATATGTACCCTTCATATGGATACAGTAATATCCTTCCAAGATGTGATGCCAGAGAGCATTTCATTAGGTGTGATTGCCTTACTGGCTATATATATGCACCCATCCAACAAGACATTGTATTGATATGATGGATATGAACATACCTCGTATATCCCATCTACATAGAGTATGATATACTATGTATGTGTATTTGGATGGTAGCAGTGTAGGTTGATTTGTGATGGGTGCACATATCTGGCCAGTAAGGCAATCACATCCAGTGAAGTGATCTCTGTGTTCACATCATGTTGGAACATATTTAGTAACATTTCAATCCTAAGGGCAACAATCCAGCCAGTAGTGAGGGATATCTTTGATTGAGGCCTGTTTTTTTCTCTGTGTATGAGCCCATCCATCCTTCTGTGTGAGGCAACCGTACTCAGTCCTAGATATCCATCAGTCATGGCCTGTTGGTGACCAAGGTACAATGTTTGCTATTTGTTTCCCATATGTATCCTGCATAGAGATGCTGGTGTACCATCCATCCATGGCATCAGCAGCCCTGTGGATCCATGTGGGAATCAGATATGGGATATGTAATTTCAAGTCAGAGTAAATGATTGCAGCCACAACACCAATGCCTACTTTTTTCCAGCTTGAATTCTGTAAAATAGTTTTCGGCCTGTGTGTTGCACCTACAAGCATTTATTCTGTGTGACACTGTGATGTGTGATCTGATGCCCCCTTTTGTGATTCTGTAAGCGGTGATGTTGAACTGATGAAGTGAACATGATGGTGACTTCTCCAGTGATCTCCTTTCCCCATTTCCAGTGTTTTCCATGGAGTCTGTACAATGGGACCCTATGAACTTGATTCTTGTTTTGGCATATTCTCCATGGACTAACACTGGTACTGGTGAAGTGAGGGTGTGTGAGGGTTACTTTGTGTCCACCATCTGTTTGTCACCACTTAGTGAATGTCCCCTGTGTAGCATGGGATCGTTGTCCTATTGACTTGTTTGTTGTAAGGTTAACCCCTTGAGTCCCAGAGGGGTTGCCAATGCATTGTTGATCGATGCATTGATGATCCCTCTAGCAC
The DNA here is from genome assembly GCA_037306005.1 of Rhinophrynus dorsalis. Taxonomy (NCBI): domain Eukaryota; kingdom Metazoa; phylum Chordata; class Amphibia; order Anura; family Rhinophrynidae; genus Rhinophrynus; species Rhinophrynus dorsalis. Next base: position 325,788,779 of record CM074721.1, read on the forward strand.
TCAATGGGTTAGGGTGGGGACATGGGTGACATTGTGTGTGAACAGTGATGATCTATGACAGTCGACATTTTGAACATGAAGGTTTGTGTATTGTGTGTAATGAGCACAGCGACAGGAGGGTTGAAGTAGGACTTTGACAGGTTTGTCCCAAGTTGGACGTTGCCATTTGTCCAGGTGTTGTGTCCTTTTTTTAACCCTCATGGTGCTATGTTGGTGCAGTTGTATGGCTGAATGATGGACATGTGTTGAGGTGTGACTGTGTGTGCAGCTGGTGTTGGTTGCTGTAGTGTGTTGTTCTGTAGTGTTGCACTTACCGGTAGTGTGGAGGCTCCTCTCATCCCCAGTGTCAGTTCCTCCCACGACCCCCTTGATCATGGTCGGGGACATGTTCTGCCGCACCATCTCCTCCCAGCCGCAGAATGTGATGGGCACAGACGGGCCACCTCCGGTGCCTCGGGCTTGCTTGGCCATGTCAGACATCTTGTTCTTGACCACCCTCCGTCAGTCGCCCCATATCTTCTTCACAGACTCCACGTCCCGCCTGCATGTTGCCACCGCGTTCACCCGGCTGCAGATCTGATTCCAGGCTGCCTTCCTCCTCGCTGCCAGGCCAGGGACCTTTGCCGTCGGGTGGAGAACACTCTGCCTCTCCAGGACAGCTTCCACGAGAGCTGTGTTCTCCTCCTCAGTATATCTGGGATCCCTGATCCTGCCCTCATCAGCTCCGGCATGGGAGGATTCAGAACCGGAGTGCCCTGCCTGGTCTGACCCTGACTGTGTGGGGTGCTCCCCAGCAACTACCCCTCGTCCCACTGCAGGTTCTGTCCCTCTTCTTTGTGTGCCTGCTCTTGTGGGCCGGGTCCCCCTCCGCCCTGCAGATCTCCCTCTGCCACCCCTGCTCTGCTGATGGATCCCCTCCTGAGCTTCCTCCTCCTCCACTACTCTCCCCATCCCTCTCTCCTGTCCTCCTCTCCTGGCCATCACTCACCCAGTCACACCCAGGCACTCCCACAGGCCCTCACAGACACACTCGATCCAGTCACTCTCTGTCACACACTTTCACTCCCAGATTCACACTGTCAAAATAAAATGTAAAATGTGTAAGGTGTTATAAAATAAAAGGACTATGTGTATGTATGTGTATGTGTTTGTGTTTGTATGTGTGTATGTAATATGTGCAAAAGTGTGATATGTGTATATTTAGTGCACCTCTCTCCTCTCTCCAAACTGCAAAACTCCTCTACCTCCAATGAACGCGCCTCTCTCCCTCTCTCTAATCACTATCCTCCGCTCCTGGGTCCTGATATCTGGCTCGGAAGAACTCGATAACAGACAGTGTGTGACGGTTATTTTTGGGTATATATAGGTGTATTTGAAGTTATTTGATACATTGGGGCTTTGTGATTGGCTGTGTGTTTGAATTTGTTTTGGCATCAATCATGGTTGCTAGACAACGGCAGCCGTTAGGTTAGATGTTGTTTTGAGCGCTGTTATCGTGTGATTTGGCCGCCCGTTGTGCATTAACATGAGCGACAACGGCTTTTGTGTTACGTGTTTTTTGTGTGCCTACGCTCGATAGCTATTCTCGTAGAGTAGCTATTGAATCTGCCGTAACTCCTGTATTATTTGCGAGCGATGTGCCTTTTTCACTGCTGGTTTAACGGTTGCCTTTAAATCTAGCCCTTAGGGTGTTGTATAGAAAACCAATTGAAGCAATTCTGGGGTAAGTTAACTGCATGATGGGCAAGAAATAAACATTCCCAAGATGTTCATTGTTCGGGGGAGTGCACTGGAGACCTCTCTAGCATTCAAGGGATTAAAGCCTCAGGTAAATCAATTAAAACGTTTATTTGTCCTCTGCGGTGCAGTTGGTTTCTATGTTCCAGTTTGCTTTTATACATAAGACCCATACAACTGTATCTTCAAAAGAAAAGTGGAGGAGGTCTGGGGCAAACCATTTGCACTATAGGGGAAAAAATAAAAATTCCCAAAATGTCCATTGACTTAAATGTGGAATAGAGCCCCTTGAAAGCTAGAGAGGTATCCAACACATGGCGTTAAAATCCCCATTTCACTGTCGTCCAATACAGGTTACTGGTAACTCTGGGAGGCGAAGCCCTCTAGTGGTAGGCAGGAACGATTCACAAAGTGTATGAAGGGGGTGGAGCCTCCCCTTCCCTCCTGGCCGCACCAGCCAATGAGCTCCAGATTGAATTGTTCCTCGTTGGAGTAACAGGCTACAGGAACAGCTCTTCAATAGTTTTAGAAATTGTATTATTTTTCTGTCAGATATGTAATACCACTATTAGGCGGATTACCATGACTGACAAATGCCCTCTTCAAAGTGGCTAGCTCAGTGTCCAGGACTTTTTCAGTGAACCTTTAGTCCTGAAGGGGAAAATCTTGGTATCCAAGTGCGTCCCAGAAGTTACCCACTGAGGTAATTTCTTAACCCATCGTAATCTGAAGACAGAAAATCTGCAGGAAAGGTGAGCGACCCTTTGAGTGCTGCAGGTTCACTTGTCCCCCGGTACCCCTCCGCACAGGGGTGGACTTTTGGAGTTCTCATTGGGCACTCCTGAACTCATTGGGTCTATCTGTATGTTTGTCTGGGTGTTTGGAGCAAGTTTCTGTGGTAACTTAACCCTTTAGCTGCTGGTTGGCACTTTATTGGGGGGTTTCATGACACTTCCTACTGGATTAGTGTTTTTATAGTATTCTTTCATGTTCACTTGCTGTTTTATATGTTTTTATGACTTACTTAAAGTTTTACTTTGAGTACTGCGCCTTTAAGGCGCGCTTTACCGCATAGACGCCATTGCTCCATTCACCTCTATGGGACTGCGCTGTCTGGGACATATCTCTGCAACCGCTTCACACAGCGACTTCAGAGATGGCTTATTTGACTTGTCTATCCTTGCTCTTTCATCCGGTTTACAGTTCAAGTGTTTTGGGGGCTCAGGGGCTTCAGGCACCGTTTAGGATATTTTTTGGGAAAAACTACATTTCCCATGAGCTTTTGCTTCGCGCCTAATTTCTGATTGGCTCCTGCTGTGGCGGCCATTTTCTCAGCGTTTTTGGCGAGTATCCTACACAGGGCTTGGATTCCCCTTCTCTCCTCAGCAGATTAACCCTTCGCCTGTCAGATAAGTCTAAATTTAGAGTTTCTGGGGTGAAATTGTAATCTCTACACACTGTATTGGGTGATTTAACTGTCAGTGGGTTAAATTGACACTGTGATTATGTCTATACCGCTGGAGCTAGGGGCCAGACCTAAGACTGAGGAGGCTGGGGTATCAGTATTCCCCATTGCGCATTGCTCTTCCTGTCACTCAGGGCTACCTAGGGAGTTCTCTGGTCATTTATACCCAGCATGTTCTGAGGTTCCTGTCAGCAACCCAGGGACCTCCAGTCATGCTATTGAGTCAGCTTGGATGTAAGAGTTCAAGGCCGCAACTAGGGACCGCAGGTCCACACTTCAACTCTTTCCATCCCAGATCCAAGGGGCCTTCCAGGCTTGGCAGGCCCCCTCTGGTATCAGATCTTCCCTGCCTAAACCACAGGGAGCACCTGATGTCTCTGACCCCTCGGATGAGGAGTTGCTCATAGACTCTGATGTGGAGGATAGTACTGTGTTAGAATCCACCTGGGATATTGGGGACCCCTTTGAGACCGACCCTGAACCCTCTGCGGAGGGCCTGGTCAGAGCTGTGTTTTCCACACTTCTCATTCCCTTGCTTCAGGAGGTTCCTATTGATCCCTCTGATGTTTTTCAGGAGCTGCCTAAGCCCCTGACTTATTTTCCTCCCAATCCCACTCTGGACCGGCTGATTTCAGAAGAGTGGAAATCACCGGACAAGACTGCTTCTGTCCCTAGAAAATTTGCTAAGTTTTATCCATTTTCTGAGGTTGCGCTTGCTAAGTGGGTTCATCCCCCCCCTAAGGTGGATGCCCCTGTTTCTAGGCTGTCTAAATCTACTGCCTTGCCTGTTTATGACGCTTTTTTCTTAAAGGACTGGACTGTCAAAAAGCTTGAGGTTCTCTCAAGTCTATTTTTGCGACTGCTGGCACGGCCATGCGGCCTGCCTTTGCTATTGCATGGGTTAACTGGGCTATTGCAGTCTGGACTGAGCAACTTACCAAGGTTGTACGTCAGGATGCTTCTATTTCAGAAGAATTGCTCTTGCTAGCTAATATATCTGACACACAACATTATGTTTCTGATGCTGCCTTTGACACTGTCTACATGATGGCTAAGGTTTCTACTATGTCTGTAATAGCCAGATGAGCTTTGGCTCAAGATCTGGTCTGCTGACACTGCTCCTAAGAAAGCTATGTTGTCCCTGCCTTTCCAGGGTACGTCCTTGTTTGGGCCTGATCTTAAAAAACTGATCAGCGAGGCCACTGGGGGCAAGAGTTTTCATTTGCCATTGGTGGCTAGGACGAAATTACTACTCAAACGCAACAGGTATTTTCGTCCCTTCCAGGGTGAGACACGTCCGGCGAACCAGACGGTTCCTTCAGCTCCACGTCCCTCCTCCATGCCCCAACAGCAATGGAAGCCCAAGGTCTCCCCAAACCCCAAGGATTCCAAGACTACTTTTGGCATGACTCACCGAACCCGGGTCCGCATCCCGCTGTGGGTGGTCGTCTTCGCCTCTTTCACAGCGTTTGGAAGTCTGTGGCAGTCTCATGGGTTTTACAGGTGGTGTCGGAAGGGTACAAGATCCCTTTCTCTTCTCTCCCTCCTTTTCGCCTTCTTCTTTCTCATACTCCTCAGAGTGCAGAGAGACGCTGTCTTTTCTAGAGTGCGGTTCAGGCTCTTTTGGACAATTTCGTCCTAGAGCCGGTTCCTGTTCCTGACAGGGGCTCCAGGTTCTATTCGAACCTCTTTGTGGTCTCCAAGAAGGACGCGGATGCCGCCCCATTTAGGACCTGAAGGACCTCAACTCCTTCATAACCCGGACTCGCTATCGCAAGGAATCTCTACGCACAGTGATTGCTGCCATGTTGCCGGGGGAGTTCCTTGCCTCTCTGGGTCTTCAGGATGCATATTTCACATCTCCATCCATCCGGAAAGTCGACAATACCTTTGGTTTGCCTGCGCCAGGGAACACTTCCAGTTCTCTGCTCTCCCCTTCGGACTGACTACGTATCACGGTGCCCGTGATTTGTGCTATCCAGTGTTTATCACCTGCAGGGGGCTCCCATTGGCTGTCTGCTGTCAGCACGCCTCACATTGCCTTTTTAAACTCAGTCTGGGCACCCTTTGGTTGCCCTTTCGTGGTGTCTCTGACAGCATCTTACCTTCCTGTCTGCTATGCTGATTGGGCCTGAGTTCCAGTGTTCCAGAGTTCCTGAGTACCTGAGTCTACCTGTTCCTGTGTTTCCTGCCTGCTTGTCGTTCCAGCCCGGTTCCGGTTGTTCATCATGGTTGTTGATGTTCTGGTTGCCTGTCGGCTCAGCGGTGCTCGTTCCGGTTGATCCTCCGCCTGGTCTCAGTGGTTTCCTGTCTTCAGTCGCTGAGGCGACATTGCTCTCCTTTCGCTCCGGCGATATTACTACTGTCGGTCCCAGCGTGCGGACGCTGGTTTACTCCATCAAGCCTTGTGGCTCATTACTGTGTTGGTCCCAGCGTGCGGACGCTGGTTTACTCCATCAAGCCGTGCGGCTCATTGCTGTGTTGGTCCCAGCGTGCGGACGCTGGTTTACTCCATTAAACCTGGTGGCTCGTTCTACTGTTGGTCTACTGTTGGTTCCAACGTGCGGACGCTGGTTTACTCCATTAAACCTGGTGTCTCATTCGACTGTTGGTTCCAGCGTGCGGACGCTGGTTTACTCCATTAAACCTTGTGGCTCATTCGACTGTTGGTTCCAGCGTGCGGACGCTGGTTTACTCCATTAAACCTTGTGGCTCATTCTACTGTTGGTTCCAGCATGCGGACGCTGGTTTACTCCATTAAACTTGGTGGCATTACTATTGTTGGTTCCAGCGTGCGGACGCTGGTTTACTCCATTAAACCTTGTGGCTCATTCTACTGTTGGTTCCAGCATGCGGACGCTGGTTTACTCCATTAAACCTTGTGGCTCATTCTACTGTTGGTTCCAGCATGCGGACGCTGGTTTACTCCATTAAACTTGGTGGCATTACTATTGTTGGTTCCAGTGTGCGGACGCTGGTTTACTCCATTAAGCTTTGTGGCACTTTACTACTGTTGGTTCCAGCGTGCGGAAGCTGGTTTACTCCATTAAGCCTTGTGGCTCATTACTACTGTTGGTTCCAGCGTGCGGACGCTGGTTTACTCCATTTAGCCTGGTGGTTCATTACTGATGTTGGTCCCAGCGTGCGGACGCTGGTTTACTCCATTAAGCCTTGCGGCTCACATTATTGTCAGTTGGTCCCAGTGTGCGGACGCTGGTTTACTGCCTGACTGCAGTCAGGCACTTGGAGGTCCCGAGTTGCTATCCAGTCCTAACAGCAGTTAGTCCTGTAGTTTTCTGGCATGAGACTTCTGCTTGAGTGAGATCACTTGACCAAGTCCCTATTATATCCATCCTACTGTCATTGTCTTCTGACAGTCAGTTGGTCTCAGTAGTGTCTCCTCTCTTGGGCTGCCCTGCCCGGTATTGGTAAGGCCAGTAGAACTAATTCACGTTGCCATCCTTGGTTGCCTTACCCGGTATTGGCAGGGCCGGTAGAGCCTACTCCTAGTATTCCCTCAGGCTGCCTTGCCCGGTATTGGTAAGGCCGGTAGAACCGGTACGTACCATCTTACGGTTGCCTTATCCGGTATTGGCAAGGTCGGTAGAGCCTGCTACTGCTATTCCGTCTGAGTCGCCTGGGTTGCCTTGCCCGGTATTATTGGCAAGGCCGGTAGAACCTATTTCTATGGTCATTTGCTTATATGTATTGTTTGTATGTGTATGAAAACCCTATGGGATTGCCTTAACTTTTCAATAAAGTTATATTTTTACCTAAACCCTCTGTCTGAGAGTCTTAACAAACCGTGACACTACGGCTCCTCTGGTCTTCCAGAGGGTGCTTGGGGCTCTAATTGCTGTCCTTCATCGGGAGGGCATCAGAGTGACTCCCTACATGGATGTCTTGTTGTCGAAGGACACGTCTGCGGACCTCCTCCTTCAACCACTTCAGACCTGTACCCAGTACCTATCCCATCAAGGGTGGATGGTCAACCTGGACAAGTCAGATCTGATTCCGTCTCAGAGACTGATTTTTCTGGGCCTTCTCTTCGACACTCAGAAGTGCATGGTGTATCTTCCAGATGAGGTGGCTCACCAGATCGCTCACAGAGTCTCGGCGATCTTGTCTTGGGATCCGGTTCCGTTCCACAGGCTGTCCTCCCTGGTGGGGAAGTTCATCTCCACGGTGGAGGCTGTTTCCTTCACTATGGCACATACCAGGGAACTTCAGTGATTTGTCATGTAGGTGGGTGGGTGCCTACCGCTACTACAGATGAAGATGGTGTCCCTTCCTTTTCATGTGGAACTGAGCATATCTTGGTGGCTCGACCTATCCCACCTGCTGAAGGGCAGGTGCTTCCTGATTCCCCTTTGGACCAAGGTGACCACGGACGCCAGCCTTTCCGGCTGGGGCGTGGTTCTGGGTCGCCTGAGTGCTCAGGGCCTATAGTCCCCGGAGGAATCCCTCCTTCCGATCAATGTCTGGGAGCTACGGGCGATCTTCCATGCCCTTCGCCATTGGACGGCCCAGTTAGAGGTTTGCCCAGTCTGAGTGGATTCCGACTACGCCACGGCTGTGGCTTACATCAACAAGCAAGGCGGTACAAGAAGTCTCACTGCTTGGTTAGAGGTCAGGGCTGTTTTGTCCTAGGCTGAAAGGCACGTTCCTGTCATATCCGCAGTTCACATGCCAGGCATAGACAACGCTGTGGCGGACTTCCTCAGTTGGCACTGTGGACAGCGGGGAGTGGGAGTTGCATCCGGAGGTGTTTCAACTCCTTGTTCAGAGATGGGGACCTCCTTGCATCGATCTGATGGCAACGAGACACAACAGGAAGGTTCCTGTGTTCTACTCTCGATGGAGGGATCCTCTAGCTCTATCAGTGGATGCTCTGTCCATCCCTTGGATATTCCCACTGGCTTACATTTTTCCTCCTCTGCCCTTGTTGTTCAGGGTAGTTCGGAAGCTTCAACTGGAATCTTGTCCAGTCATTCTCATTGCTCCTTTTTGGCCTTGACAATCTTAGTTTTTGGAGCTTCTGGCTCTGTCTGTAGCGGAGCCATTTCGGCTCCCTTCTCGACCGGCTCTTCTTCTGCAGGGGTACCTGTGGAAGGAGGATGTCCACTGTCTGGCTTTGACGGCTTGGAAGTTGAATCCTCAATTCTACGGAAGACAGGATTCTCCTCGGGGGTGGTGGCTACAATGCTTAGCGCTCGTAAGCCGGTTTCTTCCAAGATCTAGCACAGTGTTTGGTCTACCTTTACCTCTTGGTGTGCTGACAGGGATCTGTCACTTGAGTTTTACCTTCCCAACGTCCTGGCATTCTTGCAGGACAGGTTGGATAAGGGACTCTGTTTGAGTTCCTTAAAGGTTCAGACCTCTACGCTTTCTGTGTTCTTTCAGCAGCGCATTGCGGTTCTGCCTGATGTCAAGGTGTCCTTCCAGGGCGTTGCTCATGTCCGCCCTGTCTTCCGGAGTCCTGCTCTTCAGTGGGATCTCAATTTAGTTCTGGGGGTTCTTCAATGTTCCCCCTTTGAGTCTTTGGCAACTATTCCTTTACGTCTCTTGACATGGAAGATGGCCTTCCTTTTGGCGGTTGTGTCTGTTCGCCGTGTTGCGGAGTTACAGGCCTTGTCCTGTAAGCCGCCTTATGTGGTGTTTCACAAGGATAAGGTGGTGCTCCGTACCTCCAGGGAGTTCCTTCCTAAGGTGGTGTCAGAGTTTGACATCAATCAGGAGATTGTGGTGCCCTCTTTCTGTCCTGACCCCTCCTCTGACAAGGAGAGATCTTTACTTGTTGGATGTGGTGCGCTGCCTCCGGTTTTAGGTGCATCTCACTGAATCTGTCAGGAAGTCTGAAGTGCTGTTCGTCATTCCTGAGGGGCCTAGAGCAGGAAGACCTGCATCCAAAGTGACTATCGTCTCCTGGATCAAGTCCACGATTCGTGAGGCATACAAGTTGAGGAATCAGCAAGTTCCCTTCTGGGTTACTGCTCCTTCCACCAGGTCCTTTGGGGCCTCCTGGGCCTATAAAAATCAGGCCTTTTCTGATCAGATGTGCAGGGCGGCCACTTGGTCCTCCGTGCACTCCTTTTCAAAGCACAACTGTGTGGATGTGCTGGCTTCGGCTGACACCAGCTTTGGGAGGAAGGTCCTAGAGGCAGTCTTGCCTGTCTAGGATCTTCTTCTTGGTTCTTAGTGCTTCCTTCACTGTTGAGCCCTGTTGGCTCTTGTTCTGTGGGCTGCGTGATAGTTCCAGGGTTGTTTACCCCAGTTTGGTGTCAGTTGACACTTCAGTTTGGGGCTATCTCTGACCTGTTGGTCCATAGCTACACTGGTGACTTTGGGGGCCTTGCGCCTGGTCCTTGCCTCCTTCCCACCTCAGGGAAACTCAATGGTTGGACATCCCAGAGTTACCAGTAACCTGTATTGGACGACAGTGGAAATATGATTTTAGTCTTACCTGTTAAATCCTTTTCACTTAGTCCATACAGGTTACTGGTCTCCCACCCTGTCAAGAGACCATGCTTGGCTCTCCTGTGGCAGGCTGTGGGAGTCCTTCGGGGCATGCTCACAGGAGTCTTCTTCCTTCCCTTAACTAGTCATGGTTAGTGTCTCAATTCAATCTGGAGCTCGTTGGCTGGTGAGGCCAGGAGGGAAGGGGAGGCTTCACCCCCTGCATACACTTTGTGAATCGTTCCTGCCTACCACTAGAGGGCTTTGCCTCCCAGAGTTACCAGTAACCTGTATGGACTAAATGAAATGATTTAACAGGTAAGACTAAAATCCTATTTTAAATGAATTGGAATTCTTACTTCTCCCCTGTAGTGCAAATGGTTTGCCCCAGACCTCCTTCACTTTACTTTTGAAGAGTGTAGTAACTTCTGGATTCACACCTAGTTAATTTGTGTTTGTGGGACTTCAGAGTTCTAAACCTTTCTCTAGTTCTTCCAGAAACAACTTCCTCATTGGCTAGAGAACGTACAACATGATGCATATCACAGCATAACAGCAGATGTCAGTCGTAGCTAATCTTGTCTTTTATGTATGGCTTCTGTCACTTCTTGCATGATATCTTTATTGCTGCACACATGTTTTAATACATTTTTTAAATGTGAAGTGTGTCTATTTTACTTTTATGGGGCTTTTATCTTTGATTAGTATTGGTTATTATGTTCAAGGAGATAGACATGATTCTTTTTTGTGGGATTCCTCAGACTGAAGTGTTCTTAAGAGGGAAGGAATAATTCAGTGGTGGGACTTAGGGGTCCAGTAACAAATAATCATGTCCCCATCTGAGGTTTACAGTAATTCAGGAGTCTCCAAGCAGTTTGGGATTCAACCTTAAACACTTTAAGAACCAGAGGGGTTGGCATCACATTAAAAAGTAATGCATTGCACACTACTCCACAGATCTGGAGCAGAGCTACCAGCAATGCGGCCGGTGGAAGGCACTGGGGCTCTAAGCCAAAAAGGGGGCTCAAAGACAGGAGTACTAGTGAAGCACTACAGTTATGAATTACAAGACATATCCAGGACCTGGGCAGTGTAAAAAAGAAAACCCAGCAGCAGGGCAAATTAATCATCTCTAGTCTAAATGTGTCTCCCTGCAGGTCCTTTCTGTGTACGCCCCACAATCCTTTACAGAGAACCATGGAGATAGAAGAGCAGGGCAGAGGGATGGCCTAATTTAATGACAGCTGATGTACATAAAAAGCTGACGTGCTGTACAATGCTTGTTCTGACCAAGTGCCTCAGTTAGGATCGATTTTCTTCTTACACATGCATAGTGGCAAGAAGAGACTGAAGAATGCATTTTATTAGTGTTGAGCGAGCATGCTCGGCCGATGCTCGGATCGGCTCGAGCATCGCTCTGCTCGGCACATGGCGGTACTCGTACGAGTACCGCATGTGCTCGCCCGCCATGTTCGGGTCTCCTCCCCGCACGTTTTGCGGCTGCTGCGCAGCCAATAAACGTGCAGGGAGGCTCTGACATCGGTGTAATGCCAGCAGCCATGTTGGCTGCTGGCATTACACTGATTGGCTGGCCAGAACCCGTGGTCGGGTGCTGTATAGCACCTGACCAGCGAGTTCGGCTCAGTCTTAGCCAGGGAGAGATGAGGATAGGAAGGGAAAGTCAGTGTAGGGAGAAAAAAAGCAAAATTGTGAAAAAAAAAGAACCAAAAGTCCTTTTTAGGACTACTGTGTGTGGGGGCAGCAGGTTATTTTGTGTGGGGGGAAAAAAACAAAACAAAAAAAATTTCATATATTCTGTTTAGTGTGCAAAGTTGCAGAGTAGAGCACATTCTGTTTAGTGTGCAAAGTTGCAGATTAGAGCACATTCTGTTTAGTGTGCAAAGTTGCAGATTAGAGCACATTCTGTTTAGTGTGCAAAGTTGCAGATTAGAGCACATTCTGTTAAGTCTTCAAACTAAAATATCAAAGTCACATATTCCATTCAGTGTGCGTCGCCGCAGTTTAGCAGCACATTCTGTGTACTGTGCAGAGTTGCAGAATAGGAAGAAATACTGTTAAGTCTTCAAACTAAAATATCAAAGTCACATATTCCATTCAGTGTGCTTCGCCGCAGTTTAGCAGCACATTCTGTGGACTGTGCAGAGTTGCAGAATAGGAAGAAATACTGTTAAGTCTTCAAACTAAAATATCAAAGTCACATATTCCATTCAGTGTGCTTCTCCGTAGTTTAGCAGCACATTCTGTGTACTGTGCAGAGTTGCAGAATAGGAAGAAATACTGTTAAGTCTTCAAACTAAAATTTCAAAGTCACATATTCCATTCAGTGTGCGTCGCCGCAGTTTAGCAGCACATTCTGTGTACTGTGCAGAGTTGCAGAATAGGAAGAAATACTGTTAAGTCTTCAAACTAAAATATCAAAGTCACATATTCCATTCAGTGTGCGTCACCGCAGTTTAGCAGCACATTCTGTGTACTGTGCACAGTTGCAGAATAGGAAGAAATACTGTTAAGTCTTCAAACTAAAATATCAAAGTCACATATTCCATTCAGTGTGCGTCACCGCAGTTTAGCAGCCTATTCTGTGTACTCTGCACAGTTGCAGAATAGGAAGAAATACTGTTAAGTTTTCAAACTCAAATATTAAAGTCACATATTCCATTCAGTGTGTGTCACCGCAGTTTAGCAGCCTATTCTGTGTACTCTGCACAGTTGCAGAATAGGAAGAAATACTGTTAAGTTTTCAAACTCAAATATTAAAGTCACATATTCCATTCAGTGTACGTCACCGCAGTTTAGCAGCCTATTCTGTGTACTCTGCACAGTTGCAGAATAGGAAGAAATACTGTTAAGTCTTCAAACTCAAATATTAAAGTCACATATTCCATTCAGTGTGCGTCACCGCAGTTTAGCAGCCTATTCTGTGTACTCTGCACAGTTGCAGAATAGGAAGAAATACTGTTAAGTTTTCAAACTCAAATATTAAAGTCACATATTCCGTGTAAGATGAAGAAGGCGGGTAAAAAGGGACGGGGAAGTGGACGTGATCCTGATAGTTCAGGGCGCGGGTCAGGACGCGGAGAAACTGTGCCTGGTGCCAGAGCACAAGAAAGAAAGACATCCACCATACCTAGCTTCATGTCTAATTTTACAGGGCGTCGCAGGACATCACTCTCGAGGTCCGACCACTGCGAACAGGTGGTCGGTTGGATGTCAGCTGATACTGCTTCCAGTCGGTTAAGCACCACCCTGTCTTCCACCAAGTCCACTCTCAGTAGCCAAGAGTCTGGTCAACATAATCCTCACTCTGATCATCCTTCCTCCCACCATAGACGGTCTGGTCAAAGAAGTGATCCCACACTGGGATATAGTGAGGAGCTCGTCTCATCACCAATCCTTCATTTGACCCTCTCTCCAAGCACGCTTGCAGAGGAACATGACATCTTGTGCCCTGATTCACAACCTCTAGAGGGTACCCAATCACAAGAAGATGACAGATGTGAACGGCATTTAAGGTCAAAGGAAGTAGTGGATGATGATGATGATGATGAGACACAGTTGCCATTAAATCAACCACTATTACTGTCTCAAGACCTTGTTGAGGAGAATGTTATACAGTTGTCAATGACTGAGTATGTGGTGGGATCAAGACATGGGGAGGATGATCAGAGTGAGGAAGTGGAGGAGGACTTGGTGGACGATGAGGTGACTGACCCCACCTGGGAAGGTGTAGAGCCGAGCGATGACAGCAGTCCTGAGGGTGAGCCATCTGCAGCACCGCAACAGGCTGGAAGAGGCAGTGGTGTGGCTACAGAAAGAAGGCGGACCGCACCAAACCGGCCCGCAAATGTTCCACGGAGCACCCCCTTGCGTAAATCTCCCTTGCCAAAGGGTAGGTGTTCCGCGGTATGGCGTTTTTTTAAGGAAAGTGCGGACGACAAAAGAATTGTAGTTTGCAACCTGTGCCACACCAGAATGAGCCGAGGCATGAACACTAGAAACCTCACCACCACCAGCATGATCCGACACATGGCATCCAAGCACCGTAGTAAGTGGGAGGAACGCCTGGATCGCCCATCTGTGTCTGCAGGCCACACCACTGCCTCCTCTTCCCCTGTTTCCGGTGCCGGCCAATCGCCTGTCGAAGGCGCAGGCCCGCATACCTCCCGCCCTGCACCTGTACCATCTGAAGCACCATCAGCGACCACATCCACTTCCCTGTCCCAGCACAGCGTCCAAATTTCGTTACCCCAGGCATTTGAGCGCAAGCGAAAATACCCAGCCACCCACCCACAGGCCATAGCACTAACCTCACACCTTTCCAAATTACTGGCCATCGAAATGCTGCCATTTAGGCTTGTGGACACTGAGTCCTTCCGCAGCCTGATGGCAGCAGCTGTCCCTCAGTACGCGGTCCCCAGCTGCCACTACTTTTCCCGGTGTGCCATCCCCGCATTACACCACCATGTGTCCCGTAACATCACCCGTGCCCTGACCAACACAGTTACTGGGAAGGTCCACTTAACGACTGACACATGGACAAGTGCTTGTGGCCAGGGACGCTACATTTCCCTGACGGCACACTGGGTGAATGTCGTGGAGGCTGGGAGCGACTCGGACCCTGGGATGGCACGGGTGCTACCCACGCCGAGGATTGCGGGCCCTACCTCCATCAGGGTTTCCGCCAGCACCTACGTTATTGGCTCCTCCTCCTCCGTTTCCACCTCCGAATTCTCTACACGCAGCGCCACTCCCCCATCAGCCAGTAGCTGGAAGCAGTGTAGCACTGCAGTGGGGAAGCGTCAACAGGCCGTGCTGAAGCTGATCTGCCTTGGGGACAAACAGCACACGGCCTCAGAGCTGTTGCAGGGGATTAGTCACCAGACCGAGCAGTGGCTCTCGCCACTCAACCTGCAACCAGGCATGGTTGTGTGTGATAATGGGCGTAACTTGGTGGCGGCTTTGGAGCTCGGCAAGCTCACACACGTACCATGCCTAGCGCATGTATTTAATTTAGTGGTTCAGCGATTTCTAAAAACCTACCCCAATGTGCATGATCTCTTGACCAAGGTGCGCCGCGTGTGTGCACATTTCCGTAAGTCATCTACAGCTTCGGCCGGCCTGTTGAAGCTGCAGCAGCGCTTACAATTGCCAGCTCACCGGCTGCTGTGTGACGTGAGCACGCGCTGGAACTCCACCTTCCACATGTTGGCCCGGCTTTGTGAGCAGCAGAGGGCAGTAGTGGAGTACCAGCTGTTACACGGTCGTCGCCTCTCCGTTCAACTTCCTGTAATCAGAAGTGAGGAGTGGGAATGGATGTCAGACCTCTGTGAGGTTTTACGCAATTTTGAGGAATCGACACAGATGGTGAGCGGCGATAACGCTATTATCAGTGTAACCATCCCACTTCTGTGTCTACTGAAACGCTCGCTGCTCACAATTAAAACCGACGCTTTGCATGTGGAAGAGGTGGAAATGGGGGAGGAAGAGCTTACACAAGGTGATAGCCATGGCACCCTCACTTCGTCTTCTCAGCGACAATTGGAGGAGGCGGAGGAGGAGGAGGAGGAGGAAGACACGGTTGCCTCCGCTACAGAGGGTAGCCATGGAACTTTAGTTCCATCTCTTCAGCGTGGGTGGGCAGAAGAGGAGGAAGAGGATGAGGAGATTGAGAGTCATCCTCCTGGTGAGGACAGCGAAATCTTGACTGTTGGTACTCTGGCACACATGGCTGACTTTATGTTAGGCTGCCTTTCCCGTGACCCACGCGTTGTACGCATTTTAGACAACACGGATTACTGGGTGTTCACCCTTCTGGACCCCCGCTACAAAGAGAATTTCTCATCTCTCATTCCTCCGGTGGAGAGGACAAGCAAAATGGTGCAATACCAGAAGGTTCTTGTTGAAAAATTGCTCCAAAATTTTCCATCTGACAACGCTGGCGGCAGAGTACGTGCTACCTTGGCCAACCGAGAAGGGGAGAAAAGGGGAGCACACAGCAGTTCCGACAAAGGCAGGGCAACACTCTCCAAGGCGTGGGACACCTTCATGACACCCCGCCAGCACCCTCACCCTGATGCGCAGCCTAGTGTCACAAGGAGGGAAAAGTTTTGGAAGATGGTGAAGGAGTACGTAGCAGACCGTGTCAGCGTCCTCAATGATCCCTCTGTGCCTTACAACTACTGGGTGTCCAAGCTGGACACGTGGTATGAACTGGCACTCTACGCCTTGGAGGTGCTGGCCTGCCCTGCCGCCAGCGTTCTGTCTGAGCGGGTATTTAGTGCTGCTGGTGGCATCATAACAGATAAGCGTATCCGCCTTTCCACCGACAATGCTGATAGGTTGACACTTATAAAAATGAACAAGGCCTGGATTTCCCCTGACTTCTCCACTCCACTGGAGGAAAGCCCCGGGGGAACATAAACTCACTTTATATATGTTATTTACAATGATGGGAATACTCTGTATTCCCATTCACCCCTTCCACCCAAAAAACGGGTATATGGTTGACTCTTAATCTTCTCATCCTCCTCCTCCTCTTCCATATGCCCTGTGCTATAATTTTTATATAGGGCCAGCTCACCAGCGGGCCCTGTGATATAATTTTTATATAGGGCCAGCTCACCAGCGGGCCCTGTTTGACAATTTTTATATAGGTCAGCTCACCAGCGGGCCTTCTCATATAATGTTTTATTGGGTCAGCTCTCTAGCGGGCCCTCTCATATAATGTTTTATAGCGTCAGCTCACTAGCGGGCCTTCGCATATAATGTTTAGGATGGTCAGCTCCGCAGCAGACCCTCACCCATAATGTTTTAGATGGTCAGCTCAGCGCACGTTTCCCTCTTAATCATGGCCCCAGTTCAGAAAAATCGAGGAAATTTTTGGGAGAATTTTCCTTTGCGCACGTTTCCCTCTTAATCATGGCCTCAGTTCAATAAAATCAAGGAAATTTTTGGGAGAATTTGCCTCTGCGCACGTTTCCCTCTTAATCATGGCCTCACTTCAGAAAATCAAGGAAATTTTTGGGATAATTTGCCTCTGCGCACGTTTCCCTCTTAATCATGGCCTCACTTCAGAAAATCGAGGAAATTTTTGGGAGAATTTGCAGATGATATACAAGTAAATATACAGCAAATATTGTTTGGTAACAATTTTTCGCCTAAAGTCGTTTTTATTTTCCTTTTTGTGTGTTTTACGGTCAGTCTGTAAAAATGGCGTACTACGGGCGAAAGATCGTTCCCAGCAGCGATGTTGGAGTCCAAGATGCATCCAGACATCCTCCCTATGCTGTCCCTGAACCATTTCTGTGGTGTTTCCATCATTTTCTGCCCTTTTCCTATGGACCAGACACCCTCCCCTCATCAGAGCAGGGGGTGCCTGGTGTAATGCTCGAGTCCTCCCATTGACTTCAATGGGGCTCGGGTGCTCGGCCGAGCACTCGAGCCTCCGGGGGCGCTCGGTCAGAGCACCCGAACACCCGAGCATTGGGGTGCTCGCTCATCACTACATTTTATGTCACTTGGTTCTTTTTCATGCTTCCCATGTCCTCTCTTTTCTTGCACTGCTGCTACCACAGAATAGTTTCGTCCTGACCAGGGAACCATCAGGAATAATGGGACTGTAAGGTATTATTTAACTTGCTCTCACTGAAGTTGACTAGGATCTCACAAAAACTGGACAGGCAACATATAGCTCACTCGCTGTTTCTGGGATGCAGATGTAGGCTATAGAGCTAATTCAGTTTTATAGGAAGTAGGTATGTATTTTTTATCACTGTAATACCGGAGGTAGGCATATGTTTTCCCCCACATACATACACTGCCTGATACCCAGCCTTGTTCCACTGTCTCCTGTCACAAAGTCACACATGCACTGTCTGCCACTCTAACTTTGTTTCACTTCCACTGGTAGCTACAGAACCTCACTATATCTGGGACTATATACTTATTACACAGACACACAAGTACATTGTCTGTCATTGCAGCTTTGTTCCACTCTCCCACTGGTAGCCACAGAACCACCCATACGCTGTCTAACACCCCAGCCTTCTTTCACTGTCCCACTGGTAGCTACAGAACCAACTCCACTTTCAACATTTCAATAGTAACTTTATCAGGTTCAGCTGCTTTGTCATTTCTTCTGCCAATACTTCTGGCATAGATTCGGTCTCTGGCACTACATTTACATCCTCATAAAAATTTGAAAAAAAATTCTTCCACTGGTTTTAGTATTTGTTGTTGAGTTTTTGCTGTTGTACCATCTTCAAGCTTTAATGCAAACAATTGGTTCCTATGCGTGGCCATTTTTTGTTTTGCTTTCATTGGCCCTTGATTTTCTTCCATTGTCCTTTTGATGAGCTCAATATTGAACTTGTGTGTTTTTTCTTTAATACACTTTCTTTTGATTTTGTACATTTCTACATTTTTTACCAATACTAATATTACCGTTTTGCTTAATTTGTTGTTGCTTTTTTATCATGACAACTGTTTCTTTTTATATTTGGGTTGGTTATCCTTGTTTCCCAGCACGTTCAAGAGCATGGGCAGTATCTGTATGATAGTCTGTCACAGTAATCAGGCAAATAAGGACACACATGAATATAAAATATAAATCCACCTTTATTTAATACGTACAGTAGTAATAGTATAGCCCACACAATCCCAGAACACAGGATGATAGGACCAAGTCTCCTACCCGGAGCTGCACACTGTGCTGTACACTGCACTATTGTGAGATACCAGAGACTAGGACTGTGGTGCGTGTGGAACACCAGAGGGAACGGTAACTGAGGCACAAGTCTCTACCCTGGGTCACGTGACCAGAGGTAACAGGGAGCGAGAGCAGACCTGAACCATGAAACACTAAGACTGATGGTCAGGCAAGTTCAGAGAGTATAGAGCCAGTAGTTAGCCAGATCCACAGGTCAGAGAAGCCGGGGACTAGACAGAGCGATAGGCAGCAAGAGCCAGAGGTCAGACAAACCGGGGGCTACACAGAGAGAGTAAGTCCACCAGAGCTAGAGGTCAGAAACTATGTGGGTAGTCAGACAAGCCGGGATCATACACGGAGCGAGTTAGTCAGCCAGAGCCACAGGTCAGAACCGATGTGGGTAATCATACATGGAGCTGATTCTCAGGAGAGCACAGGTCACAATGGAGCGCAAGAGACAATATCAAAAACATCACATAAGGGCAATGACTCCCAGGCCCAGGGAGGTTTATAAAGGAGCAAGAGAAGGCAGAACTCAATTAGGCCACACAGAATAGGCCCATAAACAGGCATCCTAGCCAGCGCCTGTTTCATGATGTCTGCAATGCTGAGGTGGCCGCAACTATGCCGGCCAACACACCACAGAGGAAGAAAGCACAGGATAACTAGGCCTCTAATGTAGACTGTGATAGTACCCCCCCTTAATGACCTCTCCCCAGCGGAAGAGGGCCAGCACTAGAGGCGGTGCAGGAGTGGAACTCACGGAGAAGGGCTGGAGCATGTAAATGTTTCTTAGCAACCCAGGAACTCTCCTCAGGTCCATACCCTTTCCAATGGACTAGATACTGTAGCTGGCCTCTGACCCTACAAAAGTGCAGGATACTCTGTACCTCATAGTCCTTGTGGTTCCCTACTTGAACAGGTCTGAGTCGGACTGGAGTTGTAGTATAACAGTTCCAAACCAGTGGCTTGAGAAGCGACAGTTGAAACACATTGGAAATGCACATGCTAGCGGGAAGCTCAAGGGCATATGTCACAGGGTTTATCTTGCGAAGAACCCAAAAAGGACCCACAAATCAGGGACCCAGCTTTTTACAAGGCACCTTGAGATAGAGATTATGAGAGGACAGCCATACTCTCTCTCCCACCTGGAACACTGGAGCTGGTAATTGCCTACAATCTGCTTGTCTCTTATAGCGCATAGTGGAACTCTGCAGGGATCTCTGAACCCGTACCCATGTGGAGCGGAGCGTCCTCAAGTGCTCCTCCACAGCAGGAATGTTCTGTGTCTCAAAGGTCTCAGGCAGGATAGACGGTTGGAACCCATAATTAATCAGAAAGGGAGAGTTCCAAGAGGAGGAATTAACTGTACTGTTTCTGGCCATCTCTGCCCACGGTAACAAGTTCACCCAGTTGTCATGATGGTCAGAAATGAAACAACGGAAAAACTGTTCCAGCGCCTGATTAGAACTTTCAGCAGCACTGTTTGACTGTGGGTGGTAAGCTGAGGAGAATGAGGGCTGGATCCCCATCGGACCACAAAAAGCTCTCCAGGAACATGACACAAACTGGCTCCCACGATCCGAGACCACCACCTTGGGTATACCATAGAGATGAACTACCTCCTTTGCAAAAATCTCGGCCAACTACTTGGAGGAGGGGAGTCCCTTAAGCGGCAGCGAAATGGGCCATCTTTGAAAATCTATCCATAATCATAAGAATGACCGTGTAACCCTCAGAGATCGGCAACTCAACCATAAAGTCAATAGACAAGTGAGACCATGGACGATCCCCATTCGTGATGGGCTTCAGGAGGTTGACCAGCAGGTAACAAGGAGTCTTAGTTCACGCACAAGTGGAACATGCTGAAACAAACGCGGAAAAGACTGCCCTCATGCTTGGCCACCAAAAGAGTCTGGACATTGACCATATCAGTTGGTCTCTACCAACATGCCCTGCAGACTTTGAGGAATGGTATGTCTCCAGAAGTCTGTTACAGAGGGATTCAGGCACAAAACATCTCTCATTACTGGTGATACTGGTGTGTATCATAGCCAAGATGCGGTCAGGAGGAATAACAGGCACTGGAGGAGACTTCTCCTGGGACTCGGGCCCAAATTGTCGAGAGAGAGAGAGCATCCGCTCTATATTTTTGGTACCAGGAAGGTAGGAAACCACAAAATTAAACCTTGAAAGGAAGAGGGCCCATCTGGCCTGACATGAAGACAACCTCTTAGCCTCCGATAAATATGAGGTTTTTGTGATCCGTCAGTATCAGGATTGGAACCGTTGTTCCCTCCAGCAGATAACGCCATGCTTTCAAGGCCAAGATGATGGTGAGTAATTCCTGATCACCCACATCATATAAACTCTCAACCCTCGACGGTTTTTTAGAAGAAAGCCACATGACAGCAATGGTTTACCAGGGCCCGCGAGCTGGGATAGCAACGCGTCTACACCGGACTCCGAGACATCCACCTCCAGTGTAAATGGCAGGGAGGGGTTTGGGTGGGACAATATCAGGGCCTTCGCAAAGGCGGACTTCAAGTCTTCAAAAGCCTGAAGTGCTTCAGGTGCCCAGTCTGAAAGACTAGCAAACTTCAACGAGTGGCTTCACGACTGAGGAAATGTTTCATATAATCTTCTTATAATAATTAGTGAAGTACAGGAACCTCTGTATGGATCTTAGCCCCACAGGAAGCAGCCACTGTAAGACAGAAGAACGTTTTTGAGGATCCATGGTTAGACCAGTGGATGAAATCACATATCCCAAGAAGGTCACCTGGGATTTGTGGAATTCACACTTCTCTAATTTGCAGAACAACATGTTCTCTCTCTTAAAGGGATAGTAATACTTGAAAATAATTGTATTTTATATTGTAGCCCTTAAAAAAACATGAAAAATGATATAAGTCTTATCTCCCAAACCTTTATGGTTTGGAAGATATTCACATGAAAAACATAGTAAAATGCTGTTTTCCTGGCTGTTTCAGCCAAGTCTGCCATCTAGTGGACAGATTTGGAATTCGGTCCACAGAGCAACCGGCAGCTCTTTAGCAGTGCCGAGATCACGATCTTTTGAAAAGAACTACTTAATTGGATCTACAAAGTGTGCCTGGCTTGAAAGCACACTTTGTAGACCATTCCAATTAAGAAATTCTTTTTAAAGATGGTGATCTCAGCACTTCTGGAGAGGCACAGCCGGTCCCGGGACCGGATTCCAGATCTGAAGGGTGGAGCAATGACGTCACTCCAGGGGAAACTTTACTTCTGAATATCTCCCAAGGTAGGAGAATGTATGAGTATATCATCCAAATAAACACAGCTCTGGAGTAGGTCTCTTAAAAAGTAGTTAATGAACTCCTGGAAGACAGCGGGAGTGTTGCACAATCCGAAAGGCATAACCAAATACTCATAGTGCCCTCTCCGAGTGTTAAATGCTGTCTTCCTTTCATCGCCCTCTCTTGTTCGCATCAAGTTGTATGCGTCCCTAAGTCAAGTTTGTGAAAATTATCGAGCCTTTGATACGATCAAATAGCTCCGTGATCAATGGTAAAGGATAAGCATTCTTTACCATTAGCTTATTTAGGCCCCTGAAATCAATACATGGTCTGAGCTCCCCATCTTTTTTCTTAACGAAAAAGAAGCCTGTGCCCGCAGGGGAGGAAGACTTCAGAGTAATGCCCCTAGCTAGGACATCTTCCACATAGTCCTCCGTGGCCTTATTCTCCTCCACCGACAAGGGATAAACTCAGCCCGTAGGAGGTCTGGCCCCTGGTACCAGATCAACAGTCAATGGTCACATCTAATGTTAAAAGGATTCAAGACTGAACAGTCAGTGAATATGGTTTCATTATTTTCATGTATTAAGTCAATTTCACTTTTATTACCTTTAGGGGGTTTCCATGTCCATCTTCTCATAGCCTTTTTCCTGTAGAATGAATTCATTATGTACAAATTTTATTCTGTAAATTTGATTAGTTGGTTACCTCGGTCGTCTCTTTTTCCAGTTCCGTATGGTCCGACTGATTTTTCACCATTTTGGATCTTACCAATTCTTGCATTGAAATCTCCCATTATAAAATTGTAGTGTAATTGTCCTATTTGTAGAGGTGTAATAAATCTTAATAGAATTCTTCAACTTCATCATCACTGTGGCTACTTCTAGGGCATAAACTTGAATGATATGAAGTATATAGCAACTGCTTAGTTTGATAGCACAGGAAGCTATTCTTTCAGAAATATTTCTACTTTTATGACTGAGTCTGTCAGTCTTTTGTTAATCAAGAGTCTGATTCCTCCACATCGTCAATCACTGGTTCCTTTATAGTAAAGCCAGTGTCCATCTTCAAATTTTACTAAATCTTCATCTTTTTTATGAGTCACATAAGCCAAAGATTTCCCATTATATGTTATTTAGATCTTGTATGAGTTCCTCTAAGTGTGAAACTGTAGTCATAGATCAAATGTTAAGAATTCCAATGTCTAAAGATCAAAGGCAGCCTGATAAAACCCGATAATTCTTATCACCTTCTGCCACTCCGCTGATCTTCCCACTGCCGTAGGAAGTAGCTCGCAAGCCTCCAGGGAGTGAGTGCCATTGATTTTGTTGTAAAGCCATGATGAAGGAGTGGACCATAGTCTGCCACGTTGGTCCAGTGCTGGTTGATAGATTTTTGATCGATAAGGCATTGATCAATGAGATTGATATATATATCCATAAAATATAATCTATATTATTTTTTTTTTGTTAGGGGAGGCAAAAACTTTCTTGCATTGGTGCTTTCCACTCATTACTTGGACCTTAAAGGGTTAAAGAACATTAGATGATAATACAAGTCAATGTTATCCGAAAAGTGCAATTTTGGGACAAACCAAGTGCACCATAGGAACCTAACAACATTTTCCATTGATTTAAAAGGGCGTGTAATCGCTTAAGTGCTAGAGAGGTATCCAGTGTATTTTTCTAACATTCAAGTCCTTGAAAGCTTTGTATTTGGTTCCTTTTGTCTACCAGATCTGTCACAGAATAGGTGCACTTATGCCTTGCTACATGTGGCCTTGATTGTATGATAGTACTTAATAATGCCTAATGGTGTCTAACAGAGCAAAGGTTGGATTCTTTGATGAACAGGCCCACTTTGTGTTTTATGACTTTTCACGTCTGCAACCCTGACGTCTGCTGCAGATCACAGCCACATATAGCTATGCCTGAATTTAAAATAGAGACCTTCTGGCTGTGGGGTCTGCCTTTTCCAGTCTGAGCCACTAGAGGGCCTTCTGGAACTTTCCATCTTGCCTGCTTAGCAGATACTCAGGGCTAAGTAATTTGGCTTGTCCTATGACCCAGTGTTCCTGGTTCTGGTCCATAAGAGATACTTTGGTTTTGATCTTGGCTTGTTCCTGACTCAGTTGGACTTCTCTTGCCCTGAACTTTGGCTTGTACCCGGATGTTTGTTTGCTGCCTGCCTTGACCTGTACTGTTTCTATGTCCATGAACTTTTGCAGTCTGCCCTGACTTCGGATTGTTTTTGTCTGCCCCTGCCAGTACTTTTGGTAATGTGCCTGAACTTCCAGGACTCTATTTGTGGCTGCATAAACCTAGGACTCAACCTCTGGAGGGTGAGATATTGCTTCTTACAGATACTGCACCTACTCTGTATTGTCCAACTACCTTGCTTACTACTATGGTACTTCTCCTTGGACTTCACTGTATCTGTCAGCAGCTGCTTAAACCTTAGCGCTCAATACATGGGCAGCTGGTCACCACTTCTGGATATACCACAAGCTCCTGGCTTCCAGCACTTGATTCCCAGAGACAGTCCCAATTCATAATGACCTGTTCCAGTCCTTTCCTGCCCCCTGGCATCTTGACATCTGGACTTCAGCTTTCTTGTCTGGTTCTTGGTTCCTGGACATCTGGACCAGTATGGACATTCACAACGGGGGGCGGGGCACTCTGTTTTCATTAGACCCTCTGCTAGTATGATTTTAGTGTAGGTGAATGCACCAACACATTTTCTGAATCCTGCCTACCAACATGTACGTGGAAGAGTGTGGCTTGACTGTGGTCTAATTTACATTATATTTCAATATTTTCACTGGATTTATCAAACAGATTGACATTGATGAGTATGGAGAATATTTTAAATAAAACCTTGAGAAAGCTTTCAATTTGCAGTGGAATCCAGGCCTGTATCAGATACAAGGGATGATTCTGAATTATTCACAATGCACACGTATACAAGGTAAAAACTTGAGTTTTGAAGCCTAATTCAAAAGGGTGTGTATGTCTTCATTTAGTTTCATAGTACTGGAGCAATCATAGCAACTTAATGCAGCCAAGATAATAGCAGGCAGTGTTGACAGAAAATAAATAAATAGATCTATAAATTTATACAGATTTGTTAAATAGGCAGCTTGCTGATTAAGGGACGAAAGCCAAAAATAATAATTACCATGTGAGTTAGTGGATTGGGAACTTATCTATTCCCTTAATATTCATGTGAGGTGATGAAAAGATCTAAAGTGTCCAAAGCCAGAAACCGTTGCCATTCAAGACCCACTTATGGCCACACCCCTGTTTTTCCAAGGCCCCACCTCAACTCACTCTTGTCTGGCACAGGAAATACACTGAATCTTTAACATACAAAAATACATTTCTAAAACTAACTTGCCATTATATGGGTATATAAAGAGGCCAAATTTATGTAATCTGGACATTCCGTTAATTTAATTGTCTAAATCATCTCTCCAGTAGAGAAGTTTTGTTGTTGTGTTAGACGTACCCAAAATTCAGCACACTGGGAGTGTCTAGTAAGGCAGATGTTCCTCTCAGAATCTGGTGACCTAGGATGTTGCCTTCTCTGCCTAATGGGTAAAACAGTCCTGTGTCCATGGTTTGCAAGTATTATCCAGGGTTACCAGTGATGTAGGAGTTCTCTCAGAAAGACCCTGGTGAGAAAGAGGAACTGGGGCAGAGGATGCCATGGGTAGACCACTATAATTATACACTGCATCTGTTATTGATGCTGTTTAAATAAAGAGTGCTTGTTAAATTACTGGATTCTTATCATTCAAAGCCACTTGTTGCTGAAACCTCCACTAGATCTCAAACTATAGTCCACTTGCCAATATATTGAATACAAACAAATAACAATCTAAGGAAAAATAATATGTTTCGTGTCATATGGAAAACACCCTGGTAAAGTGGAATTAATGAGGGTGACACTGTGAAACTTGGACTGCTTTAATCTTAGCACTGAAAATTGTACCCACTACCAGAGAGGAATTTGGGCCACATTCAGGAAGATACATAGGTGCGATTCTGAAGCAAACAAACTGCACTATAGGTAATTACAAAAGTAATTATCCAACATCCTGTTGATAACAATTGTGTTTTTTCCAAAAAATTTTATTGAAACTTTCAGTTAACAACAATCCAGTATAGTCATACTATTGTAAACAATCCCCATTATTGGCAAAGAGGATCGAGGCACTGGACCTGGAGATTACTGCCCTCCAGACAGGAGCCAACACAATGAGTATCCAAATGTCAGAGCCAGGGTCACGTGTCAGGATCCCCACCCCGAGCACTCTGCATGGCAGCGGCACTGATAAAACCAGACAGGCACTTATCCAGTAGGAATTCAGACAGATTCAGCGTAGAGCAGTGGAGGTAGATGTCATCACACAAAATATCCTGGCCAGCACCCCAGTCGTGACCCCTGACACTGGGACCTGCCTTGTGCCCTGCTGCCCCCTCATGGGGGGGGAAGTCCACAGGCCACCAGGCACCCCTCCAGAGACCGAGAACTGCTTCATTGGCAAACAATGTGGTGATCTCTCAGTCAATGAGTAAATTAATAAACCATGAAGCAAAACACTCCAAAAAGGGATGGTGAGAGACCACAAACCAAAACCTCAATCCCAACCCCCTGCTCCCCCATCCCATGCCCCCTCAGCTCTAGATCAAGATCTATTTCAAGTAAAGGAGCCACAGTGGGAGGCCTCCCATAGGTTGCTGCATGGTATCAATTCTGCTCCGACTCCTCCAGTTCATTGGCAGCCATCCAGGATATGTAGAGAAAACTGATATAGAATTGCATTTGGGCAGCCTTGTAAAAGGGTCCAAAACTACGATGAACATTTCCCCATCTATTTCCTTATTCATTGTGGCTTGGAGGCAAAATAATTTAGTAAAGTGTGCTGTCTTATCTATCCAGTGTTTGAGGCAAGGCACAGTGGGCAGTGTCCAATGTGACAGGATACATTTAAGAGAAATGGGTATCAGGATTTCTATCAGTTTGACTATGTAACTACTAGGCACAGTAAGGGATGCATACACCCCAATAAGGAAGATAGGATCATTATAACCTATAGTGATTCCATAAACGTTGGCCACATAGGCTAGGAGAAACCCCAGAGGAGATGCAAGCCTGCAACTCCCCACATTTGGTACATCAGGGGAATGTGATGAGATCAATTTTATATGCTATAGCTGGTGAGGTGTATGTTCTGTGGAACACCCTGTATAGTAATTTCTGAAAGTAGGCAGCAGGGGGTGCACTGTAATCATCTATGGAAATGTCTCATGAGTGAGCCCATGGTCGACAAAGGAGAGAGAACGACAGCCATGCAGACAACCCCCCAAGGAAGGCAGCATGGTCAAGACTAGGGAGTAGAATCTTATAAAGCCTTGAGATGGTCAGGTCTGCTGTGTAGGTATGTTTAAAGTAGGAGTCAAAGGTGCTTAATTCCTTCAAATTAATTATTTGTTGGGCGATACCCTGTGCGTAAGACTGGCCTGCATGTAAGCAAAAATGTTGTGCGGTGGGAGCCTGTATTTTTCCAACAGAGTTGGGAAGTCATAAACCTCAGTTGTTAGGGGTCTATCAGGTGGCCCACCATCTCCACACCTCCCTGGAAATCTGGGTTATGGAGAAAGGGGAGAAACTCAAACGCATACCTGTTATGATATAGAGCTCATCTGGCATACTGACAGGCTGCCACTATGCTAAAGAGGAATGGGTTTGATAAGTAGTTGGTGTAGATTTTGGAGGGTAGTGCATGCAGCAAGTAGCTCAGGTCAAAATGTAGGACAATGCGTTGGTTGCTCTCCCAGGCCACATACACCTGTGTATGCGCTATCCATTGTTTAGCAAACAGTAGAAGGCAAGCCATGTTATATATCTGATATCTGGCAGTTCAAACCCATCATTACCTTTAGTTTGTAATTTTATGAGGCCTAGTTTAGGTCGTTTACCTCACAGACTAACCCCTGAAAATGTTTATGAATTATGTTCTCGTCCTGTTTAGTGAGTCTAGTAGGTAACATTTGAAAAACGTAAAGCAATCTAGGGAAAGTCACCATCTTAATAATCCAGCCCTCAAAGGACAGGCCCCTCCAAGTGGAAAAATCTATCAGCATAGCGTCTATGGCCCACTTGAAAGATAAAAGGTCAAGATATGCTGGTCTTGGTCCGTGTGTGAGCCACATTGCCTCCAAATTTGCTAAGTTGATTTTAAGTCCAGAGATATTCCCAAATACTCCTCTTTAGTTTTCTGCCTAAGACCTCAGGGATCTTATTGCAATTATGCCCCAAGTTGGTAAAAGAGTCCTTTCTGACTCCAAAAGGCAACCAGGGCCAGATTTCCCAGTAGGCAGAGTTAGCAACTGCCTGGAGCCCCACATTTTTAGGGGTGCTTCATCTGTGCTAACCACACATTCTGAATTGTGGGTGTGGGTGTGGCCAATACAATTTCATTGTCCATTTACTAGTTTATTTGCCCCTTTATAGTCCATTATTTAAACCCTTGTATTCTACAGAGATCTCACATGCATTGCTAAGCAATTCATGGGAGATCTCTGTAGCGAAAAGGGAGTTAAAGCTATTTTTTGTCCTTTCTTGTTATAGGTCAAAGGTATTTCCTGTGCCAGGAAACAGTGGATGGAACTGGCGGCAGGTTTATGTAAGTAGTAGAGGTGTGGCCATGGGTGGAACTAAAACCCCCTACAGTGCCTTTCCTAGGGGCATCTGGGATATAAACCTGGCCTTATTGATTTCTCAACCTGATCAACATCCTAAAAAGGTATCCAGGTACTTTTTGGAAAGAATCTGCAATATCTACCAACTCAGCCTCCAAAGGCAACAAATTCTGCATTCTTACTACATTTACTGTAAAAAAAAATATCCTTTGTTTTATTTGAAATTAACTTTTCTCCAGTCATAATGAATAATCCCATGCTTTTTTCCCCTCAGCTTCTTAATTATACAGGTCCCAAGAGAGTTTTTTTTTTTTTGCAATAGCCTTGAATATTTTTGTGAACAGTAATCATATCACCCCTTAGACACCTCTTCTCTAATGTAAAAAAAAAAAGAAAAAAAAACAGTTTTCCTAAAATTATACTTCATTTCTAGGTGATGTCTTACTAAGGATTTTAAAAAAAGTAGAACTATATTCCCATCCTGTACATCTATACCCCATTTTATACATGCCTGTATCCTGTTGGTGAAGAAGGACTGGGCAGGAAGTGAATCCACATGGCAGAGAAGGAATTGTAGGAGCCAGCTTGATAACCTGGAAACTGATCCTGAACCTGCAAGTAGTATCATAGATAGAAATGGATACCTGAACGTAGGACAGGAATCATTAGCACATGATTGTAGAGAAAGCATGGTACAGAGGTGAAAAAGTTTGTGAAACCCTTATCATTGCAACATATTTCACACCTACAATATTATCATATTGCAATCTAAGTCCGAATAATATATAAAGATAACCTCTTTAATCAAATGACACACCAGTATGATGCCTTGACAACATATATTTGTCCACAACTGATTTAACATTCAATATCCACGTATAAAAAAGTATGGAATCTTTAGGTTTACTACCTGGTGACACCCCCTTGACCTTAACCAAGCATTTCCTGTAACTGATGGTCATTTTCTCACATCTGTTTTGAGGAATTTTGGCCCATTCCTTGTTAATGAACTGCTTCAGCTTGATGGCACATAAGTTCTTCCCTCCATGGACAGCTTACTTCAGTTCCTGCCATAACATTTCAATGTGTTTTAGTGTTAGACTTTGACTAGGTCATAATTTCTTCTTCTGTAGCTATTCTTTCATAAAACTGCTTGTATGTTTAAGATCATTGTCTTGATTCATGACCCACTTTCGGTACAGCTTCAGCTCAGGAACGGATTATATGACATTCTCCTCCAGAATCCTCTGATATACTGCAGAAATCATGGTTGTGTTAATGATGGCAAGCCATCCAGATTCTAAAGCAGCCCCAAAATATCACACCCACCACCATTCCTGACAGTTGTGATAAGGGTATTCTATTTATTTTTAACCAAACATCTCCCTGAGGCCAAAAAGTTCTACCTTTGACAAATCTGACCAGAAACCAGAAGGCTTGCAGATTATATATGTGATCTTTAGCAAACTTCAGGTATGCAGCAAGTCTTAATTTTTAGAGATCACTGGATTCCTCATTGGTATTGTCACATGAATTACATTCTTGTTCCTTGACAAATAACATTAGCTAAGGGGAAAGTAGTCTGTAGATCCTTCAAGAATGAAGCACTGGGTTGTTCTTAGCAACATTTTGGGAGGACTACCACTTCTGGGTAGAGTGACTGTGGTTTTGAACCTTTTGTATTTGTACTATCTGGCATACAGTGGATGGCTGGAGGCCCCAATCCTTAACAATGATTTTGTAGCCCTTTCTAGACCAATAAGCAACATCTTTGAGGTCCTCTGAGATGTCTCTTGATCAAGGCATGATGTGCTTCCACAAAACAGTACTGTGATGTCCAAGGTCACACATATTCTGATCTTTTTATTCTCTTCCAGATGAACCTAATTACTTAAACAACTCATTATAATTGTTTTCTTTCAGTCTGAGTGCCAGAGTGGTACGGAATGCATTGCAAAGCAATGCATTCCGTACCACTCTGGCACTCAATGGATTAAAGAGGAACTTTCACCCTCTATAAAGTCGCCCTCCAATAATTAGGCATATGGTCACTAGCTTCATAATAGTGCTGTTATCTCTCATAAATACCTGGTTCTGAAGTAATCCTTACTCTTTGGAGACTGACGGCCAGGCTTCTTGCTTTAGAGCCATCTGTGCGCCTGCGCTGTCAGTCCCTTCAGGTATCTTAATGCATCATGCAATGCATCCTAGAGAAGACCAGGACACACAGTGCAGGTGCAAGATGTCTGCGTGCAAGCCGGTCTTGAAAGAATAATGATTACTTCAGAACAGGGTACTTATGAGAGATAATAGCACGATTATGAAGCTAGTCGCCATATGCCTAATTATTGGAGGGCGACTTTATAGTTCCTCTTTAAAGAAAATAATTAGAATGAGTTGTTTAAGTAATTAAACTCATCTGGAAGAGTGAGCTTGGGAGGTCCCATCCAATAAAAAGGATCAGAAAATGTGTGACCTTGGATATCACAATACTGTTTTGTGGAAGCACATCATGCCTTGATCAAGATACATCTCAGAGGACCTCAAAGATGTTGCTTATTGGTCTTTATAGAGGGTGAAAGCTCCGCTTTAACTGGACTACTAAAACCAAGGGTTCACTTATGCTCATAACTACCCTTGTAAGTACTCATTGTTTCCCTAATTTACACATAATTTTGTTTCAAAAGACATGGACTAGCTTAATATTATCCTTTTATATATTTAGACAGGGACTGGCTTTGTTTCACTAAGGCTATCATGGTACAACTATGGAATTTCCATAATTTTCATTGGCGTTCACATACTTTTTCTTACCACTGTTTAACACATAGTCACTACACAGTAATGGTTCTGCTGAGAAGCCAGGGGATGGCAGAACCCAGTGCTAATGTAGAAGACCTGCTAGAGAGCAAAGCTTGGGTATGTAACTTGAGAGCAATGTCAAATTAAAAGTGCAACTTTGCTCCTAGCCATGGTTAAAGTTGTCAGTCACAAGGTCGAATAGCTAAAACCAGTTGAGCTTGATGATTGTCACACTTGGAGGTTGCAGGGTTCCCAGAAACCCAATGTAGATAATTTAGCAGCAGAATAGGTTCTGGCAGTGCTTTACCAGTAACTTCCAATTAGGACTGTCATTAAACAAGAAAAGCAGAAAGCAAATCCCAGTCAGCATCTTGGTCAGGACTCAGAAAACAAGCCAAAGGTCTGAAACAAGCCAAAGTCAAACACTGGAAACAAAGCTCTGGGGCGTTTATCAGTGTAAATACTTTGCATGCAGGAGCAGGAGTGAGGTGAGATGGTGTGTTCAGAGTAACAGACATAATTACAGGAAATAGCACCAGAGGATCTCTGGGAGCAGGTGTTTGCACTAAAGCCCCCCCCCCATGGGCAACTTCCTGGGATCCACAATGTGGCTTACAAAGGAAACTCTCATTAAAATACTGTATCTCAGGGTGGTTGTGTGGACATCCAAACCTGTTTCCAAAGCATTCTTGAGTGTTATAGGTAGAGAGCCAGACCATAACCCCAGGAGCATAGTGATGTGCAGGAGTGTGGTGTAGAATAATTTCTTCTCTGTTACTGTGTGGCATGTGGGTATCCCCGCAGCCTTCATAGAGTCACCAAAGTCTTCTGTTTATAATCCTCCACATTTTGCTTCTGGGGATTTGGTGTGGCTTCTTTACAGGTATATCAAGATGTGCTAGACTTCCAACAAGTTAGGACCCAGTTACATTGGCTCTTTCAAGGTATAGAGCTAAGTGAATACCATTCCCTACAGGCTTGATCTTCCAAATAATATGAACATTTGTCTACATTCCATGTTTCCTTACTCAAGTCTTTGTTTGTGTCCCCCCCACATTTTTGTTTATGGCCACACAGAGTTCATTGCTTCTGGAATTCGTGTCTCTCTTCTTGTGCAGAGATCTTTGCAGTATCTGCAGGGCTGGAAGGGCTATGACACGGAAGCCTGTTCTTGGGTTTCAGCCTCTGATCTCCATGTTCCTACTTTTCAATCTGCATTTAATTGTTCCCTTCCATCTAAACTATCTTTTGGGCTGCCTGTAGGTGTCCCTTGGGGGGGAATGCCAAGTCAGGTTTTTAATATATCCTTTTCATCCTGCTTCTGATTTCCTGCCTTTTGGAGCACACTTCTGTGAGATGTCATGCTTTCTGGTTAGCAGTTTTCTGTGCCTGGTATCTCTGCTAATTAATTCTCCCTTTGCTGAGCCAGTCAGTCTTAGATTCTGTTGTTTGTTGTCTTCCATGACCTACTGCCTGACAGCCAATAGTGATCTTGTGCTACCTGCCCCAACTCCTGGTTTGTCCTGACTATTCTGTTGCTTGCCAGTTCTGTACTGCTTCCTGGTTCCAGCTCTGAAGCCTTCCCTGTTGGTATGCTCTCCATGTTTTTTGGTTCAGATCATTTTTGAATGTCCCACCATTGCAAGGGAAGCATTCTCTTAGTAAGTAATTGCTTCAGTGATCTCCAACTTAAAGTCCTTTCATTTGTTATTCTGTCCTGCCATCTTGTGTGTCTTTCCTGTATTGCAGACTATTTTTTTACCAGAACCCCATTACTTCTCAATTCATTCCCAGTTTAGTTGTAACTGCCATCATTGCCCAGTCTCATCTCTACTGGTTCCGGATATCAAATGCCATGACTGGCAATGCACTCTAACTTTGTTCCTCAGCTTCTCTCTCCCACATGTATTTTTGCGTACTGGTAATTTCCCTGTGTCTTCTGAGTTAGTTCTTCTACCTGTCACAGACACAAAACAAATGGAATGTTCGCTTGATATGTAATCACATTTTACTAGGGAAGAGATACAGGTAAGAAACAGCTGGAAGATATTGCTTAGATTTGACTTTTCTATAATCATGTCCAAGATTTCCCAACAAATACCTATGACATTTCCAGAAGGATGTGAGGATGTGAGTATATGCCTCTGTCCCTTAAAGTGGAACTCTCACCTAGATTCAAAGTTTTATAGTGGGTTTTAATAGTTAACCCAATATTAGAGCTGGGTATATTTTGTAAAAAAATTGCTTGCAAGTACAGAAAAATCTGGCACTTCCGTGTTCTGCGGGACTGAATGTCCCGCTTGACTTCCCAGCTGCCCCAGGGAGCGTGTTCACGCTCCCCTTCGAAGCTGGGTTTCTGTGCTGTAGCGTTACAGCAAACTTCATGTACAATGCTACTGGGGTTGCAACAGGACGCTCCTCAGCTGCCACAGGGACCCCTGCAGTAGGGGAGGATGGATAGATGACCACCAAGGCCCAGGGTATACCACCCAAAGGTCATCATCTTTGGTGATTGATCGCTACAGGTTGAGGCCACACAGCATCATTGCCTTGTATGAGGTCATCAAGGATCAGGTGGATCCCATCTACATCCACAGCCATGCCCTATCTAGTCTGCAAAAACTACTGTGTGCCATACACTTCATTGCAATTGGAGCCTTCCAGTCCACTGAGGGTTACGCATCTGGCATGTCACAGGCCACATCCTCCAGAGTGCTGGCTCAGGTCCTGCCAGCCCTCAAAAGAAAGGCCAGTACCAACATACATTTCCCCACCACCGACATGGACTGGATACATCTCAAGCAGGGCTTTTACGCAAGGGGAGGCATGCCAAGGGTCATGGGGGCTATAGATTACACCCATGTCCTTATCAAAGACCCAGAACATGATGCACATCTATTCATCAACAGGAAGAACTTCCACTCCATGAACGTGCATATGGTGTGTGACAGCAACATGAGGATTATTAATATCTATGCAAAATATCCTGGCAGCTCTCATGATTCGTACATTCTCCAAAACTCTGCAGTACACAGAGACTTCGAGAATGGAACTTATACAGGGAGATGGCTTCTGGGTGAGTTCACAATACTACATCACACCACATCCACAGGTGACACATAACACTGCTCACCATGCTCCTGACCCACAGCTAGTACGTCCACCAGACAAAACATCATTCACACAACATGTGCTCCCTGTCTCATCATGTCACTCATATTACACAGGTGATGCTGGCTATGGATGCAAATCCTGACTATTGACCCCAGTCGCCAATCCCCAAACAGATGCCCAGGAAAGATACAACCAGGCTCATGGCAGAACGAGGAAAGCCATTGAGCGGACCTTTGGCCTCCTGAAGTCTCGATTCCGATGTCTGGACCACTCGGGGGGAGCACTGCAGTATGCACCTGGAAAAGTGTGTGACATCATAATGGTGTGTGCAGTACTGCACAACATCACAGTGGACACCAGGTTGGTGGATGATATTCAGGCCCCCCCATACCTGAAGTGCCCATGGACATCGGCCATGTTGAGGAGACTCTGAGAGGGGAGCAGATCCGAGACAGGCTCATCATGGACCAGTTTAGCTGTGAGTATAACACAGGCATCCAAACAATCCATGCAAGTCCTTCATAAGCCCTATGAATTGGTGCCAACACACTAACCACATCGCACATGATGTTCTGTTCCACCCCACAGGATCATTGACACAGCACTGCACTGGCAGTAGTATGGCCCCAAACATCATGCATTATACTGATCCTCTCCTCCTCAGCTCCGGCATGCGAGGAGATGGAACCAGACTGCCCTGTCTGCGCTGCCCCTGTCTGTGTATGGTGGTCCCCACCATGTACCCCTCATCCCGCTGCAGGTTCTTTCCCTGTCCTCCGTGTGCCTGCTCTTCTGGGCCTGGTCCCCCTCTACCCTGTGGATCTCCCTCTCCCGCCCTCCTGACCTTCCACCTCCTCCTCCACTTCTCTCCCCATCCCTCCCTCCTGTCCTCCTCTCCTGGCCATCATTCACCCACTCATACCCAAGTACTCCCACAGGCCCTCACAGACACACTTGATCCCACTCACTCTCTGTCACACTCTTTCACTCACAGATTCATATTGAGAAAATAAAGTTTTAAAAATGTGTAAGTTGTTATAAAAAAAGACTATGTGTGTGTATGTATGTGTTTGTATGGGTGTATATAATATGTGCAAAAGTGTGATATGTGTTTATTTAAATGTAAATCTCTTCTCTCCAAAATCCTTCTACCTTACTCCTCTGTATGCTTCTCTCTCTCCCTCCCTCTAAACGCTGTCATCCGATCCTGGGTCCTGTGATCTAGCTCACCAAAACTCGAAACACAGACAAGTTGTGACAGTTATTTTTGGGTATATGTAGGTATATTTGAACATTTTTGCTACTTTGGGGCCTTCGGATTGGCTGTAGGTTTGTGGATCCATAAGGGTTGCTAGCCAACTCCAGCCGTAATGTTATATTTTGACATAAGTTGTGTTTTAATGGGTGTTTCTATTGTTGAGGCCTACATTCTCCAGAATCTTTAGCAATTTCCCACACTGCACCTTATTAAACACTTTCTCTTAGATGATAAACCATGCATAAACATCTGTATTCATGTCCTGGCTAGGGATGGGTGAAAATCTTCGTCTCAAACTGAAATCGGCAAATAATGTCACTTTCTGCTTGGCGAAAAATTTCCTGCGAAAAGTGCCATTTTTCCGCTGACAGCCATATAAAAGGCTGTCAGGCTCACAGTAGCCATTCTGTGTTTGTGAGAGGAGAGAGCAGCATGTTTTTGAGCTAGAGTAGATAGGCAAATAAAGGGGAATTGAAGCTTAGTTTAGGGAGTCATTTAGGCAGGACATTTGTTCTCTGTATTAGGGGAGTCTGGGGGCACTGTAGTTGATAAGAAGGGAGGAAGGAGGTTGATCCCCAAATACTCCAAAATTCCATGTGACTGACTGGCAAAACACAGGCAGCTAGGGACCTAATTGCTTTCTGATCTTCTTTTTATTTTCTCTGTGCTGGGTGGGGAAGTCTGGGGAAAGACGTTGTTGATTTTGTTTTTCAGTTATAATTTTTTTTTGGACAGACTGTGATAAGACAGCAGGGTGGACAACTTAAAAAAAAAAAAAAAAAAAGAAAAGAAAAAGAAAATAAAAAAATAAATAAAAAAGACAGCTGACTAGGCTTAGGCAAGACATCATACAGATGCATCAGTTGTGTTCTGTACTGTACAGTAAAAAAACACAGTGTAGTTGCGTAATGTCCAGCAAATGCACAAGGGGAAGGGGGAAGAGTGGAGCAGTGCAGGGAAGTGAGATTAAAGTAGTAGTTCAAATACTGTCTACAGCAATGGTTGCTGCAGCTTGTGCAATCAGTGATAATGATCCCTCCACTCCAAGGGAGGATGCAGTTTGTCAAGGTCCCAGCAAAACTAGTTTCAGCACCACCAGTGCCAGAAGAAATAAAGAACCATATTAGAAGAACACTGAAGACGACAATAAGCATAATAGAGGAAGGCAATAGCATAATAGAGGAAGGTGTAGCAGCTAAGCGCCTGCTGCATCAGATAGTGAGACAAACAAGCACCAAAAGACCCATCCTCAAAGTAGTAGGGAACTTTGTTACAGTAAAAGTAAAAAGAAATTGTGTGAGACCTCTAAAAGCTTAGAGGAATATAAGGATAGTGGCCAAGAACTGTCAGGGGATGCTGATGCTGCTGAGGAGGACCTAATGATGGTTGATGATGATGCAGATCTAGAATATATCCCTCCAGTATCCTTCTCTTGTTCAGATACAGATGAAGTTGAGACTGAATATGGTGACGGGGTTAAAGATAAGCAGAAAGTCAAAGGCTGAATCTTCCACCACTTTTAAGGAGCACTGAGCCTGTCTATAAACTGTTTGAGAAAGCCATTGGAAAGTCTGACCCTGATCAAGCACAGATGTCAAAAAGCACACAGTCACCCTATCAGTCATCATCAGCATCATCGCCTCTTCAAAGTCCAAGTCCCAGTCAGCCACACACACCTGTTTTGTGTACCCAGCAACAGCAACACAGGTTAACATCCACAGTGTTAGATATGATGAGTACCTTTGGTGCTGCTGCTGTAAGTGCTGCAACTTTGACACCTAGTAGTAGTGGTAGTAGAATTACATTAACATCTAGCTCCAGTAGTAGTAGTAGTAGCAGAAACCACGCATGACAGACAAAGCCAGGACAAATATATTAACAGCAGCACAGATGCGGAGGTGGAGGACAGATGGGACCACTGCTATGACCGATAAGTAATGTTTGTCAATAATCTGAGAAGGAGTATAGAGAATGACAATGGTAAAAATACATACACAAATCACACCATGCCATCCACCCACCATCACCACTACAATACATATCTACCACATTGTAGGTTGTACTTTATTTTTTTTATTACTTGATATCATCATGAATAAGTGCCAGTGTCACTTAAGCAAGAAAGTGTTGTGGGCAAAGGACAAATGCATTCTGCATGCTAACACATTTTTCAAGCCATATATTGCTGTAGGACTCACAACTTTGACTTTCAGCCACTTATTTCTAAACTTCAGCCCTCAGAAGAATATTACAGAGGGAAATGTAGTACCTATAAGAAATATAGGCAAAAATTATGTTACCATAGGCAGAAAATTTGTTAAAATAGGCTAAAAAGGAGGAATTTTTGCATAGGTGGAAAAGCGACCATGAGCTAGTAACACAGTCACCCTCCCCCACCCTCCTAAACACTGACCCTAAAAGTATCTATCTGGTCCTACACTACACCTAACATTAACAATAAGGTTAAATAAAATCTTAGCCCTAACATTATCCCATGGCCCGTTCCCTAACCTTCGCTCAAGAGATAAAATCTTCAATCAGACCTGAATGTCAGATCCATGTAAACGGACATAACAGTTGCTAGCAGGACCACTCAACATAAATTCCTCCCTCTACACATAGTGATCTTAACCTATAATGGCCACAGGGATGTGCAACTTATTGCTTTTCAATGCATTGTGCATCCTTCTGGTCCTTAAAGGGTTTAGTAGTAGGCTATTGTACTCCGCCTGCGTCAGTCTGAAAAAAGAAAACTGCCAGCAACTGCCATGTCCTCCTACATGGATATAACATTCAAGACTCAATGGAGATCTTAAAGGGGTAATAATGTTTCACAAAAACAGCAGCTCCAATTAATCTTCGTAGTATTTGAGCCATAGAGAGTGTTATTTCAATACTGTGAGAGTTGTAGTTCAGGACTAATTGAATGATAAAGTATCCCCCTCCCGCCCCTTTTACCTAGTGTAACAGTGCTCACCTCAGATGTGGAATCTGGTTGCTTGACCAGACAGATAACAGCAAGGGACAATCTTCTTACTGTGAGAACAATGAGAACCCTGCCCCCTTGACAGGTTTTCAGCTTTTTCCCTTATCTTAACTGAAGACTGTGCCTCTCTGCAATCTACCTGGGCACCTCCCTGCTGCTCTGAACTGAGTAGTGTTACATCAGTAAGAGGGGCAGGAGGGGAATACTTTGTCATTGAATTACTCTTGAACTACAACTCTGACAGAATTGAAATAACACTCTCCAAAGTCCAAATACTGTGATGATTAATTAGAGCTGCTTTTATTATGAAACATTACTATCCCTTTAAATCATTAGGAAGGGCAAATGGAAAAAAGTCATAGGAGCCATTAGGATTTTCTAGCCACAGTGTGGTAAACCTTGTATTATTATTAGGAGGTGTTACTTGTCCTGTAGTGATAATCTTAATTCATGAAAACGGGTTGCATTTTTGCACACAACAACATCTTGTGCAGGATTTCTATAACACTTTAAGCATTGTATATTAACCATTTGAGTTCCAGTGTGGTGCCTAATGCAATGCAAGGTAATGCTTTGGACACCCCACTATCACTGAAGTGGTTAAAGGGATAGTAATACTTCATTTTAACTTTATTTTATTTTGTAGGCATTAAAAAAACATGAAGAATGATATAAGTCTTATCTCTGAAACCTTTATGGTTTAAGAGATATTCACAAACAAAGTATCCCCCCCCTGTTCAGCCAGATAAGAAGGGAGATGCCCAGATAGACTGCAGAGAGGGACAATCTTCAATTAAGATAATGGAAAAAGCTGAAAAACTTGTCAAGGGGGGCAGGGATTTCATTGTTTTCATACAAAGAAGATTGTCCCCTTCTGTTATCTGTACTGTCATACAACCAGACTGACATCTGAGAAGAGATGGCTTACACTAGGAAAAAGGGGCGGGGGGGGGGGACTTTGCTTGTGAATATCTCATAAACCATAAAGGTTTGAGAGATAAGACTTATATCATTCTTCATGTTTTTTTAATGCCTACAAAATAAAATAAAGTTAAAACGAAGTGTTACTATCCCTTTAACACCTAAGCGACCTCCCGATCTGGTCCATGGATGGCCGATAAGGACCATGGAGCTTCTCTTTTTCTTTTCTTCAATGCATTCTGGGAACCATCCCAGAATTCCATGACATGCCAGGACCGTCACCAGTCCTTATGTACCGGAACCATTGTAACAGTCTTGGCACAGCCTGGGTCCTTAAGGGGTTAAATACATACCAATGTCTTATGTACTAAGAAGAAATTGACCAATTCTTAGGCAAACCAACTGCACTATAGGGTACAAATTAAAATCCCATTGATTTAACCCTATGAGTTCAAGAGGGGTACGCAACGCTTTGCTGATTGCTAGAGAGGTCTCCAAAGAATTGCTTTACAAAGCACATAGAGCTCACTAGCATCAGAGTTAAAAATCACCCTTTAAATGAATAAGTGTTGTTATTTTTCCATTATGGTACATTTGGTTTTCCCTAGAATTACTCACGTTTCTGTTGAACATAGGGGCCTATACACTCTCTCTGATCCAT
The DNA here is from genome assembly GCA_037306005.1 of Rhinophrynus dorsalis. Taxonomy (NCBI): domain Eukaryota; kingdom Metazoa; phylum Chordata; class Amphibia; order Anura; family Rhinophrynidae; genus Rhinophrynus; species Rhinophrynus dorsalis. The sequence goes on from CM074721.1 coordinate 325,828,895, forward strand.
CCCCATCTTTGTGTACTTTTTTTTTATATAAAGCCCAATCTAAATCAGTGTGAATTTGGGAATTTTTATTTGTCTCCTATGGTGCAGTAAAGTTGACCCAAAATTGCCCAGTTCCTTACAGCAGCTTTGGTGTATAACTATGACCCAGCATAGCTGTAATTAGTCTATTTCAGCTCCAGTCCTTGGGGCATACCAACAGGTCAGGTTTTCAGGGTATCATCACTTAAGCACAGGTGAATAAACCCAATTGCTGAGCTACTGATTCCTCACCTGTGATTAATCCTTTGACTGCCAAAGTGGTATCTAATGCATTGCAAAGCATGGTGTGCCCTGAAGAGTCACCTTGAGAAAGACTGAACTACACTGGTGAATTCCAAAGGCCATAGTCAGGACTGGTTTTACATCTGAGCCACCCACTACGAAACAAACTAAGGTATCTCGACTATGTCTGTACCCTCAACTTCAGTAAGCCTCCCCACCTTAGGACAAATTAATTTTTTTAACCCTTTCAGTGCCAGAGAGGTACGCAACTCTTTGCAAAGCATGTTAATTAATTCTGTTTGGGGCAAACCATATATATCACTGTGCTATTAGAAATAGCCCCAGTGTTGGCTCTTCCTAGATTCATTCATAGCATAGTGTGTGGTACTGTTTGTCCATCACATACACAAATTAGCATAAAATGCCAGCCTGTGCCACAAAGATTAATTTATCAAAAATGATTTATATTACAAAGGGTTAGCACAGGAATTTTGATAATATTTAAAAGTAACAAAACCTATTAACCCCTTTGAATGCTAGACACATCTTCAACACATTGACTTGCAACGCTTAGACATTTAAGGGTTTAAGGTGACAGGTCCACTTTAAGCTTGGGAATCAGAGTCAAAGACCCTAAAACTAATATATTATAGTATACTGTAAATAGTATGTGTTACATACTAAAGCATAGATGGGACACTTAAAGTTTTCCAGCTGTTATTGGAGTATAACTCCCATCATCCTCAGTTGTCCACTGGCCAATTGAGGATGACAGGAATTGTAGTTCAATAACAGCTGAAGGTCGGTTAAAGACCCAGACTTGTACTAAAGCAATAGACAAGCCTACATTTTTCTACATCTTTAGAAACACTTTACTAGATCCGTCGGTAGTATAAGGGTTAATAATATTGACGGATGAATGGAACAATTCACATGGTTTCATGAATAGACACAACAATTGTGCCCAAGAACAATGCACTCAATCTCCTAGCTTCCTCTTCTCAATGGGGATAGAAATTGGTTTAGTCTTCTGCACAAGCCATTTGTTCCTTTTGGTCAAATGAGCCAAAAATACTTATTTGTTATTACAGTCCAAAATAATTCAAGTACGTCAAAACACAGCAGCAATTGTATTATGTCTCAAGCAAAGAGATACTTTGTTATCCCAGTGTGTTATTGTGGCAAATTTAATTTTTTGTCTTGAAACATTTTGCCTACGGAAACGGTTTGAAAAGAACTGCAGATCCTTTTTCTTGCTGAGAAAATGTATTTTAACAGAAATCTGGAAATATGCCCATTTTGAAATGCTGCAAGCAGCTCCATCGTGTAATGAAAAGAAAAGTGAATTGCTTTTTTTTCTCTGTGAATTATACATTATTCAATAGACAACAAAATGTATTCTCACGTTGAATTTATGTTAAAAAAAGGCATGTGGCTAATTAATTTTTGTTGGCAGGTTTATTTTTCAGTCCACTTAGTCCTTTTCTAGCCATTATTGAACCCTTTGGATGCCAGATAAGTCTCCAAGACATTGCAAAGCTATGCGTTGGAGACCGCTCAAGCAACCAAGGGGTTGAAAGCTTTTTTTGTGCTTTTCTATTATAGATCAAGTGTATTATCTGTGCTAGGCAACAATGGCTGGGGCTAGAGGTATGGTTATGTGCAAAGTGATGGTGTTCTCATGGGTGTGACTAAAAGAACCTTGGATGCCTTCTCTAGGGATGTAAGTCAGGCCCTGTTCACTTTACAGCCACTCAGTACTGACACTGCAGATCAGAGGTAGGCAGCTAGGGCCCTTCAGCTTTTGTGGCCATAATAACTATCATCCCTGTAAGGGGAGTTGTAGTGTGCAACAGCTGGAGAGCGTCAAATTACACACCACTGTTCTAGGTCAAATATTATTTTCCATCTTTTCTTTTAAAAGGACACTGACATATAAAAATGAAATGGGGTTGTGTACACTTAACCCTTTGAATGTCATAGAGGTATCCAATGCATTGCAATGCAATGCATTGGATGCCTCTCTGACATTCAGAGGGTTAAATACTGGGTACTCCATACTGGCATCTTGAAATCTAGTCTTCAGTATTCCCTTTCGAAATACTCATTAATACTCTGTATATTATATTATATTGACAGTTGTCTCAGAAGTGACAATGCATTATTGTCTGTAAACTGTCAGGGCCAGATTACATCTAAGGCACCCTATGTAAAAGCACTAAATATGCCCTTAGCCCCTCCTATGGCCATACCTCCACATCTCCCTGCACTTCACCCACCATCCACTGCTATTCGGTATTGAAAACACATACCATGTATAACTTAAAAGCAGAAAAGATGGGTAAGCCCTTGGATGTTAGAAAGATCTCCACTGCATTGATCTGGAATGCACTGGAGTCATCTCTAAAATGCAGAAGGTTAATTAATGGTTTATAAAGCAGCCTAATGGACAGTAAACTAATAAGTAAACTGATCCTCAAAAAGAAGGGGCATTTGAATGTCTCTGGTCACACCCACAACTAAGAATATAGGAGTGGCCAGGGCAGTTGAGGTGCCCTTCAAACCTTGGAGCTCTAGTTGTCTGCTCTACATAATAGGACAGCTGGCCCAGTTGTCAGATATATACAATTTCAGCCTTTCTTATTGGGGTCTATTCTAATCTAGTTATTTTAGATCAAGGGTAAGAATTCTCAGAACCTCCAGCTGTTAAAGACTGATACCTGGTTGGGAATGATGAGAATTGTGGTCACAAACAGCTGTAGAGCCAGAGGGTGCGTACCCTTGTCTATGCTTACACAAACAAAGGTAATTCAAAAGTAGCCTAAGTGGCAGTCTATACAAATATTAGAAAAGCAAGCTTATGAACACAATGTACGGATTTAGAATTACATAAGTATGTCTAGCTTGGAATACATAATAATAACCCCATTTAATTTATAGCTGTTAGTGTTCCTTTAATTTACTGGGACTCATTAATGAGCAGTAGAGAACACAGTGTATCAGATAGCTTCACTGTTCATTTCCTGTATCATATACTACACCTGGAAATATGATTGAAATGAGTATAAGTATGAAAAGTACTGTTAATGAAAAAACATATGCCTATACCACTTATGTATATACATGTTTTGACCCATAGAGTAATCCAGATTCAGGTTTTTTATCCCCTTAAGGAACAGAGAGGTGCACAATGAATTGCAAAGCAATGTATTGCGTACCCCACTGATCTTTAAGAAAAAATGTAAATTAAAATAGCAGCAGTATAACCAGTTAAATTGAGAGATGGAGTTATTGGAGCAAATACACATTCTTTACTGTTATAATGGAGAGAAACTCTCTGCATAACAATGCATAGTGTCTTAAAAACAAGCAACTTGGCACCTGGGGCCAAGGAATGTCAAACTAATACATAGTCAAGGCACATCTTCATTTTGGGATAAAAGTGCACTGAAATATATTTGCTCACTGGACCTGTACAAAGATGTACTACTAATAATTAATAGGCCTTCAAATTACCATGGTGACTGTTTTTGTTCCACAACACACCTAAATGGGAATGTAATATATATATATTTTTTTGTCTTTAGTAGTGTTATACAATTACGTACCAAAAAGTGTATATATATATATATATATATATATATATATATATATATATATATATATATAATTTGACTTGTTGGGGTGGGTGGAAAAAGACTTATAAAGGGTACTGATAGATCTCCAGTCTTCTTGGTCTGTCACTCACTCATTGCAAGCCAACACATTTTGAAAGCCGGTGAGTTTTATCATAAAGATATTAAAAAATGTGTTTTTCAATGTTTTAAATTGATCCAACCCGTTACTACAAGAATTCCTTAAGGGCATTTTTAATCTAGATTGGGATGATTATGTGCATCAGACTTGCCTGATTTTGGGGTACCTTGACCTGGTAGGCAAGCTTAAACATATTTTGGCCAAACTATGCAAAGAAAACCTGACCTCACAGTGCTATAATATATGGTTTATACTAGGTGCACATATGGATCATTTGTATGGAGGAGCGCAGGTTTGTTTTTTGTTTTAGATTTTGCTTTAGGTTTTGTCCTAACTTTTGGGGCCCCGGAGAACCCCTCCTTCCTTGTTGAAATCTATATTTTATTCACTTGGGTTCTTATCTTATGTATGTATATTATATGTAAATCCTATAGTGAGTTAGCGCCGTTTCTTTTCTTCTTTGCTTTTGCATATATTTGTCTTTTCTAAGTTCTGTTGAGAAGATATTAAATAATTTAAATAAACAGTTTTCTTTTTGAGAGGTAGTTGAAAAACATTTCTTTAGTTAACCCCACAAAAAAAGTGAATTTACAACATTATTATCCCAAAGTCATCCTTTTACAAAAGCAAATAGTATTAGGCCTATATTTTTCAATGTCCAAAGGGAAAACAGAATATTGCAGTTCCACAGAACATAAGAGATGTTGAAGTAGAGACTATACTTCACATCTAATATTTTGGGGGTTACCGTTTCCTTTTAAGTAATGCCTCTTTTTTAACCCATAACTGCATGATGCTCCAACCACTCAGCAACTTTTTTTTAAGGAATTATTGTGGTCAGTTGGTGGCATAGACCCAGGAAGATCACAGAGCAGCACTGACACATGAAGGACACTGTTACTGAAATAGTTTAAAATGTTCCTTTGTGATATTGAAATATTTAACTGGAAAAACCACGACCGCTTTAAATAGCTATCCTACAGATGAAAGCAATCTAATCCCATATGATTGAGTGTGCATGCGTGTGAACAGATGTTTGTGAGCGTGCATGTTTGTGTGTGAGTGTAAATATATATAAATAATAATAATAAAAAAAAAAAATATATATATATATATATATATATATATATATTGCAACCAATCAGCTTATTGCCAATCATCTGAAAGGTTTTCACAAAGGTATTATCAAAAAGAATAGACACAATACTTGATCTGGCACAATCTAAAGAACAAGTTGGCATCAGAAACAGTTTGAGTACAATGGATAGTTCAACAAGTTATAGAGCTTTATAATGAATACAACCTTTCATAACTAAGAAATGGCCTTTGACTGTATTAAAAATCAAGCAATAATCAACCTGATCAACCAAGGAATAGACAGAGCTTACATCAGTATCCACCAATTAATATATGAAAATGCATAAATACAGGTCAACGATTATAAAGTTCTGATCAACATAGAAAGAGGCGTCTAACAAGGAGACACATTTTCCCCAAAACTATTCTCTGCTTGTTTGGGACAAAAAGGACTTAAGATCCATGCAGATTACACACATTTGCAGAATAGATCATGCTCTTTGCCAGTAGTCCAGAAGATCTGCAAGAAAGCATTGAAGAACTATAACAGGAAAGCATTTTGGTCTGAAGATGAATATTAACAAAACACAAGTCATGTTTAACAAATCATACCAAGGAAAAGTACATGCAGGGCCAGATTTGCCATAAGGCAAAGTAGGCACCTGCCTACAGGCGCACGCCACTGAGGGGCGCCTGTCAATGGGACACTTTTTTTTTATTCTTTGAAAAGATTAAAAAAAAAAAAAAAAAATGACCATCGCTCTGGCTGCACCGGCACCCACTCCATGTCGCCCTCACATTGCATCTCCCTGGCAGGAGATCTGTTATCTGTGCCTCCTTTGGCACAGTCCTGTAAGTGCTGAGCTCCCTCGTCACCTCTGTAGGAATGCAGAGCTCTGGGAGGTGACATCTCCCAGAGCTCCGCATTCCTGAATAGGAGACCGCGCGGGAGCTTCAGCAACTACAGGACTGACTGTACCAAAGGAGGAACAGACAACAGATCTCCTACCAGGGAGGTAGGAAACGGACAATGGGAGGGAGGGAGGGAGGCAATGTGAGGGCAACATGGAGATGGTGGGGGCAAGTTGGACCCAAAGCGAGGCATTGTGAGGGCAATTTGGAGCTGGTGGGGCGCAAAGTGGAGCCAATGGGGGGCAACATGGAGATGGTGGGGGCAATTTGGAGCTGATGGGGGGGAATTTGGAGATGGTGGGGGCAATGTGGAGCTGATGGAGGGCAATGTGAGGTAGCATGGAGCTGATGGGGGGGCAAGTTGGAGCTGAAGGGGGCAATGTGAGGACAATATGGAGATGGTTGGGGAAATGTGGAGCTGATGGGGGCAAGTTGGAGCTGATAGGGCAATGTGAGGGCAATAAAGAGATGATGGGGGCAATGTGGACATTAGGAGCATTGTGGAGGTGTCCAGTGGAGATGGCCAATGGGGGGAAGGGTGCTTTAGATTTCTGTGCCTACAGGCTCCTGAGATGTAAATCCGGCCCTGAGCACATGTAGATAGATTATATCTAGAAGAAGTGGGCAAGTATGTTTACCTTGAATAGGAAATGTCAACAGATGGAAACACCATGTTGGAAAATGAGCGACTACAAAATTTAGTTTTTATTAGGTTACAGACAAACAGTAAAAAGCCGATGATACATGTGTAGTATTGTCTTTTGACTAAAATTTGCCACTCTGCTTCAAGAGAAAAGTTTTTGACCAATGCGTCCATTTCTTACATATGGATGTGAAACATGGAAACCTGAATACCAAAGCCATACAAAAACTTAAGGTCACACACGGAAGTTTGGAATGTCAAATTGTGAACATAACAAATAGAGACCAAAAAAAGTGTGCATGGATTTATCAGTAATCAAAGGTTTATGACATACTTAAAAGAGTAAAGCTCCTAAAATAGAAATGGGATGGTTACATAGCAAGCCTACCTGACGATAGATGGACCAACCAAATTTTAGAATGGATTATGCTTGAGACTAAACGCCCAAGAAGAAGACCAAAGACAAGATGAGTTTATAGAAGAAAAGAAAGAAACAAGCGCAACTCCTGGGGGTGTTCAAAAATATATATATAACAGTGATCTAAAATTAGTCACATAAATGTACAAGGCAAGTAAAAGTAGAAGTCTCTAAATGAAGTAGTATTGAAGAACAACAGTCCGTTATTACAGGAGTCTTATTCTATCAAGTAGCGTTCCCAGTCAGATATATATAGATCCTAGGCAGTATGGAAAAAGAAGGAGAGAGTCTCTCTAAACGGATCTGTATAGATGATCTAATATAATATCCAACAAGGACCAGACTCACCGGATCAAGACTGGGATCTCTGCACAAAATAGCCCGACCTGGCTGCAATAATCGTAATCCTCACAGAATGTTGCTGGGGTCTGATGCATAAAGTGAACCCGATCAGACCGTGATAGTGATGATCATTGCGACAAGAGACACAGTATGTTGTACCGGTGTATATTCCACACCAGCGCTGAAAATAGCGTGCAGGGAGATGTGGACCACTTGCCCCTGCTGAAGCAACTCTGAATGCTGGTCCTCCAAATGGTTCCGAATATAGAAGGTAGATGGTTATTCCTGTATCTAACCCTGTCTAGTGTGTACTTGAATTTAACCAAAAGATGTATCTGAAAGCAGTAGAGAACACAAGAAATGCCTCAGATGATTTGCCGTCTGAACGGCAAAGTGATTATCACGGTCTGATTGGGTTCACTTTATGCATCAGACCCCAGCAACATTCTGTGAGGATTACGATTATTGCAGCCAGGTCGGGCTATTTTGTGCACAGATCCCAGTCTTGATCCGGTGAGTCTGGTCCTTGTTGGATATTATATTAGATCATCTATACAGATCCGTTTAGAGAGGCTCTCTCCTTCTTTTTCCATACTGCCTAGGATCTATATATATCTGACTGGGAACGCTACTTGTTAGAATAAGACTCCTGTAATAACGGACTGTTGTTCTTCAATACTACTTCATTTAGAGACTTCTACTTTTACTTGCCTTGTACATTTATGTGACTAATTTTAGATCACTGTTATATATATTTTTGAACACCCCCAGGAGTTGCGCTTGTTTCTTTCTTTTCTTCTATTATTTCTTTTAGTGATTAGTGTGGCTAAGGACACTGGGAACGATAGCTGCCACTGGGAGGTGCTCTATATATATATATTATTTTATATATTTGTATTTGGTCCTTTTTATTTTATTGATATACACTATATGGTCAGTGGAGCGCTCTTTCTGTACACTTTTCTTTTCTGATCTTATTTTTTGTGATACAAGATGAGTTTATGAAATTCCCAAATTTGTGGGAAACCTGCTGAGGAGGTCTACATACTACAGTGAATCAACAACTGAAGATGATGATGATATATATAGATATATATTTGATATCGTTTGCAAAACATAAGTGATATAGGTAATGACCATTGATCTTAAGTGATTTTTTGTCTCAATTTAGTTTGATGAAAATAGCACAAAGTAGTTTTAGGAAGATTGTGTCACCTTGTCAGACGCATTTTTCTGTGTTGATCTGAACTTTATCATTGTTGATCTGTATTGATGCAGTTGGCTTTTCAAATATTGAATGGATAATATTGTTGTAGGCGCTATCTATTCATTGATTTATCAGGGCATTGATTAATGCTTGCTTTTTCCCTGAATCAAAGACATTTCATCGTCCCAGTATTCCTGAAGAACTGAAAGAAAGCACTGAAGAACTACAACAAGGAAGCAAAAATGTAATCTGAAGATAAATATCAATAAAATGCAAATCATGTTTATCAAATTTACTGTACTAATGAAAATTTAAATGAACAAGATTTAGAAGTGGACACATATGTTTACCTTGGATAGGAAATGTCAACAGATAAATGGAAACACCATAATACAAATTGAGCGACAAATAATATTGGCATAGCAAGCGTTTAGAAAATTTAGTAGTATTGTCTTAAGACAAATTTGCCACTCTGCCTCAAGTGAAAAGCTTTTGACCATTGTGTCCTCTTAGTTCCTATTTATATCTGTTAAACATGGTCATTAAAGGGATAGTAATACTTCGTTTTACCTTTATTTTATTTTGTAGGCATTAAAAAACCATGAAGAACGATATAAGCTTTATCTCTCAAACCTGTATGGTTTGAGAGATATTCACAAGCAAAGTTTCCCCTCCCTCCCCTTTTACCTAGTGTAAGCCATCTCTTCTCAGATGTGGAATCTGGTCCATAGAGCAGACAGATAACAGCAGGGGACAATCTTCTTACTGTGAGAACAATGAAAACCCTGCCCCCCTTGACAAGTTTTTCAGCTTTTTCCCTTATCTTAATTGAAGATTGTCCCTCTCTGCAGTCTACCTGGGCACCTCCCTTCTGTTCTGGCTGAGCAGTGTTACATCAGTAAAAGGGGCGGGAGGGGGACACTTTGTCATTTAATTACTCTTGAACTACAGCTCTGACAGAATTGAAATAGCACTCTCCAAAGTCCAAATACTATGATGATTAATTAGAGCTGCTTTTATCATGAAACATTACTATCCCTTTAAATGCCAAAGCCATATAAAAACTTAAGGTTACACAGAGAAGTATGCAATGTCGAAATATGAGCATAAAAAGACCAAAAAAACGCATGTATGGATGGATTCATCAGCGAATAAAGGTTTATGACATAATTAAAAGAGTAACGCACCTAAAATAGAAATTAGCAGATCCCATAGCAAGATGGCCTTATGGTAGATGGATTCCACTTGATACTAAACTTTCAAGAAGAAGACCAAAGACAAGATAGGTTGATGAAATTACTAAATTTATTGTTGCGCACTGGCAACAGAAATTATAAGAATAAAATTGTTGGAAACTTGCTGAGGAGACCTTCATCCTGCAGTGGGGATGATATATGTATATGGGGGACTTGTAAAAATTTAGTTTATTGGGAAAAATTGGTTGTGAACAATGGTTGACGTTTCTGTCAGCAAGACTTTTATCAAGATATGCTGCAAAAGGTCTTGCTCACCTAGTCTTCAACCATTGTTCAGGACCAATCTTTGCTAACAAACTACATTTTTGCAGGTCCCACATGTGCTGCCCTCTAGCTTTTTCTATGTATGATACTTCTATTTGGGAATGTGCACCAGGAGCAACTATACATTAAAGAGTGAATTCTACTGGCCCCATCCTTATCCTCTATCTATCTATATATCTATCTACCATCTATCTATCTAATATATATATATATATATATATATATTATGTATATACAGTAATGTTCCAAAGTTTTAGGCAGGTGTGAAAAAATGCTGTAAAGTAAGAATGCTTTCAAAAATAGATGTTAATAGTTTATTGAGTGAAGAGAAGAAAAATCAAATCAATATTTGGTGTGACCACCATTTGTTTTCAAAACAGCATCAATTCTTCTAAGTACACTTGCACAGTCATGGATTTTGTAGGCATATTTTCAGGTGTATGATTAAACAATTATACCAAACAGGTGCAAATGATCATCAATTTGATATGTAGGTTGAAACACAATCATTAACTGAAACAGCTGTGTAGGAGGAATAAAACTGGTGAGGAACAGCCAAACTCAGCTAACAAGGTGAGGATGCTGAAGACAGTTTATAATCAAAAGTCATACACCATGGCAAGACTGAGCACAACAACAAGACACAGCTTTATACTGCATCAGTAAGGTCTCTCCCTGGCAGAAATCTCAAGGCAGACAGGGGTTTCCAGATGTGCTGTCCAAGCTCTTTTGAAGAAGCACAAAGAAAAGGGCAGTTTTGAGGACCATAGACGCAGTGGTCGGCCAAGGAAACTTAGTGCAGCAGATGATCATCATGCTAACTTTCCTTCGCAATCAGAAGATCTCGAGCAGTGCCATCAGATCAGAAATCAGTGGGACCCTGGCACACCCATCTACTGTGTGGCGAACTCTGGTCAGAGGTGGTCTTCATGGAAGACTATGGCCAAAAATCCATATCTCCAACATGGAAAAAAGGCCAAGTGACTCAACTATGCATGAAAATGCAGGAACTGGAGTGCAAAAAAAATGGCAGCAGGTGCTCTGGACTGATGAGTCAAAATTTGAAATATTTTGCTGAAGCAGAAGGCAGTTCATTCACCTAAGGGCGGGAGAGAATGAGTGTTTGCAGGCAACAGTGAAGAATGTTGGAGGTTCCTTGCAAGTTTGGGGCTGCATTTCTACAAAATGGGGATTTGGTTAGAATGAATGGTCTCCTCAATTCTGAGAAGTACAGGCAGACACTAATCCATCATGCAAAACCATCAGGAAGGCATCTGATTGGCCCCAAATTTATTCTGAGGCATGACAATGACCCCAAACATACAGCCAAAGTCATTTTGATATATCTTCAGCATAAAGAAGAACAAGGAGTCCTGGAAGTGATGGTGTGGCCCCCACAGAGCCCTGATCTTAACATCATTGAGTCTGTCTGGTATTACATGAAGATAGAGAAGCAACTGAGGCTACCTAAATCCACAGAGGAACTGTGGTTAGTTCTCCAAGATGTTTGGAACAACTACCTGACAAGTTCCTTAACCCCTTAATGACCCATGATGTACATGTACGTCATGAGGTTGAGGTCTCTAAAGGACCAAGGACATACATGTACGTCATGGAGTTCCGGGCTCCCCGCGCGGCTACACGCCGTTCGGGGAGTCCGGAATCGGATCAAAAAAAAATTTTGCTCCGTGGTCCTCTAGTGACCACCACGTGCGTGCGCGGCCGGTCCTTAAGGGGTTAAAAAACTGTGTGCAAGTGTACCTAGAAGAATTGATGCTGTTTTGAAGGCAAAAGGTGGTCACACCAAATATTGATATACTAGAGTCTGACCTGAGAACCTGAGGTCTGAGTTCTGAACCAGAAGATAGATGAGATGGCTGAGTTTGAAGTAGTGACAGGTAGAATACTGGAGTAGATTATAGCTGGAAGAGAGCACTCCTACAATTACTATTATTTCAAAAGAAGCACAGAAAGAATCCATCTAATAGTAATGAATAATAAAAATTCAACATGCAATACAATTATCCGATAAAGTAGAGCCCATCACTCGTAGTCCTTAATGCAGCATTGCTGTATGCCCTCTGAGTTGTCCTCCGTATCTGGTGCCTCTCCCTACATGTAATACTGTCTCCTCCTTACTTGTAGACCACACTCTCTTTCTGAATGTTGATAATGCTAGAGACTGCTAGCTACAGTTACACTTCACCTCAATAGAGGCACTGATCTATAGTTTATACCTCTGGCATAAGTCAAGTAAAAGTAAACAGAGAGGGTGTAAGGATGCTGCTATCCTACCTGAATAACATGATGGAAAACAAACTAGCAATCTCATGAGTAATGTGGTCTCTTCACTTCATCAGGGGTTACAGACACTCCCCTATTCTCCCCTTCATACACTTGATTGAACCAATCATTTCTTTGCCACTTAAATATTCACTATATAGCCTAGAGTGAGTTTCAAAAAGTCTAAGTTAATAAAAAGAAAGTAATAAAAATACATAATAAAAATCACATAACACTCATTCCCTTCAATGTATTCATAGAATACAAAGTCTTCTATTTAAAAAGCCCTAAAAACACAACTATTACAATAATATATAAATGAAAATGAAATTAATAAACCTAAAATCTATTTTACTGGTAGGTTAATACAAATGGTAAAAATGGTTATGCTAATAATATATTCAGTAATTCATCCCACAATTTCATTAAATTACTTAAAAAGGGCTCTCATTCCTCTAACCCTCCTTTTTATATATTATAATTAAAACTCTAAACAGACTAATTTAATAGACTTAAATAAATATAGAGGAGAGAGAGCCACCAAATTTTTCCCTTACCATCCACATCAAGGACCTTTTATTAATGGTCTGTAAAGAATCTCATAATTATTATTTTGTATGTTATCCTATCCTTACCTTTAGCTTTCTATAGGTGTATCCTGTATAATGAAAACCACATGGACAATTTTTCAAATAAACAGCATTTGATGAATTACATTTAAGGAAACTAGTACACTTAAATTCCTGTTTCCTTATTTTGGAATCAAGTAAAATGGTTTACAATCTTTGTTTTCAGACTTATTTCTGAGGAAACTTTTTGTACTCAATCCTTTTTCTATTCCTTTTTATTAAGTCACTGGGAGCTAACAAGCGCTTTATTTTTTTTCCCCTGAAATACACTTTCAGTTTCTCATCCAGTATGGGGCCCAAGATTGGATCCTACACACTATGCATTTTATTACTTGATGAATATAAACTATTAACATGTCAATTTTTGAAAGCTTTCTTACTTTACAGCATTTTTTCACACCTGCCTAAATGTTTTGCACATTATTGTGTATATAGTGTCACGGTTCGTACAAATGAGATCTGGACAGGTACTGTTAGGTAATACAATTTTATTGAAACAAACAATGAAATAGTAATAAACAATATATACAGTATGAGCACACACAACAGAGCAAGCAACACTATGAGGATAGGAGATTGCTTCAGTGTGGTACTGTACATAGACCCCTTAATGAGAAGATAGGGAATGGTAGGCAACCGCAGACCCACACTTGCACTAGACAAATGAAACACAGAGCGAAGATATCTGAGCCTCAGGTGTGTAAGGCAACCAGGAATGAGTCTGTCTGAGCCACAGGTCCACACCAGAATGGATATCAGACTAACCGGAGGCCACAGAGAGAATAGTCAGATAGAGTCACAGGTCCTCACCAGAATGGTTATCAGACTAAGCCGGGGTCCTACACAGAGTGGATAGTCAGACAGAGCCACAGGTCAGCACCAGAACGGATAGTCAGGCCAAGGGTCATACACGGAGCAATTAGTTAGCCAGAGCTGCAGGTCCACACCAGAATGGTTATCAGACTGTGTAGGGGTTATACACGGAGCGTATAGTCAGACAGAGCCACAGGTCAGCACCAGGACGGATAGTCAGACAGGCCAAGGGTCATACACAGAGCAGGTAGTCAACCAGAGCCACAGGTCCGCACCAGAATTGTTATTAGACTATGCCAAGGTCATGCATGGAGCGGATAGTCATACAGAGCCACAGGTCAGCACCAGAATGGATAGCCAGACAGGCCAAGGGTCATACATGGAGCAGGTAGTCAGCCAGACACAGGTCCACACCAGAATGGTCATCAGACTATGCCGGGGTCATACACGGAGTGGATAGTCAGACAGATCCACAGGTTAGCACCAGAAAGGGTAATCAGACAAACCAGGTAATACACAGGATATAACACAAAGAACTGCACTGGACACCAATGAAAGGGCGACTGAGCCCTGTGTCCAGGCAGTATTTAAATGTCTGCCCCAGGAAGAGGAGGAGCATGGCCTAAGTGACTGCCTCTTTAAATGGAGCGCACGTCCATCTCCCTAGACGTGCACCCATATGTGATGTTGCCCGGCTGGACAAAATGCAACTGAGTCGCGAAGAGGATGGATGCAGCCTGCTTGCCAAAGGATGGCCGACATGTATGAGGTACACACTGCGCCGCCGCCAACTAAAACATATAGCTATACTAAAAAAGAAGACGTTGTCAAGTGACCACAAATTCTACGTCAGTTCCTCAAACACCACAGGGAGGCAGCTAGGAGTAGATCTGCATATCTCCTCTATACTGCCTAAGCCCAGCATTATACACTAATTTATAATGTACACACCACGGGGTGGCAGCTAAGAGGAGATATGCAGATCTCCTCCACACTGCCTGAACCCAACCTACACACCCCGGGCATAATTAGGAGGAGATCTGCATATCTCCTCTACACTGCACTGACTACAACATGCAAAGGAACGTCCCTTCACACCTCCACAGTATATCCTCTTGAAATAAAAATGGCTGACTTACACCGCTAACAACTTGCCTTCAAAACCTCTGCATCAAGAAAAGGCTTCCATGGACCCTACTGTAATAGGACTTAATGGGATGGAGATGGGAGAAGCAGACTTGAGAGTCTGGTAGTGAGTGGAAGGAGAGCCGAAAGTTGGACCTGACAGGACACACATTTGCTGAGGTAAGACAAGGCACTGAGGAACAAGGAAAGGCCAAAGTGGATATAACCAGATTTAGGGGGGATATTACGCGGATGCAAGATAAGAGGTAGAACAGCAATAAGGCAGAAAAGAGTCAGTAAGGGTCTGCCCAACGGCTACTGGAGCAGGGTAGCGAGGTCAGAGGGAAGCCCAAGTGTAAGATGATAGTTTCAGGAGTACGTGCAGAATCTGTAGTTGGAAACAGAGTCAAGGGGAGAGCCGAGTCAAAGCCAGTAGTCTGTGGTGCAGGTGTCAAAGCACAGGACAGCATCAGACTCAAGGGAAGAGCCAAGTCAAAGCCACAAATCTGAGGTGTCAAATCATAGGACTGCATCAGACTGAAGGGAAGAGCCAAGTCAAAACCACAAATCTGAGGTGCCAAATCATAGGACTGCATCAGACTCAAGGGAAGAGCCAAGTTAAAACCACAAATATGAAGTGTCAAATCATAGGACAGAATTGGAGTCAAGGAGGGAAGCCAGTGTCACTGACATGCAGACTGTAGCCAAATAACACAAACCAAACCTAACATTAAAGTAGCTTCTTCCAGTGCTTGCACTCAATGGTTTAATGCATTCTTCCTCTGCACATTTTTTGAGTACCTTATCAAACACGCATCAGACGGAGGAGACCTGCACCATACAAGTCTACTGTCACTGCTAATGCAGTGAAGGGGTTAATACAATGTCCTCTACAGAATGTGGAAAAGTGTCTTGCTTTTCCATGTTCTGCGGAGGACATTGTATTAACCTCTTGAGTATATGACCAGTGAAGTGAAGTTCTGCTGATATTAACCAAACTTCTGCTGTCAGTAACACTTTGAGTGCCCGAGCAGTATGCAATGCATTACAAATCGATGCATTGCATACCCCTCTTGCACTCAAAGGGTTAACAACAACCCATGATCCTTGCTTTACTGACTCAAATTAAAGCCCACCAACATCTGCATGCTATAGAAGAAGAACCCGTTCCAAAACTGGCCCAGCTATCCGCATACACAAACATCTTTACAGGCCACAAACAGGATTCAACTGCAACACACGTTACATATAATTATACCATAATTCCTTAACCCTTTGAGTGTCATAGAGGTAATCAATGCATTGCTTTCCAATGTGGTGCATACCCATGTGGCACTTATAGGTTTAACCCTTTGAGTACCAGAATGCTTATATTCCTAACAGACGTGCGTCCACATCTTTCCAACATCTTTGACCACCTCATCCTCCTCTTTACACACTAAATCAACATCATGCTGTTCTCCACCCCCACAGAAAACACAGCTGCAGAGCCACTTCACTATTTAAATATCATCTTCAATGTGGCATCCAACAAAACACACAGATCATAATGTGGCATACATCAAAACAGTTACATCACAATGTCACCTGTATGAAAAGCTCCACGCAATGATGTCGCAAGTTTCACTATTACAAACAAAATAGCACAGCTGTGCTCCCTGGGATGCATCGGCCACAGCGGCTTCCACCTTACTGATGCCTTTCATACATGCTGACACACTTGCATCTGTGTGATCAATTATAACAAAGTTTTTTTTGTCATTTTCCTTCTGCTAACCCTACACATGTTACACTACAACATATTCTTTGTTGTCATGGGTTAATGGAAGTTCACATATATAGTACCTTCATCATCCCTGTGCACATCATTAATGTCAGTAGATGCAGTACTGTCCAAGTATGTGTACTTGATGTTATCTGTTGGCAAATGTTTTCCATCCTTTGCAACTTTTATGAAAAATAAATAACTAAATCAACAAATTAACCCTATCAGTGCCAGAGTGGTACGCAACGCATTGCAGAGCCACTCAAGGGGTTAACAATATATACTGTTCACACATCATCAATGCCCCGCTCCCACCGTGCAGAGCCACCTACCCTGTACACATGATTGCCAGATGTAGGTAAGAAGGGTATCCTTTTGAAAGGTTTCACGCAAAAGAGTGGGCGACCATTTAAGTCTTTCATCATGTCGCCTGGTTTACAATAGCGACATGACAATCTTGCAGTGCATGAAAGCGCAAGATTGTCATGTCGCATAATCAATGGTCGCTCACATTACATGGGGACTTGAACCTATTGAATGCTGTCTAGGTACTCCAGTGGGAAAAAACAAAGTGCAGTGCACTCAATAGTTTATCATAAAATCACAGTCTTTATTGGAAAAAGGAACACAAGACACTTAGGGATACAGTCTCAAGCGTTTCGCACTATTGTGCTTACTCATAGACCTATGAGTAAGCACAATAGTGCGAAACGTGTGAGACTGTATCCCTAAGTGTCTTGTGTTCCTTTTTCCAATAAAGATGGTGATTTTATGATGAACTATTGAGTGCACTGCACTTTGTTTTTTCTAATTGTTACATGGACGTGTCGGCTCGTCTACTGGCAGTTCCTCTATAGCATCAGCCGCAAGCAGTGAGTGAAACTGATTGTTACATCTTCACTTTAAGTGCTGCTTATATTTTTTTGGATTTCATAGGTACTCCATTGGCCTGTAAATACATTTATTGGACACCTTGTTGGCATTCCGCGAGTTAAGATCATCAGCATTCCCTCCTCCCATGGTGCACTCATTTGGTTTCTCTTAGGTCCCTGCGAGAAAACTGGGAGTCACCGGTGATTTGCTTCCCCTTAATGAGGTAGGAGTCTGTCTGCTTGTCATGCACAGCAATATCAGGATGCGAGTCTGCCTGCTCATCATGCGCAACAGTATCAGGACGCCAAACAGATAAAATGAAATTCCACATATCTGAGGTGGCGACCTTAAACCTCGCACACCCACAGGACATTTGGATTTTCATAAGGCTGATGTCCCTATTGACAGACGTGCAGCGCCAGCTGACAGGTGACTCCCAGTCTTCCCATGGAGACCTAAGAGATACCAACTGACTGAGCCATGGGAGGTGGGGATGCTGTGAATTCCCATTGGTTTAAATGATGATCTTAACCCCCAGAATGCCAACAGGGTGTCCAATACATTTCTTTATAAGGCACTGGAGTACCTATCCAGCATTCAATAGGTTAAAGTCCCCAGGTAATGTGAGCGACCATTGACTATGCGACATGCACTGCGAGATTGTCACGTCGCTATTGTAAACCAGGCAACATGATGAAAGACGTAAATGATCGCAAAAGGATACCCTTCTTACCTACATCTGGCAATCATGTGTAAACCGGTAAGAAGCATAGTTCTAACAAGGACCTATCTGCTCTACCAACCAACCAGAGATGACACTGAGAGGCAGACCTGAGAGGAGACTGAGATTTGTCTCCATGTGGATGACACATCTCAATCTACTCTCAGGGAGAAGGTATGTGTCCCTCCAGGAGGACGAAGCACATAGCTTTCTGCAGATCATCTGTACAGGGCAGGTGGCTTCGCACGGTGGGACCGGGGCATTGATGATATGTGAACAGTATATATTGTTAAGCCCTTCAGTGCCAGGGGGTACACATTGTGTTGCACTGCAATGCGCAGGAGTCCAGCTGCATCTGTCTCCTGAAACATTGTAGCAGCACACGCTCTTCTATGTATCCATTTTTACCTGGATTAGCCTCTTCCCAAATGATGTGACCACAGTATTGGTTGACTCATGGCGATATCTCTTTATCTCACATTGTGATCATCCCATAAAATGTGTATTCTTTATATGTCTGTGTATTATCAGATAGTAGCAGCTCTCATTGTCTGTATTACATACAGCTTTACATACTTTCTATAGCTTTGTTTTTACTTGTAACACAGGTATGTTATTGTTTACACTTTTCACTTGTGTATACGGTTGTCCAGCTCCTCACACATACGATGTTCTGAATTAGTGACATGAGAAGAGTACAAAAGTCTCCTCAATGGTACCCCACTCAGCAGAATTAGTCAATATATATGGATTAATCATATAATTGCAGAGATAAGTCTTGGTTCTGGAACATGAAATGAAATTGCTTGATGATGAAAATGTATTGATACGGAGATGAAAATAAAAAACTGAAATATACATTTAAACATGTAATTATTTAATTACAGTATATATAATGCCTAATTCTGGTGAGTGGGGTACCATTGGTGTGTGGGTGGCTTAATATTTCAGGCAGTATTACCCCTAGAGAGCTATTTCAGGAAGTGTGTGTGTGTTATATGTTTTGAAGGTTAATTCTACATTCACACTTTAGTCTTTCAGTGCCACATACAATGCACACAAAGCGTTAAGAGTGAAAGTACAATTGACTCTCAATTGTCTGCACTCACACGCCATTTTACACTGTCCCGAGCCACAGTCAGAAGGCCAACTTTTAAAATAAAACAACTACCTCAAAACAATATATTGGAGACCTTGCTAGCATCTAAGGTGTTAAAAGCCTCATTTTAATTAATGGAGAGTTTTATTTCCCTGTTGTGGTTAGCGTTGCCACCCAGCCGGTATTTTACCGGCAGGCCAGTAAAAAATTGGCTTCTGTCCAATGTTAAGTCTATGGAGGGAACGCCATGGCTGGTATTTTTTTAGAAAAGGTGGCAACCCTAGTTGTGGTGTAGATGTTTTGCTTCAGAATTACACTGCTTTTTATTTCCTGTGTAAGGCCCAAAATATACAATTGAAAATCATGGTTAATAATTTGCTAAACATTATCTGTGCGTGGGCTCCCAGCAGATTTTTTCAGAGTATTTCCTTCCTCAAACAAAGGGCCTAGTTCACCAATGTAAAGTGCAACAATTCTGAGGTAAACAACTGCATGAGAAGAGAGAGATGAAAAGTCCCCAAATCCCCAATTATCTAAATTGAGCTTTTTTTTCTAGTGCATTTTTTTCATAATGCATTGGAGATCTCTCTAGACCTTAAGGTGTTAAAAGCCTCAGCTGAATCAAGATGACTATTTATTTGTCCCCTGTTGTGCAGTTGATCTGGAATTGCAGCACTTCAGCTTGCTGAATTTGGCCCATAACCTTTTATTTACACCACATACTTTAAAAGCTTCAGACAGGAAGGATGTGTTTTCCAGTTAATGTAAAAGGAAATGAAATAAAAGATTGTATTCAATATCTCCACAGAAATTCTGCATTACCCACATTTACTGAACATTAATAATACCGAGGTATTTTAACAGAAGCATTTATATAACAAAGATCCGTATTGTGTTTCTTGATGCCACAAAGACAGACACTGCTGTGTTTCTGCTTTCCTTAATCTTTCTAAAGAAGGTGTCAACAGAGTGAAAAGTAGTTGATTCAAGCTATCAGCGTTACAATGTTAATTCAGTGCAAGCCTTGTATGTCATTAATCCTTTAAAGGGATAGTAATACGTTGTTTTATCTTTATTTTATTTTGTAGACATTTAAAAAATATGAAGAACGATATAAGTCTTATCTCTCAAACCTTTATGGTTTGAGAGATATTCACAAGCAAAGTTTCCCCTCCCGCCCCTTCTACCTAGTGTAAGCAATCTCTTCTCAGATGTGGAATGAAGTCCATAGACCAGACAGATAACAGCAAGGGACAATCTTCTTCCTATGAGAACAATGAAAGCCCTGCCCCCCTTGACAAGTTTATCAGGTTTTTCCCTTATCTTAATTGAAGATTGACCCTCTGTGCAATCTACCTGGGCACCTCCCTTCTGATCTGGCTGTGCAGTGTTACATCAGTAAAAGGGGCGAGAGGGGGATACTTTGTCATTGAACTACTCTTGAACTACAACTCTGACAGAATTAAAATAACACTCTCCAAAGTCCAAATACTATGATGATTAATTGGAGCTGCTTTTATTATGAAACATTACTATCCCTTTAAGGCTTTTTGGGGTGTGCAATGCATTGTGAAGCAATGCATCGTATGACCCTCTCTTCCAAAAAAGATTAAAATAATCCTGTAACACTACAGTACAATTTAAAAATGTTTCATGCTTTAACCCCTTAACGACACTTGATGGTCATAATATGTCAAGGGTCGATCTGACTTAACGTTCCATGACGTACTATAAGCGTCATGGAAGCGGATTTTGAAAATAAAAAAAATGCTTTGTGGTCCTTAACTGACCGCGCCTCACTGATCAGCTGGTCGTTAAGGGGTTAAGATATAATGTATTTCTTTTAATTTCTGCTGCATTGCAGGGTATTACAAAAGCTCTAACACCTTTTTATCTGTAGAATCCTCTACCTCCCATCCTGTGACTAGGGGTGGGCAAAAGGTCTCGCTGTGTTCCTGTGAAAAAATAAGATAAAATCACATTAACTTGTCTGCTTTTTCACGGGAAATTCTGCTTTAAAAACATCTATAAAAATCTTCACATTTTTCTCTCATTGGCAAAAATTCTTCACCATTTTTTCAATTACTAGAAAGTTGCCGCCAATTGATTTACGTGTTTCTTACCTTTTTGCTATAAAAAGTGACATATTTGCGGAAGTAAAACACAATAAAACATCTACAGAATGAGGTAGACCTGCTATGCAGTTCTGCTGTGATCGTTTTTCAAAATAGAGAGAGGAGAGGCTCATTGTGACTGTGATCACTATGAGAAAGTTAAAAAGTAATAAAAGGAGGAACTGGAGGAAACCTTATGTGTCCACTGAGTGAATCTGAGAAGGAAATGAGCACTACAGAACCAATGCTGACCAGTCCCCCTAAGTCACCCCTAGGGATCTTGGGGAAATTAGTGTCAAGGGAGGAAGAAGAGGGTAGTAATGAGAGCAGGACAGGTCATCTGCCTGTGCCTGCTGCCAGATGTGCCACGCCTGCTTCCTGACGTGCTGTGCCTGATGTCAGATATGTTGCCCTAGCCACCAGTGCTGTGCCTGCTGTCAGACTTGCTGCCTCTGCTGCCACCAGTGCTGTGCCTGCTGTCAGACATGATGCCTCTGCTGAAACCAGTGCTGTTCCTGCTGCCAGTGCTGAAGCTGCTGCCACTGGTGCTGAAGCTTCTGCCAGCGTTTCTTGTAATACTCAGGATGGGGGGAAGGAGAAGATGATGCCAAGTGTGACAGCAGGGGGCCCTAAGTCACACTTGGCATCCCCAAGCAGTCCCACCAGTGCTAGTACTACTACTAAGAAGGTCAGGCAGCTTGTTAGCATTAGGAGTGAAGGATGGGGTAATCATCATATTACTAGTGACTGTTAGGAGGAAGACTCAGGGGCTGAAATTGATGCTGTTGGTTTTAGTGATAGTACTAGTGACAGTGATGGTGAAGCAGCCCGTGGGACTAGTGTTAGGAGAGTGGTAGGGGAAGCAATTGAGAGCATCCAGACTAATGGTCAAGGGACACCATTCTCCTGACGTTGGGAGTCCCCTTCCCCCCACTTCATTGTCTATGTGAAACATGATCCTGAAGAAGGCAGAATTGTTACCACCGCAAAAATATCACCACCAGGAGCACAGATCAGCTGCCTGTGTCTGCTGCTAGTGCTACCATTCTGCTTTCTTCAGGTGAACAAGAAATGACAATTGTGACATTAGGAGACCCTCTGTCACATTTCTCATCACCTCCTCCAACCCTGCAGTGAGATGTCTGTAACAGAGCAACATACAGAGGGACTTGTGGTGGTGGTGATGATGATGATGGTGGAGAAGCTGGGGTGGAAGAGACATTGATGGCCTTTTAAGTCCAAACTGAGAAGGAATGGGAAACAGGGATGGGGATGGGCATCACAACCACCACTAGCAGTGAGTCTTTGGAATTTGCAGAGTTTGCTACTGCTTTAATTATTGCTGATGCTGAGGAGTTGGCTAGTGTGCCATAGATCACCGTGGACACAGTGGGAATGGGGTCAACAAGTGATGAAGGCGCCATTTGCCAGCAGCAATACTTCTGGTACTAGCAGTGCTGATTCTGAGGCAGTAGCAGCAACAGTAGCAACACATGCCCCAGACAGTGGAGGGGAATGTAGAGGAGAAGAAGAAAGAGGTCATTCTTCTCCACCTGTTCCCTACACCCTGAGGTCATAGGTGTGGGACTATTTTTTTCTTGGGGCAGGCAAAGTGCAGTCATCATCAACTGCACTATGCGCCATTTTTGACAACTCCGTGAGAAGAGGAAAGGAGGGAACACACCTTGGCACAACCACCCTGATAACACACATGAAAAACAGACACCATGACATTTATGTCAAACATGTTAAAGCCAAACACCCACCACAGAAATCAAGCAGCACTGTTGCTGTACCCTCTGACGTCCCTAATTAAGGCAACAAGAGGTGAGGCGGAGATCATAGAGGAAGAAGAACAGAGAAACCCAGGCAGAGGCTAGAAGTTCAATGACGAGCGAAACAACTAGCTCGCCATCACCTTCTTCCTCTAGGGTAACTACATCTTCTGCCAATCCGCCTCATTCATCGTAACCTCCCCCCACCAAATCATAGCCACTCTGTTGATGTTAGGATGTGGCAGTTTGTGTCCACCCATTGCACACCCATGATTTGGAAGGGGGCAGGTGGATTTATTTTTTGACGGCTACTTATTGTGCTGCTTCTGCCTCAGGCACATCACTGGCAAATAATACATTCAGATTACAACAATAAACCAAAATAAGGAGTAATAAAATGATACATACTACAGAAAAAAGAAAAGTCAGAGAGATAAGATCCCACTGCTTTCAAGTGTAACCTATTACACCAGTGCTGGGCTGATCCTCTCAATCAGGGAGAGACCCATTCAATTAAAGAAACTCTAAAAACATTAACTCTTTATTAATAGTAAATTAAAACCATACATGTAAGACAACACATTTAAAGCTACATATAGTGTATGATGTGCTTTACTAAAAACACAGTGCAACAATGTCAGCTTCTAAGCGAGTTGTACAGCACTATTACCGCATCCGCTCTTGTAGTCCAAAGAGACAGTATAGTAGTAGACAAATGTAACATATGTTATACTAATTTTCCCTGCTGGTAACAGTGTCTTAAATAGCAAGTCCTTGGATTAGTGATATCTCTATAGTGATACACCCTTTCATACCAAGAGCAATCATACTGCAGATGCCCTGCTACCTTCACTTATGTCTAGCTACACGTGTGTATCATATAGACAATTTGATTTATTTCCCTGCTCACACTATACAGTTGGCACCCTTAAAACAGTATAGTGCTACCATGTCAATAAATTGGTCAAAATGTTGTTCTCAACCATGATGGTTTTATAAAAATATGAAATATTAGAATTCATCAACTGCAAGGCTACAGGTATTACATACCAAATAGTATGTTGTTGTGGTAAATTGTATATAGGCAAGACCATAAGAGAATTTAAAACTAGGATATTAGAACATCTAGAGAGAGAAGCCAATTGCCAGATATGTACATGAGTTTCACAATGGCAACCCAAAAGTCCTGCGTTTCAAGGGAATACAGAATACAATAAGCACAGCAAGAAAAGGGGACTTGGATGTGAAGCTTCTTATTAAAGAGATAGTAATACTTCATTTTATCTTTATTTTATTTTGTAGGCATTAAAAAAACATGAAGAACGAGAAGTCTTATCTCTCAAACCTTTATGGTTTAAGAGATATTCACAAGCAAAGTATCCCCCCCCCCGTTCAGCCACATCAGAAGGGAGGTGCCCAGGTAGACTGCAGAGAGGGACAATCTTCAATTAAGATAAGGGAAAAACCTGAAAAACTTGTCAAGGGGGGCAGGGCTTTCATTGTTTTCATACAAAGAAGATTGTCCCCTGCTGTTATCTGCCTGGTCTTACAACCAGATTCACATCTGAGAAGAGATGGCTTACACTAGACATGTGCGAATTCATTCGGAGACATTCGGATTTCGTTGAAAATGGGGTAATTCGGAGACATTCGGCCAATCCGAAACTCAAGGGTCATTTGGAAAAAATGATCCGACTCCGAACAGCCCAGGTCCGAAATTCGTCGAAACTTTCGGAAGTTTCGGCTATCAACACATTTCCAAAAGTTTTGACTACTTTTGACCAGGACTTTTATGTACTTCCTGTGCGCGCTCAATTACTTTCCCTCCATAATTTTCCCTCCATGTCTCTAGTCCAATTCCATTCTCCGTTTCATGCACTACTTCCCTCTTTTGTCTGTATTCGAATAGCCTTCTTCGTTTCATGATGGTGGTTGGACTAATGACACAGTCACACAGACAGACAGCCTGCATTTCCTCATTGCGTTGTTGGAGCTCAGAGAGAGAAGAGATTAGAGAGTGTACAGTTGTTGTGTAGGCAGGCAGGTAGCATTAGGCTAGGCATAGGTAGGCAGCCAGCATTAGTTCCAGTTATTGCCACTGCAAGAGCAAGTAATATTTGTTCCTGTGCAAAATATAAAAAAATATTAGGTATTTGTTCTAATACAGGGCCGGCCCTTACACGGGTCCCAGTGGGTCCATGGACCCAGGCGGCACTTTGACAGAGGCGGCAATTTGCCGTCCCATAGCATGTTTATTTTGTGCTCTTCCGCCAGTTCTGTGTTGCAAGGTGTCCCATCAGTGTGACTGTCAGCAGCCGGGCAGCCCTATGCTCACTCAGTGGCGATGCCTGTTGGCTGCTTCAGTGAAGTGAATTATGTGATAGTGAAACATTATGCCTATTTTGTATTGTTTATCACCCACCTAAAGTCAAGACTTGAGTAAATAGGTCTACCGTCCCAGATTTGCTAGAGAGGTTTTACAAATACAGGAGGGTGCCCCCTGTACGAAATGAGTCTAAACATTTGGGATCCCTAGTATGAGTGCACAACAGTGCATGATGTGTCCTGAACAGAATTGCTGTGAGGTGTCTCCACCCACACACATTGTGACGCGTGACCAACTAAGAGCACCATGCCAGACTTAATCTGCAGCCATAGCATCACCCCCTCCTACTCTCCGGGTCCCGCTGACTGGCAATAACAGGTGAGTCACTAAGAGATCTGAAGCCTTTCTGGAAGTCCTTTCACTTGGAAAGGGGCTAGTATTACTTGGGGGAGTTGCCTCGTGTGTAAATAATTTCTAGGTGGGAGATGAATGTGCATCACTTATGTGTTTCCTAACAGTAGTTAGAATACAACTCCCATCATCCCCTGATTATGACGTTGGGAAATGCCCAGCAATTACCGTAGAGCCCTGTATTGCACACTCACGGAAAACGGTGATATTGCTATACTAAGACAATGCTGTGGACCCCTCTTCAGAATAGATGTCAAGCATTTTTTTTTATTTCTCTCCTGTGTTGCAGTTTGTTCACAACAGAATGTCTCAATTTTTCTTTTTAACACATTACATCGATCACATTACAATCATTGATGTTTATTCTTGATGTAGTATGAAACACTACAATGTATATACACATAGAGTTATCTGATATGAGGGGAAATCAGGATAGGAAAACGAGAGAGAGGAATTTGGGTTTTAAAAGGGACAGTAGGGTAGGAGGCTGGTACCAGAAAATGAAACCTTAATCTTTACCCATGTACTAACATAGAATGTGACATGTAGTTTGTCCATGTTCGAGTCGACCACTTATGTTGAGTAGGATGTGACAGGCATGGGTTTTCGATGTTCGAGCATATGCTATATTGAAGGACAGGTATGGGGTTTCGATGTTCGAACATATGCTATATTGAAGGACAGGCATGGGGTTTCGATGTTCGAACATGCTAAACTGAATGACAGGCATGGGTGCTCGATGTTTGACGGTTGCATTGTGACTGGCATCCCATGCTGGAGTAGAGGTGACATGCACAGACTGGCAATGTACGACAATGTCCGTTTTTGGGATGGATCTTTTTCTAAATGCACACCCTGTCTGCAAAGAATGATAGCAGCGTGCACGGAGGCGCACTGCTATAATTTAACCCATGTTAAATTCGGCCGAATAATTCGGAATGGATCAGAATTTCGTCCGAATCGAATAGTCCCGGTCCGAAATTAGGATCATCCGAATTCGGAAAAAAAAAATTCGTCCGAATTCGAATTTTACCGAAAATTTTGCCCGTGCACAAGTCTAGCTTACACTAGGTAAAAGGGGCAGGAGGGGGAAACTTTGCTTGTGAATATCTCTTAAACCATAAAGGTTTGAGACATAAGACTTATATCATTCTTCATGTTTTTTAATGCCTACAAAATAAATTAAAGTTAAAACGAAGTATTACTATCCCTTTAAGGAAGCTCAGCGGACCTACAGATTGGGTACCCTGAGCTCTCAGGGGTTAAATTAGGGGTTTACATTTAACACCTTCATTAAAAGTTGGGAACATCAGTTGAATAGTTATAGCTGTTATCTAAATCTTGGATCAAGATTGTGATCTGGATCCAAGTAATGATTTTTAATTTTAAAATAGTGGTCCACTTGGTAGAGAGTCACCATGTTTATGGTTTACAATATATTGCATTACATCATTTGAATGAAAATACTTACAAGCAATATTGTGATAGATAGGAGTGACTATGTACCATATGTAAAGATAAAGGGCTAGATGATATTTATTAATTATCATGTTAAATATAAACATTGTGATACTGAAGTAAAGACTGAAAGTGTCACCTATTTATATTACCATATTTTTTATTGTTATCAGATATCAACTAGACTACCATAATGACACGTTTCATGTTAACTGTTTAACAGGGATATCAGATATTCCACATGGACATATTAAACTGTAACGCTATCTTTTATTATTAGAACATAGCTAGAATAACACTGCGTATTACAACATTGGTAGTATGAAGTTACTGCATTCAGTATTTACCTCACTCACTGTGTAGATGTCATTACATTAGTCCTTATTAAAAGGACAGTAATGTCCCATAGAGGTTGAAAAAAGAAACTAATTGCCACAAACCCTATCTCTCAAACCGTTATGGTTTGAGAGATATAGGGATTCAAAGTTTACAGCTGACATCAGGAGATTTGAGTTGTACAACTTGAGACGGCTCTACAGCAGAGCCGAAATCGCGTTATTGCAAAAGAATTCATTCATTGGAAAGGTCTGCAAAGTGTGTAGACCTTTCCAATTAATGAATTATTTTTAAGTAACGCGATTCTGACTCTGCTGCAAGCCGCCTGCTGGTCCCTGGACCGGGATATCCTGCTGTTAGTTAGACGTTGACATCAGAAGGGGAGGGGGGGGGACTTTCAATCCCTATATCTCTCAAACCATAACGGTTTGAGAGATAGGGTTTTGTGGCAATTAGTTTCTTTTTTCAACCTCTACCAAACTCTAAATATTTTTTAGCAGATATTACTGACCCTTTAAGCCCTTTTTTGTAAGGTAAACTTTAGTGATGCATAGCATAGTACATTGAACTTAATTGTATTTATATTTATCTTGTTTAAAGCTTATACTTTATCACAGTTGGTAACGATCGTGTTAAAGGGACACTAATGTCCCATAAACATGTTTTCTTGTTTTGTAGCGTTTAAAAAAAATTAAATTATACGGCACAAATCCTATGTCTCAAACCTTTATGGTTTGAGAGATATCCGCATGTAAAGTTCCCCCCTTCTTCCCCTTTTCCTAGCTGACAGCAGGAGATCCCGGTACTGGGACCAGTTGGTGGCTCTTCAGCAGAGCTGAAATCACAACATTGGAAAATAATTACTTAATTGGAAAGGTCTACAAAGTGTGCCTGGTTTGCAAGCACACTTTGTAGACTGTTCCAATGAAGTTATTATTTTCCAATATCGCTATTGCGGCTCTGCTGAAGAGCCTCCTCATGTCGGCCGACATGGATCTCCTGCTGTCAGCTTTACAGCTGACATCAGAAGGGAAACTTTACATGCAGATATTTCTCAAACCATAAAGGTTTGAGAGATAGGATTTGTGCCATATAATTGTGCCCAAAATTTTTTTAATGCAACATTTCTTTCCCTTTTAAGTGGTTTACTCACTAATTTGACAGAGGTCGTTTAGTGTTCCTACCCATTAGTTATTAAGTTGGGTATATAAACTGATGAAGCTGTTGCCATGGTGAAACGCGTTGGCCGGTGCAGCAACTGATTGTTGGCACTAACAAAAGATGCCAGTGGTTTAACTTAACTGAACTTATTCAGCATGGACTCAATAACTAATAAATTACTGTCAAGTGTAGAATGTGGCCTACTCCGTGAGTATCCTTTTTAATAGGATACTTAAATACATCAAGTATTTGTTTCTTGGACACATGTAAAGATAGCAAAGCATCTGCAGTATAATAGTAACAGTGAAGATAAGGTAGCTATAGAAAGATTACTAACTTGATACTCTTTAGATCTGTTGTTAATCTATAAAAGTTGTATTAACCCTAGGATATTCAGTGATACGATTGTCTATATGATACACATGTGCAGCTAGACGTAAGTGAAGTTAGTAGGGCAACTGCAGTATGATTGCTCTTGGTACTGAAAGGGTGTATCACTATTGAGATAGCACTAATCCTAGGACTGTTTTTTAAGAAACTGTTACCAGCAGGGCGCCTGCAGGTACTATATGGTTAATTGATACCTACAGTGAGGGAAAAAAAATATTTGATCCCCTGCTGATTTTGTATGTTTGCCCACTGACAAAGAAATGATCAGTCTATAATTTTATGGCAAGACCCGGAGGCTCATATTATGCTTATTCTCTCTCTTTACTCCTTAGCAGCAAAGCTCTACCAATCTTTTATATGTAGAAAACAAACTTGATGAACAGGTAAAACCCCGCCCTACATATAGTTAACCAATCCCAATAGTCCTCAGGTGTATAACTGTGTTAACATATGGTATTACTTCCTCTTTCTTTGCTGCTTGGTGGCAGATAAGTACTTTATTTCTCTACAGGTTATATGTCTTATTATATATGTATACCTTATACATTTAACCCACTTTTACTGGTACATTACATGTGAACTAAAAGATTTTACATTCATTTAATTCTTTTTCACAACTTATAAATCATTATGTAATTTTATACTCCCAAACATCTGATACTTATATCCCCTGGTTGCAAATATAGAGTTTTAACTTAACTCTTTAGTTGCGCTTGAGTTTATCAATACAAAGCTATAAGCGTCTGGGGTTTTTCCTTTCCCTTTGTCTCTCCTACTTTTCCCCTCCCGGTTCATACCCTTTTTTGTTTCCTGACCAGACTGCATTTGTTTGCAGTACTCTTTTGCCTTTTGCAACCCTATTTTTTTATTTGCCCCGGTGTTTCTTGTTTCTCTTCTTCACCCGCTCGCTGAGAACCGGGACGTTACAGGCACTTCAAAATGGAAGGTATTCATTGTTTGAGAGACCTCCTAATACCTTTGGATTGGATGGTAAAATTAGATCTAAAGGATGCCTACCTTACCATCCCCATTGCCCGTCATCAACAAAAACGTCTCCAATTCATTTGGAGAGGGACAACTTGGCAGTTCACATGCCTCCCTTTCGGACTATCATCAGCTCCTTGGTGTTTCACCAAGATCATGAAACCAGTGGTTTCCTTTCTCAGAAGCAGAGGAGTCCATATGATTATCTATCTCGACGACATCCTAATCATGTCGCAAGATTTAGAAACTCTCAAGACTCACCTCCACTTAACGATTCACACTCTTACCAGCCTAGGTTTTCTCATCAACTGGAAAAAATCAATGATTCAACCAACTCAAGTCATCGAATTTCTGGGATTTATCGTGGACTCAACAAATTCCACTCTACGCCTTCCCCGCAACAAATTAAAGAACATTCATCGGGAGATAAAATCCATCCTAAAATCAGATGCAATCTCTCTAAGAAAGATAGCGAGGATAGTAGGTCTTTTATCCGCCTCAATACAAGCAATTTTTCCCGCGCCTCTTCACTACCGAGCACTTCAGAGATTAAAAATCCTTCACTTACGCAAGGGTCTCGGTTACTCGGACGTGATTCCTTTATCGATAGACGCGCGAGAAGAACTTCTTTGGTGGTTAGATCACATGGAGGCGTGGAATGGGAGAGCGATTTTCAGCACGTCTCCGGACATCATCATCGAGTCCGACGCGAGCAACATAGGGTGGGGAGCCCGTTGTGGACTCATCACCACAGGAGGCAAATGGTCCACTTCAGAGAGTCGGCTGCATATCAACTGCTTAGAATTACTAGCAGGATCATTTGCAATAAAAAGCTTCTCAAAGAACGCTTCAAACTGCTGCATCCTACTAAAGATGGACAATATATCGGCAGTTCGTTACATAAACCATCTGGGTGGAACGAAGTCCATAATGTTAGCCACCCTGGCCAAGGAATTTTGGCACTTCTGCCTAGAAAAGAACATCTTAGTTCAAGCAGAATACCTGCCTGGCCTTTCCAACACCATAGCAGACTGGAATTCCAGATACCTCACGGATTTCAGCTACTGGACACTCCACAAGTTAACTTTTCAGAAATTGAATTCAATTTGGGGTCCTTTAACCACAGATCTATTCGCTTCCAGACTGAACACCCGACTCCCACGATTTTTCAGTTGGAGACCGGACCCGGAAGCCCTAGCTATAGACACCTTCCTCAAAACCTGGCCCGCGGAAGGGAGTTACGCTTTCCCTCCATTCAATCTGATCCAGAGTCATTCTCCAAGTCAAGAAACAAGAAATAACACTGGTCCTTATCACCCCTTTCTGGACATCTCAACCATGGTTCCCACTTCTTCTCGAGATGTCTATAGACCTTCCACGGTATCTAACACCTTTTCCCCATCTACTCAGAGATCCAATGGGGAACCCACACAAGTTATTACTACAAGGCCAACTTCACCTGATTGCTTGGCAAATCTCGGGAATAATCAAGTTATCAACAACCTTTCGGAATCGGCTCGATTCCTTATCTCAGAGGCCTGGGCACCAGGCACCAAATTATGTTACCAATCATGCTGGAAGGTATGGCTACGTTGGTGCATGGAATGGAATTTGGATCCCGTTCATTCAGATTTAGGATCCATTATTAATTTCTTATCAGAATGTTTTCAACAAGGTAAAGCCTTTAGGACAATCAATTGTTACAGATCCTCGATTTCGGCGGCTCACGTTCATAACGACGGTTTACCAGTAGGACAACATCCACTAGTATGTAAACTCATGAAAGGTATAAAACTTTCTAGACCCCCAATACCTAAGTATTCCGACCTTTGGGATGTAAATTCAGTTTTCACACTATTCCAATCATGGCCTTCTAATGAATCCTTATCCCTTAAACAAATTTCTGCAAAATTGGCAATGCTTCTTTGCCTCATCTCTTTCCATCGAGTCTCTGATGTACGCACTTTAGATATAAACAATAGGTCTTATGAACCGGGTGGAGTAAGGTTTAGGATCTCTAGGAGAACTAAATCCTCGACCAGGGAAATTTTTTACCCCAGTTTCCCTTCAAATCCCCAAATATGTATAGTCCATTGTTTAAAAACTTATGAAAACTTTACTTCTAGTATTAGACCTTGTAATTCAAAGCAACTGTTAATTTCATTTGTCAAACCTCATTTACCAGTTTCTTCTACTACACTAGCAAGGTGGATCTGATGGATCATGTCTTCTGCTGGTATTAATACCGAATGATTTGGAGCTCACTCTTCCCGGGGAGCCATGGCCTCCAATTCTTTCATTTCTGGTGGTAGACTTGAAGATATTCTCAAGGCAGCAGACTGGTCCAATGAATCCACTTTCAAAACCTTCTACTTTAAACCAATTGAACATGCATCTAATAATGTGATACAACAGCTTTAAACTTGCACAATATGAGCCTCCGGGTCTTGCCATAAAATTCGAAGATTTTCCTAACATAGTGACGGAAAGTCAGAATTTTATTAAAGACACGGAGGCGAGTATTATCCCTCCCAAATAAACTAACCCCCCCTTATTTTGTCTTTTATGTTTTCTTAGGCTAATCGAATATTTGGATGAAAATTTCGTTTGAAGACACCAACTTTTTGTTCTAAAGACGTCTTTCAAGCGTTACCTAAAGTTCATCAGAATTCATCATCAAAGAAAGGAAGTTATACCATATGTTAACACAGTTATGCACCTGAGGACTATTGGGATTGGTTAACTATATGTAGGGCGGGGTTTTACCTGTTCATCAAGTTTGTTTTCTACATTTAAAGTTTGGTAGAGCTTTGCTGCTAAGGAGTAAAGAGAGAGAATAAGCATAATACTCGCCTCCGTGTCTTTAATAAAATTCTGACTTTCCGTCACTGTGTTAGGAAAATCTTTGAATTTTAATGGTAGGTTTATTTGAACAATGAGAGGCAGAATACCAACAAAAAAATCCAGAAAAACACATTTCAAAAAAGTTATAAATTGATTTACATTTTATTAAGTGAAATAAGTATTTGACCCCTTATCAATCAGCAAGATTTCTGGCTCCCAGGTGTCTTTTATACAGGTAACAAGCTGAGATTAGGATCACTCTCTTAAAGGGAGTGCTTCTAATCTTAGCTTGTTACCTGTATAAAAGACACCTGTCCACAGAAGCAATCAATCAATCAGATTCCAAACTCTCCACCATGGCCAAGACCAAAGAGCTATCCAAGGATGTCAGTGACAAGATTGTAGACCTACACAAGGCTGGAATGGGCTACAAGACCATCTCCAAGCAGCTTGGTGAGAAGGTGACAACAGTTGGTGTGATTATTCGCAAATGGAAGAAACACAAATTAACTGTCAATCTCCCTCGGTCTGGGGCTCCATGCAAGATCTCACCTCGTAGAGTTTCATTGATCATGAGAATGGTGAGGAATCATCCCAGAACTACACGGAAGGATCTTGTCAATGATCTCAAGGTAGCTGGGACCATAGTCACCAAGAAAACAATTGGTAACACACTACGCCCGTGAAGGACTGAAATCCTGCAGCACCCGCAAGGTCCCCCTGCTCAAGAAAGCACATGTACAGGCCTGTATGAAGTTTGGCAATGAATATCTGAATGATTTAGAGGCGAACTGGGTGAAAGTGTTGTGGTCAGATAAGACCAAAATCAAGCTCTTTGGCATCAACTCAACTAGTCGTGTGTGGAGTAGGAAGAATTCTGCCTATGACCCCAAGAACACCATCCCCACCGCCAAACATGGAGGAGGAACATTATACTTTGGGGGTGTTTTTCTGGTAAGGGGACAGGACTACTTCACCTCTTCAAAGGGACGATGGACGGAGCCATGTACCTTCAAATCTTGGGTGAGAACCTCCTTCTCTGAGCCAGGGCATTGAAAATGGGTTGTGGATGGGTATTTCAACATGACAATGACCCAAAACACATGGCCAAGGCAACAAAGGAGCGGCTCAAGAAGAAGCACATTAAGGTCCTGGAGTGGCCTAGCCAGTCTCCAGAACTTAATCCCATAGAAAATCTGTGGAGGGATCTGAAAGTTTGAGTTGCCAGACGTCAGCCTTGAAACCTTAATGACTTGGAGAGGATCTGCAAAGAGGAGTGGGACAAAATCCCTCCTGAGATGTGTGCAAACCTGGTGGCCAACTACAAGAAACGTCTGACCTCTGTGATTGTCAACAAAGGCTCTGCCACCAAGTACTAAGTCATGTTTTGCAAAGTGGTCAAATACTTATTTCACTCAGTAAATTGCAAATCAATTTATAACTTTTTTTAAATGAGTTTTTCAGGATTTTTTTGTTGTTATTGTGTCTCACACTGTTCAAATAAACCTACCATTAAAATTATAGACTGATCTTTTCTTTGTCAGTGCGCAAACATACAAAATCAGCAGGGGATCCAATATTTTTTTCCCTCACTGTATATATGAGAAAATTAGTATACCATGGACATGTGTCTACCACTATACTGTCTCTTTGGACTACAAGAGCCACTGCAGTAATAACACTGTACAACTCGCTCAGAAGCTGACATTGCTACACTGTGTTTTTAGTAAAGCACATTACACACTATATGTAGCTTTATATGTGTTGTCTATATGTATGGTTTTAATCTATTATTAATAAAGAGTTAATGTTTTTAGAGTTTCTGTATCCCATTCTTTAACTGAATGGGTCTCTCCCTGATTGAGGGGATCAGTCCAGCATGGGTGTAATAGGTTGCACTTGAGAGGGTGGAATCTTATCTCTTAGACTTTTCTTTTACCTTTTTTATTTTTTACTAGCAATGTGGGACGGCGTTGCCCGTCATGTTATGACTGTTGAGCATACGTGTGTGAAATGTAGACACACTGATGAACACAGATATATGCAACACACAGGCAGACACATAAACACAGTGAGTGGCAGAAACATGCAAAAGACATGCACACACACAGGAAATGCACACATGGACACACATATGTAACAGAGATGTACACGCACACACACAACATATATGTTCAGAAACACATGCGCGCATTAGTTGTGCACCCCTCTGGCACTCAAAGGGTTAAGGTATAGAGAGGCATGTCAGCGTTAAATAGCAGTGGGAAGTGTATTCATATCTGAGAACTTGCGGAGTCCCTGGAGGGGACTGATGTGGTGCTGATGTGGAGAGGGCAATGGAGAAATTTGGTTTAAAAGTGGGTGGGGCTTAATCACGAGTAGGGGGTGGGGCTTAAGAGAAATGTGGAAAAGTGTTAGTAGTAGGCTGGGGAAGGAGGAGAAGTGGGAGGGAAATGCAAGTTTACAGTGTGAGGGGTTTGAACACACTCCCTGAGGGGTAAAACTTGATACACAACCCTGTAGCAGTCAGTGGGTTAAGTGTGAATCTGATGGCTGCCTGTCTTCTGTGTTGCATGGCAAATGATAACAGTCAAGAAATAATTCAGCAATAAGGGCCTACCTTAACCCTTTGAGTGCTATTTTTTCCCCTGGTGCTGCAGCTTCCCTTCAGTGGCTGTACTACAGGTCCTGCTGAGGCCACTGGGAGTCAGAGTGAGTGACTGTGTATGCGTGCATGAGTTGTACACCCCTCTGGCACTCAAAGGGTTAAGGTATAGAGAGGCATGTCAGCGTTAAATAGCAGTGTGAAGTGTATTCATACCTGGGAACTTTGACTTGTGGAATCCCTGGAGGGGACTGATGTGGTGCTGATGTGGAGGGGGCAATGGGGCAATTTGTTTTAAAAGTGAGTGGGGCTTAATCGCGAGTAGGGACGGGGCTTAAGAGAAATGTGGAAAAGTGTTAGCAATAGGCTGGGGAAGGAGGAGAAGTGGGAGGGAAATGCAAGTTTACAGTGTGCGGGGTTTAAACACACTCCCTGAGGGGTAAAACTTGATATACAACCCTTTGGCAGTCAGTGGGTTAAGTGTGTACCTGATGGCTGCCTGTCCTCTGTGTTGCATGGCAAATAATGACAGTCAAGAAATAATTCAGCAGTGAGGGCCTACCTTAACCCTTTGAGTGCCATTTTGTTCCCCTGGTGCTGCAGTTTCCCTTCAGTGGCTGTACTACAGGTCTTCCTGAGGCCACTGGGAGTCAGAATGAGCGACTGTGTGTATGTGTGTGTCAGCCATATTTCTTTCTGGTTTGGTGTGTGTGTGTGTGTGTGTGTGTTTGGTGCTGTGTGAGTGGGGCATGTGTGTGTGTGTGTCTGTGGCGTAGGAGCAAGTGGCAGCCATTTTGTTTTTCTTCCTCAGATAGTAGTGGGCAGGCTGGATAGTGGGAAGTGTATTCATACCTGGGAACTTTTACTTGTGGAGTCCGTCATGTGGTGCTGATGTGGAGAGAGCAATGAGAGAATTTGGGTTAAAAGTGGGTGGGGCTTAATCGTGATTAGGGGGTGGGGCTTAACATAAATGTGGAAAAAGTGTTACTAATAGGCTGGGTAAGGAGGAGAAGTGGGAGGGAAATGCAAGTTTACAGTGTGAGGGATTTGAACACGCTCCCTGAGGGATAAAACTCAGGAAGTCAGAATGAGTGACTGTTTGTATGTGTGTGTCAGCCATATTTCTTTCTGGTTTTGTGTGTATGTTTGTTTGTTTGGTGCTGTGTGAGTGGGGCGTGTGTGTGTGTGTGTCTGTGGTGTAGGAGCAAGTGGCAGTCATTTTGTTTTGTTCCTCAGTTGGATAATAGTAGGCAGACTGGATAGTCCTGTGAAAATCACGCCCCCATTGAATCACCCAATGGGAGCAGTAACTCCTCCTTACTGCAACTCCTGGGTGTGTGTGTCTCCTGAGGAGACATAAATGATGTAATGAGGCTTTCTCTTTTATATATATAGATTAACTGCCCCCCAATACCAGTCAAGAAACCCAGCCCAATTCCCCAGAATCCACCCACCAACACAGGCACCTTCCTCAGACACCTTTTGTACCATGCTTATATGGGGTTTTAATTGTAGTTAGGATTTATTTTTTATTAACTGCCCCCAATCCCAGTAAACAAACCCTGCCCCAAAATACATTCCCTGTTCAACTGATTCTTTCCCCACACCCCACCAACACAGGCACCCTCATTCCTTTTATACTATGCCTTTGGGAAATAAAATAATATTTACTATGTGTTGTGTGTAAATTCAATGTTCTCATTCATTTCAATGGAATAAGCTAGGTGAAAAAAGCAGAAAAACGGCACTTTTAATGGGAAATTATTCGCCAAGCAGGAAGGTCTTACAGAAATTCTCGTTTGTGTGTGTGTGTGGGGTGGGGGGGAGAATATCTTCTTCTGAATATCTTTTCACAACAGGACGTTCTGTACATCTCTTTATATGCTCCATACCAGTTTACTTTAAAATACACATTTATATATTAAATATATATATTTCCATGGAAACATATACTTGAACAAGACTAGATCTAAAATACGTCAGCAAAATGTATTGAAGTAGATTATTATTCTAGATTCCTCAAGTAGAAGACAAACATTCTGTTAAAGTTTGTATCCTGGAAAATGTTGTTTAGTTAATGTGTGACAAGCTGATTATTGTGTTTTGTTATTTTGTATCTAAATTTCATTGCAAACTTGGACTTTACCCCTTGGATGCTCTCTATACGCTTAGCTTTAGAAGTATGGATTTCACTCACTTGTCACTAGATCTGCTCATTAAGGGCCATTTTTGGTAAGGTAAATAAAGAGATGCAACTCTAGAGATAATTAACTGTACCATCAGGGAGAAATTCCCATTGCTTTTAATGAGGATTTTAAGCTAATTACTTAAATGGAGGTTTTAAATAGATTAAAAGCTGAAATAACCCTTTTCGTTTCAGAGAGGTAACAAATGGATTGCAAAACTATGCACTGGATACCTCTCTGGCACTCAAGGGGTTAAGTAATTGAGAAGGTTTATATACTGGTTATAGTCCAGTTGGTTTGCTCATGTATAGCACCTCTCAATATGGTTCTGACAAGGTTACAGAAATGCATTCTACACTGTTCTGATCCTAGATGTCTTAACAAATTGCCTGTGGGTCACCTGAGAGCTGCGCTTCTGTGTTCTGTTCAAGGATTTTACACCATCTGTCTATTCTCCCTCATTAAAGACTTGTTTGTTTGGAGTTTTATATGCATTCATGCAACAAAAACAGCACAATGAAATAATCCCATCAAGATATGTTAATAGAAATGCTTTAACGTACATTTTATATATGTTGTCAGATTCGTGGTTTCTAAATACATAAGGCCTCATGTAGAAACATGAGCAATTCTGGAGCAAAACAATTCCCATAGGATTTAAATAAACAGTCCCCAGAATTCTCATTTATTTAAACTGGATCTTGGATACTAGAGAAGTCTCTAATGTTTCTCTCTCTCTTTCTCTCTTCTTTGTTTAACTGAACAGCTGGTGCACTCAGGTAGAACCAGATATGCACACAGATTGAGTATTTGTGATCCTACGCACACTGCTTTTTCATACGCAGATAGAGAAAATCAGAAAAAAGCTGTTTCAAGAAATATACACAGCTGAATGGGTTAAAAGCCTCATTCAGCCTATTATGTTGCAATGCATTGGATAGCTTTCTGCCATTCACAGGGTTAAATAATAAAAAAAGTGAGTCCCTCTCATGATTACCTATGTTGTCTGTTGAGGAGGGAGTCCCTTCCCTGGTAGTCTAGTGCAAAACACAGGAGCATAGATCTGTTTAGTGTGCTCTCTCATGTTGTGCTGCTTACTGAAGCTGAGAGGTGGGATATGACATCATATTCTGGTGCTCAGCAGTAATACACTGCACTGAGTATACTTTACAGAAGTATGACTAAAGAGGCACAGATCTATTTTCTTGCACAACAAAGCATCAGACAGAGGATATGGGTGAATGACTGTTCCCCCATATACTCTGACATCCAGATGCACAAGGGATGGTGGGTCTGTGACCCCCTTGGTATTCAGCCATTTTGGGCATGCCCGAATGCTCAGTTGGGCAATCTGCCCATGCCTATGGCCCACATCATTGGTGGCATCCCCAGTCTTGTCCCACTGGCAGTCACAAAACTACACATTCGCTGTTTGCTTCCCAGCTTCCTTCCACTAATAGCCATGCTCAGTGCACTATCTATAATATATTAACCCATACCATTGAGGTGTGTTTTTTCTCAGGCTTGCAACAGGTACTGAATACAGTGTGAAAGTCCATGGTGTTTAAATATTTTAATGTCTTTGAAGTGACTGAAATGTAATAAAATATGTGCTTTTTCTGGAAATTATTGCACACACATATTGGGCTAGAAAGGCAAGTATCCACTCATTTGATCAGGTGAATGTCTACTTTCCAAAATTGTGTGCCCATAACTTTTCTTCATATCTTTGATGGTTATATCCATTTTAGTGCAGGCAGGTCATTTTAAAAACAAAACAGGTAGGTGTAATTCAGACCTGTCGGCAAGCCTATGGTAAATCAACCCACACAAATGGGGTACCATTTTCCTCAGATTAGCACTTGGTAAAGTGCAAGGAATTCTACGGTTTACAAAGATTTTAATATCTTTGAAGTAGTGGAAATGTAGAATTAAATATACTTTTTCCTATACCACCAGATTATATAAATATTTTTACGTAACAGACTTGTATTAGAAAGACAACTCTTCGTTTGATGCACTGGGATATCTACATTCAGAATAAGTATGTTTTTAGGGGGTTATTTTGACTTTGAGGGTTAATAATGTCGTCAAGCTGTGTTTAGAGTATTTTAATTATCTCCAAGAAAATATCAGTTGAAATTGTCTTAAGTACAGTTTTCAGTTTGGGGCCACAGGGAAGGATAAGCATTTATGCATGCTGGCTACCAGAGTTCTCAGGAGATACTTTATATAGCATTCATAGTTCATACCTTTGTCTTTATTACACAAACTTGCTTTTCATGTTATACATTAAATTGTGACTTTAGTATAAATGTTGGACTTTATTACTAAAACTCCAATTTTAACAAAATTTCCTTGCTTCATCATTTCATATAATTCATGAAATTCATGTTAGTTTACTTTCAGGACTAATGTGCATTTTAGCTAATAAAGTTGAAAATATCCTTTTGCAGTCTTGTTAGGGGTGGGTCTGTGCAGGCCCTCCATGTAGGTAAAATGATACATATTTGGACTGAGTACACTGAGGATTTTGGGCTTTTCATATTATTGAAGCTTTCACTACCGACATAAATATTATTTATATTGTGTGTATGATATTAGCAAACAAGTCATTTTTATTTCTTTTGTATTTATGACATCATAGCTTATTGCACAATACAAAATTTACTTCACTTGAGGCAACTATGAAAATGCTGATTTTTATTTTTCCCCCTGGAGAAAACAAAATATACTTTTCCATATATAACAAAAAAGTAGTGTACAGTAATCATACCATACCATCGATAGTAAAAATGTTGAAAATGTATCTGTCCTCCCCAAGCCTCTGGGATTGAAAGGGTTAAATCAAGGGTCATTTGGTTCCCTCTGGTGCCATTGGTTTGCCAGATAATTGCTCCAATCCCTCTTAGTACATTAGTCTCCTTCCTTCTCTCTTTTCTGTTCAGCTAAAAAGCTGGTGTGATCAAGTAGAGATTGATATGCACACAAAGGCTGATGTACTAAGAAAGTGCTGCAATTCTGGGGCAAATCAACTGCACCATTCAATGCTAGAGAGATCTCCAACATATTATTCCACAATGCGCTGGAGACCTCTCTAGCATTGAAGGTGTTTAAAGCCCCATTTAAAGAAATAGTAATTTTCATAGTATTTGGGCCATGGAGAATGTTATTAAAATACTGTCCAAACTGTAGTTCAAGAGTAATTGAATGCTAAAATATCCCCTTCCCGTTCCTTTTACCTAGTGTAAGCCACCTCCCCTCAGATGTGGAATCTGGTCTCTTGAGTGGATAGATCACAGCAAGGGACAATCTCCTTACTGTGAGTATAAGGAAAACCCTGCCCCCCCCCCCCTTTACAGGTTTTCCTTATGCTCACTGAAGATCGTCCTTCTTTGAGATCCATGTGGACAATCTAACTGATCTGAGGTGTGCAGTGTTACATCAGTAATAGGGGCAGGATGGGTATACTTTATCATTCAATTACTCTTGAACTACAACTCTGACATTATTGAAATAACACTCTCCATGGCCCAAATACTATAAAGATTAATTGGAGCTGCTTTTTTGTTAAATATTACTATCCCTTTAAATCAATGAAATGTTTAGTTGTTCCCTATGGGGGGGAGCTAGTCTGGTACAAAATTGCTTCATTCTTCTTATTAAATCTGTCTTTCTGAGTGCAATGCCGTGCAATGATTTTTAAGTCCCCTCCGTCACTCAGTGGTTTTACAATAATTTTCCAAAGTATAGTAGTAGTTCTAATTAAAAATAATAAAGCCAGAAAGAAAATATGAGAATTATTTCCATCTAAAATAAATGTCTTTTAGACTTTCAATTATCATTTTCTTTTGGTTCACAGAATTGCTATACAAAGCAGAATACAAAGCTTTGAAAAGAGAAATATTTTGATTTGAACTTTTAATGCTACTGTGGCTTGATGGAGCTTTTCAACATTACATAATTGTGGGATTTTCTCTAGGCATAGAGTCTCATATTATTTAGTATTTTCTCTATTATTTCGTTTTATGTAGTGGCACTCACAGTAAATGTTTTAGTGCTCAATAAGTAAATTAGGACCTTATTCTATAGAAGTGCAATTCTGGAGCAGACCAATGTGTGTGTGTGGGGGGGGGGGTAAATATAAATTGTATCAGATCCCTTGAGTTAAATGAAACCTTTAACAAATTGAATGCATTGCTTCACAATTGGTGCAGTTGGTTTGCTCCAGATTCACACCTCTTTAGCTTGATGAATAAGACTCTTAATTCTGTAAAATGAATGTAATCTAAAGTTACAGAGAATGCTGTGTCCTGCAATTACCTATAATTCTAGTTTCTCATCTGAACATGCCCACATAGCTTATTTCAAGTTGATACAGAAACACTTAACTGCATATGCAAAGTGTTTATACTGACTAGCACTGCTGAGTCTTGTATCCCTGTCTGACTCTTCGAATGACCACTGTTATTACCTGCCACCTACTTACAACCTCAGCCAGTTACATGGCCACAACTGTTACCTACCACCTGCTCACAGCCTAAGTTTGTTAATCGGCTGCTAATGTCTGCCACCACCCCATGATATCAGACTTTTAAACCAGCACATCTGTATGCCACCATCCCATGACCAAAGCTTGTTAATGAATCACTTTTTATATTGCCTAGCCTCTTGTCAATGTGTGTTTATTGTCCTAACTGTGCAAAGTTGCTTCCCAGCATCCTAATGTCATTTTGAGGGTACCTCATCTTGCAGTTGATGATTAGTTGGTTCCACATCAGATGGCTTTTTCTGACATACTGGATGTCTACATGCACCTCCTGGTGATCATAGCATTGTGATTGTATTCAACCAAGCCACGGTTAACAACCTTCTCAAGAACCTCCTCATTCATGATGTCTGGTCCCAGTGCTGTCATTTGTTTCCATTTTTTATCCTGCCTCACACCAGTATGCACCTGTGTCGTATCCAGTATCTAGTCTCCTGAATGCAGTTCTACTGCCCAGTAAGTAGTTACACATACAAAATAGATTGTCTGGCTCTTCAACTAGAGTTTCTTTCAACAGTGAAACACAATACTAAACACTCTATCAATCTAACACTTTAATACAAGGAGTTAATTAAAGGTAAGAAACACAACAGAAGAAAAAGAAGAGAAAAATATACAAAGGCTAAATGGATATCGGGTAAAAAAGGTTGTTCTATTTGCGAGTACATCCACACATGTAAGGAATACAAACATCCCAAAACTGGGAAAATGGTACATATAAAGGACTTTATGAACTGCGAATCGAGATATGTGGTCTACATGATCACGTGCCCATGTGGATTACATTATATCGGAAAGACTATAACTATGTTGAAAGATCGCATCAATAATCACAAATCAGCTATTAAAAGAGCACTAGAGGGATCTCTAGATGTAAAAGAAAATTTGAAACAGCCAGTTGCACGCCATTTTGAGCTATTTAAGCACAAACTATCTGATTTTCGTTTCTTACCAATATGGATGGTACATACACCACGGAGAGGAGGAGATAAACACAAATTGCTACTCCAAAAGGAGGCACGATTTATCTTTGAATATGAAACATTGTCCCCAAAGGGGCTTAATCATGAATTACAATTATCTTGTTTTCTGTAATCTAGCAGGAATTGTATTCAGAATGGGTATTGACTATCATCTTGGCAATACTGTGTTTATTGTAGTAATTGAGGAAAAATTTGGTCAATCCTTGTGGAAAGTCCACAGGAATGGGGCCTGAATGTACCTCATCTACTGAAGTGGATTAATTCCCTATATTTGAAAGAATTACACTTTGACATATTAAGTGTTATTTACTACTCTAGATGGACCAATGGATGGATTTATAAACTATCATGTCTGGTGTTAATACATTGGCCAAGCCTTGTGGAATGTACACAGGAATGGAGCCTGAATGCACCTTATAAACCTGGAATAAACTATCCAACATTGACAAACTTATTTAACTTTTCAAAAAAAAAAAAACTAACTTTTTATAAAACAATTCAAAAAACTGCTCAAAATGACTGATTAAGCATGGATAATGTCTCTACATACTTTAATTGAAAGATCTAGTACTTATACAATTACATTGTTGCTTTTTTATATATACGGTTGATACAGTAGCGGTGGAGGTGTTGTCATTGGCCCACAACATTTTCCATCGATTCCTAATCCGCAATAATGTCAATGTCATTTACTTTCCTTTGCACTTTTGGTTATGGATCATTTGCCATGTGGTAAAGGTTTAACTCTAGCTTTGCGGCTGATGATGGGTTAATGCGCCTTTTATCTGTGCGCTAATTTTGTTTATCGGCTATTTGTTTTCTTTTTTTCTTTATTATCCCTCTCAACTTTTGCTTGCCAAGCATATAAGAGGTATTATGTTCCCTTCTGTTGGGTTGCGATGCGGTGGTGTCCCTTAGATCTTCCCACCGCATCGCGATCTGACTGGGATAAATTAGTAAATGAAGTTGTGTTTTGTACATATGCCTATTCCTCGCGAGTGTGTAGCATCTGAATTAACCATTGCAATGTTGGCTTGGTGTTTTTCAAGCGGGGTGGGCAGTATGTAAATTAGATTTCTTTTCTGACGTCGCGGAGGACGGGGGTCACTACGGAGACGCTAATTTTGGCGCTCTTGCGGCGTGAACCGACGCTATCCGTGAGGTCAGTTAAGTTTTTTATAAATTACACGTACTGGGTGTCCCGTGTCCCTGTTTGCCCTGAGGAAGGTCACT
Source organism: Rhinophrynus dorsalis (assembly GCA_037306005.1). Classification (NCBI taxonomy): domain Eukaryota; kingdom Metazoa; phylum Chordata; class Amphibia; order Anura; family Rhinophrynidae; genus Rhinophrynus; species Rhinophrynus dorsalis. The sequence goes on from CM074721.1 coordinate 325,873,694, forward strand.
TGGTTGACCGAAAACGTTTGGCTTTGATTGCACTGTCTAAAATGGATTAAATATATATTTTTCTTCAAGAAGAAAGTGTGCTGTCTCGTTGGTCTAAGGACATACCTGGGCTAAGTACATTTATTTATTCCCTAAATTATTTATGGGACATGCACCTTCTGCCATTCATGATCATTGTGTGTGCCGCTGTACTGTTGTTTTTCTTGGGTAATATATATGAATATCTTATCAAGATAGTTTACACCATAAACAGAACTGTATAAAAAAAAGTAAACTGTTCCAACCCTAAAGATAGATTCTCTGATACTAAACAAGTAATCTAATCCCAAATTCTAAAAATTTTCAAGACGTTTCTTACCAGTGTCTAGATAGTCTTACCATCTGGATGGAGGAGAAAGAAAGATTTGAAGACTTCCTAGTGTATATAATTAATAATGCACTTGGATTCAAATTTTCTTTGATTGTTCAGGAAAAGAAGATATAATATTTGGATGTTTTCCTTTATCAGTAAAATAATAAAGTAGGAGTGAGGAATTTAAAGAAAACATTTAAAACATCTAAATAGACATTGGCACTGTGTAGGATCTAACTTTATGCCCTATACTGGGCGAGAAACTGAAAGTTTATTTCAGGAGAGAAAAAACAATTCTTGGCTCCCAGTGACATTTAAAAAAAAGTAGAAAAAAATGGGTCTTAAAAATGGGAAAACAAGGATTGCAAAACATGTTACTTGATTACAAAAGAAGGAAAAAGAATTTAGGTGTACTAGTTTCTTTACATGTGATTCAACATATGCTGTTTATTTGAAAACTTGTCCATATGGTTGTCAATATATAGGATAAACCTGTAGAAAGCTAAAGGTAAGGATAGGTGAACATATAAAACTATAAGGAATGGTTTGGAAATAGAGTGTCTAGGCATTATAGGGAATGGCGAAACTGTAGTCCACTTGGGGCTGAAGTATTGGGTATTGTTCATGTGATCAACATTACAGGAGAGAAGAGAAAGAAAATGTTGTGTTTGGTGCACACTGAATGTTCATTTATTAAAAGAATACATTTTATTAATATTGTTAAAATCCAAAATTAACTATAGTGAAAAGAAATGTTCTCTCTCTTCTCTCCTGTAATGTTGATCATTGAATATGATGTTGGGGTAGCACCTGTAAAATGTTTTTCCATTACAAAGGAATTATAATGCAATAAGCTCCCAAATATGAGGTTATAACATCTCCTAAATCAATAAAGGGACAACTTAATACCTTTTGTATTTTCATTTAAACATCAGACAGTGCAGTTCTGTGTTTTGTATTGTTCATGTGATGAACAGGAAGATGATGTGATAGCATTCCTGAAGGAGAAGACCTTTTGTATCAAGGAATTAAAGATGTTGGACTTATTGTGGACATTGACCTGGATGCCTTTATACAAAATAATAATAATAATGAGATTATTTACAGACCATTAATAAAAGGTCTATGATGTGTATGGTAAGGGAAACATTTTTTTTATTTAAGTCTGTTAAATGATCCAGTTATGAGTTTTAAATATAATATATAAAAAGGAGTGTTAAGAGGAATTAGAGCCCTTTTACGTAATTGTGGGCTGAATTGCGGAATATAGGATTAGCATAACCATTTTTACTATTTCTATCAACATACCAGTAAAATATATTTTAGGACTATTAATTTCATTTTCATTTATATATTATTGTAATAGTTGTGTTTTTAGGGCTTTTTCATTAGAAGACTTTGTATTCTATGAATGCATTGAAGGGAATGAGTGTTATGTGATTTTTATTATGTATTTTTATGAATTTGTTTTTTATTAACTCAGCCTCTTGTTCTTGTTTGTCCTCCTTAACATATCCGTAGCTATTGTATTTTGTCATATAGTTATTATATCAGCATTATACTAGTTGAAGGGCATCTGAGGATCTGGGTGAGAATGCAGAAAATGAAGAAGGGGTAGAGGATTCAGGTAGGACAGAGTTTTGAAATGCACTCTAGGCTATATAGTGAATATTTAAATGGGAAAGAAATGATTGGTTCAATCTAGTATATGAAAGGGAGAATAAGGGACTGTCTGTAACCTCTGATGAAGTGAAGAGACTGAGTCCACATCACTCATGAAATTGTTAGTTTGTTTTCCATCATGCTATTCCTCATAGCCACAGGTAGGATAGCAGCATCATTTTGCCCTCTCTGTTTACTTTTACTTGACTTATGTCAGAGGTATAAACTATAGATCAGTGCCTCTATTAAGGTGAAGTGGAACTGTAGCTAGCAGTCTCTAGCATTATCAACAAAGAAAGTGTGGATCACAAGTGAGTGGTTGACAGTATTACATCAAGGGAGAAGCACCAGATACCGAGGACAACTTGGAGGGCACACAGCAATGCTGCATTAAGGACTACAGATGATGGACTATACTTTATTGTTGTAATGCGTGTTGCATTTTTATTATTCATTACTATTAGATGGTTTCTTTCTGTGCTTCTTCTGAAGTAATAGTAATTGTAGGAGTGCTCTCTTCCACCTATAATCTACTCCAGTATCCTACCTGTTACTAATTCAAAGTCATCTTATCCATCTTCTTTTTCAGGACTCAGACCTCAGGTTCTCGGATCAGAATCTAGTATTCCTTCTTTGCCTTGTTGGTTCTTGTATTTTAACCCTTTGAATGCCAGAGGGGTACGGAACGCATTGCATCTGGCATTCAAAGGGTTAATGACTGTGCCAGACTTAGATAAACAGAATGTACAGTACTGTGGAAAAGTCTTAGGCAGGTGTGAAAAAATACTGTAAAGTAAGAATGCTTTCAGAAATAGACATGTTAATAGTTTATTTTTATCAATTAACAAAATGCATAGGGAGTGAACAGAAGAAAAATGTAACTCAAATCAATATTTGGTGTGACTACCCTTTGCCTTCAACATAGTATCAATTCTTCTAGTTACACTTGCACAAGGTACAGGAATTTAGGCATATAGTCAGGTGTATGATTGAACAATTATACCAAACAGGTGCTAATGATCATCAATTTAATATGTAGGGTGAAACACAATAATTAACAGAAACATCTGTGTAAGAGGAATAAAACTGGGTGAGGAACAGCCAAACTCAGCTAAAAAGGGGAGGTTGCTGAAGACAGTTTAATGTCAAAAGTCATACACCATGGCAAGGCTGAGCACAGCAACATGACACAAGGTAGTTATACTGCATCAGCAAGGTCTCTCCAAGGCAGAAATTTCAAGGTAGACAGGTGTTTTGAGATGTGCTGCCCAAGCTCTTTTGAAGAAGCACAAAGCAACTGGCTGTGTTGAGGACCGTAGACAAAGTGGTCAGCCAAGGAAATTCAGTGCAACAGATGAAAGACACATCATGATTACTTCCCTTCTCAATCTGAAGATGTTCAGCAGTGCCATCAGCTCAGAAAATTGGCAGAAAACAGTAGAATCCTGGTACACCCATCTACTCTCTGGAGAAGTCTGGTCAAAAGTGGTCTCCATGGAAGACTTGTGTCCAAAAAGCCATACCTACAATGTGGAATCAAGGGCAACTAAACTATGCACGAAAACACAGGAACTGGGGTGCAGAAAAATGGTAGCAGGTGTTCTGGACTGACGAGCCAAAATTTAAATATATGGCTATAGTAGAAGGCTGTTTGCTCGCCGAAAGGTTGGAGAGAGGTACAAAAATGAGTGTCTGCAGGCAACAGTGAAGCATGGTGGAGGTTCCTTGCAAGACTGGGGCTGCATTTCTGTAAATGGAGTTGGGGATTTGGTCAGAATTACTGGTCTCCTCAATGCTGAGAAGTACAGGCAGATACTTATGCATCATGCAATACTAACAGGGAGGCATCTAATTGGCCCCAAACTTATTCTGCAGCATGAGAACAACCCAAAACTTTCAGTGAAAGTCATTATCAACTTTCTTCAGTGTAAAGTAGAACAAGGAGACCTGCAAGTGATGGTGTGGCCCCTACAGTGTCCTGATCTTAACATCATCAAGTCTGTCTAGGATTACATAAAGAGACAGAAGCAACTGAGGCTGCCTAAATCCACAAACAAACTGTGCTTAGTTCTCCAAGATGTTTGGAACTACTTACCTTAACAAACTGCGTGCAAGTGTACCTAGAAGAATTGATGCTGTTTTGAAGGAAAAGGGTGATCACACCAAATATTGATTTTTTCTTCTGTTCGCTCACTATGCATTTTGTTAATTGATAAAAATAAACGATTAACATATCTATTTTTGAAAGCATTCTTACTTTACATCATTTTTTCCACATCTGCCTAAGACTTTTGCATAGTACTGCATGTATCTACATGGCTTGATACTGTAGACAAATCCCTTGAGGGGAGCCCCAGCTGTGCTGGCTACATTGAATTTCTGATTTATTATTGTGCCAAAACAAAGCCAATTTCCCCTGAACAGACAACAGCTTCTGTTTTATGGTGAGTGATTTACTTACTAGTTTATTATCACTAGCGTTGAGGGAATAGGATCACTAGTTGTGCTCAGAGTTGTAGAAGTTCTGGCTATTTGAGGCCATGGAGAAAAAAATATATAGGGAAAAACTAAATACATTATTTTTCAGGATTTACAGATGGAGTTCTGTTGTGCATCTCTCTCACTGGACCAAGAAGAGCCAGGCTGCTTTCAACTTCCAAATACTCTGATTTGCTTTTTCCTTCTGCCTCATTAGCTTTGTGGAGAGATAAACTGAGAGAGAAAGAGAGAAAACGGGTAAAAGAGGTGAGAGATAGAGGGAGAAGTTGGGAAGAGGGAGAGCTAGCTGGATTGACAGGTAATTTCTAGTAAGGGGATAAAGAGAGCTAGATTCAGAGTGAAAGAACTAGCTGCTGGGAAGAGACAGTGAAGCAATGCATTGGCAGATTATCTAGCAACCAAGTGGTTAATTTAAAGACCCAATTCCACAGTTCCCATCCTTCCCCTTCTCTCTTCCCATATTCCAGTTCTAATCTTTATCCAATTCTCTTTCCATAGGGGATAAACCAAGAACTGAAGGAATTCAGGAGCTTACCTGCTGCACCACATGTGAAAAATATATAATCTCAACGATTGAAATGAAACCTTTAAACCCCTGATAGCTTTGATGTCTATTATTTAAAAGTAGTTGAAGAGCCCGTTACACGGGTCACAGTGCCACTCCCAGCCGGTCGCGGGGCAGTCATGCACAGTAGAGACTGCCCGCAACGCAGCTGATACAGAGCTGGACGCCCGCGCTGCTGGCCGTCTCTACTGCGCATGACTGTGGCGTTACACACGTTTTAGTGAATTATTATATAGGATGTTAACACTCCAGTTTAAAGGGGAAATAGGACCTAAAAATATAAGGTCTTCATTTGTTGAACAAGTTGACTTAACTCTTTGAGTGCCAGAGAGGTGTCCAACACATTGCATTGCAATGCATTGGATACCTCTCTGGCACTCAAAGGGTTAACTAGGTAGTTGTCCATAAAGCATTCAGGAATATTTAGCATTTTTTGCACTGTATCTGCAATTTCCGATACATTTCAGTCTTTGCAAAAACCTGCCTTTATGTCACATCTGCTCACAACAATGAAACAATGGGTTTCAACAGTCCTGAATGGCTTGTAAGGGTCAGTTGTCTTTTTCAGACTGTAAACTGAAACGGTTAGTAGTGGACTATAAAATATATAGATATAAGTGACATCTGTTTGAAGATTACATATTCAGATACGTTTTCCTGTTAAGCAAATTGTGTCACATTCCTAGAGCACTACTCCAGCTGACATCAATGGAAATTACTATTTTTTCCCTGTGTTGTAGTTGGTTAGCCTCAGAATTGCTCCAGGTATCTTAGTATATTATCCTACATCTATCCATCTTTATCCCACCTTATTTCACTTCCTGTTTCTCACACTCCTTCCCCTCTCCACTTCCCCTCTCTCTCCCTCTTTGCTTTCTCTCACTCCCTACTTCCTCTTTTCTCTTAGCTCAGAACACAAAAACATCTGCTCTGTATGCCACTTGTGCCTGAGGTGGGGCACTGGGGAAGTGAATGGGCATTCATGGCAGTTTCTTTCCTTTATGCCTTTTGTAATGCTATGTATTAACCCTTTGAGTGCCAGAGGAGTTCGTAACGCATTGTGTTCCCCTCTGGCACTCAAAGGGTTAACAATACAAAGAGGAAAGTGAAGGTAACTTTCATCCATCTTCTTGTGCTTGCTGTAAGGAAGGCATCTGAAGCTTGCTCTCATTAACCATTTGAGTGCCAGAGGGGTATGCAATGAATTCCAAAGCAATTGGTTGCATACCCGTCTGGCACTCAAAAGTCAACAACGGCAAAAGCGTGATTGGTGGTATGTATTAAAGCAATTATATGCTCTAGTAGACAGGGGTGATTTTTATTATTGGTGAACAAAGTGACAAAAAAAGGTATAGATCAGTGGTTCTCAACACCTGTCCTCAGGACCCACTAACAGGCCAGGATTTGATGATTTCCTTGTTAGAGCACAGGTGAGTTAATCAATGTGAATGAGCCTCTGATCACCACACCTGTGTTCTAGCAGAGAAATCCCTAAGTCCTGGCCTGTTAGTGGGTCCTGAGGACAGGAGTTGAGAACCACTGGTATAGATTCATAGACAAAAGGTAAAGGGTCGCTGACCTAGCAGCAAAACATTTCTGCTAGTGCTTATCCCAAATTACAGCCGCATGAGTAGACTGCTAAAATCAATGGAGCTGAGCTGGAGGAGTCATAATACCCCTAGCATCTAAAATGAATAGGATTATATACATTAACCAAATGTAGGATACAGTAATATATATATATATATATATATATATATATATACATATATATATATATTTTTTATATACAAAACTACACAATGCATTATGGTATACTATTCTTATTAAAGGTAGATACTCAGTTTGATTATAAGCTCATTGATGACCTCATTTGTAAGGTTATGAAAGTTTTAAATGATGCATGTTATAGAGCATCATGTTTAACTAGTGGGCAATGGCTCTCAAGGGGAATTTAGTGGTTTAGGCTATGGATGAGAGCTCCTTAACTTTCAATATATTACATGATTTATTTAATCCCTTGAATGTTAGAAATATCTCCAAAGTATTGCAAACAAATGCTCTGGAGATCTCCCTAACATTCAAGGGGTTTATTAGGTTTGACCTACCAGCATGAGATTATAAAGTAAACAGATCACTGACAAAAAAATGCTGAGCTCTTCTGACCTAGAGCACCTGGTAACCAATGGAAAAATCAACATCTTGCTGGTTTCTTCCTTGTCACGTTGTATTTGTGTCATTCACATTATCCAACTGCTATGGTTTTCCATTCTGCAAGTCAACATGTGCAGGACCTATAATGATGTGTGGCTATATGATTAATGGACCTCTAATTAAGTTGTCAGAGGTCAATTACACATGAACTAGAAGCTGCTGTCACTAAAAGCCTTTTAATTAGCTGAATGAAAAAGGTTGAAGAGGTGCCAGTGAAAACGCAACATTAATATGCTTATTTAAGGTCTTATAAATACAGTTCACCACCCAAAACAAGACTGCATAAAGGTAAAATGATTGACCGTATAGTATCAGGACTATAAAGCTGATGTACTAAGGAGAATTTGAGACATTATAGAGCAAATCGGCTGCACCAGAGTGAATACATAAACAATATCCCACATTCACACTGGGGCTTTTTTAACCCATTAAATGTTAGGGAGTGTCCAAGGCATTGCTTTATAATGCATGTTGTGCAGCTTGCAGCAGACATGAGACACCCCCTTGTTTTACTGCCACCTGCCATCAGTGGTCCTTATACACAAAAGAAGAGAGTTGCAGTTCTGGAGCAAACCAACTGCAACATAGGGGACAAATATCAATGCCCACTGGTTTAAAGGGATAGTAATGTTTCATAAAAACAGCAGATCCAATTAATTTTCATAGTATTTGGGCCGTAGAGAGTGTTATTCCAATACTGTCAGAGTTGTAGTTTAAGAGTAATTGAATGATAAAGTATCCCTCTCCTGTCCCTTTTAACTAGTGTAAGCCACCTCCCCTCATATGTGGAATCTGGTCCTGGGACCAGAGAGTTCACAGGAAGAGACATTCTTCTTACTGTGAACATAAGGAAAACCCTGCCCCCCTTGACAGGTTTTTTCAGTTTCCCCCTTATAGTTACTGAAGATTGTCCCACTCTGCAATCCATCCGAACAGTCTTACTGTTCTGAGGCGAGCGGTTTTACATCAGTAAAAGGGATGGGAGGCACATACTTTATCATTCAATTACTTTTGAACTACAACTCTGACAGAACTGAACTAATGCTCTCTATGGCCCAAATACTATGAAGATTTATTGGCGATGCTGTTTTTGTGAAACATTACTATCCCTTTAAATTGAACTTTTAAACACTTAAAAGTTACAGAGGTCCCCAATGCATTGCTTCTCTTCGGAGACCATTCTAACATTCAAGTGGTTAAAAGGTCCATTTAAATCACTTAATGTTTGGGGAATTGGTATTTGTCCCCTAGAGTGCATTTGGATGGCTCCAAAATTGCACCTCTTTTCTTTTGTACAAAAGACCCTGCATGTGTCATATGTGACTCTTATGGATCTGGCTTATTTCTAGAGAAAGGCTGAGTTAGATCTGCTTCTATGGCACTCATACCATTTCACCCCATAACAAAGAAGAACTATGTGCTAGGCCTTTTTATAGATTTACATGGAAAGAGGCTTGCTCATAAGAAATGTTGTGTATCTAACAGATTAATGGGTTTATTATTATTTTTTATCCTTTTTGTCTTGTTCAACCTCTTGACTACCAAAGGAGTTTACAATGCATCGCAAATCAATGCACTGTGCACTCCTCTAGTTTCCCAGGGGTTAGCATATACTGATGTTGAACTATGCTTAAAGGGATAGTAATGTTTCAAAATAAAAGCATCTCCAGTTAATCTTCATAGTATTTGGGCCATAGAGAATGTTATTACAGTACGTCAGAGTTATAGTTCAAGAGTAATTAAATGATAAAGTACAGCCCTCCTGCCCCTTTTACCTAGTGTAAGCCACCTCCCCCCAGATGTGGAATCTGGTCTTGAGACCAGACAGCTCACAGGAAGGGACAATCTTCTTACTGTGAGAAAAAGGAAAACCCTGCCCCCTTGACAGGTTTTTCCCTTATGCTAATTGAACATTGTCCCTCTCTGCAAGCCATCTGGACACCACCTTTCTGTTCTGAGATGAGCAGTGTTACATCAGTAAAAGGGGTGGGAGGGGATACTTTATCATTCAATTACTCTTGAAATAACACTCTCCATGGCCCAAATACTATGAAGATCAATTAGAGCTGCTTTTATTTTGAAACATTACTATCCCTTTAAAGCTCTTAAAGTGGACCTTTCACCTTTATTCAAGTTTGCATATTTGACAGCTTCATAAAAAACTGTATATGTGTCATGTTAGCCAAAAGACCAGCAAACGTACAGTTAAGGGGATATTCAGACTTGGTACTCTATGCTAAATTATGCTTATTGCTTATAGTTCCTATCAATGTAAAAGTTATATTCATTATAGGTTTATACAATTCTCTGCTGAGTACAGTACATCAGGCACTTTTTATGATAGACTGCCCGAGTTTAATCTTTTTAACATGATAACCTGATTAATTTTTATCTAAGCTTTTCATTGATTGCCATTACGTAAAGCAGTTACCTCTCTCTATTCACAAGATTAGGATAAGTGTGGGAGAATATTTTGTAATGTAGGGAAGAAATAATGGGCGGAAAATGTCTCACAGGTATTCCCATGAGAAGGTCATTTCTGCCTACATCTTTTCTGGGTGAAGTAAGGTCAGGGCCGGATTTCCCAATAGGCAGACTAGGCACCTCCTTAGAGCTCCAAATTTTGAAGGTAGCCTCAGCTCTGCTGGGCACACCCACATTCTGAATTGTGGGTGGGGCCAGAGCAATTTCTATATCCATGCAGTAGCTTATACACCTCTTTACAGGCTATCATTTAACCCCTTGGCTGCTAGTGAGATCTCCAACGCATTGCCGAGCAATGCGTTGGAGATCTCTCTTACAACAAAGGGGTTAAAGATTTTATGTCCTTGTTTGTTGTAGGCCAAAGGTATATTCTGTGCCAGGAAACTATTGGTAAGACTGATGGCGTGGTCATGTGAGGAGTGGGGTGTGGCCATGGGCGGAGCTAAGGGTGCCTAGAGTGCTTTGCCCAGGGGAGCCTGGAATCTAAATCCGGCCCTGAGCAAGGTGAGAGAATGTGCGTGTGCATATTCATGTTTGAGTGTGTAATAAAGAAGGAGAAATTGGTGCGCTCACTGTAGGAAAATACTAGTATGTTAGAGTGATTTGACTGGATATGTTTAAAAGTAGTGGTTGATACTATAGAGAGCAACACAATTAAAGGCAATTAGGTGCTATAATAATACATATATATATATATATATATATATTATCAAAACAGCATGTATCTGTGATGTCAAAATTAGATTTAGAGGTAAAGAGCAAGACCTGGAATAACAGTTCAGTTCAAGGAGAGTCCCTGTCCAGATGATTAATGGTAAATCAGACAAGGATGAAATGAATGATGATGTGTAGTAAACCCTAACTTTTCCCTGTGGAAGGAGCAAAACACTCTGAAACGTGTTGAATAAATTTACTGGACAATATACTCAGATCCATACGGACTTAAAAGAAAGGGACTCTCTGTGCCCCTACCATCACTCACTCTATCTACTGGACCACGAATCAAGGCTACGGGTCAACCGGAGGCTGGCTGTGGAGGTGACAACAGCTGGGAGTTATGTACTATATTGATGTGCTTTGTGACAAGGGGATTTCCGGTGGGCAGACTGTATTAACTATATTTACATGCTGTATATCAAAGAAAACATCTGTAGAGCGCTTATTTATGTGGGAGAGGCAGGAATCCCCCCCAGTAACCATTATGCTCCATTTTTGAACAACACAGACTATTGCCTTGCTGTTCTGCCACACTAGATATTCCCTTAATTTTGCCCCTTTAATTATTGTATATTTTTTCCTCATTTGCCCTCTATTCATTCATCTGAGATATCTTAGCCATTATATTTTAGGAAACAAGTTTATTTGTTCTCCGGATATATCCAATCTTTTTATGAATTTTATTGTGTATACATCATAAACCAAATTTTAACCAGTATAGTGTTATCTATATACACATTATTTTATTATCACCGTACCAAAAAAATATATACTTTTTGACTTATAATGAATCAGTCATTCTTTGGAGATACTACACTTAGATCCATGGCACTCTCTCTCTCTCTCTCTCTCTTTAGTTCCTCATGTTTGAGTGTGTATGTGTGTGTGCCTGCATATTTATACTTGAGTATATGTATGCGCATGCATGTTTTTGTGTGTGCATAAGCTTGCTTGACTGTACATGCAAGCATTCATGATGGAAGGCTGAGTCCAGAAATCCAAGGGCTTAATTTTTCATAGTAAGAAATCTGGATTTTTGAAGAGATTTTCTTTACTTCTGGAAGCACAACATCTCTCTCATGGTCCAAATGCACTTAAGATGAGACATGCATTCCAGTAAGAGAAGCCTCTTCAGTTCCTATTTTATTCTGTGGAGCCTCCTTTTCAAGTTAAGAAGCTCTTAGTGCAGGAATGCAGTGGTAGGCAACCTTTGGCACTCCAGCTGTTGTAGACATCTGCTCCTATTATCTATCCATTGCCTATCCCTGGCCTCATGTAATATCATGGATACTGGAGTAACTTCTCCTAATGTTCTCTTACCTTAATGCCTCTCCCTTCAGGAGTTGCCATCATTCATACATTTTACTTGCAGGTTGATAAATCGTGTGCACTGCAACTTCCCTGGTCACATTTACAAAGAAAAATTACTCTTAGCTATGGCACTGATGCCGCATAAAATGGCAGAGGAAATTGTGCAGATTCTATAGTGATATATCAACTTTTGCAAATAAGTCCAGTACAGCAGCACAGGAAAAAAAAAACACTGTTAATAACACATCTATCTATATATATAAAAGAATAAGCCTCATTGCATAATTTATGGTACCTCACACACAGAATATAATTTATGTCTCCTCAGAAAACAAACACACATTGAACAGAATGCCTCATTACTAGTGATGAGCGAGCACCCCAATGCTCGGGTGTTCGGGTGCTCTGACCGAGCACCCCCTGAGGCTCGAGTGCTCGGCCGAGCACCCGAGCCCCATTGAAGTCAATGGGAGGACTCGAGCATTACACCAGGCACCCCCTGCTCTGATGAGGGGAGGGTGCCTGGTCCATAGGAAAAGGGCAGAAAAGGATGGAAACACCACAGAAATGGTTCAGGGACAGCATAGGGAGGATGTCTGGATGCATCTTGGACTCCAACATCGCTGCTGGGAACGATCTTTCGCCCGTAGTACGCCATTTTTACAGACTGACCGTAAAACACACAAAAAGGAAAATAAAAGCGACTTTAGGCGAAAAATTGTTACCAAACAGTATTTGCTGTATATTTACTTGTATATCATCTGCAAATTCTCCCAAAAATTTCCTCGATTTTTCTGAACTGAGGCCATGATTAAGAGGGAAACGTGCACAGAGACAAATTCTCCCAAAAATTTCCTTGATTTTCAGAACTGAGGCCATGATTAAGAGGGAAACGTGCGCAGAGGCAAATTCTCCCAAAAATTTCCTTGATTTTCAGAACTGAGGCCATGATTAAGAGGGAAACGTGCGCAGAGGCAAATTCTCCCAAAAATTTCCTTGATTTTATTGAACTGAGGCCATGATTAAGAGGGAAACGTGCGCTGAGCTGACCATCTAAAACATTATGGGTGAGGGTCTGCTGCAGAGCTGACCATCCTAAACATTATATGCGAAGGCCCGCTAGTGAGCTGACGCTATAAAACATTATATGCGAAGGCCCGCTAGTGAGCTGACGCTATAAAACATTATATGCGAAGGCCCGCTAGTGAGCTGACGCTATAAAACATTATATGAGAGGGCCCGCTAGAGAGCTGACCCAATAAAACATTATATGAGAAGGCCCGCTGGTGAGCTGACCTATATAAAAATTGTCAAACAGGGCCCGCTGGTGAGCTGGCCCTATATAAAAATTATATCACAGGGCACGCTGGTGAGCTGGCCCTATATAAAAATTATAGCACAGGGCCCGCTGGTGAGCTGGCCCTATATAAAAATTATATCCCAGGGCATATGGAAGAGGAGGAGGAGGATGAGAAGATTAAGAGTCAACCATATACCCGTTTTTTGGGTGGAAGGGGTGAATGGGAATACAGAGTATTCACATCATTGTAAATAACATATATAAAGTGAGTTTATGTTCCCCCGGGGCTTTCCTCCAGTGGAGTGGAGAAGTCAGGGGAAATCCAGGCCTTGTTCATTTTTATAAGTGTCAACCTATCAGCATTGTCGGTGGAAAGGCGGATACGCTTATCTGTTATGATGCCACCAGCAGCACTAAATACCAGCTCAGACAGAACGCTGGCGGCAGGGCAGGCCAGCACCTCCAAGGCGTAGAGTGCCAGTTCATACCACGTGTCCAGCTTGGACACCCAGTAGTTGTAAGGCACAGAGGGATCATTGAGGACGCTGACACGGTCTGCTACGTACTCCTTCACCATCTTCCAAAACTTTTCCCTCCTTGTGACACTAGGCTGCGCATCAGGGTGAGGGTGCTGGCGGGGTGTCATGAAGGTGTCCCACGCCTTGGAGAGTGTTGCCCTGCCTTTCTCGGAACTGCTGTGTGCTCCCCTTTTCTCCCCTTCTCTGTTGGCCAAGGTAGCACGTACTCTGCCGCCAGCGTTGTCAGATGGAAAATTTTGGAGCAATTTTTCAACAAGAACCTTCTGGTATTGCACCATTTTGCTTGTCCTCTCCACCGGAGGAATGAGAGATGAGAAATTCTCTTTGTAGCGGGGGTCCAGAAGGGTGAACACCCAGTAATCCGTGTTGTTTAAAATGCGTATAACGCGTGGGTCACGGGAAAGGCAGCCTAACATAAAGTCAGCCATGTGTGCCAGAGTACCAACAGTCAAGATTTCGCTGTCCTCACCAGGAGGATGACTCTCAATCTCCTCATCCTCTTCCTCCTCTTCTGCCCACCCACGCTGAAGAGATGGAACTAAAGTTCCATGGCTACCCTCTGTAGCGGAGGCAACCGTGTCTTCCTCCTCCTCCGCCTCCTCCAATTGTCGCTGAGAAGACGAAGTGAGGGTGCTCTGGCTATCACCTTGTGTAAGCTCTTCCTCCCCCATTTCCACCTCTTCCACATGCAAAGCGTCGGTTTTAATTGTGAGCAGCGAGCGTTTCAGTAGACACAGAAGTGGGATGGTTACACTGATAATAGCGTTATCGCCGCTCACCATCTGTGTCGATTCCTCAAAATTGCGTAAAACCTCGCAGAGGTCTGACATCCATTCCCACTCCTCACTTCTGATTACAGGAAGTTGAACGGAGAGGCGACGACCGTGTAACAGCTGGTACTCCACTACTGCCCTCTGCTGCTCACAAAGCCGGGCCAACATGTGGAAGGTGGAGTTCCAGCGCGTGCTCACGTCACACAGCAGCCGGTGAGCTGGCAATTGTAAGCGCTGCTGCAGCTTCAACAGGCCGGCCGAAGCTGTAGATGACTTACGGAAATGTGCACACACGCGGCGCACCTTGGTCAAGAGATCATGCACATTGGGGTAGGTTTTTAGAAATCGCTGCACCACTAAATTAAATACATGCGCTAGGCATGGTACGTGTGTGAGCTTGCCGAGCTCCAAAGCCGCCACCAAGTTACGCCCATTATCACACACAACCATGCCTGGTTGCAGGTTGAGTGGCGAGAGCCACTGCTCGGTCTGGTGACTAATCCCCTGCAACAGCTCTGAGGCCGTGTGCTGTTTGTCCCCAAGGCAGATCAGCTTCAGCACGGCCTGTTGACGCTTCCCCACTGCAGTGCTACACTGCTTCCAGCTACTGGCTGATGGGGGAGTGGCGCTGCGTGTAGAGAATTCGGAGGTGGAAACGGAGGAGGAGGAGCCAATAACGTAGGTGCTGGTGGAAACCCTGATGGAGGTAGGGCCCGCAATCCTCGGCGTGGGTAGCACCCGTGCCATCCCAGGGTCCGAGTCGCTCCCAGCCTCCACGACATTCACCCAGTGTGCCGTCAGGGAAATGTAGCGTCCCTGGCCACAAGCACTTGTCCATGTGTCAGTCGTTAAGTGGACCTTCCCAGTAACTGCGTTGGTCAGGGCACGGGTGATGTTACGGGACACATGGTGGTGTAATGCGGGGATGGCACACCGGGAAAAGTAGTGGCGGCTGGGGACCGCGTACCGAGGGACAGCTGCTGCCATCAGGCTGCGGAAGGACTCAGTGTCCACAAGCCTAAATGGCAGCATTTCGATGACCAGTAATTTTGAAAGGTGTGAGGTTAGTGCTATGGCCTGTGGGTGGGTGGCTGGGTACTTTCTCTTGCGCTCAAATGCCTGGGGTAACGACATTTGGACGCTGTGCTGGGACAGGGAAGTGGATGTGGTCGCTGATGGTGCTTCAGATGGTACAGGTGCAGGGCGGGAGGTATGCGGGCCTGCGCCTTCGACAGGCGATTGGCCGGCACCGAAAACAGGGGACGAGGAGGCAGTGGTGTGGCCTGCAGACACAGATGGGCGATCCAGGCGTTCCTCCCACTTACTACGGTGCTTGGATGCCATGTGTCGGATCATGCTGGTGGTGGTGAGGTTTCTAGTGTTCATGCCTCGACTCATTCTGGTGTGGCACAGGTTGCAAACTACAATTCTTTTGTCGTCCTCACTTTCCTTAAAAAAACGCCATACCGCGGAACACCTACCCTTTGGCAAGGTAGATTTACGCAAGGGGGTGCTCCGTGGAACATTTGCGGTCCGGTTTGGTGCGGTCCGCCTTCTTTCTGTAGCCACACCACTGCCTCTTCCAGCCTGTTGCGGTGCTGCATATGGCTCACCCTCAGGACTGCTATCATCGCTCGGCTCTACACCTTCCCAGGTGGGGTCAGTCACCTCATCGTCCACCAAGTCCTCCTCCACTTCCTCACTCTGATCATCCTCCTCAAGTCTTGATCCCACCACATACTCAGTCATTGACAACTGTATAACATTCTCCTCAACAAGGTCTTGAGACGGAAATAGTGGTTGATTTAATGGCAACTGTGTCTCATCATCATCATCATCATCCACTACTTCCTTTGACCTTAAATGCCGTTCACATCTGTCATCTT
The DNA here is from genome assembly GCA_037306005.1 of Rhinophrynus dorsalis. NCBI lineage: Eukaryota > Metazoa > Chordata > Amphibia > Anura > Rhinophrynidae > Rhinophrynus > Rhinophrynus dorsalis. Next base: position 325,889,996 of record CM074721.1, read on the forward strand.
CTTGTGATTGGGTAGCCTCTAGAGGTTGTGAATCAGGGCACAAGATGTCATGTTCCTCTGCAAGCGTGCTTGGAGAGAGGGTCAAATGAAGGATTGGTGATGAGACGAGCTCCTCACTATATCCCAGTGTGGGATCACTTCTTTGACCAGACCGTCTATGGTGGGAGGAAGGATGATCAGAGTGAGGATTATGTTGACCAGACTCTTGGCTACTGAGAGTGGACTTGGTGGAAGACAGGGTGGTGCTTAACCGACTGGAAGCAGTATCAGCTGTCATCCAACCGACCACCTGTTCGCAGTGGTCGGACCTCGAGAGTGATGTCCTGCGACGCCCTGTAAAATTAGACATGAAGCTAGGTATGGTGGATGTCTTTCTTTCTTGTGCTCTGGCACCAGGCACAGTTTCTCCGCGTCCTGACCCGCGCCCTGAACTATCAGGATCACGTCCACTTCCCCGTCCCTTTTTACCCGCCTTCTTCATCTTACACGGAATATGTGACTTTAATATTTGAGTTTGAAAACTTAACAGTATTTCTTCCTAGTCTGCAACTGTGCAGAGTACACAGAATAGGCTGCTAAACGGCGGTGACACACACTGAATGGAATATGTGACTTTAATATTTGAGTTTGAAAACTTAACAGTATTTCTTCCTAGTCTGCAACTGTGCAGAGTACACAGAATAGGCTGCTAAACGGCAGTGACACACACTGAATGGAGTATGTGACTTTAATATTTGAGTTTGAAAACTTAACAGTATTTCTTCCTAGTCTGCAACTGTGCAGAGTACACAGAATAGGCTGATAAACGGCGGTGACACACACTGAATGGAATATGTGACTTTAATATTTGAGTTTGAAAACTTAACAGTATTTCTTCCTAGTCTGCAACTGTGCAGAGTACACAGAATAGGCTGCTAAACGGCGGTGACACACACTGAATGGAATATGTGACTTTAATATTTGACTTTGAAAACTTAACAGTATTTCTTACTATTCTGCAACTGTGCAGAGTACACAGAATAGGCTGATAAACGGCGGTGACACACACTGAATGGAATATGTGACTTTAATATTTGAGTTTGAAAACTTAACAGTATTTCTTCCTAGTCTGCAACTGTGCAGAGTACACAGAATAGGCTGCTAAACGGCGGTGACACACACTGAATGGAATATGTGACTTTAATATTTGAGTTTGAAAACTTAACAGTATTTCTTCCTAGTCTGCAACTGTGCAGAGTACACAGAATAAGCTGCTAAACGGCGGTGACACACACACACTGAATGGAATATGTGACTTTAATATTTGAGTTTGAAAACTTAACAGTATTTCTTCCTAGTCTGCAACTGTGCAGAGTACACAGAATAGGCTGCTAAACGGCGGTGACACACACTGAATGGAATATGTGACTTTAATATTTGAGTTTGAAAACTTAACAGTATTTCTTACTATTCTGCAACTGTGCAGAGTACACAGAATAGGCTGATAAACGGCGGTGACACACACTGAATGGAATATGTGACTTTAATATTTGAGTTTGAAACCTTAACAGTATTTCTTCCTAGTCTGCAACTGTGCAGAGTACACAGAATAGGCTGCTAAACGGCGGTGACACACACTGAATGGAATATGTGACTTTAATATTTGAGTTTGAAAACTTAACAGTATTTCTTCCTAGTCTGCAACTGTGCAGAGTACACAGAATAGGCTGCTAAACGGCGGTGACACACACTGAATGGAATATGTGACTTTAATATTTGAGTTTGAAAACTTAACAGTATTTCTTACTATTCTGCAACTGTGCAGAGTACACAGAATAGGCTGATAAACGGCGGTGACACACACTGAATGGAATATGTGACTTTAATATTTGAGTTTGAAAACTTAACAGTATTTCTTCCTAGTCTGCAACTGTGCAGAGTACACAGAATAGGCTGCTAAACGGCGGTGACACACACTGAATGGAATATGTGACTTTAATATTTTAGTTTGAAAACTTAACAGTATTTCTTCCTATTCTGCAACTCTGCACACTACACAGAATGTGCTGCTAAACTGCGGCGAAGCACACTGAATGGAATATGTGACTTTGATATTTTAGTTTGAAGACTTAACAGTATTTCTTCCTATTCTGCAACTCTGCACACTACACAGAATGTGCTGCTAAACTGCGGCGAAGCACACTGAATGGAATATGTGACTTTGATATTTTAGTTTGAAGACTTAACAGTATTTCTTCCTATTCTGCAACTCTGCACACTACACAGAATGTGCTGCTAAACTGCGGCGAAGCACACTGAATGGAATATGTGACTTTGATATTTTAGTTTGAAGACTTAACAGTATTTCTTCCTATTCTGCAACTCTGCACACTACACAGAATGTGCTGCTAAACTGCGGCGAAGCACACTGAATGGAATATGTGACTTTGATATTTTAGTTTGAAAACTTAACAGTATTTCTTCCTATTCTGCAACTCTGCACACTACACAGAATGTGCTGCTAAACTGCGGTGAAGCACACTGAATGGAATATGTGACTTTGATATTTTAGTTTGAAGACTTAACAGTATTTCTTCCTATTCTGCAACTCTGCACACTACACAGAATGTGCTGCTAAACTGCGGCGAAGCACACTGAATGGAATATGTGACTTTGATATTTTAGTTTGAAGACTTAACAGTATTTCTTCCTATTCTGCAACTCTGAACAGTACACAGAATGTGCTGCTAAACTGCGGCGAAGCACACTGAATGGAATATGTGACTTTGATATTTTAGTTTGAAGACTTAACAGTATTTCTTCCTATTCTGCAACTCTGCACAGTACACAGAATGTGCTGCTAAACTGCGGCGAAGCACACTGAATGGAATATGTGACTTTGATATTTTAGTTTGAAGACTTAACAGTATTTCTTCCTATTCTGCAACTCTGCACACTACACAGAATGTGCTGCTAAACTGCGGCGAAGCACACTGAATGGAATATGTGACTTTGATATTTTAGTTTGAAAACTTAACAGTATTTCTTCCTATTCTGCAACTCTGCACACTACACAGAATGTGCTGCTAAACTGCGGCAAAGCACACTGAATGGAATATGTGACTTTGATATTTTAGTTTGAAGACTTAACAGTATTTCTTCCTATTCTGCAACTCTGCACACTACACAGAATGTGCTGCTAAACTGCGGCGAAGCACACTGAATGGAATATGTGACTTTGATATTTTAGTTTGAAGACTTAACAGTATTTCTTCCTATTCTGCAACTCTGCACAGTACACAGAATGTGCTGCTAAACTGCGGCGAAGCACACTGAATGGAATATGTGACTTTGATATTTTAGTTTGAAGACTTAACAGTATTTCTTCCTATTCTGCAACTCTGCACAGTACACAGAATGTGCTGCTAAACTGCGGCGAAGCACACTGAATGGAATATGTGACTTTGATATTTTAGTTTGAAGACTTAACAGTATTTCTTCCTATTCTGCAACTCTGCACACTACACAGAATGTGCTGCTAAACTGCGGCGAAGCACACTGAATGGAATATGTGACTTTGATATTTTAGTTTGAAGACTTAACAGTATTTCTTCCTATTCTGCAACTCTGCACAGTACACAGAATGTGCTGCTAAACTGCGGCGAAGCACACTGAATGAAATATGTGACTTTGATATTTTAGTTTGAAGACTTAACAGTATTTCTTCCTATTCTGCAACTCTGCACAGTACACAGAATGTGCTGCTAAACTGCGGCGAAGCACACTGAATGGAATATGTGACTTTGATATTTTAGTTTGAAGACTTAACAGTATTTCTTCCTATTCTGCAACTCTGCACACTACACAGAATGTGCTGCTAAACTGCGGCGACGCACACTGAATGGAATATGTGACTTTGATATTTTAGTTTGAAGACTTAACAGTATTTTTTCCTATTCTGCAACTCTGCACACTACACAGAATGTGCTGCTAAACTGCGGCGAAGCACACTGAATGGAATATGTGACTTTGATATTTTAGTTTGAAGACTTAACAGTATTTCTTCCTATTCTGCAACTCTGCACAGTACACAGAATGTGCTGCTAAACTGCGGCGAAGCACACTGAATGGAATATGTGACTTTGATATTTTAGTTTGAAGACTTAACAGTATTTCTTCCTATTCTGCAACTCTGCACAGTACACAGAATGTGCTGCTAAACTGCGGCGAAGCACACTGAATGGAATATGTGACTTTGATATTTTAGTTTGAAGACTTAACAGTATTTCTTCCTATTCTGCAACTCTGCACACTACACAGAATGTGCTGCTAAACTGCGGCAAAGCACACTGAATGGAATATGTGACTTTGATATTTTAGTTTGAAGACTTAACAGTATTTCTTCCTATTCTGCAACTCTGCACACTACACAGAATGTGCTGCTAAACTGCGGCGAAGCACACTGAATGGAATATGTGACTTTGATATTTTAGTTTGAAGACTTAACAGTATTTCTTCCTATTCTGCAACTCTGCACAGTACACAGAATGTGCTGCTAAACTGCGGCGAAGCACACTGAATGGAATATGTGACTTTGATATTTTAGTTTGAAGACTTAACAGTATTTCTTCCTATTCTGCAACTCTGCACAGTACACAGAATGTGCTGCTAAACTGCGGCGAAGCACACTGAATGGAATATGTGACTTTGATATTTTAGTTTGAAGACTTAACAGTATTTCTTCCTATTCTGCAACTCTGCACACTACACAGAATGTGCTGCTAAACTGCGGCGAAGCACACTGAATGGAATATGTGACTTTGATATTTTAGTTTGAAGACTTAACAGTATTTCTTCCTATTCTGCAACTCTGCACAGTACACAGAATGTGCTGCTAAACTGCGGCGAAGCACACTGAATGAAATATGTGACTTTGATATTTTAGTTTGAAGACTTAACAGTATTTCTTCCTATTCTGCAACTCTGCACAGTACACAGAATGTGCTGCTAAACTGCGGCGAAGCACACTGAATGGAATATGTGACTTTGATATTTTAGTTTGAAGACTTAACAGTATTTCTTCCTATTCTGCAACTCTGCACACTACACAGAATGTGCTGCTAAACTGCGGCGACGCACACTGAATGGAATATGTGACTTTGATATTTTAGTTTGAAGACTTAACAGTATTTTTTCCTATTCTGCAACTCTGCACACTACACAGAATGTGCTGCTAAACTGCGGCGAAGCACACTGAATGGAATATGTGACTTTGATATTTTAGTTTGAAGACTTAACAGTATTTCTTCCTATTCTGCAACTCTGCACAGTACACAGAATGTGCTGCTAAACTGCGGCGAAGCACACTGAATGGAATATGTGACTTTGATATTTTAGTTTGAAGACTTAACAGTATTTCTTCCTATTCTGCAACTCTGCACAGTACACAGAATGTGCTGCTAAACTGCGGCGAAGCACACTGAATGGAATATGTGACTTTGATATTTTAGTTTGAAGACTTAACAGTATTTCTTCCTATTCTGCAACTTTGCACACTACACAGAATGTGCTGCTAAACTGCGGCGAAGCACACTGAATGGAATATGTGACTTTGATATTTTAGTTTGAAGACTTAACAGTATTTCTTCCTATTCTGCAACTCTGCACAGTACACAGAATGTGCTGCTAAACTGCGGCGAAGCACACTGAATGGAATATGTGACTTTGATATTTTAGTTTGAAGACTTAACAGTATTTCTTCCTATTCTGCAACTCTGCACAGTACACAGAATGTGCTGCTAAACTGCGGCGAAGCACACTGAATGGAATATGTGACTTTGATATTTTAGTTTGAAGACTTAACAGTATTTCTTCCTATTCTGCAACTCTGCACAGTACACAGAATGTGCTGCTAAACTGCGGCGACGCGCACTGAATGGAATATGTGACTTTGATATTTTAGTTTGAAGACTTAACAGAATGTGCTCTAATCTGCAACTTTGCACACTAAACAGAATGTGCTCTAATCTGCAACTTTGCACACTAAACAGAATGTGCTCTAATCTGCAACTTTGCACACTAAACAGAATGTGCTCTAATCTGCAACTGTGCACACTAAACAGAATGTGCTCTAATCTGCAACTTTTCACACTAAACAGAATATTTTTTTTTTTTTTTTTTTTTTCCCCCCACACAAAATAACCTGCTGCCCCCACACACAGTAGTCCTAAAAAGGACTTTTGGTTCTTTTTTTTCACAATTTTGGTTTTTTTCCTCCCTACACTGCCTTTCCCTTCCTATCCTCAGCTCTCCCTGGCTAAGACTGAGCCGAACTCGATGGTCAGGTGCTATACAGCACCCGACCACGGGTTCTGGCCAGCCAATCAGTGTAATGCCAGCAGCCAACATGGCTGCTGGCATTACACCGATGTCAGAGCCTCCCTGCACGTTTATTGGCTGCGCAGCAGCCGCAAAACGTGCGGGGAGGAGACCCGATCATGGCGGGCGAGCACATGCGGTACTCGTACGAGTACCGCCATGTGCCGAGCAGAGCGATGCTCGAGCCGATCCGAGCATCGGCCGAGCATGCTCGCTCAACACTACTCATTACATCATTTATGTCTCATTAGGAGACACAACTCCTATTGGGACTTTACTGCTCCCACTGGGTGATTCAATGGGGGCATGTTTATCATACAGGGAGCTGGCCCACCTACCACTATCCAACTGACAAAAAAAATATAGCTGCCACTCGCTCCTGAAGTAGGGGATATCAATAACTTCTCCCGGTCCACACACACTCTCACTCAGGATCATGACCCCACAAACACACTGTTTCACCTCCCACAGATAATTGTAACCCTCCATATAGTTTGTTTCAGTACGAGGGTGTAATGTTTCCATAAAATACAAACTCAGGGATAAACTTAATAACAACTCTTTTATTTAACTCTTTTCATCTCTTCAGTCAACTTCACTAACTGTTTATTTTCAACTGTCACTCCTCCACTTCCTGCTTCCTGCTTCCCACCCTTTCTCCTTAAAGGGAGAGAGATGCTTTGCTGTATGTTACAGAGGGCAAGCCTCAAACACCACTTTCTATTTGTTCCCTCAGCATATTGCTACGCTGCCTCAACTGAAGAGCCGCCATGTGTTATATTGCTATGACCCTTTGAGTGCCAGAGGGGTACGCAACGCATTACAAAGCGTTGCGTACCCCTCTGGCACTCAAAGGGTTAAATAAGGAGGAGTTACTGCTCCCATTGGGTGATTCAATGGGGGAGTGATTTAAATCATGCAGGGAATTGGCCTGCTCCACTATCCAGCCCGCCCACCACTATCCAAGTAACTGAAAAAACAAAATGGCTGCCACTCGCTCCTACACCACAGACACAAACACATCAGGCAAAAAACACACACACTCACACACACACTCAATCACACACTCTCACTCAATCATACACACTCAATCATACACACTCACAATAATTCACACACACTCACACACTCAATCACACACACTCAAACTCTCTCACACACTCTCTCATCCACACTCACACTCTCTCACTCACACTCTCACTCACTGTCACAGTTTATTATGACTCTCAGACACAAGTTTTAGGTAAAAATCAATTTTATTGAAATAATAAATTGATAACGTAGGATGGCAATCACATACATACAGATATATTCAGAATATAACAAGACAGAAGGCAGACTCTACTGGTCCTGTCAATATACCGGACAGGACAGTCTGAAGTAATAGAATGTTAGGCTCTACCGGCCTTGCCAATACCGGGTAAGGCAACCTGCAGATGGAATCGCACAACGGTTCTACCGGCCTTACCATATTACCGGGCAAGGCAGCCTCAATAGATTCATAATGTAGGCTCTACCGGCCCTGCCAATACCGGGTAAGGCAACCTCAGATGGAATGTGGCAAAAGGTTCTACCGGCCTTACCAATACCGGGCAGGGCAGCCCAGAGATAGTAGCAGCAGTCAGATGGTAATGGCAAATTGACAGGATCGTAAGCAACCCAGTGTACACACACTGAGACTAACAGGGGAATCGTAAAGCCGCAAGGCTTTGGAGCAAACCAGCGTCCGCACGCTGGGACCAACACTGAATTGTATAGCCGATAGGCTTAGGAGCAAACCAGTGACCGCACACTGGTGTAACAAGTGAGTTAGTATAGCCGTAAGGCTTAGGAGCAAACCAGCGTCCGCACGCTGGGACCAACACAGAATTGTATCGCTGATAGGCTTTGGAGCAAACCAGTGACCGCACACTGGTGTAACAAGCAAGTTTGTATAGCCGCAAGGCTTTGGAGCAAACCAGCGTCCGCACGCTGGGACCAACACAGAATTGTATAGCTGACAGGCTTTGGAGCAAACCAGTGACCGCACACTGGTGTAACAAGCGAGTCTGTATAGCCGCAAGGCTTTGGAGCAAACCAGCGTCCGCACGCTGGGACCAACACAGAATTGTATAGCTGATAGGCTTTGGAGCAAACCAGTGACCGCACACTGGTGTAACAAGCGAGTTTGTATAGCCGCAAGGCTTTGGAGCAAACCAGCGTCCGCACGCTGGGACCAACACAGGATAGTACAGCCGATAGGCTTGGGAGCAAACCAGTGACCGCACACTGGTGTAATAAGCGAGTCTGTATAGCCGCAAGGCTTTGGAGCAAACCAACGTCCGCACGCTGGGACTAACACAGAATTGTATAGCCGATAGGCTTTGGAGCAAACCAGTGACCGCACACTGGTGTAACAAGCGAGTTTGTATAGCCGCAAGGCTTTGGAGCAAACCAGCGTCCGCACGCTGGGACCAACACAGGATTGTATAGCCGATAGGCTTTGGAGCAAACCAGTGACCGCACACTGGTGTAACAAGCGAGTTTGCCTAGCCGCAAGGCTTAGGAGCAAACCAGCGTCCGCACGCTGGGACCAACACAGAATTGTATAGCCGATAGGCTGTGGAGCAACCAGTGACCGCACACTGGAGTAACAAGCAATGTCGCCGACGCGACCAGGCAGGAGGTTGCCAGGATACAGGAGACAGGCGATGCGATGACAGGAACCAGCAATGATCAGTCAGGTCAGGAAACAGCAGAGAAGAAGTTCAGCAGGAACTGCAACACCAGAGACTAGGCCGGAACCAGGACTGGAAGTACTTCAGCATGCAGGAAACACTGGAACAGTAGAGATCAGGAACTCAGGAACACATGAGATCAGGAACTCAGGAACACTGGAACAGAGGCCCAGCTATCACTGGCATAGTGATAGCAAGAAGGTCAGAAACAACACGAAAGGGCAACCAAAGGGTGCCCAATCCAGGTTTAAATAGGCAATGAAAGGCGGGCTATCTGCAGACAGCCAATAGCAGCCCCCTACTGGTGACAGACAAGGAACTGCAGCAATCACGGGCACCGTGATAGTACCCCCCCTTCAAAGACCCCCTCTCCTAGAATAGGGTCTAGGTTTCTGTGGGTAATTGGCATGAAAGACCCTAGTTAGCCTAGGTGCATGAAGGTCCGTACTATCCACCCATGATCGATCCTCAGGACCATACCCTTTCCAATGTACCAGGTACTGTACCCTTCCTCTAAGCCTACGGGAATCAATAATGCTCTGAACCTCGTACTCCTCCTGGCCCTCGACCTCAACAGGTCCTGGCACCACAGGTGTGGTAGTATAGCGATTGCAAACCAGAGGCTTAAGAAGGGACGCATGGAACACATTATGGATACGCACGGAAGCAGGTAGGTCTAGTGCATAGGAGACAGGGTTAATTTTGCGAATAACTCTGTATGGACCAATAAACCGGGGAGCCAACTTATTAGACGGAACCTGCAGCTTGAGATTTCTGGAGGAAAGCCATACTCTATCCCCAACCTGAAAGGAAACCGCTGGAAGCCTTCTGCGATTAGCATGGCGCTGATGACGCTGAAATGACTGACCAAGTGCCCTCTGAACTTGTGCCCATGTGGAACGGAGTTGCCCGATATGCTCATCCAGAGCTGGAATCTGTCTGAAATGAGTCTGGAAGCAAACAGGGCTGGAACCCATAATTAATCAGAAATGGAGAGCTCCCAGATGAAGAATTGACCGCACAGTTCCTGGCGAACTCTGCCCAAGGCAACAAATCGGACCAATTATCATGATGGTCAGTAACGAAACAACGGAGAAATTGTTCCAAGCCCTGATTAGCTCGTTCAGCGGCTCCATTGGTCTGGGGATGGTAGGCAGAGGAGAAGGACAGCTGTATGCCCATCTGTTGGCAAAATGCCCTCCAAAATCTAGACACAAACTGGCTCCCCCTGTCAGACACCAGTACCCTAGGCACTCCATGCAACCGGAATACTTCTCTGGCGAACACCATTGCCAATTCCTTCGCTGAAGGAAGACCACGGAGGGGCACGAAATGAGCCATTTTAGAAAACCTGTCCACCACCATGAATATAAAGGAGTACCCCTTGGACATAGGCAACTCTCCCATAAAATCAATGGAAACATGAGACCAGGGGCGTTCGCCATTAGGCACCGGTTGAAGCAAGCCCACAGGGAGATGTCTCGGGGTCTTAGCGCGGGCACAGGTGGCACAGGCATTCGTAAATTCGTCACAATCGTTTCTCATGGAGGGCCACCAAAATAACTGAGAAAGGGACCATAACAATTGGTCTCTACCAATATGTCCCGCAGCCTTAGAGGAATGGTAGGTTTCAAGCAGCCTAGTACGAAATGGTTCATCGACAAAACATTTGCCCACTGGAGTTTCATGGGGAGCGGACCCCTGAGAGGCCAGGATCTCCTCCCCTAAAGGAGACGTGATACTCGTGCGTATAGTAGCCAGTATTCTATCAGGTTGGATGATGGGTGCTGGTGCTTCCACTCTGTCACTGTCGGCCTCAAATTGTCTTGACAGTGCATCCGCCCTGATATTCTTTGACCCCGGTAAGTATGATACAATGAAATTAAATCGAGACAGGAACAGTGCCCACCTGGCCTGACGGGAGGACAATCTCTTGGCCTCCGAGAGATAAGTCAGATTTTTATGATCTGTTAGGATTAATACGGGAGTCTTGGTACCTTCAAGCAAATGACGCTACTCCTTAAGAGAGAGGATAATGGCCAATAATTCTTTGTCACCTATCTCATAGTGGCCTTGAGTGACAGTCAACTTCTTAGAGAAAAACCCACAAGGTCTGAGAGTACCACCTTTCTCGTGTCGTTGCGAAAGTACTGCCCCAACCCCAATATCTGAGGCATCCACCTCTAACGTAAATGGAAGTAGAGGATTGGGGTGGGATAACACAGGAGCCGCAGCAAATGCCAGCTTCAAATTCTCAAAGGCATTCTCAGCAGATACCGGCCAACAAGAAGGATTAGCGCCCTTGTGCGTAAGATCGGACAAAGGTTTGACAGTGGAAGAAAAGTTCTTAATAAACCGCCTATAATAATTAGCGAAACCCAGGAAACGCTGTATGGCTTTAAGCCCCTTGGGTTTTGTCCATTGTAAGACAGCTGACAACTTATCCTTGTCCATGGCAATGCCATCATTGCCAATTATGAACCCCAAGAATGGCACACTGGTTCTATGAAAGTCACATTTTTCCAGTTTACAAAATAATTTGTTCTCACGGAGTCGTAGCAATACTGCGGATACATCTTTGATGTGCTGTGCCATGTCTTGAGAGTAAATCAATATATCTTCCAGATAAACCACAACACATGTCTGTAACATATCTCTCAGAACATCGTTTATCAGTTCCTGGAAAACTGCGGGGGCATTACATAGCCCAAATGGCATTACAAGATACTCGTAGTGCCCAGCTCGAGTATTAAAGGCAGTTTTCCACTCATCACCTGCTCGAATGCGCACCAGATTGTAAGCGGCCCGTAGGTCCAATTTGGTAAAAATCGAAGCGCCCTTAAGCCTGTCAAAAAGCTCGGTGATGAGTGGTATTGGGTATGCGTTTTTTGCCATTAGATTATTCAAGCCCCGGTAGTCAATGCATGGTCTTAATTCGCCATTTTTCTTTTTTACAAAAAAGAACCCAGCCCCAGCTGGAGAGGTAGATTTTCGTATGATCCCAATAGCAAGGGCATCAGAAATGTAATCCTCTATAGCCTTATTTTCCTCACAAGATAATGGATAAGTGCGTCCTTTCGGAGGTACTGCCCCAGGCTGCAATTCGATGCAACAATCATAAGGTCTATGCTGAGGTAGCAAACTGGCCTCTCCTTTGCTAAAAACATCGCCAAACTGTTGGTACACATCCGGTATAGCCGAGGAGGTGCACAGGACCTTAACAGGCTGGATGACGCACTTGTCCATACAAAACTGGGACCAAGCAGCAATTTCACACTTTTTCCAATCAAATTGTGGGTTATGTAACTGTAACCACGGAAAGCCCAATATTACCGCATGGTGCAGAGAATTAATCAGTTGAAACTGCTGCTCTTCTCTGTGAAGTGCCCCAATAGTCATAGACAGTGGCATAGTTTCAAACATAACCTGAGGCGGTTCTAAGGGTCTGCCATCAATCGCTTCAATAGTCAAAGGATTTTCTCTTTCAATGCGTGGAACTCCGTGCAATTCAGCAAAGGTATTATCCATAAAATACCCTGCTGCACCAGAGTCAACCAAGGCCAAAACCTCCACAGAGCGTTGTGCCCAAGATAATACCACCTGTATGGTGGGTTTCATTGTGCCCGACACTGGGCACGATTGTACACCACCTAGGGCCTGTCCCCCAAGGTACCCTAGGTGTGTGCGTTTCCCGGACGTACCGGACAGGAATTTAGCAAGTGCCCTTTTTTACCGCAGTATAAACACAACCCTTGTCTTCTGCGATAAAGTCTCTCAGCCTTGGTTAGTCTAGTGAAGCCTATTTGCATAGGTTCACTTGTCTCCCGTACAAGTTCACTAGACTTCAATGCCAGGGGAGGGATGGGTGGGCAAAACATGCCACTAGGCTCATTATTCTTTGACCGTAACTTACGATATCTGGCAATTGATCTCTCACGTATTCTGGAGTCAATTATCATAACATATTCAATGTAGTCATCTAGATCAATAGGTAGATCTTTAGCAGCGATTTCGTCCTTAATGTGGTCATTCAGGCCTTGAGAAAAAGCTGCCAATAATGCCTCGTTATTCCAACCTACCTCTGCTGCCAATGTGCGGAATTCGATGGCGTAGTCGCCTACTGTACGCCTGCCCTGATGTATCTGCATAAGGCATTTGGCAGCAGAGGTGGTTCTACCAGGAGGCTCAAACACTCTTCGAAAGGACTGCACAAATTCTCTAAAGTTTTTAGTACAAGGTTTAGCATTCTCCCACAAGGGGTTAGCCCAAGCCAAAGCTCTGCCAGTGAGCAAAGATATTGTATACCCCACCTTACTACGATCATTGGGAAATGCGTGTGCCGTCAATTCCATAAAAATCTCGAGTTGGTTGATGAACCCTCTGCAGAGACTAGGATCACCATCATAGCTTAGCGGCAAGGGTGCAGAAGCCGTTAACCCTTTAACAGTGCCCCCTAGGAGTCTGGTATCACTCTCCGGTGTCTGACTTGGTGAGACCACCGGGCTAGAGCTAGATTTGTCAGCAAGTACCGTGCGTTCAAGGATCGTTTGAATTGCAACTGCCAACTGATCCAAACGTTGCTCGTGCACATCCATCCTCCAATGGATATTCTGTGCATTACCTTCACCTTTCCTGTCTGAGGTCATGGCCCTTTCGTACTGTCACGGTTTATTATGACTCTCAGACACAAGTTTTAGGTAAAAATCAATTTTATTGAAATAATAAATTGATAACGTAGGATGGCAATCACATACATACAGATATATTCAGAATATAACAAGACAGAAGGCAGACTCTACTGGTCCTGTCAATATACCGGACAGGACAGTCTGAAGTAATAGAATGTTAGACTCTACCGGCCTTGCCAATACCGGGTAAGGCAACCTGCAGATGGAATCGCACAACGGTTCTACCGGCCTTACCATATTACCGGGCAAGGCAGCCTCAATAGATTCATAATGTAGGCTCTACCGGCCCTGCCAATACCGGGTAAGGCAACCTCAGATGGAATGTGGCAAAAGGTTCTACCGGCCTTACCAATACCGGGCAGGGCAGCCCAGAGATAGTAGCAGCAGTCAGATGGTAATGGCAAATTGACAGGATCGTAAGCAACCCAGTGTACACACACTGAGACTAACAGGGGAATCGTAAAGCCGCAAGGCTTTGGAGCAAACCAGCGTCCACACGCTGGGACCAACACTGAATTGTATAGCCGATAGGCTTAGGAGCAAACCAGTGACCGCACACTGGTGTAACAAGTGAGTTAGTATAGCCGTAAGGCTTAGGAGCAAACCAGCGTCCGCACGCTGGGACCAACACAGAATTGTATCGCTGATAGGCTTTGGAGCAAACCAGTGACCGCACACTGGTGTAACAAGCAAGTTTGTATAGCCGCAAGGCTTTGGAGCAAACCAGCGTCCGCACGCTGGGACCAACACAGAATTGTATAGCTGATAGGCTTTGGAGCAAACCAGTGACCGCACACTGGGGTAACAAGCGAGTCTGTATAGCTGCAAGGCTTTGGAGCAAACCAGCGTCCGCACGCTGGGACCAACACAGAATTGTATAGCTGATAGGCTTTGGAGCAAACCAGTGACCGCACACTGGTGTAACAAGCGAGTTTGTATAGCCGCAAGGCTTTGGAGCAAACCAGCGTCCGCACGCTGGGACCAACACAGGATAGTACAGCCGATAGGCTTTGGAGCAAACCAGTGACCGCACACTGGTGTAATAAGCGAGTTTGTCTAGCCGCAAGGCTTTGGAGCAAACCAACGTCCGCACGCTGGGACTAACACAGGATTGTATAGCCGATAGGCTTTGGAGCAAACCAGTGACCGCACACTGGTGTAACAAGCGAGTTTGTCTAGCCGCAAGGCTTTGGAGCAAACCAGCGTCCGCATGCTGGGACCAACACAGGATTGTATAGCCGATAGGCTTTGGAGCAAACCAGTGACCGCACACTGGTGTAACAAGCGAGTTTGCCTAGCCGCAAGGCTTAGGAGCAAACCAGCGTCCGCACGCTGGGACCAACACAGAATTGTATAGCTGATAGGCTGTGGAGCAAACCAGTGACCGCACACTGGAGTAACAAGCAATATCGCCGACGCGACCAGGCAGGAGGTTGCCAGGATACAGGAGACAGGCGATGCGATGACAGGAACCAGCAACGATCAGTCAGGTCAGGAAACAGCAGAGAAGACGTTCAGCAGGAACTGCAACACCAGAGACTAGGCCGGAACCAGGACTGGAAGTACTTCAGCATGCAGGAAACACTGGAACAGTAGAGATCAGGAACTCAGGAACACATGAGATCAGGAACTCAGGAACACTGGAACAGAGGCCCAGCTATCACTGGCATAGTGATAGCAAGAAGGTCAGAAACAACACGAAAGGGCAACCAAAGGGTGCCCAATCCAGGTTTAAATAGGCAATGAAAGGCGGGCTATCTGCAGACAGCCAATAGCAGCCCCCTACTGGTGACAGACAAGGAACTGCAGCAATCACGGGCACCGTGATACTCACTCATACACACTCACACTCTCTCTCACACTCACACACACTGACTCAATCACACACTCATGCAATCACTCACATGCAATCACTCACATGCAGTCACTCACTCTCGCACTCACTCACACACTCACTCACACCCCGGGAGCCAGCACGATCCACCTTCTACCATAGTATGTGCAATTAGCACATGCATTTCAACTACATGAATGAATGCCACTCACTCACACACACTCACTCATACCCCGAGAGCCAGCACGATCCACCTTCCACCATAGTATGTGCAATTACCACATGCATTTCAACTATATGAATGAATGCCACAGTGGAGGCATAAGTACAAACACAAACTCATTACAATGACACATAAGTCACCCCTTATGACTCACTTCTGTGTGTGTGTGTGTGTGTGTGTCTCTGTGCGTGCCTGTGTGTTTCTCACTGTGTGTGTGTGTGTGTCTCTGTGTGTGCCTGTGTTTTGCATGTATGTATCACACTCTATGTGTCTGCATGTTGTGCATTGCATGTATGTGTGTATGACTGTGTCGCTCTTTATGCATCTCAGTGCATGCGTGTGCATTTGTGTGTGTGTCTCTGTGTGTGTTTGCCTTGCATCCATGTGTGTGCATTAATTCCCTATATATCCTGACGGGCAGCGCCGTCCCACATT
Source organism: Rhinophrynus dorsalis (assembly GCA_037306005.1). NCBI lineage: Eukaryota > Metazoa > Chordata > Amphibia > Anura > Rhinophrynidae > Rhinophrynus > Rhinophrynus dorsalis. The sequence goes on from CM074721.1 coordinate 325,906,250, forward strand.
GCTAGTTACTCTATAAATGAGGTATATCCAGACTAAGGCCTGGGAGCCCTTTTGCATGGTCAATCTGAACCTTCATGAAAATCCTATTGAATGATAAATAGGTACAAGACCTATTGCAAAGCAGAGTAATCCATATCTTGAGCCTGATTCTATTGTTACCGGTATAACAAGTGAGAGCAAAAAAGAGTTCCAACTGGTACACACATTGTTACACTTTAGGAATTCTATTACCTGTCCAGCATACTCCATAACAAGCAACGGTCTCATAAACTCACGTTGCTGGATAATGCACGGCTCAGGTTTTTGACAGCTAATGTATATTGATATCAAGAGCTAAACCCAGAGAGAACAAGGTAAATTCAAAGGAAAACTGGCAACAAGTAAGGCTTCATGGGAACAGTCAACATCTCCACAGCAAAAAACACAAATCTAACAAATCAAAAGACAGCAAAATTGCAACCAAAATTCTAAATATTCTATATAAACTGCAAAACAACTGACACACATTGCTTGTTCTTGGGTGATCACTAAGCTTCATCAAAAGGCAGTAGGAGAGGATTAAAGAGAGAGATGAGCTAACATTGGACAGAGATAGACCAGTAGCAGGTAGAGGAGTGGAGCAGAAAGAAATGCACTACAAACACGCATACAACACCTGTCACCGGGATCGCCCAATGTAAGCCTCCTGAAACCGTACTCTTTGGAGGAGAAACTCCACAGAGAAGAAGCAGCCTGCTATTAATATGTATATACAGAAAACACTGAGACAATGTACAACACAGACAAAAGATAACAGGGGAGTTCCCAGTAGGGGAGAAGCTGTGGTAAGAAGAGTGGGGTATGGAGCTGGCTGGCGCTGGCTACCCATAGGCCATCTTGCTGCAGCTAAGGCCGAGTTAATGGTGACTAGCTGGGCTGGAACAGGAATGACAGAGGGTCAAAGTAGTTGAATTCTCACTGCTTCTGTGGGCAGTGAATGCAGATAAGTTGAACAGATGGTAATATCAGTAGGATTGTCAGATGTTTGTAATAGCAGGGTTGGTAACAGGCGGGCAAGGATGAACATAGGCAGCAAGTAGGAGAATAGTTGAGTAATAGAGCAGGGGGTCGGTAGTGGAGAATCAATCAGATCAAGACATGGGACAAAATCGAAGAGCAAGAGAGTAGTCAGGAAGCAAGGCCAAATTCGATACGTGGGATATACACTGATGGAAGGGCAAGGGAACTCTGGACTCTGGACTAGGAATCACAAATTATACACTTGAACTCCTTGATCACATGCCAGCACTGAAGAACTAGTGCTTGATAAAGTCTTAGGACTGAGCACAAAACCACAGCAGGAAACAAGGGTCCAAAAAACTTGAGAAATCAAGACATAAAACAGGTAAGGAATGAAAAATGAGAACAGAAAGTGGCCAGAATATGATTACACGTTTGCACACATTGCATTCACAACATCCCTACACAGCCACAAACACACACATTTTTGTTTTCCCACACCTTCTTTAACTTTATTTTCATACAGTGGGACTGATTGAGTGGAAGGGCTTGACAGTGTGTGACTGTGAATAAGCAACTGTGCAAATGACTGTGTCACTGGGGCTGAGTGAGGGATGGAGGTAGGAGAGATGGCAGGGAGAAGAGCAGAGGTAGGAAGGATGGGAAGAGGAGCAGGAGAAGAGGAAGGATGGTCCCTGGTCAGGCAGGAAGAGGGAGAGGTAGGGGAAGAAGGTGAGGAGTCGGATAGCAGAGTGGTACCCAGCCAACAACAGACAGGGACTGAGATGGCAGTGGGACGCAAAGAGATCCTGGAGGAAGAGCACACACACACATTCACAGACACAAACGGCTAGGGACAGCACAGGCAGGGCCTTACACCCATACTGACACAAAAGGTGCACAACCATCACAGGCTTGAGATGAGGAGGCTAGACGCAGGGACCCCATGTACACCTACAATGAGAACATGGCTCTGTTACACAGCATCCTCCAACACAAGGGCTACCAGCAGTGGGCCTCCTGCACACATCACATTCAGTTAATGGCAATAGATGCTGAGCCAGATTCTGTCCTCAAAAGAGGTGGCAGGCATTGAAAGTGGCTGTGATACCAGAGATGACAGCACCCTACAAGCCATAGCTGAACAACATGCTTGGTGCACCCTGAAAAGTGATACACACACACACTCAAAGAAATCTACAGCAAACACCACACCCAAGACCATGCTACACCCAACACATGAGCAGCTAAAGATCTGCGGTAGCCCAATCATGGCTCCATACATGTAGATGAATTCCATGCATGGTATACAATGTGCAGAATCAGATGATGCTCTTTTGGCCAAGATTAGCACGTGATCTAAAACAAAGCATTTTGTAGTTATTGCAAGTCAAACTAATATAGACACCGTCCCATTAGTATCCACTCAAATGTCTAGCTTCATATATTTAAACATCTTGTAGAGCAGAGAGGTGTGAGGTGCATTGCTACATGATGCATTGAGCACTATATGGCTATCACATCAAGCTCATCTCTCCTGTATGCTTCAGGCACTAAACCCCATTGCCATTCCCTTGCAGGATTGACTCCAGAAATAGTCACCTGACCATTCCCTGGAACATACATCCCCAGGTTAGGACAAGGAGGAAGACATCACCCTCAGTCCACCATCTACTACTTGGCCAAGTGTGCCACCATCCAGGAATGGGGAACACCATCCACTAGCCATCAACAGGAGGAAACATCCAGTTACAAACAATGGTGGCCCCCAGACAGTTATTAACAGTGGAGGCCACCAGCCAGCTGTCATCAATGAGGACCACCATCCACCTAACAACAATGGGGGTAGCTATCAGCAATGACTCACAAAACACAAATAACATCACCAGGGCGATGGATACAGTGCTGCAGCCCATATGGATCCACCACCACAACCTGGATGCCTCCACAACATCCCATCAGGCAGCAGTCACAGTGGCCAAAATAGGATCCCCTGCCATAAGAATACACACAGAGTAGCAGTGTGGGAGACGCACAAAGACAACTGCCACCATCAAAATACACTACATCCACCCATAAACAGTAGAGGCAGAGAGTGGTAGAGTAGAGTAGAGTTGCTCCAATTGTGAAGGCAGCATCAATGTGGGCAGCCCAGACCTGGCTCCATACATGCAGGTGTTTGTTGCCTCTACCACACTGGCAGCAGCAGACACAGCTCCAGCATCAGAAACATCTCCAGCAACAGACAGAGCTCCAGCAGCAGACACAGCCCCAGCATGATATGCATCATCAGAGGAATCCACATTAGCACATGATGGTGACAGTGGATCACAAAACATATCATACAAAACAAGAGGAGGCTTCTAAGGGATGCACAAAGGTTCCACAGGTGATGCCTGCAAACTATAGAGTGGTCTGTTGCCGCTATAATCAGTAAAGAAGGAATTAATTCATTCCTCAAGGTGCACCAACATGTCAGGTTATTAGGATATCCTTGACTAATCACGTGTAGCTTGATCACAATGAGTGAGCCACTGGTTGTCTTAAAACAAAATGACCTGTTCATGTGCCCCAAGGACTAACATTGAGAAACAATGATTAAACCCCTTGGATTCTAGGGAGGTTTCCAAAGCATTGCTTCACTATGTATGTGTGTAGGTATGCATTTGTGCTCAGCTGCAGAGCTCGTCACTGAAAGGCCCTGATAAGAACATGTTTCGGGACCCCTAACACAAAAATATTTTCATTGGTGCTTTAAGTATGACTGAACCTGCTGTAGTTACTGTAGTAACTACAGCAGATGCAGTCATACTTGAAGCATCTATGAAAACATATTTGTGTTAGGGGTCCTGAATAGGGGTGGGCGAAAGTTGTTGCCATGTTCCTGCGAGAAATCAAGCAAAACCCATGTTATTGTCCGCTTTTTTTGAGGGAAAATCCGCTTTTAAAACAGCAATTAAAATTTTTGCAGTTTTCCCCATTGGCCAAAATTCTCTGCCAATTTTTCATTGGCTAGAAAGTTCCCACCTATTGACTTATGTGGTTTCTGCCTTTTTGCTATTAAAACGTGATGTATTTGCAGAAGTGAAACACAATAGAAGCAGCTACAGAGCGAGGTAGACGTGCTGTGCTTTTCTGCTGTTATTTGTTTTGAAAATTGAGGCAGGAGAGGCTCTGTAACGGTTTGTTTGACACACAGACACACTGGTTTAGGATGAAACACAGTTTTATTATAAAAACAGTAATACAATAACCCTCACAGGTCCTGTAGTATTTGACCAGAATAATACAGACACAAGACAGGTTACATTTACATATGCCTACACAGGTCCAGTATAAACACAGAGTCCATAACAAGATATACTGACACAGGTCAGGCAGAGTACGAAGGAATCCCATTGTATCAGTACTGCATGGGTTAATGGCATTCAGCGAGTGTAAACAGTCCCATGTGAAGAGAGGTCTGTGAAGGAGCTCACTTAGGACAGAGAGCTTATAGATGAGTAACGCCCAGTAATAGGTTAGCAGACAAACGTGAACTGCCAGGTCAATAACGGAGACTGAGCCACATAGAGCACTGCCGGAGCAGTAAAGGAGACTAGGCCACGTGATCACTGCCTTAGCAGTAACAGAGACTGGGCAACTTGTATTCTGCCATAGCAGTAAACTGAGACTAAGCCACTTGCACCCTGCCGTAGCAGTAAACGGAGATAGCCCATTTTCACTCTACCGGAGCAGTAACGGAGACTAGGCCACTTGCACACTGCCGGAGCAGTAACGGAGACTAGGCCACATGCACTCTGCCGTAGCAGTAAACGGAGACTAAGCCACTTGCACACTGCCGGAGCAGTAACGGAGACTAGGCCACTTGCACACTGCCGGAGCAGTAACGGAGACTAATCGAATGGAGACTGCTGTGACAGTAGTGGAGACTGCGCAACTGAGCACTGCCATGACAGTAACGGAATGAGCAACTGAGCAACTCGCCCTGAGGTGGCAACCAACGGGAGCGTCACGAATGACAAGCCAAATAGAAATGTCGCTGAGGCGACACAGAGGCAACCGGAGCAGGAACATCAGCCAAGCTGGGTCGGTACACGGAGCAGGAACGTAAGCCAAGCCGGGTCGGTACACGGAGCAGGAACGTCAGCCAAGCCGGGTCGGTGCACAGGAGCAAGAGAAGCAGAATGGTCAGGCGGTCCGGGTCGGTTCACAGGCAGGAGACGTGATGCAGAGTAGTCAGGCAGGCCGGGTCGATACACTGAGAATACTGAGATCAGGAACAAGCACTGGTACAGGAACACCACGAAAGGGCACCGGAGAGGTGCCAGAACCCAGCATATAAAGGCCATACTGGGCGGGACAAGCACAGTATAGCCAATAGGAGTAGAGCAGGAGTGTAGACTGACAGAATGTCACAAAAGGAGCACGGGCACCGTGATAGGCTCATAGTGACTGCTATCACTATGAGCAGGTTTAAAAATAGTAAAAGGAGGAACTAGAAGGAACCTTATGTGTCCATTAAGTCTGAGAAGGAGGAGAAAGTGAGCACAACTGAACCATTGCTGTCCAGTCCCCCTAAATCACCCCAAGGGATCTTGGGGAAATGAATGGCAAGGGAGGAAGAGAAGGGTAGTACTAGTGAGAGCAGGAAAGGTCAGCTGTCCGTGCCTGCTGCAAGACGTGCTGCCCCTGCTGCCACCATTTCTGTACCTGCTGTCACCATTTCTGTACCTGCTGCCAGACATGCTGCCCCTACTGCCACTAGTGCTGTGTCTGCTGTCAGATGTGCTGCCCATGCTACTGCTACCACCATTGCTGTGCCAGCTGTCAGACATGCTGCACCTGCTGCCACTAGTGCTGTGCCTGCTGTCAGACATGCTGCCCCTGCTGCTACCAATGCTGTGCCTGCTGCTAGTGCTGAATCTGCTGCCACCAGTGCTGAACCTGCTGCTAGTATGTCTTGTAATACTCAGGATGGGGGGGAGAAGATGATGCCAAATGTGACTGCAAGGGACCCTAAGTCACACTTGCCATCCCCAAGCAGTCCCGCCAGTGCTAGTACTACTATTACTAAGATCCAGCAGTTTGTTAGCATTAGGAGTGAAGGAGTAATCAATAACCTCATATTAATAGTGACTGTGAGGAGGAAGACTCTGCATCTGAACTTGATGTGGTTGGTGTTAGTAGTAGTAGCAGTAATAGTGAGGCAGCTGGTGGGACCAGTGTTAGGGGAGTGGTAGGGGAAGCATTTGAGGGTGTCCAGACTAGCAGTCCACCACCACTAGCAGTGTGATTTTGGAATTTGAGGAATTTGCAACTGCTCTAATTCCTGCTGCTGAGATGAAAGGGCAGCAAATTGCTGAGGAGCAAGCTAGTGTGCCACATACCATCATGGACACAGTGGGAATGGGATCAACAAGTGAGGCAGGACTAGGACAGGTTCCACTTTCCAGTGGCAGCAATACTCCTGGTCCTAGTTGCAGTGCTGAATCTGAGGCAGTAGCAGCAACATTATGTGCTGCCACAAACAGTGAAGGGGAATGTGGAGGACAAGAAGAAAGTGGCCATTCTTCTCAACCTGTTCCACCTTTTCCCACCCTCCTAAAGTCATGGGTGTGGGACTATTTTTCTCTTGGGGCAGCCACAGTGCAGTCATCACCAACGGTACTGTGCACAATCTGTGACAAGTCAGTGAGAAGAGTAAAGGAGGGAACACAGCTTGGCACAAGCTCCCTGATACAACACATAAACTCCATGACATTTATGTCAAACATGTTACAGCAAACACCCACCACAGAAATCAAGCAGCGCTGTTGCTGTACCCCCTCACTCTCTAGAAAGGCAACAAGAGGCGAGGCAAAGCGGAGGAAGAATAGAGAAACCCAGGCAGAGACTGGAAGTTCCATGACGAGTGAAACAACTAGCTCGCCATCACCATCATCTTCATCATCTTCTAGGGTAACTACATCTTCTGCCAATCCATCTCGTTCATCATTATCTCCCCCCACCAAATGATGTAGCAGTTTGTCTTTACCCATTGCACTCTGTGTGGTGCATTGACCACACATGCCAGTGTTTTGGAGGAGAATCACTACCAGTGCATCAAGTGGCATCTGAGGAGATTCCATCCCACAGAATATGTTAGGATGCTGGCAGGAAGGGTTCATCATTACTATTAAACTGTCAGCAAGTTGTCATGTGTCACACCCTTAGTGGGGTGTGAACAAGGGGTAGAGTGACAGCAGCAGTACTTGGTTACTGGTGTCATGGTGTTTGGATACAGTTGTGCCCCCAGATGTTATTTACCACACACACTGTGCACATTACAGTTGCTGATGAGAGGCACAGTCCCTGCTCTCAAGGGAAACATTTCTATTCTAATAACAACACACCCATGATTTTGGAGGAGGGGGCGGCGGAGAAGAATTATTGGTCAACTTCTTCTTTTCCCCTTATTATTGTGCTGCTACTGCCTCAGGTGAATCACTGGAGCTAGTCGTGGCAAGTGGAACCATCATTATCCATCACCCATGTTACTGCTATTGAAGACCCCATTCACTTTCAGCTGCCTAATCATCCTGCTGCTTAAACAACTCAGCAGCAGCAGCAAGAACAGCAGTTGCAAGTTCTGCAATTATGGACGCAGGAGGACATTTGACAATGGCCAGTGGCCACTGGCCAACATGACCTGCTGGCACTAGGCCGGTAGGGCATTTTTTTTTCTCAGGGGTTGTGCTTTGAAAAAATAATAATAATAATAAACAAAAACTATAGTCCTACAAAAAAAAAAAAAAAAAAAAAAACAATTTCTAGGGGTTTGTTTCTAACAATGTTTTCTCAGGTCTTGGGCCCCTAACAACAAATCTAACAAAATCATCCTCTACAAAATACTCTATCAAGTCAAGTATCAGTCCACCCCAGCGGCAGCTTATGTCTGGGAGTTCCTGTCTCTATCTTTTTACATGCAACTTTCTTATTTTATTAATTTTTTTTTTATTAACTGTCCCCCCATACCAGTCAAGAACCCCCCCAAAACAAATTCCCTGTTCAACTGATTCATTCCCCATACTCTACCCACCAACACAGGCACCCTCCTCAGACCCCTTTTATACCATGTCTTATTTTTTTTTCCATTGCATTTAGGATTTATTTTTTTATTAACTGCCCTCCCAATCCCAGTAAACAACCCCCCAAAAAAACAATCCCTGTTCAACTGATTCTTTCCCCACACCCCACCAACACAGGCACCCTTATGCCCCTTTTATACTATGCCTTTGGGAAATATAATAATATTTGCTATTCAGTAAATTCAGTGTTCCCTTTGGTTTCAATGGAATGAGCTGGGGAAAAAATGCGTAAAATCATCCAATTTCACTGGAAATTATTCACCTACACACATGCATTCACACACATACAACACACATACACACATATACACACTCATATACACATATGTACACACATACTCACACACGCACATACACACAAACACACGCATATGCACACTCACCGACACCTATACACACAAAAACACACACATGCATACACACACACATTTTCTCTTATTAAAGTGCTCCTACACACTTCATTATCACTCCTTTTCTTTCTATGATCACCAGCTCCTGTCTTTTAGCCTTCTACATTACATCCTAATCCATGCTTCACTCACATTATCAGTCAGCTGCGTTCACTTGACCCTAATCATCACTAGCCTCCTCTTTCAACTACAGACGCACACAAAAAAACTAGATACCTCCAAAGGTGCTCACACACTTAATAACAACACTAGAGAAATTCTAGACTTTGTTGACTTTGTCCACTATAAATTTGCCTCATCCATCTACATAGCTACTGTCTTTCTCTCTCAACAAACAACCTGTATCTAATATCTCCTACTGCACAAACATCTCTTCTCCCCTTTTAACTTTTCAGTTCACCTGCATTGGAAGCCCCCACTTCCTTCACAGACCAAGACTTTGCACATATTTTAAAGATAAAATTGACACCCTCAGACATAACATTTCTACTCAACCATCAACACCCAAAACTCCCATCTCCTCTTCTCCTAAAAACCCCACACTATCTCTCGTATTCTCAGTCACTGAAGATGAGCTGTCAACACTACTCTCAACCTCACATCCAACAACCTACTCTCTTGATCCCATCACAACTTCTCCAGTCATTGTCGTCCATCTTTTCCTTAGCACTTACCCACCACTTCAACATCTCACTGACTACAGGCAAGTCATATCCATTCTCAAAAAAACAACTCTATAACCTAGCATTCTCCCAAACTACCTCCCTCTCTCTCCTCCCTGTCATCTCTAAACAACTTTAATGGGTTGTGTACAGCTGCGTAATCCACTTTCACTCCACATATGACCCACTACAGTTTGGTTTCTACCCTCTATATTCCATTGAGACAACACTGACCGAAGTGTCTAATTCTACTTAATCTTTCTTCAGCTTTCAACAGTTATGATCACCAGTTCCTCTGTGACATCTCCTTTTCTATTGGCATACAAGCCACAACACTGTCCTTGTTCAGATCTTATCCTATCCATTTCAGTCAGAGGCCCACTCTTTTGTCTCTTGCATCTCCTCCCCAAATCTATCTTCATTAGCTATGGTTCATGTCTTCAACTGTCTCTCGTCTGTCTTCTATTGTATGTCTCTATGGTACTTGAAACTCATTTGATCTAAAATGGAACTGATCACCCCCCACACACCTTGCTCATCCTCTCCTAGTTACAGTTAAGAACCACCATTCCCTCTTCGTCACAGATTCACTGTCTTCGTGTTATCTTCGACCCTGCTCTCTACTTTATCCCCCACATCCAATCCCTTTCAAATTATTGATGTCTCTCCCTCTCTCTAATATATATATATATATATATATATATATATATATATATATATATATATATAAACATGCATATATTTGCTCCTTCCTTACTCGAGTTGCTACAAAAACACTCTTTCATTAACTAATCCTTTAATTACTGCAACATAACCCACCTTTCTTCACTTCAGTCTATCCAAAATGCTACTACCTTGCTAATATATCTAGCTCATCAATCCTTGCCCCTCTTTGCAAGTCCCTACAATGGCTTCCATTTCCTTTCAGATTCAAAATCCTGACACTCACCTGCAAAGCTCTCTTAAACTCTGCTTCCCAGTACATCTCCTGCCTACAACCTGCACTCTTCACATAACCTTCTACTGTCATCTACTCTTACTCTTACCCCTTCTAGCTCAAATCTACAAAACTTAGAGAGAGAGAGAGAGACAAACACAGTCTGCAGATGCTGTACATTTTTGATAAGTGATAAAGCCATCGGCTTAAATAGCTTTCCACACTTCTTTGACCCCTTTGAACTTTGGAAGACTGCATATGTTTACTTAATAGTGGAACCTGTAAGAGGATCCTTTGAAGCTGATTGCTTGCTTCCTGAAGTTATCATTGGTTAATAATTACATAGCACAATGATAAACAAAACAGCTGACAAGAATGTCTGATCCTTGCTTCACGTTGAGATAAAAGCTATCGTTTTATTGATATTGCTCTAAGCAGTCCTGTAGGAGAACTGACCCAGAAGCTTTAGTAACATTAGATATGTTTGATTTATTGTTGGAGACAATATTGTGAATTGTCAATTGTTTATGGAAAGACATTTTTATAGCCGTTCGTCATAAATTTTTATAATTAAAGAGAATACACCCAGCGAGACTGGATATGGAATGTTGTTTTGCTTGATATGCAGAGCATTATGCACAAGAGAAAAGAGGAATCAATTCTGGGGCAAAGCAACTGCACCACAGAGGACAAATACAAACTAGAACTGTTTTAAAAGGATAGTAATACTTCTAATAAAGTGCAGATCCATGTCTTCTTTATTCTTTTTTTAGCCCATAGCTCTATATTTCAATACTTACACTTTTGTAGCTCAAGAGCTATTAAATCTAAAAGGATCCCCCTCCCACCCCTTCTGGCTGCCTCCCATTAGATCTGCAAAACAGTCGTGGGACTGGACGGATGCAGCGAGGGACAATCTTCATGCAGTAAGAATAAGGAAAACCCTGTCCCCCTTGATGAAGTAGGGCAGGATTTTCCTTTTGCTTACTGAAGATTGTCCCTCACCATCCTCCATCCGGACCTGCATAAGAGTAAGAGTGACACAGAGGAAAGGGGTGTGAGGGAGATCCTTTCAGAATGAATAGTGCTTCAACTACAAAACTGTTTGTTATGAAATATACATGCTCAAAATAGATTAAATGGTACGTGTTCAAAATAGATTAAAGAAGACTCGGATCTGCACTTTATTAGCAGAATTACTATCCATTTAAATGAAACTTTAAACGACTTGAATGCTAGAGTGGTCTCCAGTGCATTGCATTGCAATGCAATGGAGACCTCTCTAGCGGTCAAGTGTTTAAAAGCTTCAGTTAAATCAATGGGAATTTGGCCTACAATTCCATAGCGGTATTTAGACGGCAGAAAAGATCTGTATGTTCAGCTAACATGCCAACAATATGTGGGGTTCATTCTTAAAGGGATAGTAATACCTCGTTTTAACTTTATTTTATTTTGTAGGCATTAAAAAAACATGAAGAACAATATAAGTCTTATCTTTCAAACCTTTATGGTTTAAGAGATATTTACAAGCAAAGTTTCCCCTCCCACCCCTTTTGCCTAGTGTAAGCCATCTCTTCTCAGATGTGGAATACAGCCCATAGGCCAGACAGATAACAACAGGGGACAATCTTCTTCCTATGAGAACAATGAAAGCCCTGTCCCCCTTGACAAGCTTTTCAGGTTTTTCCCTTATCTTAACTGAAGATTGTCCCTCTCTGCAATCTACCTGGGCACCTCCCTTCTGCTCTGGCTGAGCAGTGTTACATCAGTAAAAGGGGTGGGAGGGGGATACTTTGTCATTGAATTACTCTTGAACTACAACTTTGACAGAATTGAAATAACACTCTCCAAAGTCCAAATACTATGATGATTAATTAGAGCTGCTTTTATTATGAAACATTAATATCCCTTTAAAGGGGAAATGTAACCTAGGAATAAATTGCTCTTAATATGTTTAAAATGATAGTAATGTCTAGTACAAACAAATTTGCAGAGTCTTCTGTATATTAATACTAACAGATTGTGCTATATTTAAGTCCTTACTTTATTGTAGATCAAAAGTTAGGCAGAGTTAAAGATCCCCAGCCTTCCCCTTTCTGGACGCCTCCCTCTGGATCTGTAATCGGGTCGTGCGACTTGACAGCTACAGTGATGGACAAACTTCAGTAAGTAAGTATAAGGGAAATACTGCCCACCTTGTAGAAGGAAGACAGGATTTCCCTTTGCTTACTGAAGTTTGTCCCTTGCTGCAGTCATCCTGACCAGACTGCAACTTCTGCTGTGACATAGCCAGAAGAGGTGGGCGGTGGATCTTTACCTCTGCTTAAGTTTTAAACTACAATAAAGTAAGGACTTAAATATAGCGCAGTATGTTAGTATTAATATACAAAAGACTCTGCAAAATCATTTTAAGTAGACATTACTATCACTTAACAAACTAGCTTATCTAGGTAGGTTTCCTTCCTACAGCAATCAGGTATATCTAGTTCATTTCCGGATGGTGTCTGCAGTGGTGTCTAGTGAATCCGGACTCTAGGAGAGTGGTTCCCAAACATATACATGTGATGTACCCTTTTAGTTTTTACCAGTCCTCACTGACTCCTTTTTTTTGTTTAAATGATCTTAACCTTTATCCTGCTTATTTATAGTATTAGTTTATTTGCATTTTACTTGTTATGTAACATATTTTGAAGAAACAAATTAATTATACATCATTTTATTTGCCATTTCTACAAGAGTATGTATGACAAGAAGAAGCACAGCAGACTGTGCTGTCCAGACCCAATCTTTGAATCTGTCTTTCTTAATATTCTAACCATGGCAGCTTTTTACAGTGCAGATAGTGTTAATGCTGAAAGCCACTCAGAAGGATGGTGCAAAAATAAAGCTGTGCTCCCCACTGAGAGTGAGTCATGTCCATTTGGGAAGGGAGGGCATACCCTTTAGTTCCATAACTTCTACTCAAGGTAATACCACCTCACAACATAATCTGGCTACTGAAAAACATCCACCTAGGAAACTCATTCTGTTTAAAAAACTTAAGGGACACTTATCCCTAGGGTACAGTTCTCTTTTATATGTGTAATAGTGATAAAACTATATTAACTCTTTGATTGCCAGAGGGGTATGCAATGCATTGCTCTGCAATGCGTTGCTCTTTAACATGCAAGGGGTTAAAAAAAAAAGGAAGCTTAATTACTTTTAAAACACATTTGGTCTATACTATTAGCATATATTTTTTTTGCCTACATTTGTTATAGTTATACATTTTTTTTATAAGCAAACTTGAGTCAATACAAGGGGTTCTGGGAGAAGTAAATACTTTTTTAACCCCTAGGACCACTGGAACCCACAACATGTTGCAGTGCAATGCATTTCCCGACCCTCCAGTCCATAAGGAGCACATTTTATGGAATAGTGGCCATATGTGCAATGGAGGGGTAGAGCAAACAAGCTAAACCATAGGGGATTAATAGAAAAATCTTCACATTTCCATTGTTTAGAATGCAGATGTTAATACCTTATATGCCAAAGAGGTCGTCAGCTCATTGTTTTGTAATGCAGTGCAGACCTTTGTAGCATTTTACAATTAAAGGGTTAAAATCAACTATGCTGCAGTTGGTTTACTCTGGAATTGCTCTACACTCCTATGTGCATATGGCCAGTTGCCGTTAATTGCATGACAGCATGTTATTGAAGAATTATTAGCAAACCCCATTTCAAATTGGTTTCCTGGTTATTGAAAATGTTGCATTCAGTTTTATCACAAAATAGGCCAAGAGGGAATTTTATCCAAATTTCTTATTTTAAAGTGAAGGTGAAGAAGAGTTTATTTTATCTTTTAAGGGACAATTGAGACAAACATCACGACTTTTAACATGAATACAAACAAACGGTGGCGAGGACTAGGGGTGGGCAAAAAATGTGAAAAATTTCCCGCAAAAAATTTCGCGAAAACGTGCCGATTTTTTTTTTCTAGCGAAAAATTTCTCCTTTACACCTATGCAAAAATTTCTTCCTTTTCGCCTATTTTAACAAATTTTCCGCATATGTTAATACACTTTTCACCTATTTTAACACATTTTTTGCCTATATTTCCTATAGGTACTACATTTCCCATTGTAATATTACTTCTTCTGAGGGCTGAAGTTTAGAAATAAGTGACTGGAAGTCAAAGTTGTGAGTCCTACAGCAAAATACGGCTTGAAAAATGTGTTAGCATGCAGAATGCATTTGTCCTTTACCCACAACACTTTCTTGCTTAAGTGACACTGGCACATATTCATGATGATTTCAAGTAATAAAAAAAATGAAGTACAACCTACAATGTGGCAGATATGTATTTTAATGGTGGTGGTGGGGGACTGGCATGATGTGATATGTGTATGTATTTTTACCATTGTCATATTCTATCCTCCTTCTCGGATTATTGACACACATTACTGTCACAAGTGAAGGCTATAGGCGATTATGTTGATGATGACTGATAGGGTGACTGTATGCTTTTTGACATCTGTGCTTGATCAGGGTCAGACTTTCCAATGGCTTTCTCAAACACTTTATAGACAGGCACAGTGCTCCTTAAAAATGGTGGAAGATTCAGCCTTTGACTTTCTGCTAATCTTATAGCCCTGTCACCATCCTCACTCTCAACTTCATCTGTATCTGAACAATAGAAGGATGCTGGAGGGATATATTCTAGATCTGCATGATCATCAGTCATCATTAGGTCACCTCAGCAGCATCAGCATCCCCTGACAGTTCTTGCCCACTACTACCCTAATATTCCTCTAAGCTTTTGGAGGCCTCAAACAATTTCTTTTTACTTTTACTGTAACAAAGTTCCCTACTACTTTGAGGATGGGTGTTTTGGTGCTTGTTTGTCTCACTATCTGATGCAGCAGGTGATACAGCTGCTATACCTTCCTCTATTATGCTACTGCCAGCATCATCAACACTTGAATGCGACTTGTTGTCATCTTCAGTGTTCTTCTTATATGGGTCTTTATTTCTACTGGCACTGGTGGTGCTGGAACTAGTTTTGCTGGGATCTTGACAAACTGCATCCTCCATTAGAGTAGAGGGATCATCATTGATTGCACATGATGCAGCAACCATTGCTGCAGTCAGTTTTTGAACTACTACTTTACTCTCATGTCCCTGCACTGCTCCACCCCTCCCCCTCCCCCTTCTGCATTTGCTGGACATTACGCAACTACACTGTGTTTTTTTACTGTATGGTACACAACACAACTGATGCAGCTGTATGATACGTTGTGCACCCTGTTGTCTTATCAAAGTCTGTACAAAATCAACATCTTTCCCCAGACTTCCCCACCCAGCACAGAGATAATAACAGCAAGATCAGAAAGCAAATAGGCCCCTATCTGCCTGTGTCTTGCCAGTCAGTCACATGGAATTTTGATGTATTTGGGGGTCAACCTCCTTCCTCCCTTCTTATCAAATAGAGTGCCCCCAAACTCCTCTAATTCAGAGAACAAATGTCCTACCTAAATGACTCCCTAAACTAAGCTTCAATTCCCCTTTATTTGCCTATCTCCTCTAGCTCAAAAACATGCTGCTCTCTCCTCTCACAAACACAGAATGGCTGCTGTGAGAGCCTGATGCCTTTTATATGGCTGTAGAAAACTTTCCTATGGTGGAGAAACATTTTTCTTCCCATTGATTTGAATGAGAGGAAAAGGTGGGAAAAATGTGGAAAAACAGCACTTTTTGCAGGGAATTTTTCGCCGATTTCAGTTTTAGGTGAAAATTTTCACCCATCCCTAGTGAGGACCCTGCTTGTAAGAGTAACTCCTGGGAGGAGATTCACAAAGAGGTGATAAAGTAGAGATGACTTCTCCAGTTTATCACATCTCTCTTTATCACCTCTTCATTGCCGATTATTGAATCTCCCCCCCAATGTCCTCTTTAATCCCCTTGAGGACCAGAGGGGTGTGAAACAATGTATTGCATAATCTTCTAGTCTTCAATGAATTAAAAAGAAATATTGTGTTTCTGGAATGGATCCATGCAAGATTACTGTACAGTTATGATTATATTCTATTGGACTTTCTCTTGCCATGCAGTTTAGTGAGCCAGCTTACCATCATATATGTTACCTAGTTCTTTCTACATCCAAAGAACACAATAGGGACATTGCTGAGGGGGCTCAAGTCACAGGTCTTTTGCTTAAATATTGTGTATTATTGTGCTGACCTTAGTAGTAATGGTGCAACTAGACTACATGGAACAGTCTTTTGGTAGCTTAGTAATGCAGATCTGCTTTCTCAACATTCTGAAATAGCAGGGAAACATCCTAAAGTAAATGTATTAATTCATAATGCTAAAATGTAGTACACTTCTAACCATGGGTAGTCATTTGTTGGACCTACAGCTTTTGAGGACTACCACTCCCATCACCTACATCTGGTAGTTTTAGTTGCTGACAGCTGGAGGTCCGACAGTTGATTAACCCTGCAACTTAAAGAAGTAGTAAATTTTATTTTAAAGAAAAAAAATATTGTAGTGCTTTTCCTAGTGAGTAAAACAAGGGGACTCACTTTTCAGTGATATGTTTTTTTCTAGTTATTAGAGTTTAAACAATAATTTGTGCTTTCTAGTGGCCAGATTTCAAACAGTTGTTCTGTTGCATCCTATGTGAGGTGTGAGTCACTGACAACATTTCTCCATAGAATGTTATAGTAAGTGCAGAGTCACTTCCTGACAGTTTCAACTTTTAGGAAGTAAACTCCCTGCATCTCTGTTTACATAGAGTATAACAGTTTTGCACTTGTATAACCTTTGAATATAACAACTGACAGCAGTGGGTGTGCCTTTGCTTTACTCAACAAAAAAAGCCCTATAAAATATATAATAATAGTTTACTACTCCTTTAAACCACTTTTATCCAAAGTCTAAATTATTAAAGTAGAGTTTTGCAAACTTGAATTGTATAGCAAGCACTGATAAAGTAAAAGGACCTTGAAAGGGGATGAGATGTAAGATAAGTTGTTACATTTATAAGATATTGTGCAATCAAGGCTTTGAAAGGATATTGAATTCTCCTATTGAGAAATATAGCAAACTGTTTAGAAGAGACTCAAATTACATAATACAGTTAGCATATTGTAGATCTAGGTATGGAAAACAGAAATCATATATTTACAATTCAGGTTTATATAACATTTAAGAATTTTACTAATACAATCCAAACACAGAATTTACATTTAATTGCACAGCAGTCATTTAACTATTGCTTTATGTTCTAACATATATATATATATATATATATATATATATATATATATATATATATATATATATATATATATATATTAGCTCATTTGGGTTTCTTTCAATTTACAACTCTGCAGATGTTACTATAAAATCATTGTTTTAATTATTATTATTATTTTTGTTAATAGGGGAGTTGAAAGGTTCTCAAGAGACAGTCACTGGTCCTTAACGCAAGTTTACCCATGATGGTCCTGGCACGTCATGGGTCCTTAAGGGGTTAATATTATCATACCTGGGAACCCTCTGGATCTGCCCCAGACACTCTGGTTTTTGTTGTGAGTTACCTACCAGGTTATGAAACTCTGCCCACTTCTGCTTCTTCCCATCCTGTTCCTCCCATTTCCCACCCACTTTTCTTCTTTTCCCACCCTGTTATGCCACTTCCTGTCCAGTTTCTGATAAGCCCCAACACTCACTCACAATTAAGCCCCACCCATTTGTGATCACACAAATTGTGTCAATTATATCCTCCAACAGCACCACATGAGCCCCCTCCAGGAATTCTGAAGAAAAAGTTCCCAGATATGATTATTATTATTGTTATCATCATCAATATCATAAATGTGCTGTACAATGAGAATCATTCAATGTGAAACAAAGGAAAGTACAAGATAAGGCACTGAGTTCTCAAGCTTACATAGAACTTTTAATCTGCAAAACAATAGGAATAAATATGTGCTCCAACTTATCTCCTACAACTAACCTTCAACTTTCCTAGTCTACAACTAATCCTCTATTACATCTAATCCTACAACTAATCCTATCTTACATCACTTCTTCCCTACATCTAATCCACTTCTACAGCACTCCAGTTCTACAACCAATCCTCTCCTACATCTCTCCTGTTCCACAACATTGCCCCTTTCCTACAACTAGTCCTTTTCTATATTTCTCCTGTTTAGCAATGATGAAAAGTCCTGTTTTCTTTTCATGGGAATTTTCACAGGAAAAAAATTGCAGCAAGAACATGGACATTTCCTCTTATGCTTTCTATGGTCATCACAATCCCATTGAAATACTAATACTGGTGAGTGCTAAAGTCATGAATTTCACAGCCTAATGTAAAATTTGTTAGCAGGCTGAGTCCTATGGTAACATAAGTCTTGAAAAAATTGCTAGCAAGCTGAGGCCTACAGCAAGGCAAGCCTGGAAAAAAATCTTTGTTCCACATGGTGGTGGGCTTTTGGACTTACATCGACAACAAGAAGCAGCTGTTTGTGGTGGGTGATTGACTTACCATGGGTCATGACTCATTATCAATCAACGAATAAAATAATTGACCCTCTCTGTAATGAGAAGTGCAAATTCTTCAGGATGAACAATCTATAGATGATCCATTTTACCTTCCATCCTATTTGTCTCTATAGTGAAAGTTATTCCAGTGAGGACTTCTGGGCCACATTATCACTGTATTATAGACAGATAAGGAACATAGTGACAACAGCACCTGATTCTTGAGGGACAGTTTGACATAGTCAACATAAACCTCAGTTTGGTTATGTTTGATGTGCTTAATTAGACCACACATGCCACAGTGTGATGCCACCTTCCCCTTCAACTTTTTCACACACTGTGCACATTGCAGTTGTTGATAACTACACAGTCCCTGCCTCCAAGGAAATATATTCCCACACCATGATTTCAGGGAAGTTGGAGGAGGAGAAGGATACTGTGACTGGATAATGTTGCATTATTTATCAATCATTCATCAGTGATCATAGCAGTGGTCACAACTGTTGTAGATGGCAACTGTGCAAATCCTTCCTCCTCCCCCTCCTACTGTTCAATACTGTTCAATACTGTTACCATTACTATATATGTTATATGCTTCTCGGTCTTGTGTGTTTTTTTTCACCTCTGCTAAATATTCATGGTATTAGATCTGGTTCATGTTTAAATATCTAAATCTATCAACATTTTTACTAGAGAGACATGTCCTACAGCATTAACTATATTGCCAGCATCACTGAAAACAACAGTATGCATGACCAGTACTTAAGCGGGACATTGCTTTTTGCTAGAACAGTTATAATGTGAGTATGCTGTGAGCACTGAAGAAGTGAGATGCAGTAGGTAAACTACTTGGAGGTAAACAGTGTTCTGTGAGAAAGTCTCATAGAGATAGAAACATCAGCTTTGTATTTGGGCAGTGACACAAATGTTGTTGTTTTGGCTCTGTAGTCCAGCACATTGCATTTGAAATGTAACAATGACTAAGATGATAAATTGTAGACTGCCAGCTTTAATTTGAGGGTATTAACATCCAAACATTCTGAACTCTGTAGGAACTGCAATAATTTATATAAATACTCTTTCCATTTTAGGGGACCAGAATAATTGGGCAATTTGCTACTCAACTCTTTCTTGACCAGATTTGCCATGGCATCATTAGTCCATGCATAAAAGAGCTAACAAACGGCCTAGATGTGAATCTGAGGAGCAAATATATTCTAATACCACTAAACAGGACATGATGAGGTTGAAAAATAAGAATCAATTGATTAGAGACATAGCCAAAACATTAGGTGTGTCAAAATCAAATGTGTGATACATATGCTAAGAAGCAAGAATACACAGCTGAGCTCAACCAAAGCAAATAACCTGGTAGACCATGGAAAACCACTGTAGTAGATGACAGAAGAATGATTGCAGTTTTGAAGAAACCCCCCTTTAAAACTTTTAAAACAGATTGAAAACACTCTCCAGGATATAGTCATAGAAGTTTCAAAGAATACCATAAAGAGAAGGCTACACCAGCATAACCACAGAGGATTTACCACAAGATCCAAACCAGAAAGGCCAAGTTACAGTTTACTAAAAACTACATGAACATGTTGCATTCTGGAATAAAGTCTTATGGTCAAATGAGGTGCAGATTAACCTGGAAAGAGTGATGGAAAGTGTGGAGAAAGAAAGAAACTGCACATTATTCAAAGCAAACCACCTCATTTGAGAAACATTGTGGAGGTAGCGTTATGGATTGGGCATGTATGGCTGCCACTGGAACTGACTTATTTGTCTTTATTGGTGATGTGACTGCTGACAGCAGCATGAGGATGGATTCGGAAGTGTACAGAAACATCTTATCTGTTCAAATCAAACCAAATGTCTCAAAATTAATTGAAAGGTACTTTACCTTGTAGCAGGTCAATGACACCAAAAATATTACTAAAACAACCAATGAGTTTTTTAGGGTTAAAAAGTGGAATGTTCTTGACTGGCCAACTCAATCACCAATCCGAGCAGAAATATCACTTACTGAAGACATGACTGACAATTGCCCCAAATAAAGAGGAACTGAAGTACAGTGCATTACAGGCCTGGCAGAGAATCACCAGGGAAGATACCCAGCACTGATGTGTATGGGTCACACACTACAGTCAGCCATTGAATGCGGCAAAGTACTAAATATAATGACTTTGTTTAAGATCATTTTATTTGCCCAGTTACTTTCGGTTCCTAAAATGGAGGGACTTTGTTTAAAGAGGGCTAAATAGTTCACATTTTATTGATGTAAATATCCTCAAATTAAAGCGAATAGTCTGCACTTTATCATATTAGTCATTGTTTCCTTTCAAATCCAGTGTGCTGGAGTACAGAGCCAAAACAACAAAACTTCCCTCACTGACCAAATACTTATAGAATGCACTGGATTTCCCTCCTGCACTTTGTTGAATCCCTTTATGTATATGAATGTTTTTATCATATCCTTGTTCAGATCCTTTATTCTTTCCTCAAATTTTTTATCCTGGAAACCATTCACAATTTTTGGAGGCCTTATCAGAACTCTCCCTAGAATATCTATAACCTTGTTGAGACAGGGTCACCAGTACTGTACACAATACCCTAGGTGAGGTCTGAACAGAAACATGTAGAGTGCATGACCACCTCCCTCTTTCTGCAACTAATGCCTCTAGCTATACAACCCAGCATCCTGGTTGCATTGCCCACTGCTTTATTACATTGTCTGCCTACCGCTAAGTCGTCAGTAATAATTTCTCCCAAGTCTCTTTTCACTCTTGTTGCAGACGGCACTGTACCTTTAATACTATATTCTGACTTCAGTATTTTACATCCCAAAAGCATTATTTTACATTTATCAACATTAAAAGGCAGCTTCCATACTCATCAGTTCTTTTAATTTACCTAAATCATTTGCCAGTTGATTTATCCACCCAGGAATGTATACCATGTTGCAGATCTTTGTATCAGTAGTAAAAAAAGAAATACCTTATCCTGAAGACCTTTTGTAATATCACTAATAACAATTTTAAAAAGAATAGGGCTCAGTACAGATCCTTTAGGTATCCCAATAGAAACACCATCTCCGTCAGAATATTATCCATTAACCCATTAACAACCATCCATGTATGTAATATACATAAAAGTTGCTTGACGTTAATTTACCAGCTGACTATGATGGAAATTGTAGTCCAACAATAGCTGTAAAGTCATAGGTTGCCTATCCCTGGCATAGTTATATGGACAACAGCAGAAAACACTAGTCATTATTGGAGTGATAAACTGTATGTCTCTTATCTGATACTTTTCCTCTAGCTATAAGTGTTCCTTTAAAGGGATATAATGTTTCAAAATAAAAACAGCTCCAATTAATCTTCATAGTATTTGACCATTGGAGAGTGTTATTTCAATATTGTCAGAGTTGTAGTTCAAGAGTAATTTCCCTCCCCAAAAAATGGAGGGGCCAACAGTGCCTTATCACTTAAATATATAGCTGTTGTAGCATCAATAAATATTGCACTCACTTTTCGAATTTGCTGTATATATACTTATGTAAAAATACAGCGTATCAAGCAGGCATGGAATATCTTACCGCCCCTGTACAGTACAACCCGGATACTGGATAGTTTGCTTAGATTATATATATATAAAGGAGGATGCAGTTGAAGATCAACATAGTGGCATGGGGCCCTGAGAGGCCTGTAACCTCCTGGTTTCACGTGAATGGCCATTTGGCTTGTGTTCATTTCTATCTATCTATCTATATATATATATAGATAGATATAGATATAGATATCATAGTAATGTTTCACAATAAAGGCAACTACAATTAATATTCATAGTATTTTGGCCATGAAGAGTGTGATTTCAATACTGTCCGAGTTGTAGTTCAAGAGTAATTGAATGATAAAGTATCCCCCTCCCGCCCCTTTTGCTGATGTAACACTGCTCACCTCAGAGCAGCAAGGTGATGTCCAGATGGATTGCAGAGCGGAATAATCTTCAGTGAGCATAAGGGAAAAACCTGAGAAACTGGTCAAGAGGGGCAGGGTTTTTCAAATTCTCACAGTAAGAATATTGTCCCTATCTGCGAGCTGTCTGGTCATTCTGAGGGGAGGTGGCTTACACTAGGTAAAAGGGGTGGGAGGAGGATACTTTATCATTCAATCACTCTTGAACTACAGCTCTGACCGTATTGAAATAACACTCTCCATGGCCCAGATACTATGGAGAGTAATTGATACTGCATTTTTGGTGAAACATTACTATCCCTTTAGATACACTATTACCCTTAGATGTTCTATTATCTAATTCCCTCCATTGGGTCCACTGAGCTCTATTTTTCCATTGCTGTTTCTATGATTAGGTTACAAGGCAACTAATATCCAGAAGAACAAGACTCCACTTTACATCACTTCATGTCCATCTTCATCCTCATTCTCATTTTATTTGACAATATCATCAATTGACATTGAAATTTCAATATCAGGTGGGCTTTCTCCCTATCATTATTCTGGATAATATGTTATTGTATCACTATCATGTCAGGACTTATAATCAGTGATGTTCAATGGACTTTTCAATTTGGGACATTTCTCTTACTCTTTTATATCTATTCATCTCACCTTCTCCTTGCATCAGCATTTTCATAGTCATTGCCATTCCTTTACTAGCATGGTCATTCATCATTTTTATCATTTTAATGAACTTTTTTATTTGGGACAATTTCCTTAATATTTATTGTTACTTTAATATCTATACTACATTTTAGTTCTCCGTCAAGTCAGTGGACATTCATTTCACTGATTTATTTCTTTAGCATTTTCATATTCATTGTCACTTATTTACTTGCATGGTTATTTACTATATCCATCATTTGTATTCTTGACTTGCCTCCCTAATTGGAGTTCAGGTTATTGTGCTGCCTGATTTTTTTTTTTTCACAGTGAGTGAAATGTTTGGTTTCAAACTGAAAGAATTAACATACTGTGCTGTGAATTAGTATAAAGTGTGACACAAGCCACCAAAACACGAAGATGGGTTTAGCAATAATATATATTATCCTAGCAGGTACACGGCATTGCCTGTTCTGGCACTCAAAGGGTTAACTGTTTGGATGTTAGCAAGATCTCCAACGCATTGCTTTATTGTGATGCAGACCATTTGCTTATACAAAGAATTAATGTAATATCGCTATCAAATCTATTTGAATGATAGCTGGTACTGGCAACTTCAGATTAAATTATGATTATGACTAAAATATACCTTTATAAAGTAAAAATTACTAGATAATTGTATCTGATTTTCTTGTTTGTTTATAGGTTATAGTGTATTTTTTATAAGACATCTCACAAAATAAAAACATTAAATGATCTACTGGTTTTCACGGAACTCACATATATTAACCCTTTGAATGCCAGAGGGGTACACAACACATTGCAAAGTGTTAATAGTCACTCTAGTCTTATTCCTCTGTCTGCCATTATTGAACTTTGTTTTGTGGAACCCCTTGAACTGTTTCAGGGGGAAGACGCACTAAGGTTTGATGCAATGGCGAAGTGTGTCTGACAATGTTTGGAGATCACTTCTCTATGGGGAACAAGGCACATTTCACCATATGCTCTAAGAATTTCATATCCAAGGGGAGCGGCAGAGGTATTGATCATGTTATAAAGTTATAAAAAGAGACTAGCCAAACTGGGTTTGTTTACAATAGAGAAGAGGCGTTTAAGGGGTGATATGATTACTATTTACAAATACATTCAAGGTCAATACAAAGAACTCTCCAAGGAGCTATTTATGCAAAGAGCTGAGCTAAGAACAAGAGATCATCCATTAAGACTAGGAGAAAGGCGCTTTTGGCTAAAACAGAGGCAGGGGTTATTTAGAGTAAGGGTGGTAAAGCTATGGAATTCTTTGCCTCGGGATGTTGCACTTGCACATAATACAATTGCTTTTAAAAAAAAGCAATGGATGCCTTTCTAGCACAGAATAATATTGAAAATTATGACAGATGTCTTCAATGCAGATAGGTTGTTGACCCAGGGAACTATTTGAGTAACATTTGGAGTCAGGAAGGATTTTTTTCCCCACTTGGGGCTAAATTGGAAATGGCTTCAGAGGCTTTTTTTTTTTACTTCCTCTGGATCAACAGGGTGTTTTTGGCATGGGCTGGACTTGATGGACGCATGTCTGTTTTTCAGCCTCAACAACTATGTTACTATGAACTGTGAATTCTCCATTCCATACCTTGGATGTTTTGATTCCACTGATTTGGGAGCAGCCATTTGGGCTGTTTTGTTCTCTTTCATGTTTAAATAAGACATAATGTATTAGATGTAGTCGTCTCTCCAGTCTCACTTCTTATCGGTGCAGAGTGAGGTACTTGTAACTCAGATCCTAATTGAGCGGGCAGAGTCCAGTCAGAGTCAGCCTCGTTGTTTAAATGCTGCTAGTAATTAAAACAACCTCCCATCTTTCAGTGCAAGTTCATATAGCAATAGATCTTATCTTGCACAAGGTGATATATTAGAACTTAAACAATCAGGATACTAGTCTTCAACGCATTTCGTATCAATTATGACACTTCATCAGGAAGAAAAGAATTATGGCATATTATCCAGGTAATGCAAATAGTCTTTTTATACCTGGATTAATCAATCAATCCTTTAGTTGTTTGAAACGTCATTGTTCAGTGACTCAATGTAAATAAGAAAATTAACTCCTTATATGTCAAACATGAATTAACACACAATAATAATTAATCTTATTTACATATTATATAGAGATAGAAACAAATTCTAATTCTAAGGATATAATATAAGTTAAATATAGAATCACTATTAACCCTTGAACAGGGAAAATTTGTATAAAAATCGAAAAAATTAATCAGATACATAGATCTCCTGAGGCAATTAGATAGTGGAGTGGATCTATAACAGTGCTCAGGTATTCTAGTACTAAGCTAAAAAACTGAAATAAATATACCCTGAAACTAAAGACTGGTAACATAATATGTAATAGCAAAATAAAAATGTAAAAAAAAAATCATAAAAAAATATAAAATCAAAAATATATTATCACACTGAGATAACCTAATAGTGATCTATAAATGTATCATATGCATAACATGCATAATGCATAATATATAAAAGAAATCTGAAAATGGATAAATAATAAAACAGAAAGATAATTAAATAAAAGTAGAGACATCCAATCTAGTAGAGACATCCAATCTATCATTATGTCTTGTAGGTACCATGGTATTGCACCGGTATATCCAAAAGGTTTCCCTTTGATTAAGTCTATTTAATCTTGCTCCCATACCATTTCCCACAGGTATAAATTCCAAAGGTAACAGTGTAGTACTCCCCATAGAAGAATGATGATGTGTATGATAATGTACAACAAGTGGGTATTTCTTATTAAAGCGGAACTATCACCTAAAACCAAAGTTTTACCATGCGTTTTAATGTTTAACCCGACATGCTTATATAAACTGAATTTATAGCATATAGCATTAAATGTCCATGTAATAATTTATATATAGGTAGGACTAAGCATAGGTTAACAGATACATTTTTAGAGCACAGAAGAGCCATTTTAATTTTTAAAGCATAACTATCAGCTAAAACCAAAGTTTTACCATGTGTTTTAATGTTTAACCCGACATTAGTGCTGTGTGTGTGTTCTTCAAGTCGCCTGGTAGTGGATATATTTGCCCTGCAAAATCAGGAACTTGCACGTTCTGCGGGACTCCCAGGGAGCACGTTCACGCTCCCCTTCAAAGATGGATTTCTGTGATTTAGCGTTACAGCAAGCTCCGTTTACAGTGCTACTGAGGTTGCAGAAATCCAGCTTCGAAGGGCAGCGTGAAGGCACTCTCTGGGGCAGCTGGGAAGTCCTGAGATGATACAGGGTACCGTAGAACGTGGAAGTGCCAGATTTTGCAGGGCAAATATCTCCACTACCAGGCGACTTAAAGAACACATACACACAGCACTAATGTCGGGTTAAACATTAAAACGCATGGTAAAACTTTGGTTTTAGCTGATAGTTATGCTTTAAAAATTAAAATGGCTCTTCTGTGCTCTAAAAATGTATCTGTTAACCTATGCTTAGTCCTACCTATATATAAATTATTACATGGACATTTAATGCTATATGCTATAAATTCAGTTTATATAAGCATTCATTTTATTAACTTTCCCTTGTATGTGTGCATGCGCGTTTGTGTGTGACTGAATATACAGTTATGTAGCCTAACAGAAAGAAAAACAAACATGTATTTTTGTTGCTGCCAAAGGGTGGTGCAAAGCACTGTATATTATTCCATTGCTGGAGTTGATCTAGTGATTGTTTTGGCAATCAAACAGAAAAATATCTGATGCTGCAGTCTCACTTCATTGCATAACAATGAAGTTAAAAATGACACACAAGTCATCCAGAAGGGGTAAACAGCAGATTAGTATAGTGGCATTCTAGACAGTATCATGCATTTCACTCCACGTTAAGAACTTAATCACAGATTTAAACATAAAGCTATGTTAACTCATGTTTAGATAGGAAGTAACCCTGCAGCTATATCAGTTTATATCTGGCTAAAAACATTTATATTTATATAGTCACTACTGAACCATACACACACTGTCCATTATATGCTCATATGTTATAGAGCTATATAAATAAATGAGCAGCATAAAAATGTTGCCTGCAGTTCTATTAATGCATTAGTGTAAATGCAAGCCCCATAGGAAAAAGAACACACAAATATTACTAATGTCCTATTCTGAGTTAGTCCATCTTCTATTAATCATTTTCAGGGCATCCTATCCCTAAAGGGTACCTTAACCATATCAATTTGCTAAATGATATCCCCTGTGCTTTCCTCAATATTTGCATTTATAGTCAAACTGGCCTATATATTGACCCAATTTCACCTTTAAGGTGCAAACAGTACAGCCATATTACTGTTGGAGAAATGTGTCATCCTATAACTCTTACCATCAACACTACATATACAGGTATTAGTAATAGTCATATGTTGACACACCTTGCAAGTGTTGGCAGTATATCTGTAATTCCCCTTGGTACTAAGCCAAGTGGTTGAGTTTCTCTTTGTCAAGGTAAAAGTGAAGAAAATCTGCATCATATCGAACAAATAAAATCATCATTGATTTAAATTAAGCTAAGCCCTTGAATGCTCGAGATGTATTCAATACATTGTATGTATGTATCTTTATTTATACAGCGACATACATGTACACAGCACTTTACAGAAGTTGTAATACCATAATACAAAAATAAAGAACTGGGTTAAGAGTATTAGGCTAAAGTGCAATCATTGCATTATTTTCTAGGAAAAAGCAAAGCAGTAAAGGGAATCATACACTGAGAAAGGGACCCTACCCCAAGGAGCTTACAATCTTATTAGAAATCATGATGACATACCGAGACAGTAGGATGAGGATCATAAGTACAAATACAAGGTGTAGTGAAGGAATGATTCTGATATTACTGTCAGTGTGCACAAGGTGGATATTGTTACTGAAAGTGACGGGAAGGGGTGTAGCAGGAGATAAGAACAGAAATGTAAGAGGGTGCTGTAGAACAAAGAGATTTAAAGGGATAGTAATACTTAAATATTACTAATCCCCATATTGTAGCCATGTTAAAAAGAATTGAATTATCCCCAGTGTCATCTCTCAAACCTTTATGGTTTGAGAGATAACAGTACACAAAGTTCCCCCCTTCCTCCCCCTTCCCTGAAGTCAGCGCTCTACTGACTTCAGGGGAAGTCTGTCATACGACAGGCTTGAGGCTCTGCAGCAGAGCTGAGATCTCTTTAGTAAAAAATAATTATTTAACTGAAATGGTCTTCTACATGTGCTTGGTTTGCAAGCACACGTAGAAGACCATTTCAGTGAAATAATTCTTTTTTACTTACGTGATCGTGGCTCTGCTGCAGAGCTGCCTGATGAAAATAAGACCGGATATCCCTGCAGTCAGTACAACGCTGACTTCAGGGAAGGGGGAGGGAGGGGGAACTTTGCATGCGGTTATCTCTCAAACATAAAGGTTTAAGTGATGACACTGGGGACAGTTCAATTCTTTTTAACATGGCTACAATATGGGGATTAGCAAAATTTAAGTATTACTATCCTTTTAAAGGAGAGGAAGAGAGTCCTGTAAGAAATACAGTACTTTTTAGGAAGCCAGTAGAGGGATTTCAGGAGAAGATGAGAGGGAAGGTATCTGGGAGCAAAAGTAATTCTTGCAGCTGAATTGATAACAGACAGAAGTGCAGAAAGATGAGAGGCAGGAAGAGCAGAGGGTAGAGTGTTGCAGTAGTTGAGTCTAGAGAGAATGAGGGTCTGAGAGGGAGTTTTTGCAGTTGACGTACAGAGGAAGGGACGTATGTTGGCAATATTTTTCAAGAAGAAGCGACATGTTTTGGTGACAGCTTGGATATGGGGGGAGAATGTTAATGTAGAATTGAGTATGAGCCCAAGACATCATGCTTTGCTTACTGAATGGATGGTAGTGTTGTCAGTTGTGACAGAGAAAGGTGTTGGTGGGTGGGTTTTAGAAGGGAATACAACCAGTCCTGTCTTAGCCATATTAAGTTTAAGATGTGAACCAATGTGTTGGAGACCTCTCTAGCACTGTGTTGCAATATGTTTGATACCTCTCTGTCACTCAAATGGTTCAAAATTCTACTTAACCCTTATGAGTGCCAGAGGGGTACTCAATGCATTGCGTACCCTTCTGGCACTCAAAGGGTTAAAGCAATGTAAATATTAAGAATGATTATTTTTTCCCACAAGGTGCAGCTGGGTTGCCCTTTGTGAAGGAATGGGTTGGAGACCTCTTGCGGGATTAACTTAACCCTTTGGGTGCCAGAGGGTTGTCCAACGCATTTCTTTGAAATGCGTTAGACACTTCTCTGGCACGCAAAGGGTCAAAAGCCCCATTTAAATCAATGCATTGGACCAATGGATTGGGGACGTCACTAATGATCACAAGGTTAAAAGCTTATTTACACCAATGTAAATGTTTATTTCACTGGTTCTCAACCCCTCAAGGTACCCCAACACGCATTCTAGGATTTTCAGGGCACCCCTAAAAATGGGCATGACATTGTTCAGGGCTTAATAAAAAGAATCTATATATAAAAGAGAAAGCCTCATTGCATAATTTATGTTTCCTCAGGACACAGAACATAATTTATGTCTCCTCAGAAGACACACACATAGAACAGAATAGTTCATTACATAATTTATGTTTCCTTAGGAGACACACACATCCAGGGGAGGCAGTAAGGAGTTACTGCTCCCTTTGGGTGATTCATCATGCAGGGAGTTGGCCTGCCCCCACTATCCAGCCCGACCACAACTACACAACCTACCAAAAAAACAAAATGGCTGCCACTTGATCCTACACCACAGACAAACACACATACACTATTCAACTCAGGAAAGAAAAAGCACACACACCACACCACACACATATATACTTTGACACACACACACAGTCACTCACTTTGACTCCCAGTGGCCTCAGCAGGACCTGTTGTACAGCCACTGAAGGGAAGCTACAGCACCAGGGGAACAAAATGGCACTCAAAGGGTTATGGTAGATCCTCATTGCTCAATTATTTCTTCACTGTCATCATTTGCCATACAACACAGAGGACAAGCAGCCATCAGGTACACACTTAACCCACTGACTGCCAAAGGGTTGTGTATCATGTTTTACCCCTCAAGGAGTGTGTTCAAACCCCTCACACTGTAAACTAGCATTTCCCTCCCATGTCTCCTCCTTCCCCAGCCTATTACTAACACTTTTCCACATTTTGTTAAGCCCTGCCCTGTACTTGCGATTAAGCTCCGCCCACTTTTACCCAAAATTGCCACATTGGTTTCTCCACATCAGCTCCACATGAGTCCCCTCCAGGGACTCCACAAGTCAAAGTTACCAGGTATGAATACACTTCCCCCTGACTACCACTATCCAACCAAGGAAAAAAATAAAATGGCTGCCACTTGCTCCTACACTACCCTAATACACACATGCCCCACTCACACAGCACCAACACACACACACACACACATACAACCAGATAGCAATATGGTTGACACACACACAGAGTCACTCACTCTGACTCCCAGTGGCCTCAGCAGGACCTGTAGTACAGCCACTGAAGGGAAGCTGCAGCACCAGGAGAACAAAATGGGTTAAGGTAGGTCTTAATTGCTGAATTATTTCTTCACTGTCATCATTTGCCATGCAAGACAGAGGACAGGCAGCCATCAGGTACACACTTAACCCACTGACTGCCACAGGATTTTGTATCAAGTTTTACCCCTCAGGGAGTGTGTTCAAACCCCTCACACTGTAAACTTGCATTTCCCTCCCACTTCTCCTCCTTCCCCAGCCTATTACTAACACTTTCCCACATTTATGTTAAGCCCCACCCCAATCATGATTAAGCCCCACCCACTTTTACCCCACTTTGCCCCATTGGTCTCTCCACATCAGCACCGCATGAGACCCCTCCAGGGACTCCACAAGCCAAAGTTTCCAGATATGTATACACTTCCCACTGCTATTTAACTCTGACATACCTTAACTCTTTGAGTGCCAGTGGGGTGCACAACTCATTGCAACGCACTCTGGCATTCAAAAGGTTAACATGCTGCTATAACGCTCCTTTTATTTTCTGATTTCCATTTACACAACCCAAACACACACACAGACACAATACTGCAATTCTGGCCCAAAGTGTTTATCAGTGTGTCTACATTTCACAAATGTACGCCCAACAGTCATAACATGACGGGCAACACTGTCCCACATTGCTAGTAATATACAAATAAATGGTTATTTTGCATCTCATAATTAGAATGAGAAAATCAAACATATTGTGCATAATAATTTGAATAAATAAACATCTTAACTCCTTAAGGACCCTTGACGGTCCTGGCATGTCATGGTTTGGGGAGCGATAAGGACCCATGATGTGCCAGGACCATCATGGAATTCAGGGCTCCCCGTGCGACTGCACCCCATTCGGGGAGCTCTGAACTAGATGCTGAAAGAAAAAATGGTCCGTGGTCCTTAAGTGCCATCAACCGGTCCTTAAGGAGTTAAACTCAACATTCATATTTTTTTTCAAAAAAGGGGGGACACCGCTGGTTTATTTGTTGCCCATGGTGTAACTGGGTTGTGTCACAATTGATCATCTTTGAGCCTGTATACAACCCATATCTGGTCCTGTTCCAAACCATGACTTGCTACATTCTCTAGAGGGCCCTGTATTCAAAGAAAAAGTAGAGTACTTCTAGGGAAAACCATTTGCACTATAGGGAGAACTAAACATTCCCAAAAATTCAACTGATTGAAATGGGGATTTTTTTTTACGTTTAACTGTGTAAACATAACCCCTTGAATGCCAGAGAGGTTTCCAGTGGCATCAGAGGTCTATCTAACATTTAAGGGATTAAAGTGTTAGTAATGTCCACAAAAAAGTTTTTTGCATTTAAAAGAGCTTAAAAAGCTGAGCTAAATGCAAAAAACGTATCTCTCAAAACGCTATGGTTTAAGAGATACAGGCATTTAAAGTTTTATCTCTCCTATTGACAGTTGTAAAGCTCAAGCAACTCCGTGTCGGCTGACACGGATCTCCTGCTGACAGCTTTACAGCTGTCAGTAGGAGAGATCAAACTTCAAACACCTGTATCTCTTAAACCATAACGGTTTGAGAGATACCATTTTTTTTTATTTTTTTTTTGCATTTAGCTCAGCTTTTTAAGCTCTTCTAAATGCAAAAAAACTTTTTTGTGGACATTCCTAACACTTTAAAATCCCCATTTAAATCAATGGAATTTTTAAGAATGTTTAGGTCTCCCCTATACATTGGAAACATCTCTTATATTCAAGGGATTAAAATCCCCATTTAAATCAAAGGAATTTTTTGAATGTTTAGTTCTCCCCTATATTGCAAATGGTTTGCCCCAGAATTCCTTTACTTTTCATTTGAGCATGGGGCTACTGTGTATTTTACTGTGTCTCAAGTGGAAACCATTTTGTTACATTGCTAATGCAGGAAGCAGGAAGTGCAGGGAAATGTTTTCTCACAATCAGGTGGAAACCACAAGCATACAATATCAAATATCTTCTATCTACATAGGAAATGTTTACATATATGCTTGTGGTTACTGAAATAAGATATTTCATATGGCAACAGCTTGTTTAAAATCCCTCCTGACCCAATAAATGATAGGCATCTCCTGGCACTTCTAATCAAAGATTATTTCCTTATTTTTTTCTTACAGGGAGATTAGAGACAACGAAAAAAAGAAATTTAAAAATTGTACACAATCTTCTATTGTACTTTCTGCCTACATAACTGTGATTGTCAACAGCTTCTTTAACCCTTTGAGTGCCAGAGGGGTATGCAACATCAAAGGGTTGAAAAGTTAATATTGTAAGAAAAATGGGGGGATTTTATTTGCTTTTTAAAGGGAATGTATCACCTCTATAGAACTTAGGCTAAATAATTAGGTTATATAGCGAATCTGACTAAAATTGTGGGGGGGGTTTTAAGGCTTTATTTTGTCAAAATTTAAGTTATAAAGTCTGGGCTGAAGCTACTTCCGCATAGACTGCAGTTACCTGCTCTGTAACCACAGACTGTCTCTCTGCCACTGCTCCCCTCCCTCTATTCAGTCTCCTCCGATGACAGAGGCTTCTATCTGTAAACTGGAGCGGTCGTATTGGCAGGGATCAATATCTAGCCAATGAGATCACTCCAGCTTACAGGAAGAAGTCTCCATCGTCGAAGGAGGCTGGATAGAGGGAGAGGAGGAGAGGCAGAGTAACAGACTGTGGTTACAGAGCAGGTAACCATAGTCTGTCCGGACGTAGCTGCAGCCGAGACTTTATAACTTAAATTGTGACAAAATAAAGCTTTAAAAAATAAATAAATAACACAATTTTAGTCAGATTAGCTA
The DNA here is from genome assembly GCA_037306005.1 of Rhinophrynus dorsalis. Lineage (NCBI taxonomy): Eukaryota > Metazoa > Chordata > Amphibia > Anura > Rhinophrynidae > Rhinophrynus > Rhinophrynus dorsalis. Next base: position 325,939,943 of record CM074721.1, read on the forward strand.
TATAACTTAACTATTTAGCCTAAGTTCTATAGAGATGATACATCCCCTTTAATGCCTTGGATGCTAGAGATTTCTCAACGAGTGGTTTTTCTAGCATCCAAGGGGTTAAAACGAGTCTTATGTATTTGGGGGGGGGGGGGTATGCACTGTATTTTCAAATGACTAAGGCAGATGTACTAAGGGAACATGGAAAAATTCTGTGGCAAACCAGCCTGACCACAGGAGACAAATAATCATTCACATTGATTTAAACTGGACTATTAAATTGGGGATTCTCAGCTCTAGTCCTCACTCAAAGGGTTAAGCAGAGGCAGTGCAATCCAAATGACAGAGGCAGTCATTACCTGTGAACAAGAAGGGAAGTAATGAACATGTGACCTGTGGGTGTGTCCCAAGGACTAACACAATCACTGCCTTAAATGCAAGGCAAATGTATTGCTTCTCAGAAAAAAAAAGATTTATTGATTAAAAAGCCCCATGAAAATCAATGGGAATTTGGGAAATTGTATTTGTACCTTAAAGGGATAGTAATACTTTGTTTTAACTTTATTTTATTTTGTAGGCATTAAAAAAACATGAAGAACGATATAAGTCTTATCTCTCAAACCTTTATGGTTTAAGATATATTCACAAGCGAAGTTTCCCCCTCCCGCCCCTTTTTCCTAGTGTAAGCCATCTCTTCTCAGATGTGAATCTGGTTGTAAGACCAGACAGATAACAGAAGGGGACAATCTTTTTAAATGAAAACAATGAAATCCCTGCCCCCCTTGACAAGTTGTTCAGCTTTTTCCCTTATCTTAATTGAAGACTGTCCCTCTCTGCAGTCTACCTGGGCACCTCTCTTCAGATCTGGCTGAACAGGGGGGGTACTTTGCTTGTAAATATCTCTTAAACCATAAAGGTTTGAGAGATAAGACTTATATCGTTCTTCATGTTTTTTTAATGCCTACAAAATAAAATAAAGATAAAACGAAGTATTACTATCCCTTTAAGGGTAAGTTGCTTTGGACCATAATTACTCCTGGGGGAAGGGGGATGCACTAAGGTGATAAAGGGGAGATCACTTTTCCAGGGTGATTAATTCTGAATTTCCTATTTTATTCTATGGAACAATGCACTAAGAATTTGCCATCTTGAGAAATATTTGTGAATAGGCTCCACAGAATAATATAGGGACTGGAGAAGTGATCTCCTCTCTATCCCGTCTTAATGCATAACCCCCAGTTCTTTTTAATACATATGTCTCACTGTGTAGGCCAGGGATGAACAATTGAAGCACTCCATCTGCTATTGTACTACAACTTTCATCACTGGCTGACAAGGAATGATAGAAGTTACAGCCAGGCAGCAGCTGGAGAGCCACAACTTACCCACCCCTGGCATAGGCTCTTACACTTTTGATCTCTCTTGTATTTCACTGTTAATTGATTCAGTTTATAGTCTGATAGAGTCTAGTGTTCCACATGAACCATTCTGGTCTGTTGAAGTCCATTGTTTTTGTGAGGAGGTGTGATCTGGAGGCAGATTTCAACACTATATACTGGAAAATATAGAAATAATGCAAAAAATAAATATATATAACTGACTGCTGTATGAAAAATACCTACCTAGAAAAAGTAATCTGTTAAACAAATTAATATACACTTATTCAAATAATATATTTCCCCTTTAAGGGATATCCCAGCTTGAACACCATGGGTAATTAGTGAAATAGTCATTTTGATCGATCTACCTGTAGTTAGTAGGGATTTCTTTATAACCTTATCTATTGGTGTGCCCCAAAGGCTGGGACTGGGAATCACTGCTCTAAACTGTAAGCTCTTGTGAACACTGCCCTCTGTTCGCCCTTTCTTACACAGTTCTTAGGAATAT